>JAGPOW010002067.1:11093711-11104748 GCA_030014935.1 Caiman crocodilus
ATAGAATGGAGAATCCCCATCAGGAGTAGTGTGGTAGGTAGGTTCAAGAACCATCTGGAAGCAAGCAACTCAGTGAGTTTTTTATCATATAGAATGGCCAGGTGAGTACAAAATGTCATAAGATATGATTTTAGATCAGTCAGTGAGTAGAGCTGCTTAAAGAAGTTCCATCTCCCAAGATAGACCTCTAATATCTCAGTGCCTCTGCTGTCATGGATCATAGTGCCAACAGGTGAACTACTGGGGCCTAAAGGATACCCAGTGGCTATTCAGCTAAATCATTCCACGTGCAGCTGGTAGAGAACGCTTATAAGCAGCCTTGTTTCTTTCACTGTAAAGTGGACCCTGTTACTTTAGAAAGTGAGCATTAGTTAAATATGGGAGACGGCTAACTAGGCTCACTGTTTAGTGCTAACGTCCTAGAAGCTGGTATTGCTATCATGCTCTAAATTATTCTTTAGTTTTCAGTCTAAACATCCCTGTTGTCCTTAACTGGGGCCCACTGACTACCTACAGCACATTGGATCAACACTAGCTAACTTGAGCCCATGTTCAATTCCTCAGAGGCTATACCGACAAGCCCAGAGCCTGCTTTGCAGCCTTCTACCATGGTCTGGCATTTCTGCAAAGAGTGGCATTGAATACAGCCGGACAATGTGACCTGCTCAGAAGGCATTCAGAAAACATGAGGTAGGCAATGGGGTGGGAGGAGCATACCATCTCTCCTTACAGCTTTGAACTGCTTCAAACCAGGGTCAAAACCACCACATTTCAGTGCCAGAGTAAAGCCCTGCTGTAACGGGCTGTAACAACACAGGCTGCAGCTCAGCCTGCAGTTCGGTGCCTTGCAAAGAGCTGCTATACAGGCTGCAGTCTGGGATTCCCCAGTGTTGTATGCCAATAAGCAGTTAACAGCCTAGTCCAGCCTCTTATCACTGACTGTGCTCAGCAGCAAAACATCTGCTCACTTCATTCTGAGGAGGATCAGGGCATGAACCTGGTGTAACTCACATGAGCCCAGAACAGTAGTAACTGTTCCCTGAACTCCCTCCTGAGTTGGTAATTAGTAAACATTATCCATCTGCTGCCCACTGAATGAAACTTGTCTCCCTTGGACTCTGCTCCTCATGGCACTGGCTCCGGCTTTGGTGCTCAAAGTGGAAATAATGAATTTCCCATGATTATCCGGTGGCTGTTCTTTTGTCTTTTGATAGGATCATTCTTCCCTTCATCTTCTGAACCATCCTACTCTGCACTGATTCCAGTGATGTTGGCTTCCAGTTGTCAACCTAGCCCCTTGGAGTTGACACCTCGCTCCTTGGATTGACCAAGATCTGGCAGACCTTGTACCTGACTTCCCATAGTCCTGTTTCTCATCATCTTGACCCAACGCCTCAAGAAGCACTGCACAGATTGATAGTCACTCTTGTCCTCTCAGACATCCTTGTGCTCCAAGCAGGGGCCTTTGGTATCACAGGTCTACGTGTGTTTCACTTCCACTGCTACTCCCCTTGCCTTTGACCACTTGAATAGGTGCATGTAGCTGCATATGCAGTGCAGTGCAGTCATCTGCTTTGCTAACCCATAGGTACTGAAGGGAATGTGCCATGAGGCTAATTGGCAGACACTGACCAGCCACATTAGAGTCCATGGAACATTTAGGGGCCAATGCCAGGGTTGGGGGTGGGGCAACCACATCCTCATTCCTGAAGGTGGGTGGGGAACGGGTGCATTCCTTTGGAGCTGTCCTTGCTCATCCTGTTACTGAGTCTGTGTGGGTGCTAGGAGGAGCTTCTGTCCAGTCACAGGAAGAAAATTACTGCTGAGATGCCCAGGGAGAGTGAGCAACAGCTCCCCCACCTCACCTTGGGATATCAACAGCAGCATCTGGTTCAGGATGCACTGAAGTCAAAGGCTGGGTTTGAAATCACTGTTTCATAGTGAAATATAAATATATAAATTACAGTATATAGATCAGCTTGCTTGTATCGGAGCTAGAACTTGACCGGGCATGGGTTTGGGTGTGCAGACCCACTGCTGCAGCCAGAGTCCTGGGGAAACAGGTGTGAGGCCCCCCTCTTCTCCCTTGCACAGCATCTCCCCTTGAGATGTGGGGTAACCTCAGCAGAATGTTTAGGAACAAGATTTGTGCAAAGATCGCTGCAACTTTCTTTGTTACTGAAGAAAAGTAGCTGCAGCTCCTTTGTAGAGTTTCAGTCCAGGGGAAGCCAGGAGGAAGTGTGTCACTGGGCAGCTTTACTGCCTCTTGACAGGAGTCTGATATCCCAAATCCTGTTATGGACTCTTCTCCTCCTCCCCTCTTCTCTGTGCCTCCCTCTTCCCTGCTGTTGTGTGGCTATATCAGTGCAGTGAAATATTTGATCTTTCCAGGATACCTCTGTCCTCATGGGTTCGCAAGGCACTGGTACTACTTGCTTATTGCATTAGTTTTTAAAAATAGATCCTAAGTCCATAAGAGAGGAGCGTGTGTTTCTTGGGATGACATTGGAATAGTTCTACCCGCTCCTTACCTCTGCTAATGGGAGTACTTGGAACTGAGCGAAGTGCACGTGTTGGTGAATGCCTAGCCCCCTTCTACCTGCTGTACTGAACCCATTCTTCCTCCTGACAGGGCTTAGACTCACTTTGCTAAGCCCCACAGAGCCATTTTGAAACTGGGACTTCAGCTGACAGAGGCTCTGTACGAAAGCTGGTGCATGATATTCTGCTGCTAGCAGACAGCCCTGTGCTAAAGCATGAGCCCAGACAGTAGAGTTGGGGGCAGAATCACAGCTCAGTATATTAAACCAGTCCCTAGATAAATGTCCCTATGGAGACAGAAAGTGTCAGGGTTTTCCAGGCCAGACTTGACCTCCTAAAGTAACTTCAGTTTAATGGAAGACAGAGCCCTCCAGGTAAGTAGTGGGCAGCCTTGGCTACATGGAGCCTCCTTAAATTGCCAAAGGCACCCATTTTTAATGCAGGTTTTGCTTCATAACATCATCTCAAACTGCGAAGAGCTAACTGCAGGAAACGCTTAAATCAGGCTCTGCCTGAGATGCTGGTACCCATCTCTATGGGCAGCAAAAAGAATCTCTGCTGGAAGACATTCGTCCTTTTCCAGCTCACCTTGGCACTTATAGCTCCTCCTGTCCTGTTGCAGGAACAGGTCCAGTTTCAAGACAGATGTGCTTGTTTCTGAATTAAAGCATGCAAAGTAATAGCTGGGCTTTCCTTGTCTAGAACAGGGAACACGTACTGTTGGGCTGGTCTAAACAGAGGAGTTTAGTCCCTAGTGCTGCTGTGCAGTGCAAACATGGTAAATCTGCAAATAGTGATCCTTCCTGCAATGCAGAGCTTGCAGAATAAGAGACTGAAATGAGCCAGGGACAGTTGACCCCATAAAGGGCCTTGAGGGTAACTTATGTCTCATTCAGAATAGAGAGGAAATGAGAGCCCCGACCTGAGATGACTGACCACTCAAGGGCTAGCACTGGAGAGCTTGGGGTCCGTCTGGCTTGCCACTGGCAGAGGAGGAGAGAGACATGGGCAGTTCCAGCACCTGAACAGTGCTTTGCAGCAGACAGTTTTCACTTGCTCAAACTGTGAATCAGCATTCCTTCCTCTGCAGCTCTGCTTCTTTTGGGGGAATCCCTTGCTTCCAAACTCAGGCATGTTGACTAGGGGGCTTCCACTTTGGGGTGTAAAGTTGTCTCCCAAGGGAGGAGTGGAATCTGCAACATGTGCATGCTCCCCTGAAAGGTCAGCAAGCCCTAAAGCAGAATCTCTGGCTTGGCCTTCCTATTTTCACCAAGGTACTGCTTCCTTTCATCTCCCTGATGCAGATGTAAATGATACTCTCTGCCGCTGCTGCCTTTGTGCTTAGTGAAGTGAACAAGGGTCATAGGAGTCAGGAACTACTTCTCCATCAGAGCAACTAAGGCATTGGCAAACCCTTGGGTGTTAATTGGGCAGTGCAGTTCATCCTTTTTGTTATGTTTGTGGGGGCTGAGCTGCATAAATCTATATTACATAGAGTTTGTTAGCAGGTGGGCCCATGCATATCATACGGAGAGATGTTATCTGTATCCCATAGCCCAATGGAGTATTGGGCCCTAAGTAAGAAGAATCCCAGGCTATGGAAAATTGGCTATAATCTGGCCAGCACATCTCTCCAAAACACAGAGAAGCTGTGAGGAAGAGGAAACCTGGTCATCTTAACGTGGGTGGGTTTTTCTCTGGGTAGCAGTTGCCTTGCAGAACTCTCCATACTTAACCTCTCAGTTTCTCCCCCATCATGCACTTGTCCCAGTGCTGCATTTTAACAGGGGCTTCTAAATGAAGTAGTGCTAGACCAGCTCTCTCACACAGGAAAAACTTGGGAAGTGAAAAGGGGTGAATCAGTGTGTTGGAATTGCAGTAACACATGCGACTGCAGGACGAATTCTCCTAAAGTAGGCACTAGGTACGGTAAGATCACCAGAATCCTTCAGGCAGGGCCTGCTATCAAAGCACTTTGAGGTTCTGGGTCTTATTGGACCAAGCTCCCCATTACTGACTTTGCAGAAAGTCTTTGCCCTTTGCTAGTCATTGTGCACTGGCTAGTTTCAGTCTCCTCCCTATTTAATTGCTAATGAGCTAGATCCCGATAGGAAAAGCACTTTCCCTCTGGGCTGGTGAGAGCCCTGCTGGAAGCTTTCCTAAAATGTTGGTTCCAATTAGGTCTCAGTTAGCAGGCTCTTCCCTGTTGGGGCAGATGGTGTGGAAGAATTTACCAATTTAAAGGGGTCCTAGTAAAGCTTTGTTGAGGCTCCTAAGCATGAAGCCAGTCCTAAGGACAGTTCTTTAACCCCACCTCCCCACCCAAGCAGACTGAGTCCAATGCTTAGTTTTTGTTCTCCATCATGTAGTCTACACTGCAGTATAGTGACTGGTGTGTTCATTGAGGACAGTGAATGACCCCTGAGCCAGGGTCTCCCATTGGCTACCTCCCTCACTTCCTTGAAGGCTCGAGGATGTGCAGCCAGTCACAGCAGCACCTGTTGTGTTGGTTCCTTCTCTTTATTTAAATACATTTTTTACTTCATCTCGAGGATTTCATAACACACTAAAGATCCTTTCTTGCGCACCAGGGTTTTCTTTGGCACTTTACTGTCTCTCTGAATAGCTGTACAATAACTGATCTCCCATTTTTACCTGTTTCCCTGGGTTGGAAGTGTTACAACCATTTTGTATCCTCTCTGTTGCACATACTAACCTTAAATGCTACTGAAGTGGAGCAAGCCCAGAGACCAGCAACTTGTCCTAGCTTCATTACACCTTCTATAAACTGTCCTCATTTGGAAGGCTTGTCAGACGCACACAGCATCAGCCTGCATCATGTCCCCACTGTACCCTGTTATTTATTGAAGAGTATCTTGCCGCCACTATTGGCCTGTCTCTCTAAATGTCTTCAATTAAAAAGATTCTTTTTCTTTTGTGATTCTCTTGTTTTAACTAGATTTTTGACCGTGGCTAGTGCCTGCAGAAAGCTGCCTACCACGAGCAGCATTACACCTTGTGCTCCCTCAGTGGGGAGACTGTCATTCTCTTTGGGGGTGAGACATATTGATCATCTGCCTAAACATGATTGACAGTTCTGGCCCTGGTAGGAGCATGCCAAGGGCCACTGCTGCAAAGCCTTTCCTTTAGGAAAGTGGTTGGTAAGTCTTGGCCATCTCTTCAGAGATGATTGAAGGAACTTGCATTACCTTCCCTGGGTATTTGCTCTGCACCATTCTGCCACTAGGTCTCAAAGATTGACAGGGTACACCCATGTGTCATTGCTGCTGCTCCAAGCTCAGCCTCAAGCAATCCATTCTAGCTACCTTTTATGTTTATGCCTTTTTCTGTTATAGAGAAACTGCTAGTCCCTCAGGGGCCATTACTCTCCTTCATGGTGACAGGCACTGTGTTAGCTACCTGGAATGCAACTGCATGTATTCTGTTCTCTGCTTCCCCTTCACAAAAGCAACTGTGCCACTCCACCTAGAGCTGAGCCAATCTTCAGCCTTAAAGGAGCCATTAAAGGCTCCATTGCAGAGACACCTAACTAATACAAGCATGATGGAGCTGCCCTCTTCATTTCCACTTCACCATAATACCCAGTCTTATGGTGATATTAAGACCAGTGCATGGTCTTAATGCATGGGTGTTGCTTGCCCTTGGGTATCAATGGAAAAGGAAACCTGAAAGCAGCCTCATCCCATTCACAGATCATGGCTATGTCATGAGCTGCTGTTTATCCCAGTGGAGCAGTGGGATGAAAGAAAATATTTCCTTGCAGACAACTCAACCTCCTCCTTGCTGTCCAGGATACTGTAACTGAAGTCCCCATCCTTGAGCCAGATTCTCCTGGCAAACCTCAAAATGATTTCTGAAGAGCTGAACTAATCTTATCTTCAGGATCACTCCATCTGTCTGAGATGATCACTGATCTCATAGTGTTGTTGCCAGAACCCATGGACTGTTCCCTCCTTTGGCCCTCTTAGCATGGAGGCTGGAATGACCTTGGCTGGCTGGACCCATGGTGTATCACACTACCATCTCCCTACTAGTGATTGACAAATATGCTTTAATTACTATGGGAGGCTTGCTAGACACTCATTTTCCCTTTCATCATGTCAGAGAAAAGTTCAAGGAACTAACTTGGGTGACTGGCCACAGGCAGTTTGAACCAGCAGCTGTCCTCTCACAGCAGTACATCCTACCTCTGGGCAGCTGTGCCGCTTGGGCCGCTTCTCCGCTGCTTCAGCAGCTGCTCAAGAATCTATGTGATTTCTCTTAGGTGGGTGGGACAGAAACTAGGCACTCCAAATATGGAAGGGGGAGTTCTTGCAAATAGATCCAGAGTCATGCTAGCCACTAGCACTTCTCATTCATAGTTTTTCATTTTATAGAAGGCAACTGTTGTTTGCTACAGGAAAACAGGTGGAGGTATCATACACTGTGGGATGAAAGGGGAACAAAGAACAGGTTAATGATATACTCTAGCAAATTTAAAATGACAAAGGCAATACTCCAACAAGTCTTTGGGACCCACTGCTCCCAGTTGTATTACTTGGTGCAAAAGCTTCCAGAATTTTAAAAACAATAAGGCATATATGCAGATACAAGAAATATGGGGAATAAACAAGACAAGTTGAAAGCTGCAGCCTATGAAAAAACTGATCCTATTGGCATCACAGAGACCTGGTGGGACAGCTCATGACTGGAATTTCAGCGTGAAGGTTTATAGTCTCTGAAGGACATGGTTGGGATAAAAGGTGGTGGTGTTGCCTTCTCTGTCAGGAATACATAACGTTGTTCCCTGGTTCAGGAGGAGGAAGACAGCAAAGCAGACTGCATTTGGGTGATGAAAGACAAAAGACATGGTACCAATATAAGGGTGGGAAGGTAGATCAGGCTCTCTTTAAGCAGATGACAAATCTAAATAAAAGCTATGGAATGGTACTGATGGGAGACCAGTTTTCTGGATATCTGCTAGAAGAACAATGCAGCCAAATGTAAAATGTCAAGCCAGTTCCTAAATTGTGTGGGGATAATCTCCACTAGAAAGTGGAAGATTTTGGCCCTTGTCCTGACCAACAGGGAAGAATTGATGGCGGAAGTGAAGGCGACAGGTAACTTGGGAGGATGCAGTCATGATACGCTAGAATTCCAGATCCTAAAACAGGGAAAGCATGAGTTCAGCAAAATTAGAACGCTAGCTTTCACAAAGGTGGATTTCATCCAACTCACGGAGCTAATGGGCATTTCATGGGAGGATAGATTAAGCGATAAAAAACAAACATGAGCACTGGGAGCATCTAAAAGGCACAAGTATTGGAAGCCCAACAAGAAACTGTCCCAACATTGGGGAAGTAAAAGAATGTCAAGAGACCAATCTGGCTGCACAAGTTGCTGCTAAAATTGACTGAGAGGACTACTGACTGGCCAAAAGGACTACCTTTTGTGTGGTCACACACCTTGCCACTGATTGGCAGAGGGAGGAAGGGAGACCTTGGCTGCTCCCCTTTGTGCCAGCAGCTTTCCAGCCTTTCCCACCCCCAACCCCAAAAGGCTGAGAGGTTGGACCACAGCAGTGACTGGGCACCCACTGGGGAGCCAGCATTTTATTTTTTAGCAACTTGTTTTTATTCTGGTGCTTCCACACACAATTGTGAAAACTGCCATTTTTCAGTTTCCATAAAAATCACAAAATTGTTACTTGAGTAGGTCCCTAGTAATTATTAAAGGGTCCACATCAGAATGACAAGTCATTTTTTGAGTGCAGTGCCACAGGTGTCTGCCCTGGGCCTGGTACTGTTCAACATGTTTATTAACAATTTAGATGCTGGCATAGAAAGCTTGAGCAAGTCATAGCTGACACAAAACTGGAAAGGATTGTGAACACATTGGAGGATGCGACTACAATTTAGAAAGATCTCAACAGATTGGAAATCTGGGCTAGAAGTAATGGGAGGACTTTCAGTGTGGACAAATGCAAAGTGCTATACAGCTTGGGAGGAATAATCAAAAACACAAATATAAAATAGGTGACCATGAGCGACTGATGCCACCTTAGTTGGGGGGGGGAATGCCCCCCAGTGATGGGGGGAGGGTCCCCCATGGCCAATCTTGCTAGGGGGAGGGTAGAATCCCCCCACAGCCAATTGTGCCGACCAGGAAGTGGCCTCAGCACTTCATCTGGTGCTCCAACTCCGCAGCCAGTGCTTGTGGAGGGCACCGGCACTCCTGCCTGCTCCCTGCCCTCCCCTCACCCATCACATAAGAAGGGAGCATGGTCTCTCAGGGAGTGCACATGCACCCCCATGCACCCCCTATAGGCGAAAGCTGGCTGGATGGCAGCTCTATGGAAAAGTGAGTCTGCAGTGTGATGCAGCCATTCAAAAGGTGAACATGGTTTTGGGATACATCAACAGAAGCATGAGATGCAAGCTATGGGAGGTGATAGTGCCACTCTACTCAGCACTGGTTATGCTTCATTTGGAGTAGTGTGTGCAGTTCTGGACTCTGCATTTTAAAAAGGACATGGAGAAATTAGAGGGAATTCAGAGTCAGGCAACAGAGATGATGAAGGGCTAGGAAAGTAAGTCATATGAGGTGACGCTGAAGGAGCTAGACATATGCAGCTTCTTAAAAAGGTGCTTAAGAGGGTACATTGCAGTCTTCAAATACTTGAAGGACTGCCATGAAGAAGAGGAAAAGCACCTGTTCTCTCTTCCTGTAGAGAAGAGGACACAGACCCATGGCTGGAAGTTGCAGTGAAACAAGTTTAGACTGGATATCTGGTAACACTTCTTTGCTGTTCGAGTGAGGCAGTGGGATAGACTGTCTAGGAAAGCTGTGGACTCTCCATCACTAGAGGTATTCAAGAAGAGGTTGGACAAATCAATAGTTGCTACATGCAACACAGATGCAGCTCCAGCCAGACCACACTAAATGAACTGCCTGTTCTGGTCACTCCAGGATCCCTGCTGCATATAATGCAGGTCCCAGACTGTCTGGAGCAGGTCCCAGACCAGCTGGAGTAGCTGGAACAACAGTATGCTGGGAGGAAAGAGGCCATGAGCCTGATCTGGTCTGTGGACCAGCCTTATGTCACTCACCTGGCCCACAGAGCCAGATGATTTTGACACCCCTGCCTTAAGTGTTAGCCCTTGGTACACGGTGCTCAAGCAAAAGAGAAAAGCATCTCTCTGAGAGTACTAACTAAGAGAAATTGTTAGCCTCAGGTTAATCAAAAGGCAATGAAAAGGGATTCTTTAAGTATGTCAAGAGAAAGACCAGAGAACCATAGTGTCCCTTCCTTATTGAATGTGGATGATTTAAAGAAGGCTGAAGTATAGAATGCATTTTTTACTAGCAGTGCACCAATATATCAGTTGCCTATTAGATTGGCACCGATAAGAGGGAAAATGGCCATATCAGCCATCAGATTTTTATTTTTTATTATTATTATTATTATTATTTTTTCTTTTACCAGTGTAGCTGGTAATATTTACCAATAATTATGCCTTCTGGCCAGGACCCTGGACACCTGGGTTCCACCTTGCAGGCAGCCAGAAGCAAGACACAGGGGGCGCCCTGTGCATGCATGTGGCTGCACACATGCTGCACATGGCAGGAAAACAGCCAGGCAGCATGGAGAGCAGCTCCCTCCAGGTAAGTCTATGGAGGGAAGTGGCATGGAGGAGGGGGCAGATCAAGGCTCCCATGGTGAAGGAGGGAGTGGGGCCAGGGCAGCCCAGAGCAGTGCATAGGACCCAGGGCCAGGACAAGGAGCAGAATGGAGCCACGGACAGCTCACTGGGGAGGGAGGGCATTTCCCCACCACTGTGTGCACCCCCTGGGGAGGCATGGGAGGGCATGTGCCCCCCACCCCAGATTTGTGTGTGTGTGGTAGATGCAGGTTACTCACTGTGGGCTCAGAACTCTCTGCTGCCTTTTCTTCAGGAGCCCCAAACTGGCCACACACCCCCTACCCACGCGGCAGCACTCGGGGTGGCAAGTTGCGTCTCCCACCGCTGAGCAGCCAGGGGGCATACTGGTGGCATGGGGTTCATGGGGCAAAGGCAACAGCACAAACAGCCCCAAGCCCACAGCATGCAGCCCTCACCCCACTCAGCTGTGCTCCACTTAAAAGCATTCCCATACTTAAAAATGATGGTGGTGGCACCTGAACTGAAGTTCATTGAATAAGCTTTAGTTCAAGAGCCCCTGCTGCCATTTTTAAGTGCCAGGACTCTGACACATGTGATACAGGAGGCTACTGGAGCATGTAAAAAAAATAAATTTGTCAGTACTGTAAGATGCCTTCCATTTTAAAGTACTTCAATTATTGGATGGGCATCAGCCAACATGGTTGGTTAATAATCAGCTATTGGTATCAGCCAAGAAAATCTTTATCAGTGCACCCCTATTTTTTACTTCATTTTCACAAACAAGGCAGTTACCAGATGATGACTGCAGTTGGCAGCGAAGACAGGGAAGGAA
>JAGPOW010002067.1:11105168-11144190 GCA_030014935.1 Caiman crocodilus
TTAGAGAAGCTAGTGCTTTCAAGTCTGCAGGGATAGATGGGATGCATCTTAGGTTACTGAAAGAACTGGCTGAGATGTCAGCACTATCAGTAATCCTCTCTGAGGATTCACGGAGGTCGGGTGAGGTCCCAGATGACTAGAAAATGGCAAACATGGCGCCCATCTTTAAGAAAGGGAAAGAGGAAGATCCAGGTACTTTGACTATTCAGCCTGACCTTGTTACCTGGAAAGATAATGAAGCAGACCCTCAAGGAATCCCCTGAGGGACAATCACCTAAAGGAGAACAAGGGGATTTCGGACAGCCATCATGGATTCACAAAAGCAAGTCATGTCAGAATACCCAAGTTCCTTTTATGGTAAGGTGACAGGGTCTGTGGGTGGGGGTGGGGGCACAAGTAGGGAAGAGCCATGGATGCAATAGCCTTGCTGAAGTCAAGGTATTTTGACAGTCTGTCACGACATTCAGATTAACAAAACAAGGAAATCCAAACTAAATCCAACAAAAGTGGCATAAGGTAGATGCATAACTGTTCATCATACTCAACAGGTAATCATTAATGGCTCAATGTCTAGCTTGGAGGGTGGTATCAAGTGGGTTTCCTCAGGGGTCTGTTCTGGGTCTAGTATTAATATCTTTGTTTGTGTTTTGGATGATGGGATTGAGTGCATGTTTAGCAAATTTGCTGACAACGTAAGTTGGGTAGAATTGCAGACACTATGGACAGCAGGGCTAGGATCCAAAATGACCTGAACAAGAAACAGTCCACAATCAGGTGAGATTCAAAAACACCAAGTGCAAAGCCTGCACTTGGGATACAATAACTTCATAAACAGGCTGGGGAATGACTGGCTAGGTTGCAATACTGCAAGAAGGATGTGGTGGGTACAGCAGACCATTACCAGAATAAAAGCCACAAGTAGGCTCTTGTTGCAAGAAAGCCAAAAGCATGAGTTGTATCAACAGGTTAGTTGCCTGCAAATCAAGGGAATTGATTTTTCCACTCTATTCATCACTGGTGAAACCTCACCTGGAGCACTGTGTTGCTTGGGGCCCCACACTTCAAAAGATATGGGGACAGATTAGAAAGTCCATCACAGAACAGCAAAAATGATTATAGTCCACTTTTGAGGAAAAGGTGAAGGACCTAGGATTATTTATTCTGAATAAGAGAAGACTAAAGGGGAGTTGATAAGTCTCCCACTACCTAAAGGGTAATTCTATAAAGGATGGAGATGGATTTCCTGTGGTTGTAGGGGACAAGCCTAGGAGCAATGGCCTCAGACTACAGCAGGGGAAAAATTAGGCTGGAGATTACAATGAACTTTCAGACTATGATGGTGGTCAAAGATTGGAATAGGCTACCTACAGAGACTGTGCAATCTCCATCCTTTACAGTTTTCAAGAACAAGTTAAACTGAGACTGGGTTGGGATGGTTTGGTCAGGGATGATCCTGCCTTGAGCAGGGGTAGACTAGACCTTGTGAAGTCCCTTCCAACCTTACTTTCCTATGATCCTATGAACTGCCAAGCATATCAAAGGAGCTAACATGTATAAGGAGCCTGAACGCTCCTAATTTTTTGCAGTTTACCCAAATTCAGCCCTTAAGCAGGCTGAATTAGTCAGCCAGGTGAACACTGCAAGGAAAGTACTGTGTTCAGTTTTGGGCCCCCACTACACAAAGAATGTGGACAAATTGAAAAGAATCCAGCAGAGGGCAATAAAAATGATTAGAGGGCTGGGGCATATGACTTGAGGACAGGCTGAGGAAACTGGGATTATTTAGTCTAGAGAAGAGAACACTGAAGGGGGCATTTAATAGCAGCTTAGCTACCAGAAGGGGGGGCTCAAACAAGGATGGAGCTAACTGTTCTCAGTGATGGCAGATAACAGATCAAAGAGCAACACTCAAGTTGCAGCAAGGGAAGTTTATGTTAGATATTAGGAAGAATTTTCTCACTAGGAAGGTAGCAAGACACTGGAATAGGTTACACAGAGAGGTGGTAAAATCTCCATCACTAGAGGTTTGCAAGACCCAGCTAGACAAAGCTCTGGCTGGGATGATCTAGTTGGGGCTGGTCCTGCTTTGAGCAGGGGATTGGACTAGAGGTCCCTTCCAACCCAAATGTTCTATAATCTATACAAAACAGATGTATGCGGAGATCCCACCAAACCTTTAGTTTGATTAGTGATCAGCTGAAGAAGAGATATTTGGGTATAGGACAAGGAGGGGTGGGAGGGCTCTAATTAGTGTGCTAACACCAGCCACTCCACAACATCACACTACAGTACCCTGCATAGAGAAGGCCATCCTGAAAGCTCAGCAAAGGGTGAGTGCTGGCTGTTCTAATCCACCCAGCTGCAGACACTGGGGTGTATGATCATTCCCCACATCCTTTAGGAGAATGGCACAAATCACCTCGGAGCCCATATGCCCATAGGAATAGCACTACACATACACTTACTCTGCTACTTTCTTGCATGAAAGATCACAACTGAAAAGGGGCTCAGCAAAGCCATTTATTTCATTTTCTTACTCCCACACAATCTCCATATGCAAAGTTATACACCCCTGCCCTTCCTGTACCCACTCGTGGTGACCCAACAGCTAAGCCACTCAAGATTTTTATGTTAGCTGGAAAGAGATCCTTCCTTCCCATGATCCCCTATTACTATGTGAGAACACTAAGTGCACTGCCAGACACCAAGCAGAAGGCAGCTCCCTGGGTTGATGGCAGTGTTGCATCTGCAGCACTTTTCAATGAGGATTTCTTTGTTGTTCACTACTGCCCGGTGCAATGCAGTTGTGGCTAAGTCTGCAGCATGGCAGCAGGGGGGCTTTAAAAACCCTACTGGAAAAATTTAAAAGCAACATGTTTCGGTTCATTTGAAAAAAAACAAACAAAAACAAAAATTCCTACAATGGGACCTGAAATGAGCAAACATGTCCCTGTTAAGTCAAAGTGTTGTTCTAAGTGTCAGAGCCATTGTATAAGCTCAGGGATTCCGCAGGAAGGAGGAGGTTGGGGGATGTTAATATTGATCTGGAAAGCTTGGTACAGTGTATTGGCTTTTAAAGAACAGCTTTTCCACTGATTCAGGCAAATCTGATCCCTCCTTGTCCAGACAACTCTAAGGTGGAGTCACTTGGGCAGCAACAACTTGGAAAGTTAGAAGAACAGTCTCCAGGCTCCTGTCTCCTCTCCCAGTTTAATGAAACCACAAAAAAAACACCAGCATCACTCAGCCATGGGCTCAGCTGCCAGCTCATTTGTTGCTACAGCCACAGATACTGCTGCCAATTCAATCGAGGACAACACTGCTGGCTCGGCCATGCGCTTGGCCGCTGGTTCAGCCCCCAGCTCAGCTATGGACATTGTTGCGGATTCAGCCACCGACTCCGCAGCCAGCACAGTTGCTGGCCCAGGCACGGTCACGGCTACAGCCACTGGCACTGCCACTGGCTCAGCTTCAGCCGTTGGCTCAGCCACAGACACAGCCGTTGGCTCAGCCACAGACACAGCCGTTGGCTCAGCCACAGACACAGTGGTCAAAGTAGCTGCTGGTTCAGCCACAGATTCAGCAGCTGGCTCAGATACCAGCTCATTTGTTGGCCTGGCTACCGGCTGGTTTGCTGGCACAGCCACAGGTGCTGCCGCAGGCTCCATCGCTGGCTTCTTTGGCTTCTGTGTGGCAGCCACTGCCTCTGCCAGCTTTTCCTCTGGTACCATATTCAAGACCTTCAGGGCAAAGAGCAGCTGGAACTTAGCAGTCCCAATGAAGGAGTTGCCCAGGAAGTTTGGGAGCCCACCCATGCGATCCTTCTGGGTGTACAAGGGAACGCGGACCATCCCCATCACCTGCAACAGCACAGCAACACAATTTAGTAACACAAACAGCACTCCTCCCCAACACGAAAGCCACTGCCACATTTTTTCCCCACAGCTTAGCCCTGTGCACACCACCTCAGGGCCCCAGTAGCTGCTAGCACCACCATCCCACAGCCCAGCACCCATCCCTCATTCTAGCACCTCCATAGAGCATCCCCCAAGATGCCCCACCCTGTTCACCAAACCACAGAATGCCCTTGCATTCAGTTCAAACCCAAATCATGCCCCACACTTCCTGTGCCCAAGCACCCATAGCACACCCAACCTTTCTAGTCTTCACCTGACTCCTCCACGTACCATTCCCTGCCACTGTCTGAGCACCACTGCTTATCCCCCAGCACCACACCCAAGCTCCCCTAGCCCTCCAGGATGAGTCCCACAGCTTCACCCATGACCATTAGCCCACCATCCCAGGAATACCCCCACTGCTGCCAGGGATAACCTCCCTTCTTTAGATCCAGGTCTCACCCTACCTACCATTCCACAAGAATACCACTGTTTATTTTTGTGTCACCCTCAACAGGGTGCCAAGGGCAGACAGAGTGCACACACACTATTCCCTGGCAGACTGCAGTGTCCTATCCAGAGTGGCCATGGGGTTCTTCACTATCTGTGCTCTGCAGCAGAGGAATTAGGTAACCTGGCACAAGCGCTCCTACCTTCCCAAAGATCCTGCAGAAGCAAATTCCCCAAAGGAAGTGTGTCTCTGTCTATCTCTTGCCAACTTATCTACACTCTGAGTCCAGTTTGGGGTACAGCACATGACCACCACAGAAAGGAGCCAAGTGCCAGATCCAAGTGGCCAAAAACTCCCCAAGCCTACGTCAGAGGCACAACCCTCACCACTAACAGGGAAACAGGACTGCCCTGCAGAACAGCCAAGATTTACAACTGGGGGTACCACCTGGCAGTGCACAGCACTTGCCACAAGTGGTTGTTAAATGCGGTGCATTCCCCCGCCCAGCTGCAACAGACAGCAGCCCAGCAGACCTGGCCCAGGGTGCTAGATCTCAGAACTCCCTGACACCCCACCTCCAGCCCGTGGTCTCGGGAATGCACCGCGTTGATCTCGACGGCGTGCAGCTCCTCCAGGGTCACCTGCCTGGCGTAGAAGTGTGCCACCACACGATGTGGCCCCTCTGTCAGGTGCGAGCACAGATAGTCAGCTTCCGTCAGGCGCACACAGCCCAAACCTAAGCCCAGCACCCGATTCAGACCGTCCTCCAGGGACCAGTAACGGCGATCCACGAACCCCCCAGGAAAGCCCAGTAGTCCATCAAATCGCATCTGCATCTGCAATAGAGGCGCATTGTGTTAAAGGGGCATGGCCAACAGCCCCAGGGACCAGGTGGGAGAGGAGGAGATTTCCTCAGCCCAGAGCTGGACACTCACCACCATAGCAGGCTCCTCAACAAGAGAAAGGGGGACTGAGGCACACAAAGCACAAGACACCCTGCAGCTTACCCCAAAAGATTCTGCTGACCCTCCATCCGCAGCCTCCCTACCTTCAGCACAACCTGACTTCCAAACTCTGTCCTTGCAAAACAAGACCCAAGCACAGGGCCCCGTGCCAGCTCTTGGCCCAAACGGCCCCACTCAGGCTAACAGGAACATGACAAACCCCAACAGCAGCTCCGCAGCCAGCTGCTCCTGGTTACCCCAGCGAGGTGACACTCCCCCGTCAGCCCCGCCCAGGCCAGCTGTGCCCTCAGCCTCCCTTCCCGTCTCTTCAGGACACCGCTAGCGGGTATGACACTGCGGGCTCCCTCGCAGCCTGAGGAAACCAAGGCGCCGGCCCCGCGGGCCCCACGCCTGGGGGAAAGCCTGGGAGCGAGCCCCTGCCGACCCTAGAGCAGCCGCGCCCGCCAAGTCGCAGCCGTGTCCGGCCGGCCCCGCGCGCAGCCCAGGAGCTGCCCCGCGCCCCGGCCCCTCTCGGGGTCCCCGCTCCAGCCCGGCCCGGCCTCACCAGCACGGCGTAGCGCAGCGGGATGCGGCCGAAAAGCATGCCCGGGTTGGGCGCGTACAGCATGGCGTGGCACGAGTGGCTCCAGCCCGGCCCGAGCCGCATGGCCTCATAGCGCGTCAGCGGCTTCAGCTCCGGCACGCCCGGCACCGCCAGCGGCGGTAGCGGCGGCAGCACCGGCAGCGCCCCCGCGCCCAGCACCCCGCACCCGGCCGCCATCGCCGCCACGAGCAGCCGAGAAAGCTCGCGTCGCGCCCCGCCCCGCCCCGCCCCGCCGGCCTATCGCAGCGCCCTGGGGCGGGACCAGTCCCCGCGATAGCCAATCGGCGGCCCGACTGCCCGCCCTGCTGCTGCCCTTGCGGCCAATCGTCGCACGGAGGAGCCTCGGCAGAGCCAATTGCTGCTCCGTGTAGCTGCATTAAAAAATAGTATCCAATCACCGTGACCGTTTCTTCCACCGCGGCCAATCAGGAGAGGAGGGAGAGAGGCAGAACCGCGGGGCATGCTGGGAGAAGCGCTGTGGCTGCACGGGAGCTCCGCCGGCGGCCGCGGCGGGAGGCGCCAGGTCCGCGCGGGACCGGGAGGCGGGCGGCTCTGTCCCGCGGGTTGCGCTTCCGCGTGGCGGCCCCTGCGGCGAGCTCGCGCTGCAGCTCGGGCACGGGCCTCCCCAGCGGGGCACCCGTTCCTGCCCCGTGTGCGGCCTGAGCCGGCCGCCCGGCTGGCCCTGGCGTGGCGCGGGGAGCTCTGGCGGCTGGAGCGGTGCCAGCGCCGCGGAGCGGCGAGGCCTGGAGCTCGGCCGGCGCTGCGGAGGGTGGGGCCGCCGCGCTCCCCGCCCCGTGCTGCCCTGCCCACGCCCGGCCCAGGGCCGCCCGCCGGTGCCGGGCTGCGCTACGAGCTGCTTCGTCCCAGCCCGTCAGGCGCTGCAGCCCGTGCCCGCGGGGCCGTCCGCATCTGGCAGGGAAGGTAAGACCGGGCCGGGTGCTGCACGGCTGCCTCGCTCGCTCGCTCGCTCGGCCTCCCGCCGCGCCCTGCCCTGCCCTGCCCTGCCGCCGCACGGGAGCCGCCGGGGGAGCGGGCAGTGGAGAGCGGAGCAGCGCCAAGCACCAGCCCTGGCTTCACTCCGGGCAGCACAGCCCGGCCGCTCTGCTGGTTCCCGTCGCGGAGCCGCTGCCTGCCCTGCGGAGGGAGCATTGCCCTCCATGCCGGCCTCTCCTGTGAGAGCGAGCAGGTCTTGGCAGAGCTGCCGGTGCTGGTTCCTCGGGGAAAGCTCCCCTCAAGGGGAGGGAGGGGAACAGCAGCGGTGGGGTTGGAGTGCTTATCTGGGCTGAGGGAGCCTGGGTCAGGACTGGATCAGGCAGTGAGGACTTGTTGGCCTGGCTCTCCCTCAACTCCAGCAAGTGCCTCACCCCCCTCGGGGCTGTTCTGGGCTGATTGCCTTGCTCTTGCCAACAAAAGCACTTTGACCAATTTCAGTTCCATCCTGGCACAGAATCAAAGCAGGAACGGGCACCACCTTTTTTTCCCAAACCAACCTCTGGTTTCTGCCAGCCCATCCTGACGCTGCCTCCCCACCCTGCCTCAGTAATTCCTGACTGCTGCCCAGGAAAACGCAGCCTCAAAGGGTGGTGGGCTGAAGTGTGCAGAGCAGCACCGAGCAGGGCTCTATTTTAGATGCAGCAGGCTAGTAGTATGAGCCTTGGAGCTGCCTGGCTGCCAGTAGCTGTGCAGAGCTGCCCAGGAGACCTTCAGCTAAAAGTCAGGAATAACCAGAGAAATGGCAGTCCAGTTACCCCCTGCTCTGAGCCATGGCCCAATGCTGATGAGTGATGGGATGTGCGGTTCTCTAGGCTCTGTTTGAAGGCACGGCTGCTGTTCCAGTATCCAGCTGTCCATGTATTTGGCTTGCCTTGGGCTGGCCACCCTGGCCCGTATTGTGTTACATTGTTTGTGCGGCAGAGCGATCACTCTTGCCATGCACTACCTTAATGAAGGTAAATATGAACCCTTTCTTGTTAGCACCTGGACGCCTGCCGTAACAGGATAACAGGTCCCTGGAGGCTTTCTCAATACCTTTGTTTTCCAAATACACAGGCAGACTGCGAATCCCCTGTGGACAGAACAGGGGACACCAGTGTAACCAAATCTGGCTGCCTGTGGATTTTGTTTTGTGCTCAGGAGCTGCAGAAGGCAAGTCCTCAGCCTTTGTCTCAGTGGTGTCTGTCCTGCACGGGGGGGGTAGGCATTGCTCAGTGGATAGAGCAGGATGACCAGGAAACTGACATTTCTCACTCTTGTCCATGGCCTTCCCTGCAGGGTCCTGGGAAACTCTGTGCCCTTACTGCCTCAGTTTCCCCATGTCCAAATGCAGAGCCATAAAATTAGCATTGGTTTGAAGCTGACAGCCTGAATGGAAGGTGCCCGTTGCGGTGTCAGTTTCCCTCCGAGGGAAAGAGCCACAGACCCAGTGGTCACTGGCCCAACCACTCCTGAATGTCTTGCATAACCAAATGAGAGAAATATTTCTCCCTGGGGAAAAGTCTGTGCTTCACTTCAGGATCCAATACGTTTCCAGAAGAGACTGTTGGTTCCTTGCATCCCATGCCCTCTGTCCTTCCCCTCCCTGAGCTGTCCTTCCCTGGGGCAGGTCTCCTGAGCTCTGCTAAGGGGCCTGAATCTGTATGGTGCAAGGTACAGTGAAGTTCAGTCCTGTAGCTGATCTGCCTCTCCTCTGCCTCCCAGAGGGTAGAGGGACTGTGCTGGAAGAGAATGCCCATTCTCACCTCGCCCGAGATTGCCACCAGGTTCAAGGAGAAGTGGCTGCAACTACACCCTGAGGACCGGGACAATGTCAGTGGGGCTGTGACGCTAGATGACAGCCTCACCAGCCTGCAGTGGCTCCAGAACTTCTCCATCCTCAGCACTGGCCCTGAGACACTGCCAGCCCTGGGCCACCATCTCCACCAGTCTTGTGGGAAGTCTTTCCAAAATACTGAAGCCCCTGCCAGCCCCCCAGCAGGAGACACTGCAGCCAAGGGGATGCCCCCAAGCCTTGGCCAACCCACCTCTGCAGCCACCTCCCCTGGGACTGGCCAGCTGCTACCCCTCACCAGACTTCCCCTTGGTGCCCTAGAGATCGATTACAAGAACAACTCCACAGTGAAGCCTCCTTACTCCTATGCCACCCTTATCTGCATGGCCATGCAAGCCAGCAAGCAGGCCAAGATCACCCTGTCTGCCATCTACAATTGGATCATGGAGAACTTCTGCTACTACAAACATGCTGACCCCAGTTGGCAGGTGAGTTGGCAGTTTGAATAATTAATGCTTCTGGTGAGGCAATGCATAATGGAGGCTGCTGTCTGTCAGCAAAAAGACTGGTACTCATCAGGCTGATAAATGAGCTGCTGCATTTAATTCCCTTTGCCTTCAGTTATATCTCATAACATCTCTGTCCTGCATTATGAGAGGGTGGGGGATGGCAGGGAGGAAGCCTGTCAGTCTGTCTTGCTTCTTGGAAGATATAAGCACTCTATTTAGATGCTCTGCTGGTTCTATAATGGCTTTCTGCAGGAGTGGTGAAAGCCTGAAATGTGCCTCCAAAATCCTCTTTTCTACATGGTCTTTGTCATTCTGAGTGAAATACAGGGAGCTCTGTGGTGGGTCATGCTGGCTTTCTGAGCACATACAGCAAACCTACAGAGCAGTTTCCTGCTTGTTCGCCACCTGGAGTCTTGCCGGCTGAACAGACTGGTTCCATGGTGATTCACTGCAGCATAGTGAGAGGGTTTTAGGGGCCCCAATTTCTGTTCTTAACTCTCTTCTAAGAACACACTGGGATCCTGCAAACCAGAGGAGGAGCAGATGCCCCACCTCATGTGGCTTGTGTAGACTCAAGGCCAGATGGGTCCCTTGCAGTAGGGCCAGCAGGAGGAGTCTGATTTGGTGGTGGTTCCCACAAGTCATTAGCTGGTACCTGAAGGTGCTATACATGAGTCAGGTTGGAGGATATAACACTCCCCAGCAAACTCACTGAACTCCTACTCTACAGGCACTCCCTGCATCCCAACCTCTAGGATTCCAAAATTGTCTGGAAGGCGACAGAAGACCATGAAATTGACTTTAAAATCATGAGAAAGGCAGGCTGGGTTCTGGTCTCCCTTCTGGTGTCAGAGCCGTTAACGCCTGGTGTCACTTCCTTTCCCATGAGGGCCGTACATTTTAAATGAAAGCCAAGATTCTCATGTAGTATGACTCCCAGAGCCTCCTGGTACAGTGGGCATTGGCAGAGCTGCACTCAGCACATCACAGACATGGCTCCATCTCCTAGGCAGTAAGGGGGCGGCAGCACCACGGACAACTGGAACTGACATAAACCAAGCCCAAACCATCAGCCTGTGTGGGGCCCTTTGTTCTTTTCCCTTATGTAAGCTGCCTGGCTAGTAGGGCTGTGCGAAATAGCAACACTCAGTTTTGAATTTTGTTTTGATTCGAAACAGCCGTTCTGCTCCGTTCCATCAAAACGGCGAAACTTTTGATGTTTTGCCCATAGGATAGAATGGGGAAGGTTAAAACAGCCTATAACTTTGTCATTTCTGGCCTGGTTTGGATGAACTTTCAGGAATGGTAACCCCTTCTGAGGGCATGAAGCCTGCCAAGTTTCACAGAGATAGGTGCAGGGGGTTGAGAGAAACTGCACCCAAATTCTTGAAAGCAAAACTCATGTCGTGTATCTGTTAAGCCACAGCAGGGTCAAAACTGCAGATATGGTAGCCCCTACTCAGGCCACAAAGTCTCCCAAGTTTCAAGGAAATAGCTGCAGGGGTTTGGGGGAAACTGTACCTCAAGCTCCAGACAAGCATAACTCATGACATGGGTGACACTGTGTTAAGGCACAGCAGGGTGAAAGCTGCAGGCCTACTAGCCCCTGCTGTAGCCACAAAGCCTGCCAGCTGTCAAGGAGATAGAAGTGCAGGGCTCCAGAACCCCTGCACCTAGCTGCTGACAGGCAAAACTTGTGTCATGGGTGCTTGTGCAACTGTGTCTGTCTTGGGGCACAGGAAGGGTGGGGGGGGCAGGAAACTGGCAGGCCTGGCTGCTAGGTCCTGCTGTGGCCACAAAGCTTGCCAGCTGTCAAGAAGATCGGTTATTACCCCCAGGTCTGTGGTGGCAAGTGTGGTGTCAAAACGGCAAAATGTTTTGATTTGCCTCATTTTGTTTTGAAGCTGTTCTGACTACATCTGTTCCATTTTGATTTTACTGTTTTGACCTCGAAACAGGTCGAAACAAAACTGGTGGTGAAATTTCGCACGGCCCTACTGGTTAGCAATGTGCTAGGCTGCAAGTTGCCCTGCTGAGGCTGCTTTGGCTGAGTGGCCAAGCCTAAGCCACTCCACAGGGCTTCTGCAGAGGCTACAGTTTAAGCCAAACCTTTATTCCTGCCCTCCACAGACCAATCCCCATGGAGCCACAGGGATTTCCTTGACCATAATGTTGTGCTCATAGGGATCAGGCTCTGATCAGTGTGGCCCTCCAGGGGAGCCTGGGGTAGGAAGGGTTCATGCCTTTTTGGATCTAGCACTCCTGTTACATCCCATCTAATAGGGAAGTGGAGTGGGGGGAAGGTATGGAGCTTCATGTGGCAGGAGAGACTATCTTATGTAGTTTATGGCTGGGGCCAAGTGTATACCACAGGAACAGCCTCAGATGTTTCCAAAACCTTTGGTGGGCATCCTACTTGCAAGCCCAAGCCTGGGGGCTTGGGGTTCAGATGCCTCCAAGTTTTGCTTGCCCTTAGCAATAAGGCCATTGGAGCAAGCAAGAGAGGAGGCTTCCATTTCCATAAGCTGGGCTTAAAGCTGCTACACCTTGGTGCATACTGAACCACACCAGAAGAGCAGTTCTCCTGCAGCACAGTTCAGGAAAACTGCCTTCATGGACACAGATGCATAGTATTTCCTTTGCCAGGTTAAGGAGCCTCTATGCTTGATCTGAGCCTTCAAGAGGCCAAGACGTGATCTTAGCCTCTGAAAGCCCAGGTGTGGGTGGAGGATGTTTGCTGGTAGTACAGCCACTTATGATTTCTGGACTCTTGGATTTGCAATTAGTTGCAGCTAATTTGGCCTCAGATACAAATTTAAAATAAATTAAACCCCCCCATGCAAGAACAGCCTTTTGTTGGCTTCTCACTTCTTGGCCTCTTTTTGGCTCAGATCAAGCAAGAGAAACACCATGACCACAAAGGCGGCCTTCCTAGTTGCACTGGGGAAGACCACTCTCCTGGCAAGGGGATAGTACCTGCCAATGTAATGTGTAGTAAACCTCCCACTTAGCTGTGGAGTGGGAAGGTCTTGGACTTTATGCCCACTTTATGGAAATGGGAGACTCTTCCCTGGCTTGCCCCTGGGGCCTTACAGCTGAGGGCAAGGAAAACTCAGGGATATCTGGACCTCAAGCCTCTGGGCTTGGGAATGCAAGTAGGATACTCACCAAAGGCTTTGAGAACATCTGAAGCCCCAGATAGTGGTGGAGGATGTTTGCTGGTAGTAGGGCCACTTATGGTTCTGGACTGACTCACGAATTTGGAATTTGTTTTGGCTAATTTGGCTTGGAATACGGAAAATTAAAAAAAATACCATAGGAACAGCCACCCAGGTGCATATGATTACTGTGTGCCAACCTGCCCATGTAGGCTCTGGTTGCCAGCATGGCCTGCTTGCCAGAACAGGCCTGTGCATCAGCCCCTCCCTGCCTCTGTCTCAGGGCACTGGAGCACTGGCAGTTGCAGCTGCAGTGTGGTGGCTCAACCCACAGTGATGACTGTGAACCTCCAGCAGGTGTAGGTATCAGCATGGCAAACTTTTCCTCCCAGCCAAGAGAGCTGGAACCCTCTGCTCTTCCGAATTAAAACTGAGCCTTTGCTGGCATCACATGACTCCAGGAGCAAGAGGTTTATAGCTTGACTCTCCTCCATCCCACCCCCCCATAGAGGGCTTACTAAGTCCCACAACCCAGTGGAAGGCCTCCATTCTAGTTCAGTCCCAGCCCCTAGGCACCTTAATGAACTTCCTGTGCCTTAAGATCCCTTTTCAAGGTGCTGCAGGGCTGTTTGCTTTAAGCCTCTGAGTTGGGTGCCATAGGCTCTGGATGCAGCTGGGCAATGCACAGCAGTTTCCTGGACTGCCTGATTGCTCACAGCCTTGTTCCTTCTGCCCTCTGGCCCACAGAACTCCATCCGGCACAACCTGTCCTTGAATAAGTGCTTCATGAAGGTGCCACGGCAGAAAGACGAACCAGGAAAGGGGGGCTTCTGGCAGATCGACCCCCGCTATGCAGATATGTTTGTCAACGGGGTTTTCAAGAGGAGGCGCACACCAGCCCCCAGCTACAACCCCCTACCGCAGCCTGATGTGGTGCCTGGTCCAAACACTGCCTATGGCCTCTCATTTCCAACACTCCACCTGGGGAGTGAGCAGTTGCAACCAGGACATGCCACAACCGATGCTCTGCAGCTGCAGGACCAGAGCCTCAGCCTTGCAGGTGCTCCCCATGCTACCAGCAAACGCAAGCAGCCTGTGCCCATGTACAGCAGCAAGACAGCCAGAACTTGCCCATCCCCACTGTTACCTGCCCATGGTGCTGGGGACAGCATCCTGACAGGGGATTGCAGCTGGGCCAGCATCTTCGATGATGTCTTAGATGGAAGCACCAGCAATTTTGAGGAGTTGGATATAAATGCAGCACTTGGCTCTCTGGGAGCAGACATGGACCAGACCCAAAGCAGGCACTCCAGCCCTGCCAGCCCTTGGGGAGCCCTGGACACCCACCATCTCTGTCCAGAGCATTCCCTCCTTGAAGACATCATCCCCTTCACAGATCCTCTGCAGCTCCCCTTGGAGGAAGCCAAGGAAGAGGATCTGGGCCTCCCCTGGGGCTTTGAGCAAGGCTTCACCTTCTCTGAAGGCTTCCTAGGTGAGATGCAGCTGTGGGACAAAGGAGACTCCTTACTGTGACCTCTCCTGGGGCAAGGACAAGCTTGTGATCTGTGGGAAGCAGATCCCTGGCACTAAAGTCCACTGGTCTCCCAGCCCTGCTATCCCTCTGGTCCTGCTTGGAGGCACCTTGCCCTTGACTGGACTGGGCTGCTCATGTGAAAGTTCCCCAGAGCCCCACTGCATGCCCCCCTGCCCCACAGACTGAAGGAAGGGCAGGACTCTGCACTCCACCCTGACAGCTGAGGTGTGTGGCTTTCTCTGCCCTCCCTGCCACCACAGAGCAGGCTGTACCCCAGCAATCAAGCTTTGCACCTGCCCAGTGCTTCTGCAAGCATGTGTAGGCCTGGTCTCCCTGGGAAACATCTCCTTGGATGATCTTGCCCAGCTGTGCTAACATGACCCCTCCTACTGGGCCTAGCCTTGTTCTACCATCCTGTGGAAATGACTTGCTGCAGGGAGCCTTAGGTGAGATAGCAAACAGAACCAGCCTTGGGGAGAATATTAGGGGTGGGAGGGTGGAAGGAGAGTCCAAGGCAAGGTGCTGAGGAAGCTTGGAAAACCAACGCTGCAAATAGTGTCCTGTTACATAGCCAGACCCAGGCCTGGGTCTAAGAAAATGGCACTGCTCTTGACAGCCCCTACTCTCCAGCTGGCAGGAGCCTGCCCTGAGTTTGCCTCCCAGTAGGGCAGAGGGAGGAGTAGGAGGCTGACAGCACCAGACTTGCTGAGTGACGTGAATCCCCTCCTGGCACTGCAGTAGCCAAGGCTTGGTCTGTCAGACAATGCCAAAGGGAGCTTTCTCCTGCCTGCATCCCCTGTCTGCCAGACTACTCATGGCTACAAACACTGCTGTTCTTTCTGTTTCTGGTTGAGGACCAGCTGGATTTGCCCCGAAGTCCCCTTCACCATGGAGACACCATTCACTCTGTCTTCCCCACACAGCAGGAGTGTTTCCATATGCCCCATTGAGCTGTCATGACTAGAGTTAGCAACACTGTCTAGGGACCAGGGCATCAATGGGAGGCAGGGCACAGCAGCAGGACACCTGGCATCCGATCTTGACTCTGCCTGTATCACACATTTTGACCTCACAAGTGACTTATCTGTTCAGTGCCTCAGCTTCCCCATCTCTAAAGTAGGGATGTCCCCAGTCAAGCATTCCATGGGAGCTCTAAGCACCACTGGATCCTGTTCTCCCGCTGCCCCAGAGGGCAGCTGCTGCTCATGGGTGTTTCTCACTGATCTTTTAGTTCCCTGTGGTCAGCGGTGAGCATATGAACTGAGCTGTCTCCCAGACACAGGAGTCCAAGACCAAGCACTGGCTCTTGGGGTGCCTGCTGTGGCCACAAACCTGTGTTGGCTAGTAGTCCCAAGGGCAGCATGTGGTGCTCCCAAGGGCTTACAGCACTACAGGACTTGGCACTGGCTGGGCCCACCTGTAGCTACTGTGCCTCATCAGGCACACCCCACAAGGTGCCATGGAGAGTGCCCCCGTTTCCCAGAACACATGGGTGCATCCCCACATCTCTGCTGTTTGGAGGCCAAGTAGTGAGAGCTCAGCATGTACAAAGCTGTAGCAGAGACACAATTGAGCGTGTCAGTGATGCTTCTGTGAGCCAGTTCCCATGGCTGGAGGCTGTGCTGTGCTCCCACTGCAACTGACAGCAAGCTATGTCAACTCTGCCACTACCCTGTCAAGTTGGGTGCATATTGGTATATTCTGGGTAATGTGGGCAGCCGTACCATAGTGTGTCTAGTGGGCTAGTGTGCTCAAGAGCTTGGATACAGAGGGATACTAGGGAAATGTACTCTGAGACAAGCTGACCTGGCTGAAATGGCACCATAGGCAGGGCTGGGGATACTGTAAAACCAATGCAGTGCAATGATTGCAGGGTAAGCCATGCTAGCAGCCAGCAGGGGAAGAGCACTGGACCATTAGTTGCTGTAGGGTTGACAGGGCCTTTGAGACATGAGCCATCAGTGGTGAGACCGCAGCTGGAGTACTGCATCCAGCTCTGGGCACTGCACTTCAACAAGGACGTGAAAATACTTGAGAGAGTCCAGAGAAGAGCCACCCATATGATCAGACTTGTAAGACAAGCCATACGAGGATAGGCTGAGGGACCTGGGCCTCTAGCCTAAAAAAGAATTCTGAGAGGTAAATTGGTAGCAGCTTACTGCTCTATCAGGTGAATACATCAAAGGCTTGGCAAGCAACTGTTCACCAGGACAGCCTTGGGGAAACCCAGGAGTAATGGCTACAAACTCCTGGAAGACCATTTCAGGCTCAACCGTAGGAAAAACTTCTTCATAGTCAGGGTGTCCAGACTGTGGAATAAACTCCCTCCAGTGGTGGGGCAATCACCTATCCTGGAAATCTTCAAGAGAAGACTGGATGGACACCTGACCCCAGTTGTCTTCCTGCCCAGTGCAAGGGGCGGGGGCTGGACCCAATGGTCTTGCAAGGTCCCTTCCACCCCATAACAATCTATGGATATACGAGATCCTGACTGAGCTTGGACTCTACTCATAGAGCATCCAGAACAGCCAGCCACCTCTCAACAGCAGGCTGTTCCTGCCCAAACCCCTTCTCAGCTGTCGCCAGACAACACTCCTTGCCACAGGATTACAGCCTTGGTTCTGGGAAATGGGGCAATACAGCCCTGCCTGCTCCAAGCCCATCTGTCCAGCTGTCTCAGGGGAGAGAGTAGGTCTGTGCTGCAACAGTCAGCAGTGCTGGGACTGAGGAACACCCTGAGTTAGCTCTAGAAGCACAGAGAGGTGCTGAGGCCCTTGTTCAAGGCAGCAGAGGGCATACGTGTCTTTCACAGCTGCTGCCTGAGACAGCCCAGAGCTAGTGTCACTGTGGGACACACCCATGACTCCTCTGCCTGTGCCCACTGGGAAAGGGGAGGGCCTTGCCCAGCAGAACCTGGGCCATACATTTTCCTCCTATGCCCCTGCCTGTTGGGGAGGTAGTGAGTACTGCAACAAGTGAGACAGAAATAGTGTCTCTAGGAGAAAGTGCAGCCATTTTGCTGGCATACCCCTTTGGCAGCTAATGGAGTCCCTTGAGATGTAAAGGTGCAGGTCACAGAAAACAACACAATGCCCAGAGATCCCTAGGGGGCTCAGCATTAATCTTCTAAAACTGCCCATCTTGCAGTGCCTGCACACCTCCATGGGAGCAGGGGAGGAGGCAAAGGAGTAGCAGATATTAGAAGCAGAAATGATCAGGGCTGAAAGGTCCTTTTTAGCTGAACAAGCTCTATCCTGCACTGACTGAGCTTGCATTGCCTGGCCAGGATTTTATCAACACGTGACTTGAGAGCCTCAAGCTTGCATTTCCCACATCCTTGGGGGATGGGGTCATCCTTGCCTTGCTCCATAGGTCTCTGAAAGCTTTTATTATGATGGAACAGGTAGGAACACACAGCAGAATTCAGGTTTCTCTGCAGGTAAGAAAAAAGCACTAACCACAGCACAGCTCAGTTACTTGAAGAGTAGGACTGAAGCAATACAGAGAAGCCAGGCCATGCATGGGCACTGTGTACACAGTCCTTTTCCAATGTGGAAGCTACTCGTGTATGAGCCTGCCACAGCTGGGTCAAGACACCTGTCTGGTTCCAGAGGGGATGTTTGATTAGATTAAGGAGCAGTGCACAAGGCAGGGCTGAGCTGGCTGCTTGAGGTCTGTTCCAGCCCTGTGCTCCTCCCAGCTGAGCCAAAAGACAGAATAAACATGTGCCTGGGGATGAAGACTGCCACTCAGGCTGAGTCTCCTGGGAATGCAGGCACTGAGACTTCACGTGTCAGAGCCTTGAATTGTCCCTGGGCTGAGAACAAGCTTCAAATCCTCCAGCCCAACCTGCCAAGCTTTGTGAAGTGACAGCCCACCAGAGCAGGGCCGGGGGCAGAATGGCAGCATTACAGCCTGAGCAGTGCGTGGAGGCAGCTTCAAGACCAACGGAAGTCCAAGTGTGCACATGTCCCACATGGAGTTAATCCATTCCCACTGGGAACGGGGGGGGGCACCCCAAGTCCCATGAACAGAGTTGCATGCAGAAAGGCCAGGTGACTTCCTCTGCCAGGCTTTGTCTTGAGCAACCTGCTCAGAGCCTACAGACCAGGGGAAGGCAGCCCACCTCTCCCCTCCAGCAGAAAGAAAGCTGTACCTTTTGGTACCCTGATTCACACACCTCCTGCCTCTAAGCCTGGCTTCCTAGCCCTCCCTCAGCTACTGCTGCTGCACACCTCCACCTAGGAAGCCCCATGTTGCTCTCCTCCTCCTTTCTCCCCCAGACTTCTGAGCTGAGCAGGAGGCTGCATATACAGGGCCCACCACCAGGGTGGCTGCCCTCTCCGTGCCAAGATGACCAAAGCTGCCTCATGCACTGGTCTCATGCAGAAAACCTTGCCTCAGCTCCCACATCTGTGCAGACTGCCCTCCCACAGTCACCTTGCTGAGCACTGTGTTTGCCAGCTGGCATGGCACTAGGGAGACCACCCATCCCTAATTGAGCAAGACAATCCCCAAATGGAAACTTCAAGTCCTGGTCCCAAGCTGCATGACTCCAGGACAACATTTGTCCTGGATTCAGTGTTATGCAGGGATCCGGGTTTTCTGTTCACCATAGAAACCATGGTCAGAAGCCATACACAGGAAGTGCCAAGTGCACATGCATGCCAACACACATGTACACGGTCAGGAATACAGCCAGGCAACATGGAGAGCAGCTCCCTGCAGGTAAGTCTATGGGGGGAGGAATGAGGGAAGTAGTACAGCCAGAACCTCAGCAGGAGAAAGGATGACAGCCTGGATCATTCCAGGTAGGCGTGTGCCAAGGTCTCCCTCTGCTCACAGAAGGGACAGGTGGTAGGAGCATCTATGAAGCACACAAGATACATAGCAACAGCTGTGGAGGTGCTGCCAACTCAGGTCCCTGGTGACTCATGAGATCAAGGTGGAGTAGATGTATTCACTGGAAACATGAACAACTCGCCCTCAGTGGCTGGGGGGAGGGAAGGGGGCATGGCGGTGGGGGGATTGTGGCAGTGGTGGTGAGTGGGGAAATCCTGCAGATGCCACCGGCACTGTCAGCAAGGTGGGCGGGGGCAGGGGGGACACAGCAGCGAGTGCCGACCAAGGGTAGGCAACCACCTGCTGCCGCCACCAGCAGCAGCTCGCAGTGGCGAAGGGCCACCACCTGCAGACACCAATTACACTGTTGTTGGCGCCTTTTTGTAGGGGTTGCACTGCCACAGTCAGGGTGCATGTGCACCCCCTATACATTGCCCCTGACTGGAGACCCTCGTCATTGCCAGGCGTGTCCCACCACTTGGTGTCTGGGCAGAACACAAGGACAAGATGGTGAGGAGTGCAGATCATGAGCATGTAGAGCTGGTGATGACGGGCAGTTAAGAAGCAGACCAGCTTGATACCCTCCCAGCTTGCTAATATGGTGAGGCAGGGAGCTCCATTGGGTCTGCCAAGGCACGGGCCAACACTCTCCAGAGGGCTAGGAATACCAGAGGCCAGGGACACAGGACCAGATCAATGTAGCCAGGGGTAGTGTCTGGCAATGGTAGGGGAAGAGAATGATGGGTATAATGGCTGTGTTGGTGCCTATAATTTGGTCACAGTCTATTTTAGTAAATTTCCCATTAAAGGAGCAGAAAAAGCCACCTCCAGTAGATGAGCCAAACAATAGTCCTTGGGCACTCTACCTGGAGCACTGCCCTATGGGGCTGTAGTGAGAAGGGCCCATACCCAGTTCCTGCTTACAGGCTGGTATTCCTGCAGGCACAGTATCTCCCAGGCCCTCTGAGTGGCAGTGTGTCAGTCACAGCATTTCTTCAGGTCCACAGTTCCTTTGAGACTATAGCTTTATGTGTAACTGAACTGGCACTGGTCACCAGGCCAACACCCAGCTGCTTTCTGCAAGAGCCATGATGTAGAGTGTGGCTGGGCTCAGCTTGCCAAGGGGCCAGGGGAGGATCCCGGGGAAGGCAGTGGGCTCCAGGTTCTTGCTGGCTGAGTCTGGCCCATCAGTTCCTCTCAAACAACCTGAAGACAGCAGGGTAGCAATCCAGCTTAGTGTGGGTGGGAAGAGGCAGCTACTTGCTGGGGCACTAGGGTGGGTATGAAACCCACTGGGGAGGCAACCTCCGGGACTCATGCTGCAGCCCAATGCCATCTTTTGTACAACCACAGCTGCCCCCTGCAGAGCTGCACTCACTCTGACATGCCCCTCTGAGACGCATCAGTGGGTAGCTGAGTCCCAAGACACAAAGTCATTTCTGGGTCCCTGGTAAGGCCTCTCTGGGAACAATAAATCAGGAGTCCAGGGACCAAGAAACACTGGTGGTACCAAAAGGGCTAAGTAGGAGGAAAATGAGCATCATGAGCCAAGGGCAGCTGGTGCTGCCAGCCTCCCCCCACCCCTGCAACATTGCCAAAGGAACCAGGGCAGAGTGCAACCATGCATATGCACAAACACATACACATGCATGCATACTCACACATGCACTTGCAGGCACATATGTCCCTCACACATATCCCTCCCTACCCCAGCAGTTCAACATCAGACAGGATGCAGGAGCTACTCCCCCTAACTGGGGAACACCAGGGCTAAAGCACCCTGCATCCCAGGCCTCCTGCTTTCATGTCTCCTTAGCAGGCACCGTCTCTGGAGTCCAAGAACCCTAAATTAAAGCAGAAGTATGAATGACATGAGTTAGCACTGGCTCTGATTCTTGCCCAAGTACAGCCAAGCCATACAGTGAAGCCCGTAAGCAACAATGCCAGCTCAGATAGCTAGATCCAAGGGCCAGTGCCTGTTGAGGCTGCTCTAGATCCCCACCCTCCTGGGGCTGGCCCAGGTTCACACAGGACTCAGTGCTGAGGCTGACAGACTGGGGACTCTGGAACCCACAGTACCAATCCTAGACACAGAGGCTGGGGTCTGGGGAGGTAAGACTAGATTCAGATGGACCCCAGGACTGCTGAGCTATACCCTAGGCAAGGCATTTACTCTGCCCTACCAGCACCATTTGCAGACACCCACCCTGCTGCTGAGGACCCAGGCAGACGATCTATGGGCATGGATGACATTTCATGTAAACCACCAAATGAGCTACTCTGCATGTGTAAAATAATATGTGCTCATGCAGCACCCCTGGAAAGACACCCATGCCCACACACAGGGAAGGTTCCCATCACTGCTCCCCCCACCCCACGCTTTGCTTTGAGAAGTTGCTTTCCCTACTTCACCCCCCATCCCCCCCTCTACCATCCCCCTGCTCTGTGATGTTGCCTCCCACACTCCCTACACTGGTCCCTCTGGCTCCTGGCTATTGGCTGGGCCATGGCCCAGGCTGTGCTGCCTGGGTGGGTCTAGCTCCAGCAACAGGTGGAATGTGAGCAGCCAGGTTTGTGTTCACTGCTCGGTTAGTAACTGGGAATATCACACGTGAGTGCACAGTCCTGGATGGTGCAGGGCAGCGCCAGAATGAAGCTCTGAGAAGTCTGGCAACACTGAAGTGACCCGTGATAACCTGAACACAGGGTTTATTAACTCTTTGGTTTCTGGGGTGTGGGTCTCGTGCAGAAGATGATACCTGGAACCAGCATATTTCAGCCGCAGCAGCCTCCTGAATTGTAGGTGTGCAGCAAAGACCTGGTGGGGGCTGCTTCCTGGACCCCAGCAGTGATGCTGGCCAGACATGTTGAGCTGGGAATGGAGCTAAGCATGCCTACTAGGACCTCTCACTCCCCCTATTCCTCCCTCCCCAAGCACATACTCCCAAGGACTGGGAGCTCTGTAGGTTGTGAGGCAGGGAGGTCACACTTACCCTTCACAGGGGTGTCTGGGTTCAAGGTGTGACAAGTATGAGGCATCAGGTATCATAACAGATTCTTACCTGTACCTCCCCCCACCAGCAGAGGCCATGTGCAGCTCAGATGGTTAACAGTGGGGTCTTTGCCCGTCTCTGCCCCTTCCCTGCCTGGGCCCAGTTGTGGCTGGAAGCTGGAGGCAGGATGGATTGTCAGGCTTAGTTAAGGGAAGACCTTTCTATTGGGTAGGGCAGGGCTTAGTCTTAAACCCCCAGCAACTGGGTGCCCTGATGACAGCACCAGAGCAGAAAGGGCGCAAACACCTGGCCCAGCTCTGTGTTAGGCTGTATGAGGCTGTACCCACCACGATGGAATTCCCAGCATCTGCTCATCCCGTGTGCCAGCCCAGTGCTAGCAGGAACGCCCACCTCCCTTTCAGCCCCTGAATGTCCCAGCACTAGGAATGCCCCAGAGACCACAACTCTACTGAGGGCCAGAGCCTCTCGGATGACCCATGCAATCCTGACACATCAGCTCCACCTGTCTTTAAGCCTCATTTGAAGCCAGGTTGGAAAGTGCTCTGGGGACCAAACTGTTCAGGAGTTGAAAGCTACCTGGGTTCTGCAGCAATTCCCCCACCTCAATCCATCTCTTGTCAAAGAATTTCACAAGCACAAAACCAGCCCTGATTGGTCACATGGGCAGGGTGACAAGGCTGTGTCAGACAGGAAGCCCTGTCCTTGCAAGGAGCTCTGGACCAGGGGCATAACAACGGAGCAGGCAACCAGGGCACCTATCCAGAATGGAGGCTCCCCAGCAAGTCTGTGCCCCTGAAGCAGCAGCAGCAGCAGAGAGCAGGGTCTCTAGGTCATTGCTGTAACAGCAGCACAGCAACAATCGAGGATGGGCAGGCCACTCTGCCAGCAGCAGCCAGGGAATCTCTGGGAAGATAAGACAGACTGTTCTCCTTCCCCTGTTCTCCAACGCTCAGAACCCCCCTGACTCCCAACAGCGTTTACCCAGGACTCAGCACCCTGGCTCTGCCCATCCTCCCTCCTGCCAGATTTTTCTCAGTGCAAAACCTACTAGTTACACCTCTGCTCTGGGCCCAGGTCTACCTCAGGGAGAGGAGGAACTGTGAAGGCTGACCAGTGCCTGCTTTGGCCTTTCAGGGACCCTGTGGCCTATGAGGCCTGAGTTCCACAGCCTAACCCTGAAGTAGGGCAGTCAGGCCAGTCCAGATGTTAGGACAGTTAGCAGCAGGGTCTGAGCATGAGGGTATGAGTGTAAGCCCCGGCCCTCCACACACACACACACTCTCACTCTCTCTCTCTCTCTCTCTCTCTCTCTCTCTCTCTCTCTCTCTGTGCAGAAACTGCTGAGTCTCCAAGCCCAGGTAGCACAGCTAGCTGGGCTGCAACTACCGAACTACCGTTGCTGTGGAGGAAAAGGCCCAGCTCAGGAACCTGCAGAAAAGAGGCTGGGCACAGCCCATAGTCTGGCACTGTGCCGCTGCCCCAGCCTGACCCCACCTGGTGTGTGCACTTCCACCCCTATCCACAGGTCAGGTGCACAGGCAAGCCCAGGCCTGCCCATCTCTTGGCAAGGGGCAGAGGGGAGCATGCCAGGGCACAAGTGAATGGGAAGGCACAGTGAGAAGCACAGTGCAGTGTGTCCCAGCAACCACAGGAGCTGCCTGAACAGCCTAATGCTGCAATGTTCCTGCTGCTTTGTCTTTCTAAGAGCAGGTGGTGACTAGCTCCTTCATTGACAAGGTTCATGTCAGGCCAGGGGAGGTTCCCTCCTAGTGGTCCCCACTCCTGAGGTCACCATGCAGATCGGGGTCCCAGCTCCCCTCCACCACAACCCCCTTCTTTCAATCTACCTCCTTCTCCTGCACAGGCAGTAAGCAGGTGGAGGCCAAAGAAATAAGCCTGGCATAGTGAGGGGGCCCCACAACCTCTGCTTTGTGGGCAGCAGTGCCAATAGGATAGAGATGCTTCCAGACTGCACACACCCACACCCTGCAGAGTCCAGCAACACGAGCCAGGCAGGTGCCACTTGCAGTGGCCCAGGTGTGGTTGACTGAGCCCCCTTCTCTCCATGAGCCCCACTGCTGAGATGAGTCCTGCCCACAGCCAAGCTGGGTCAGGGCCCAGCCTTGGCATCTCCTGCACCTTGGTTTCTTCTGCCATATAGCAAGCACCTGCCCCTGGGACTCTATTCCCAGGACTGACTCCAGTCACAGCTCCTCAGGTCTGGAGGAAGTAGAGCCCCCCTGAGCTGCACTTACACAGGAGATGCAGTGGTTTCCACAGATGACAAGGGCAGCTCAGACCAACCCCCTTGGACTTGGGGCCATGGAGACATTGTTTTGGTTATAGGATTTGTTGCCCGCCTGTCCCTTCCTGGTCCTTCTGTGACCCCCTGTGGGTCACAGGCCTCTTGCCTGTATCTCTCTGGGGTTCAATCCCACCTACTCCCACTCCCAGTTTAGCCTTAGGCTGCAGTACCCTGGGTCTCTGCTGTGGTCATTCATCTGGTCTCACTGGGTCTTATGAATCTTCTCTGTGAGATCTGTGAGCACCAGGAAACACTGTGACCAGGGACCTGACCAGGGACCACCCTACTCAACAGCAATGTAGAATCATAGAAAAGTATGTCTGGGAGAGACCCCAAGAGGTCATTTAGTCCAGCCCCTTGTATGAGGTAGGATCATCTCTATCCAAACCATCCCATACAAGTCCTTGCCTAACCCAGTCCTAAAAATTGCACAGTCAACTCTGTCACACAAGGCACATTGCCCAGGCATCAAAGACTCTCTCACCTGCCACAGGGGGCACAAGGGCTGTCAGTGTCCTGCTGCTGCAATGGTTGTCAAATGCACTTGAGAGATCCCAGGAAGAGCCGCTCCTGGGCTGCATAGGAAGTCAAAAACCCCCACAGTTGGTACCAGTCTGACCATGGGGGAAAATGCTTTCCTGATCCCAAATGTGGCATGCCTCTGATACTGAGTGGAGGGGCAAGACCGTCTAGTGAGAAACTTCTGGGTTTTAGCATCAACAGGAGTACTGGCATGCCCCAGTCAAAATCCCCAACCTTCAGTGCCTCTGAAGAAAGCAGAAAACCCCCAGATACCTGTAGCAACAGGAAGGGAACAATTAGGAAGGAAAGGAGAACTAAAGCATGACACAGGGGAGCAAGAAGTGCAGTGGACCCTTGTTGCCTGGTTTCCTGGAAGAGCCCTTCAAGCAACTGTCCACCACTTGCTGGGAGAGACCCCTTCTGCCCTGCTACAGCCCTTCTGAGGTCCTGGGGCTCCTGGATCTTGGCCTATCCAGCATTCCCTCTTTAAGCCCCCTCCCCCTGGGGCGGCTCTTGAGCAGCAGAGGCACACATGATGGAGCTTGTAGCTCTGGCTGTGTGGAATGGAGTAGAGCAGACAAGATGCTGTTGCAAGGGGAGGGGACACTCCCAGCAGGCTACTTACCCCTCCCTCCCTGAAGTGATAGGAAACCCTTAAATTGGTGGTGGCTGGAGGGCAAGAAGGGATTAACTTGTCTGCTGGCAGAGACACCTCCCCTTTTGGCAACAGCACCTCCCACAGGGACAGAGGTTGAGGCGGGTGAGGGGACTTCTGCCGCTACTCCCTTGATCCCCCTGCCTCCATTCCAGTACCTGCCTTTACTCCACATCTGAGGCTCATGCCCATTACCCACCCTTAATGCTACTGCTGAAAGACATCTTGTCTGGAGCCATTGCCTTCCTCTCTGCTACCAGCACCCTAGGGACCAACAGAATAACGGCCCCCAGTCACCAGCCCAGCACAAAGAATTCGTCCAGCATTTCACAGCAGCTCCTGTCCCAGCAGCCACCAGCCCTCTGGCCTTTCTCCTGGCTGGGTGTCAGGGGTTCAAAGCCAACAAGAGCCCCTGTGCACACTGCACCCCCCTGTGACCTGTTAGCTCTGTGCCAGCCCTTCTCTGCCTCTTGCCCCAGCTGTGTGTTCTGCAGGGGCACAACTAACCAGCCCCGAGCTTACTGCAATGGCAGAACTTGCCTCAGCCCCTGGTCTGGTTGGTGCCACATGACCTCCTGCTCAGAGTGGTCCCACAGTGACACTTGGTGGCTGGGGGTGGGTCTCAGCTGCCCCATCCAAATCCATGAGGTTTCTGGGGCAGTTGTCAAGTTTCTTGCTCATGCACTTCTCCCAACTGTCAGGCTGTGCTTGCTCTGAACTCTACCATGTGGCTGGTGTAACTGAGGTCTCCCTCCATGCACAGTGGAAGCAGGGTCTATCCTCCAGCCCTCCAGAGATGCAGTGCTCCCACCTCAGCCGAACTGTGACTTGCCTGAGCCCTGGGCTATTTGAGCCCCCATTTCCTGAAGTGAGCAGAATGTGTCCCTGTCAGTCCTTCCCACTAGATCTGGTGTATGGACAGGCTACATGCAGAGGTGGGATAGAAGAGGACTTGCTGCAGCATGAGACAGCAAAGTGCCAGGGAAGGAGAAATGAGGAAAGGAGGAGATAGACAGGCTCCCAGCTCCTGTTTCAAGGGCAAGGGACAAGCCCACACGGCAGCCTAGGCAAGGCCTGCTGGTGTCCAGGCTGTCCTCACAGCCTGCAGGCTTCGAGAGATAGGGGCACTCATCCCCAGGGACCTGGGGCAGTTGCTGTAGGGAGCTAGTTAGAGCAGGGGTATATGCTAGGTAGTGACTGATATATATAAGAGGGTAAGAGTATCCTACAAGTGCTGGCTGGTGGAACTGCTCCTGCACCACAAAGAGCAGGAGCTCCCACAGTGCCGATGTCACTGCATCTTGGGCGGGGGGTGCCCAGCTGTGTCATGTCCCTGCTGGTGCAGGGGCAAGAGGAAGGCCTGGGACAGCAAAGGGAGAGAGAGAAACTCAACAGCAAAATCTGGAGAGAACAGCAAACTCTTACCCGGCACTGGAGAAAAGGGGATGTCCTGTCCTGTGCCAAGCAGCTACACACATACCTCACTCTACCCTGCTGTACTGGCTCTTCCATCTGGCTGAGTCCAGCCAGAGCCCCTCACCTGGCTGCAACAGCCAGCACAGGGCCGTCATGGCTGTTTACTTCCCTGGCATAGGGAAAAAAAAATATTTGGGGGGGTGGGGAGGGCAGCTGGGTACATGTGCACATGCGTGCACATGTGCCTCACCCCAGCAGGTAAGTCAGTGGGGAAGGAGCAAGAGGAGGGGAAAAGGCCATGGGGAGGGGGGTTAGATCAAGGCCCCAGCGGTGAGGGAGGGAGCAAAGCACACACAGGGGCAGGGGCTGGGGTGACTGGGGCCCCAACTGGGCTGGGTGGTGGGACAATTGGATCCCGGGCAGCTCGTCCAGGGGCACAGAGGGTTCCCACCACTGCACACACCCTGATGGAGGCCTAGGGGACACATGCCCCCCACCCCTGATCTGTGTGTAGGGCAGAGGCAGCTGCTACTGCATACTGGGCTGTGCTCCCTGCTGCAGCTGTCCTGAGAGCCACGCAATGCTATGTGCGTCCCACTGACGGGCGGGCAGGGGGCACGGCACAGCCCAGCTGTGGCAGGCACAGTGTCACATTGTGCCCAGAGCAGCTACCACAGGGAGCACAGTGCAGTGTGCAGCATCAGTTACCTCCACCCCATACACAGATAGGGGGCACATGCCCCCCAGGCCTCTTCCAGGGTGCACCCAATGGTGGGAGCCCCCTGTGCCCCTGGATGAGCTACCCAGACTCTGACTGTCCCACCACCTGGCCTGGCTGGAGTCCCATTCACCCCAGCCCCTGCCTGTGCCTCACTCCCTCATTGACGGGGCTTCAATCTGCCTCCTCCCTTCCCCCAGCCCCTTCTTCTTCTTCACAGAATAGATTGATATTTGCCTGCTGTGCTGGACAGCTAGTGATCCCCACACCAGGCTGTGATCCTGGCTGCATGTGTGCCCCTCCCCACCCCTGCTGCAGTCACCCAGAGCCCATGGGCCAAGCTGTCTTGCTACCCATTAGTCCCAGCCGGAACCACGTGCAGTGGGCATTCCTGGCCCTGGCCTGGGCCTCCTTTGTGAGGCTGTTTCATCTCCTTTCCCTGATGGTCAGAGGTGCCTGGGACCTTTCCAGCCAAGACACAGGGTGTGCTGGGGCAGGAGGGAATGCAGTAATAGCAAGAGTGGGCTGCATCCCCACACCCCAGGCCCAGCCTGGCACTGAAGACAACAATAGGAAGAGGCTGATGTCTAAAGGGAAGGCTGCCTTGCCCCACTCCAGGGGTGCAGGACCAGGTCCTTAGGGAAGCTGTCCCTTTTGCTGCCACCCCAACCCCGCTGTCCTTGCACCAGGTTTTCTCCCTTGAGCTTAGTGCACATGCAGGCAAGCTGGGACCTGCCCTGCTGGAGTGAATCCAAAGCTGTGCTGGGTTCCAGCAGCAGCCCCTCCTCTCATTGTCTTGCTGGGCACTGTACAGAGGGGATGGAGCAGGACAGGCTGAACTGCCTGAGGTCAACACAAGGACCACGAGGACAGCTGAGGTAGATAGCACCATGCCAGCAAGTCCACCAGAACACAGGGCACACTTGTCCCCAGGGGTCAGGGTGTGCTTGGGAGAAGGGTGCTTGTGGGCTTGGGTGGTATAAAGTGGGCTCTAAGCCCTAGCCTTGGGTCCCTCTTGATGACCTTGGCCAAGCCCTGAGCTACTGAGAACCTGCTCCTCCTCTCAAGGTTAAGTTCTGTCCCTGCATGCACAGGAAAAGATCTGGTGGGGGTCATGCTAACCCTGTGAACGTGGTCTCCTTTAATGAACACAGGAGGCAGCACCTCTGCACCCTGCTCACAAGAGTGGCTCCTCAACCTGGTAACACAAGGCAAGGGAGCAGCATCAGGCAGCACTGGCCAAAAGACAGGTTGTGGCCAACAGGTAGGTCGCCTGCAGCTCAGTCTGTCACAAGGCCACCCTGAGTGCTATGGCTGTGGAAGTGCTTGGGGCATGCTCTCCTCCCAAGGAGGAATTGTGGGAGATACCAGCAGGCACCTGGGGTGCTAATGGGATGTGATGACTAGGGCAGCAGTTCTCATCCTTGCTGGGCTCAAGGCAACCCATTCCAAATGCTAATTTATATATTACAGAACCTCTGCAGAGGGGCCAGGCAGTGGGGCAAGGGAATGGCTAGGCAGAGACAAGCCTGACCAAGGACTCATCTGTTTACCTGCTCACATCTTGCTGCACCTTTCAAAGGACCATACAGCATCTCAAAGCACTACAGCACCCTGGTTGAGAATCACTGTACTAGGGGAAGGAGCCTGGTGGACAAGCTTTTCCTTGCAAGAGGTTGTAGAAAGACTGGAGACTTGAGTCTGTGCTATGACTCTTGCTCCACAGCGGATGCTCAAAGATGCAGTGTTTCCACCAGGCTTCATATTCTCTCTTGGTTCTCTAGCCCAACACATTCCCTCCCACCTACCTCCCTGACCCCCAGGATCTCCCACTGTTGTGACACAACATTGCTCCAGCCTCTTTTGCCCCTCCATTCATCCCCTCACCTTCCATTATTATGAGCTCTCCTCTGCTTGCATATGGGTTCTGGCTTCTTTGCCTCAGAAACTTGGAGAGGCTAATGAAATCAGAAGATAGGAAAGGGCCAAGTGTTCGCTCCTAGTCTGGACCTAGCAGGACAGGTTTCTGCACACCATCTGCAGCTTGGGATGCCAGGAAAGGAGCAGGGAGCCCCTTCACCCCAGGGAAACGGGCTCGCCAAGTGCTGCATGCTATTCATGAGATGAACCCAGCTTAATGAATCTATGTCCAAGATTCATGAACTGTTCTACCTGCCCCTCCTCCTGTTGCATCAGCACTGGTGTGCTAGTGCCATGCACTGAGTGCGCCTCATCTCAGGTCCCAATTCTGCCTCAGTGGGGTGTCTGGGCCATGCACTGAGCATGTTTATCCCCTGTGCGGTGACCCTATTCCACAGAAAACCAACTAGTCCCAGTTGGCTCTGTTTTTAATGAAGCAATTGTTTTTTCTCATACTAGCCCTGCTCTAAGCACCAGTCTGACCTTGAATCCAAAGAATAGAGCTGTTTGCCCACCCAACCCAAGACAAGGCATGGGAAGATAGTGTTGGAGCTGCTGCTGTGAGATTCTGCGCCGCTCCTGAAGCAAACACAGACTTTCAGGTTCAGAGGGAGATATAGCATGTCCCAGATCCCAGCACAAAGCCAACATTTTGGAACCACTGGGGCTTGGCTTGTTCCCAAGCCTTGAGTGCGTGAACAGAGTCCTTTACATGTATGCACTGGCCAAGTAGCTTGCCTGTCTTCTGAAAGACCATGGTCCTGCCAGCTCTGTGTAGGACAGTGCTGGCTGGGCAGGGCCAAATGCCCACAAACCACAGCTTTCAGATGTCAGTCCTGATGCCATATTCCAGAGTCTGATCACCTTAAAGAAGTACTTCTTGAGCTCTACACCTCACTGCCTGTCAACAGGGCATCCCAGAGCTTCCCCCACTGGAGTAAAAGCCTGTCCAGTAGCCTTTAATGCATGCAGACACTGTGCCCCCTGGTGGCCAGGCCTGCCACCACACTAGTGCCAACCCAGAGACATGACAAAGGCACTGGGAGGTGGTAGAGAGAAACTGAGGCAGGAGCTAGTGTTTGGCTCCAATACATGGGGGATGGGCAGTATTGTGTGCACACTCTAAAATGCAACAGGGACTCTGGAAACACAAAGACAACTTGGGTCCTGGAATCCAGGATACTGCAGTGAGGAACTAGGCTGTTCTCTGGTTCCCAGTGGCACCAGGATTCTGCCCTTACTGCCAGGAAAGGTGGTGCCAGTGCCCTGTGGCTAGCACAGCGAGGATTTCCTGTTGTGCTGGCACCTCTGTGGGGCATTTGTTTTGTGAGTCTCAAAGGCACAAGGTGCTCTGAGTAGTGTTCTGTGGATGTGACGGGCTGCCTGCTTTGTATGACACTAGAGAACACCCAATGAAAGCACAACAGATTGTGTGGCTGCATGGATTTATTACTATAAATATAGAAACAACAGGATCCTGGGTGGCAGAAGCCTGCAGCACCCCTCTACCACTGTGGAGATGGGCAGCTCTGTGCTCCAGCTCAGAGGGGCAGCCCTGGCACCATCTCACTGGGAAGGAAGGTGCTGAGACACAGAGAAGGCAGCAAGCAGTGGCCATGTCCACAGGACTGATATGGGCAAGGAGAGACCTAAGGCTACCCTTGCTCCCACAGCACCCCCAGAACACAGCTGGGCCAACACCAGGTGCAGGGAAGCTCCCCACAGCACAGAAAGCAGGGACAAGGCACACGGCAAGGCCACGGCACTGAGCAACATGATCATTGTGGGTGCAAGGGCACAAACAAGGCTGCGGCACTGGCACACAAACTGGGGAAATTCAGAGACCCAGCTGCAATCCACACTAGGCTGCCTCTAGTGCAGGGGCTCCCTCACCCTGCAGGCTGTGATGGCCTGTCCCCCAAGCCCCTCTGGCCCCGAATGTGGCCTGGAATTCTCCATTTCCTGGGCTGTGGCAGGCAGGAAGGCTCCACATACTTTGGGAGGGAGGAGCAATGGAACCTCACTTCCCATCCAAGAAGGCTTGGGGCTGATCTCCCACTGCATCAGAGTGACTTGCTGTGATCCAGCGGTGACAGGAATCCCCTGCGAGTGAGGCAGTCAGGCCTGGTGTCTCTGTGGTGCTGGTTTGTGCAGGCCAAGGCACCCTGCCCTCCTATACACAACAAGGCAGAGTCATCCCAACTCCATCACCACATGTCTAATGGGAACTTGCTCTTGGGGTCCAACCCAGGCTCTGCCCAGCAACAGCACCCTATTGTGGCAACCCACTATGTGGCCTGAGGACAAACTGAGGCTAATCAGTGTCCTGTATGTAAAGAACCCCCCCTGCCACATCCTGAGGCAGCAGAGATGGACACATGAGAAGGGTAGGGACATGTATAAGCAGCCAGGGCCTGTGAGCCATGGTTCATCACTCACTCCTGGGTCTCCTCCCAGCAGAGTCCATAGCAGAGGGTTCCACTCCTCTGGCCCAGGCGCTGGCTCCTTACAGCCCAGGACCAGGAACCAGGATCCTCATCCTGCACTAGGGGACTCTCAGTCTTCTCACTGGAGCCAGTGACTCCAGCACCCCTTGCACTGGGCCCCAGGAACCCATTACCACTCACTGTGGGTTGGGCACAACTGTCCAGTCCAGAGCTTTGGCACTGGTCAGGACATTGTGCAGAAGAGCCCAGGAGTCTGTAGCAGCTGGGATTTATGTTTGAGGAGCTCAAAGATTACTGTCCCTAGTTTCAGCACCTGCAGGTATCTGGCAGAACCTAGCAGGTGCTGACCTTGCCCTGAGGACTCCCTCAATTGCTAACTCTGACCCCCCTCCTTCAGCCCAGCACATCCCCATGTGATCCCTAAGTGACAAGCTGGCTGCAGGGCTGGGCACTTGCTCAGGCTAGCATCAGCTGTAACCCGGGAGGACAAGCTCTGGGACAAGTAGCAGAGTGTGAGGGGAGCTCCATGCTGTGCTACTTGGGGAATCTGGGCCAGGTTATCCTCCTGCAAAGGCTGGAATTTTGCTTACAGCTAGCCAGGACAGACTGACCAGGAGCAGGTTTCCAGAGGGGTGGGCATCACATCCCTAGCAGCACAGCCTGAGCCTGTGCCTCTGAACAGGAGATAGAAGCCCAGTCTTTCAGGTCCTTCCACATGAGCCCCACAGAGCAAACATTAGCTGCAAGGCAGTCAGGGGTCCTTGAGCCTGCCATCACATTCCCAGACTATTCCCTGGGAAGGCACAGAGAAGGGGCAGAAGCCCCTGGAGGAGAAGCTAGCCCATTTTTGCTGGGGAGTACAGCTTGGTTTGGGCAAGAGGAAGCAGAGATCAGAGCGTAAGGGAGAAGGTGCCGTCCTGTTGCATCACAGAGATGGGAGAGAGCTGATTTTAGGTATGCCAGTGCCGCAGCTGAGCTATATACAAAGGAAACAGTGACAGCAAAAGGCTGTGCTCAGTCAGCGTGTGTACAAAATATACAGGTACTGTCCTTCATTTACTGTGTTTCATCCCAAACCCACCCCCCTCCCCAACATAAAAACCAACACCAACCCCCACCCAGCTCCACTATGGGGGAATGGTGCCATGATCATCAAAATGGGGATGTACTTAACCATGCATGTCCTTAAAAACCTGATCTGTGCAAATGTTGTGTGCCAGTCTGTGAGGGGAATCTTCTGATCCCCAGGAAAATGGGTACTAGGACCCTGAGGCTGCCAGATGCTGGACAGAGAGGAGACACTAACCTTCAAGTCTCATAACACTTGCATGTTGGTTTAGCACACTGAAGCCAGGATCAGAGCATTGCCTAGGTGCACTGCTCTGAGCTGGAGCAGGGCAGCTCTCCCCACAGCTACACAGAGAGAAGAATTCATGTGTGTGGTCTTGGATCCTGGTAGCCTGGGCAGAGATGACCAGACAGTCTCAGGGAAGGCTTTGCTCGTCTTCCAGGTGCAGACGTGTCTGGTTGAAGAGGAGGGGCTGAGTGGGACTGTTCGCGCCATGGCTTGGAAGGGTCTTGGTAGTGAAATCAGATGACCCTGAATGAAGGGAGTGACAGAGAAGTTACAGTCCAGACTAAAGGCTTACCCTCATTGCAGTCACTGCTGCTTTCCTGGCCACAAGGGGCAGTTCAGGGTAAGTGGTGCTCTGCACGTCAAAAGTGCTGGAGGGGGCACATGGGCACAGCTACTTTCTGGGGGTCTGAGGAAAGCAATCTGCAAACAAGACACTCCTCACAAAGACTCTGGCAGGGTTTGGATGCACAATAACCCCCTCTTTCTGGGAAACAAAGTTGAAAGTGGTAGGCTGGGTGGGGCTTGCACAGGATTTCAACAGATTACTACAACTAATCCCTCTACCCCACCCCACCCCCAAACTTGGGCAGGTCACAGAGGCTGAGGACCCTGGAGTAGGAACCTGAGCAGAGAAAGGAACGTGCTCAGACATGGGCTCTGCACACAGCCCTGACAGCAAGCAAAATATGCACATGCCTGTGATCAGATTGCCTGTGCCAAGCATCTGTGGTCAGCTCAGTGTCCTGGATGCATATTTTCCTGCCAACCATGCTGTGTTACTGAAATGTTTAGAACACGTGATACCCAAAGACCTGCTACAGGATTCCTGCTCCCTGGAGACCTGTAGCTCAGTCTGAATTTACCCCTCTCTTGGGCAAAAAAGTGAGAGACAGTGAGGGGACTGAAGGGACACACTGTAAGCACAGTGGTGCTCTGCACTTATGGGCATGGTGGCTTTTCCTTGGGGCATTATTGGCCCTGGAGATGGAATCAGGAACCAGGGATGTTTCTTGTCAGGAATCCAGCCCAGAGACGTGGCAAAGGGATCAGGTCTGCTGCTGCTGGCTAGAGCACTGGCAGAGGCACAAGCAAGCCTAGAAAGAGCAACCACTACAGTGCTGGGAGCTGAGCTGAGCTCCAGAATTCAGGACAACTGGCTTGACATGTGCTCACCTCACTGCTCTGGGGCCCCTGTGGGATGAAGTGTCCATCACAGCAGCACACATTGGTGGGGTAGAGAGAAGGGACAACCAGGCTCCAGCCCTGCCAGCACGTCTGCCCTCCCCAAAAGACTCTTGATGCCCCATACAATACAGTGGTGCATAACAAAGAATGAGAAGACGTACCAGTTTACTCCTCTATACCAATAGAGCAGGAATCAGGACCCAGTGCTGCCCAAGACAGGAGGGAGAAGGCAGACAGGAAGGAAGGAGACATTAGAGAAGTGCTCAGAACAGACTGCAACTCTACAGGAGAAAATAGGCTGCACAAGTTTCTGGGGCTGAGCTGGGAGCAGCTCAGTACATGGGTGCCACACAGCCCTGCCCACCAGCACAACCCCACCCCACCCCAACTGCACTGTATAGGGCCACAGGAGAGAGGGGGCAGCACTCAGTCTTTCATGAAGAAACAACCTCCTTCCATGGAAGTCAAGTCACTGATGGAGGATCCTAGTGACAGGAATCCAGACCCTGCCTGCACAACAGGCAGAATACTGTCTCCATCCTCCTTGCTGCCCATACATGCCCTAAAGGCTGATCTCCCACTCTAGTAAGAGACAGCCCAGGGGGCAATGTCACAGCCCCTTGGCTGGCCAGCCAGCAATGCCTACTGTTCCATCTCCTTAAAAAAGTAGGTCTGGTCTTTCCCCTCCCTTGGCAACTGGTGTGATCTCAAGCAATAATGCTAGGAGCCTGCATATCTTGCCATGTGCTTCTGTAGGTATGATGAGAGCCTGCTGCTGGGTTCTTCCCCTCAGGGCATGTCACACACAGCTGTAGCTGACTGAACATCATGACCTGTCCACTTGGATGTGCCATCATTAGATAGGCTACCAGATGTGCCAGTGTTAGTCGTATTGACCCATGGATCTAAAAGTGGGTTGCAAGAGGAAGAGAGGAGGTTTCTCACTGGCAGGCATGGGGAGACTGCCATCACGTGTGTAATCATGTCTTTTAGCAGTGGCTGCAGCCCAAAGAGCAGAAAGGAGAAGGGGTGGCAAGGAGAGAAGGGAGGGGATGGGAAGAGAAGAAAAAGAGGGCGAGGGGAAAAAGAGATCCAAAGGGGGAGGGGACAGCAATGGGAGACAGAGGATGGCAAGTTACCGTTGTGCTAACCTCCCATGTCTAGGGTACCCTATGGACAGCAGCTAGACATGTACCACCAAAGGGAATGTGAGGGCAGGAGCCTGAGGAAAGTCCTGTTTTTGCTGAATTAATAAGACCAGGCTCACTGGGAAGGAGCTACCTGACTACAGGATCCAAGGCAAGAAGCTGCAGGCATGTTGGTTCTGCCCCAAGTACATGTATGGCACAAAGCCCTCAGCAGTGCATCCCCTCAAGGCTGGGCAGTTACCTGGCAGGTACACGTCTACTGGAGGGTCACTGTCAGACTGCGTAAGGCTCCTGTGCTCACTGCAGCTGCTCTCCTGCAGGACGTCTTCACCAGAGGGAGGATGGCTACCTGGATCAGCAGGGAGCATGGAAAACTCAGTCCTAACATGGCTGCTTCTCTCATGCAGCAGATGGGGGCAGACAGTGGAGCTCTGCCCTTCCTCCCACCAGAGACAAACCACTGCCAGCAAGGTTAGAATATAGGAAAACTTTCTTATTGCAACTTCCCCTCACTGAGCCGTTTGAGAAGGGCACTGGTCACAACACGAGAGTGAGAGACAGCCCAGTCCTCTCAATGGGATCTCAGCCTGCATCTCCACCCTGGGCCCAGAGTTGTGCTACTGTTGAATGAACATTGCATATCAGTGCTGGAACGGGAATGATTTGCTGGGGGGAGAACAAAGTGCCTTAGCTGGTAGGGAAAACCATCAACATGCTTCACTCCTCTCCTCAAAGGAAGTCATCTTCAGGCTGATCACTATGCAGACTGGGGCAAAATTGTCCATGGCATTTGGTTTGGGGTTTTTTTACTGACTCTGGATTTTCCTGCTGATTGTTGGTCAGTATTTGCAGCTGTGCCACCAAGCAGCATCTCCTCCCCCTGAAACCCCATAGTGTAGGCCAGGAACAAGTACACAGTGCTAGTTAAGCGGGGGCAAATGCCATGGCTCTCTGCTTTGCACCCATAAGCCTGTCCTGGTCAAAACACTATCTCAGGAAGGGAATTCAGGAGCCATTCCCCCCTGGCTGCCCCCAAATAGGGACACATGGGCATTCTCTACTCTGAGACCAGCAGTTTTAAAACTCACATTGAAATATTTGTTTTAACAACAGAATCTGAGGAACAAAAAGTCCTGGTAGAAGCATTTGTAGAAATCACCAGACTGAGGATTCTGGCAGAGACCACATTTCTTTTGTGAAAGCCTGTCAGGTCATTCTAATCCCTGCTCTCTGATGTATAGAAGGCTCCGGCTGTGTTTGTGCACTGGCACTAGAGGGCACATGATCCCTACTAGCATCACACAGAGCAGAAATAACAAGCTAGAGCACTTCAGGTGCTTTGCCATTTTCCAGCTCTTCTTTCCAAGGGAAAATGGAAATCCTAAACCGTTCCCCTGCAAAGGGATCCCTGCACATTAGAGACTGTAAATCTGGGGAACACACCCCCAGGAGATGGCCTAGGAGCCCTGAGGAACACTTTGCAGACAGAGTAGGAAAAGCCCAGGCATAAATCAAAACAGCCAGGACCTCTAGGGGCAGTCACTTCCAGCTTCACACTCCTCTCTGCTTACCTTGCTGCAGAGATGAGGCCTCCTCAATTTCTTCAGCTGTCATGCTCTGTAAAAAGGAAGAGCAAAATTATCTCTGCATGCTAGACTCCTTTGCCCTTGGATTCAGTATCCTGTAGTACTGCTCACAGGAGAGCTGTACCTAACATCAGTTAGATACAACTGATGCCCTAATACAGGGTGCCCAGAATTAAAACCATATTAGCACGTCATTGGCTTGGGGAACAAGGGTGTCTTGTCTTCTTAGGCAGAAAACATCCCTCTGGCAGCAGCAGCAGAGTAACTCCTGTAGGGTCCCCAGCATACCCACCCAAGTTCCCAAGTTCTCTATATCCACTTCTGGGGAGAGAAGATATAGCTAACATAGCCCCTTAGCTAGCGCTGGTGGCACACGGTCTTTGTTGGATTCTCTTGCGCTAGGGCCCGGGGAACAAAAGCTTTTTTGCTATGAGTGAATGTCAGTCTTAACATGCACTGGCTACAGCATGAGACACTGGTCGTGCCCAGCTTGGGAACAAACCTTGGGAAACAGTTCACTAAGGGGCTAAGAACCAGGAGGTGCACTGCACAACAAACTACAAATACACAGTGCCCTGGGCCTTTTCCTGCCTTTCAACTCTGGTAGAAGTGTTCCATGAGAATAATGTTCTTTGATAATGAGAATAGAAGGAGAGTTTAAAACAATAACAGACTTTACCCTCTCCAATTAATGCTTGTTGCACTATGCAACCCTGGGCTAAGTCATTCTGATCACTCCCATGATCAGGTAACAAGAAGGGCTTCTTCTCACACAGGCAGCATGGGAAAGTCAAGGCACAAAGGTTGGCAGAGACCCAGTAGTTAACAGAGGAAAGGAGCAATGTCCTGTGCTTCTCTGGGAGGTCCTCATCTACACTGACTCCAGTCCCCTTTGCATACATGTATTAAAAGGTTTCATCCAAAGCAGCTGGTTAAGTCCCGGGATTCCAGAAGACACTTCCTGATGCACAACTTGCCCAGGCCATTCCCCTGGTCCAAAAATAGAAGAGTAGAGTGGCCCTAACATGTCGCTCTGAGTCCACAGATCAGGAAGCTGCCAGCGCACCTGCAGCAGAGTTTGAAATGGGGACTTACTTCTGGAGAGCTGCCCTCTCTCAAAACCAGCTCAGCACCACTCAGTGCTGGCTGGGAGTCGGAGTCCTGTGAGAGCTTCTCCTCATCTTCTTCATGGATTGGAGATGAAGGAGATCTTAATGTACTAGGGAAGAAGATGAGAGAGAGATTCAAGTTGCAAAAAGCTGCAACGCACAGTAAGTTCTGGTCCCATAAGTGCCTTCCAGCTACGAGACTCAGATACCAGGTACATACAGTACCACAGAAACTGGAGCCACACACAAAGGCAGAGACAAGCAGTCAAGTGGTGCACAGATAAGAGGGAAGTGTAATATATGGCCCCTTGCAGAGAGTTCTGGAAGAGCTTGGCACCCTGCCAGAGGAAACCTTTGGAGCTGGGCAGTAGGGCCATGTGAAGCCCCTGTCAGTGGTCACCTGCATAAAATTCAACTCCATTAACTCAAGGATAATAGGCTGAACACATTCTACTGGGATGTGGATCTGGGATTTCAAGAAACATCACATCTAGTTCTCAGCCCCTTGCTGACACATATTTTAAGGCACTGCTTTCAACCTGGATCTTCATTTCAGCTAGAAAATTTAGGGCCTGCACCAATTGGCTCTCCCACACCCATCCTGCTGCTGCACCAAACTGCCAAGAAATGTACAAATGAATGTCAGCAAAAAATCATGTTCATTCACTTCAACAGTTCATTACGGGTGCAAAATCAGGGATACAAAAACAGAGGCCTACTTTAAACAGTAGCCAGGAGCACAATTCCTTTGCATCAAACCTAGCATTTCCTAGAATCATGCTGTGATTCATAGATGTTAGCGTTAGAAGGGACCTCAATAGATCATCAAGTCCAACCCCCCCTGCATAGGCAGGAAAGAGTGCTGGGTCTAGATGACCCCAGCTAGATGCCTATCTAACCTTCTCTTGAAGACCCCCAGGGTAGGGGAGAGCACC
>JAGPOW010002067.1:11144290-11184516 GCA_030014935.1 Caiman crocodilus
CTTCTCTTGTGGAGGCTGAAGAGGTCCAGGTGCCCCAGTCTCTCCTCATAGGGCTTGGCCTGCAAGCCCTTAACCATACGTGTGGCCCTTCTCTGGACCATCTCCAGGTTATTCACATTCCTGTTGAAGTGTGGTGCCCAAAATTGCACGCAGTATTTCAACTGCGGGCTGACCAGCACCAGGTGACACTGATGCAGTAACTGCAACTGCAAGAAACCAGGAAGGACACTCACCAGTTTAATATATTCATGGATGGCTACTGGGCAAGAGAAAGCTAAAGAGACTCCCCCTAGCATCATGTTATGCAGTCAGCAGAGAGACCAAAACACTTGTAGCTATTTACTCTTGAAGTACATAAGTGGATTAATGCCTAAATGATATTATAATGATTTTAAACTCTAGGTCTTGAAACACTTTATAAGGGATGTGAGCAAGAACATGGTGTAGTAATGAGGAGACAGGTCTGTGTACAGGGTCCCACAGCAGAGAGCATTTGGGAGTCACACAGGTCCTCCCCAAGGATGGCCCAGAAGACAATGTTTGCAATTCAGCAGAGTTTGGGACTTTCCCGACTGGGACTTTCCCAGACTTGCAATGAAGATGTTAACTAACATGGCTGCCTAGAGGCTGGTGTACATGCCACATGGCTTAACTAAGCTGGTCTAAATAAAGTCTAGTGGAAGTGGAGGTAAAATCCATGCTGTCTCATCTAAGTAAGTCTTTCCAATCATTTCTGACATGACCCATTTAATTCTCTGTCTGAACAAGAGTGCAGAATTCAGGGATCTAGATTTCAATTTAGCAGCTGATAAAAACTGTGCCTATAGAGAAAAGGTCAGGAGTGGTTGGAGGACAGCACTGACAGCCAGGAACAAACTCCTTTGGTCTTGCTCTACCCTTGTGTTGCTATATCACCCTGCAGGAGCCACATTTTTTACACCTGCAGAACAGAGAGAAACCCTCACAAGGCATGGATTTGATACTAGAAATTCAGATCTCATCTCCCCTTTACTCCAGAAAGACTCCAGAGAACATGCAGAATTAGTAAGTTTATGATATGCAAAAAATAAGTCAAGAATGACCTGGTTAACTTGGAAGGAAATGTTTTCCCAGCTTGCTTAAAATTCTAGAGTTCTGTTAACATCTAAGGCCAAATGCCCAATTAACAGTTGGGAGAAGAGATCTGCTAGTTAAAGATTCACCTTTCTTCAGTGGAATATGCAACCTGCAAATGAGACCTCTTGCAAACACTGTTAAGGTGAAACATGCAGAAGATACCCCAACCTTCCCAGTTTCTTCAACAATCAATACAATGGGCAGCAGAGGGAGCTGCTGTTGTCACACCCACTGCAGCAGTTACTGGTGCCATCACCAGAGAGACAGAGAAGACAGAGACATGGGCTTATGCTTGGCTAGTTGAGCCATGGAGGAGACAACAATTAGGGAATTTGCTGGGAAGCGCCCTACGGAGGAACAGATTCAGTTATTCCTTTGCTGACCTATCTGGAGACTTGCTTCGTTTGTTCTTTTGATGACCACTCTCCATAGCTCTGTCAATCCCAACAAGAGGTCGGCCAGATGGGGGCAGCCCATCCACCACACCGGTGTAGTTGATTTCATCGTACAGAGGAGCTGAGGGAATGGATGGTGAGATGGAACGGAGGCCATTCAAAGCTTCCAGCAGGGAAATAGGCTCATATCCAGGAGGAATGTTGTCAGAATTCTGCAGGTGAGAAAGATAGGGCATGTTAGGTCACACCCCCAAGCCAAACAGTGTAAACCCTGCCACCACATAGTTCCACACCCCACTAGCACTGCACTGTTAAAGACTCCCCTGCATTGCTTCCTAAGGCAGCCCATCACCACAGAAACCACTCCAAAGCAAGCCTCAGCCATCCCTCCTGGAATGGCTGCACACTGTTAAGATAATTACAGTATACTTCAAGTAAGTTCAAGATCAATTTCCAAAACAGTGCTCAGAAAAGAGCCAAGTCACCATCTCACTGAGACTGAAACTTGTCACCTTTATGAATGGTGCTTGTCACCTCTACTGCCATTTCAGCAACCGTTCCAAGCAGGAGCTCCACGGGGAGGGAAAGCAGGGCCTTGCAGAGCTATTGCAAATTATGCTGCCTTGTGTGTAAAGCAAGCCCTAAATTTCCTCAGTGGTTAAGGGGATACTCTGGCTTAAAAAAAAATCCCTTTTGTCTTAAAAAGTTTTGTGAACATGACTGTTCTAGACCGCAGCCAAGGTCCTTGCAGAGTAGAACAAGAGCAGATATAAGGCCTTACCATTTTTTCCCTTTGTACACTGACAGTCCTTTCTATTGTTTCTCCCACTCAGTTCCCTCTGTTTGGGTGAGTCTTTCCATGCAATGTTTTGGTTTGTTTTAGAATTATGAAAACAATTGTAAAACCACATACATTGGCAGGAACCTGGGGAAAGGTGCAAGCTATGGAACCATTTCAAGTCCCCATTTTTCCCCTTCAACTGACTGGATTCCAAAAATTAAAGATGCCTGTGTAACAGGGCACACACTTCAGTGCCTGTTACAGTTAGGAGAGCTTCACTTGACACCTGTCGAAGGGAGAAAACTTACCTGTATGTCAAAGGCAAATTAAAAGAATGGGGCTGCACAGGCTGTCAGGATCCCAGGTGTCATTGATTGCCTCTTGCACCATCAGCAGTGGGGAAACATGGGAGCATTCTTACTGGTTTTGGGAGGAAACCCAGAAGTTAAAACCCAAGTTGGGCCAGAGGGTCAGTTATCCTGGAGAGGGGATGCACTGGAGAGAAGAAGCTTGCACAAGCTGTGCAGAGGCATGGCAGCTTAACTGGTACAAAGACTGGGAGACAGGCTGGGAGCCAAACCAAAGGCGATACATGTACCTCAGATGATGGAACGACACAAGGATCCTCAGTTTGCTGACCCCTCTCCTCCTTTTTCCTCAGAAAGGAAACCCAAATAGGCTGGACTCACCAGTGATTGCCATCCTCTCACACGAATGAAGGATCCTCGCATTGTCCCATCATCTGAGGTATGCGTATCCCCATGTCTCCTGGTTCTTGTATCTAGGTAAGCTTAATCTAGGTAAGCTGCCATGACGCCACATGGCTTGCACAAATTTCTGCTTTCCAGTGCAATCCCTCTCTGGGATAACTGACTCTCTGGTCCAACTCAGGTTTTAACTTTCATGTTTCCTCCTGGAATCAACAAGAACTGGTACCATTCCCACATGTTTCCCAGCCACTGGCAGTGCAAGAGGCAATCTATGACACCTTGGATCCTGATGGCACATGCAGCCCCATCCTTTTAATTTGCCTTTCATATGCAGGTAAGTTTTCTGCCTTCAACAGATATTGGGTGAAGCCTCCTAATTGTAACAGGCACCAAAGTGCGTGCCCTCTTACACTGGCCCTTCAAAAGCAGTTAAACCCCTGTTAATTTAACCAAATTATTGATAATTATCATCACAGCCCTTTGAGCTCAGTCACTTATTCTGTAACAGGGGGCTCTTGGGTTCTGCAGCCATCCAATAAATTTCACTCTGTTAAGCAATAGTGCAAACAATATGCTCAGTTTAGCATTTCTTCTGGAACTGACTGAGATGCTCCAGCTGTTTTATTTTGTGCTGCATATCAGTGCCAAGATTTCTGTACTGAAAAAGATAAGCAGTGTGCAGGGTTTGGAAGGGGGGCCGTGCATGTGTTGGAAGTCATGGAAGCAAGGTCCAGAAAAAAAACATGAATGCAACAGGTGAGTGAGTCCTCTTCCTAGCCTTAAAACTAAACTAAAAAAAACAGCACCGAAGACAAAGCCTCATTACAAAAGTAATATATTTTGAAGGACTCGAGCAGTGTGGTATAGGACTGTACTTAAACCTTTAAAAGTTTACATGTCACACAGATGCATAATAGGTGGAATAGGACTTAGCCCACTGTTTCAAGGGACAGAAATGCTAAGAAGATAGTAACCAATAGGTTTACACCTAACCAACAGGTTTTCTTCACAGCACTGACTGAGGCAAATTTTACAGCTGAGAATATGTTATGGAAAATTAAAAATGTCTTTAAGAAATGACACCCTCTTGTTGGACACATACCACAATGCTGTCCCTAAATGTGAGCTCACAAAAGCTTGATATATATTTACTTTGGCTGGTTTATAAGGTGCAAACATAACGTGCCTTCTACTTGAATCTGATTCTGCTGACAGCATCTTTATAGACCAGCCTGTTTTGTTTGGAGATTTCTTTTTCGATAACTCTCCAAAGGACGCACCTTTCAAAAAAGCAAACCGATTTTTATTGTACCTAAGATTTAACTTGGCTCTGCCTACTACCATTCTTGGCATTTCAGAGCATGAGGTGAGCATTTATCAAAATAACTGCACACGCAAAACCTCCAAAGAGATCAGACAAATGTGGACACACTTTACCAAATGATCTCATGGGAGGAACACCAGCTTACCCACAGTCCTAAGGAGCCAGGAAAATAAGCAAAAAGGGAGACCCAGCACAGGACTGGGGGCTAAGAATCCTGTGTGCCAATCTCAGTGACTGTGACTTCTGGCAAGTCTCTTAAACTTCTCTATACCTGAGTTTATCAAAAAGAGGATACTGATCATTCCCCTCTGGTAGAGCAGGTGAGGGTTAGTGAGCATCTGTGAGGGGGTGAGAGTACTACTGTAACTAACATGGAGCCAGTGGTTGGAGTGTTTACACTTTATGCAGGAAGAGTAAGTTAAGCCTAGAGCATTAGCAAGCCCTCATATGTAAAATGGTTCCCATGCTAGTGAGACTCCTGGTGAGTAATTACTGTAGTAACCAAATGTGACCAAGTCCACTTACTGTTTCTCTTTTAGGTTTCTTGCTGGGCTGGGTGACAGTGTTCACTTTGGGATTTTTAAAGGGACACTGTCAAGAAAAAATCATATTGTAAACAAGGATTTTCCTTTCTTGTACCACTAAGACCTGAGATTGTGCGCATGAATCTGACCAGCTTGTTTTTGGTGATATTACTTGTTATCTTCTTACACTGCTCTCAGCTTCAGCAGGGACCCTTAATGGGTTAGTTTCATGTCCCATTTCTCAGCCCTACCCAAAATTGCTGGTTGATTATACCACAGGGGAAGGGGGAATAAAAACTGGTTTTAAGTGAACTGTTTAAGAATACCGTGAATACACCCTCTTGTTCCCATCAAATAAGTCACATCCCAAATCCCAAGTTCTTGGGCCAGACTACTTAGCATTTGCAAAAAGCATTTTGTTTGGATGCATCTCTTTGTCTTCTCACCCCTTTTTCCAGCAAAGCCCTGGAACATGATTGCAGATCAGAAATCAGTCCTGAGGCACTTTTAAAGATGAAATTTGCCCAGTTTAGCTAGGCCAGGGAGGTACCAAGTCCAATATGTTCCTTCTGGCATCTACTTGTCTGGAGTGACTTTCCTTGCATATCCCTAAGTTAAAAGAGTTTTCAAAACGATAATCCAGGCCTGGAGGGCAGAGTGCTCCCAACCAGTCAAGAAGGTGTATCTAGCTTGCTTTTAAACCTAACTGCTACGCAGTAAATAGGGCCAGCATTCAGGACTGGAGCCAACAAAGAAAGTAGGCAGGATGGTAAGAATGGTTTATACACCGAAAGACACCAGTATCTTGGGGCCGACCAATAAATCTGTATCACGAACTAGGGGCAGGAGAGCAAATTCTAAACCCTGAACAATGGACTGGGGACTTCTCACCTACAACTCATTCCTGATGGAGGCCATCCATCAAGCTAATGGTGCTATGTTTGAAGGACACATGATGGCATTGGGCACCCTAGTTCCAGGAGATATCATCTGTTCCTCTGTAGGGCCCTGTGCAGAGGAACTAGTTGGGATTTAAAGTGCTAACCCTTCAGACATTCTCCCTGGCTTCAAAGCAGGGTTGACTTTTAAGTCAGATCCAGCTCTGTGGGCTGAGGACTAAGGACTAAGGAGGATCTGGACTTCCCCACTCTTCCCTACTGACCAGAGCAAGGAGGATGGTGGAAATCCTCTTCACTTGGAGAGTAGATTTAACTCGACTGTTCTTTTACATACACTCTGGAAATTGGCTGTATGATCTCTTGTTCAGGGATACAGCAGCAGGGATCACTCAGCTGGCTGCTGTACCATAGGCCTGCTGCTCATTCATAGACAGCTTGCTCTAATGGGGTTTCCAGCTAGCATGTCCACATCTTAGTTGAACACCAGGGCATTCCATTAAAATACACTTTAAAGTGTAATCTTCCAGGATCTCAGGCTTTAACCAGCCCTTCTCCTGCCCTGCTGTACCACTGTTCTCCAAGGTTGAGCAAAACCTTCTTCTTGCTAAGGCACTTGTTGGGATTTTTCCTCCTCTGGATCTGGTGGCTAAGAAGGAAAAGGAGAACCAACCAGAACCAGATTTGTAATCCTGTGGTTGGTCCAATTTCACTATAAAGTATGTGACAGGGGAGAGAGCTCCCAAGGAAAAGCGGTCAATGGCAGGAGAAACAAATACTCAAGTCTGAGATTACTCTGAGTAGGAAGGCCTCACACAACTCCCAGAAATTTGGCTCATAGTCTCAGTGAAGGACATCCATCAATAGGCCAAACCAGTCAAGATGGAACCTGGGGATGGGAGTAAGAGAGGTGGACAACACGATTTCTGGTTCCTTGCCAGGCACTGGGTACAGGGTTGCAAGTTACTTACAGAGTGTTCATCATGGTCCATGGTTTGGGCGAGGACAGGGCTGAATGAGACGGGTGATAAAGCCCCAGGCTTCTTCCTCACAGCTCGGATCTGCAGCAGGGCACGGAAAGCTAAGAGGGAACATTATACAAGTGACTATACCAGTAGCGAAGGGATGTAGACAGGCACCCAGGACACAGGGACAATGGCAACTTCTGGTTACAGCCACAGCTGCTTTTGCACCCCTGCCTGCCCTCTCCCAATAAGTCAGTACCCAGGGAGGTTGCCCCACTTGCCCTACCCTAGTTATACCACTGGACTACATAGACTACACAGCCACAGCAATGTCACAGGGTCAGGTCACAAAGGGTCAGGTCACACAGTCACTCAGTCAGGGACCCTGCTCAGATACCCCGTCAGCAAGAAGAGTTAGTCAAATTAGGACCTAGAGAGCAAGGCATATAGATATGTAAACCATTCTTAGGCCAAACTCTGGCACCTGAACAAGTGTAAGCCAAGTTCAGCTATGAAAGACAGGAGTAATATGTTGCTGGAGATACAACCTAGCTACAAGGAGTGATTATGTAGTCCCATCCCCTGTCCTAGAAGGCACCACTCCCATAAATGACCTTGTGGATGAAAACTGAACTTCACATCAATAGAAAGTTCTACTGTACCTGAATACAGCCATACCAAAGGCTGCCAGGGCTGGCTGTGTCAGTCAGTGAAGGTGCATCTGTGCTGCACAATGCAGTGCCAATATAGGGATGCTCTGAAGTAGCTGTCAAGGAAAACTAACTAGTGTGAGAGTAGACTACAGCTATGCCTGTACTGCTTCTGGTTCCAAAGCTAGCGCCTGCAGAGCCAGCTTGGGATACCTGCACAGTGCTCCTGTGACATATAGCATAAATATTTTTGAGTCTGAGCTCATTTAATCAGATGCTATATGTCCTCAAGGTGCAAATCTATCCTGCCTTCTGTCTGACTTCAGATTAACATGGCTAACAACCTCTTTCAAGTAAGTTCCCGAGTGCTAGTGAGATGCCTGGCTGGAGAAAAGGAGGTGTTATATGTTATTAGTTACCGTACATTGTGCTGATCCCCACAGAAATGCATGGACAAAGACACAGCTACAAGGAACAAATGCCTTGGAGTAACACAGCAAGGTTACAGAGGTGTGGAAGACTGCTACCAGTCAGGCAGGTTGTCATGCTTATTGCTGCATTAGTGCTGAGAGATGTAAGGATGAGGCCAGCCTCGAGGCTACTTATTGAGAAGTAGGAAGAAAAGCAAGCAAGACCCTAGCAGATCCTCTACCAGCCCAGCCCACTAGTGGCTGGAACATAAGTCTCCAGGGTGGATCCCTTCAGGTCAAGGGGATCTGCAGCCCATTGCAAGCTACTCTGTGAAACCTGGGGACGATTTTGCTCCTCACGCTGCATTTCAGTACTCTGTGCGTGTGTGGGGGGGGAGGTGTCTCACACTGTGTCAGTGTGGTATTTCTGGTAATAACTGCATTAAGGAGTGAACAGTTCACAAGTTGGAGTGGAGAACAGGCATAATGACAAACCCCAATCAAGAAATCTGTAAGATGGTCTGAGGCAGGTCCTGTTTCATCCCTACACACAAGACTCTCAGTGGCTAAATTCTTTATTTCACTGCAGAGAACATCCCTTGTACAGGTCCAGTTAGAGCTGTGTAGAGCCACCCATAACTACTGGGGTGTGTACACACTCGGATGGCTTCCTTAGAGCGGCTCCTGTCTATTGTTAAAACTCCTGGTAACAGAAGCAGCCTAATGAAGACAAAGACTCAGAACAGACCAGCCACATGTTTTCCTACTCCATTCAGCCACTAGAAGAGACAGCCTAAGCCAGTACAGGGAGTGTGATGTCCGTACTGATTCTGCATTTCCCCAAGAAGCAGATCCTTGGCAAGCCTGATACTATGGGTCCTTTCTCTGGCAAATCCACCTCTCTTCTTAGTATTTACAGGTAAGCTAACAGCACCAACCTTATGTTCAGGAAGAGCTGGTAACTTTGTTCATAGTGGAGATGGCCTGACACTTTTCATTACAAAATCCTGATTTTGGTTATTTATAAATTTTGCCAACCTTTAACTGCTCAGGCTGAGATTTCCCAGGCTATCTTGCCTCAGACAAACTCTCTCTGGCAAGTTTAGGAAAAAATATTATTCAACTAGCTGTAAGGTTATGTTTATGGCAAAATATATTATTTCTCTATTTTACAAATCAAATTCCTACAACTGTTTTGTTGAGAAGCTATAGTGTCTTTATGCTTTGGAACAGGGACTTAACATTTAGCAAGTGTGTTGTTCCATCAGGGATGGGCTTTTTTTCATCGTATAAAGGTTTTCTCAAATCTCGTCAAGGTGCAAACTTCTAAAAAAAAAAAATCACAATATTGTATAGTCAAGATAGTCTTGTTAAAGGCTTGCAACTAAGTTCTGTCTGTACTGCTCTATCCCCTATGTGCAGACTAGCCTGAGAACATGTCAGTCTCACAAAGCACCTCTGTGTTAACTAGAATGCACATCTCCATCCCCAGACAGAAACAAGCATGCTCCATTCTAGTATTCCTGGGTATTAAGCAGGTCTTAGATACTACCCCTCCTGACAGTCTACTCCAGCACTGAGTGTTAGAAGAGAGATGAACGCTACATACAGGTCTTGGGCTCTCAGTGTTCCCCCTCCTGACATGCGAGTAGCGAAGAGGTGGAGGAAGCACCCTACCAACCCCCTAACTCGCATATCAGATTGTGAGGAGTGAGGCAGGTCAAACACAAGGACTGACAAAGGAGTGAGATGAACAACAGGATCAGTAATAGATGAGAGTATAATGGAGGAGAGAACAGGAGGAGATGCGACAGACACAGTGGCCAAGACAGACAAAAATGAGTTATGACTACTATGGGACACTCTCCTCTGCCACCTGCAACTGAACCTACGACCTGAGTCTCTACATTCACATTCCTTTCCTGGTAGCAAACAGTTCTGAAATCTATCAGCAAAGCATGTCACATACTCAGTCTAGTGGCTTGTCCACAGAGAGGATAACAGACTACTAGTGCTCCCAGTTACTCAACTGGTCTGTGCTATGGATCTAAAGGTCCCTGTGGGTGACCAATATCAGGACTGGCACAGTTCCAGGTGATATAATGCTTCTGGTTTTAATGTTTAAAAAGCATAGGAAAACAATGTTTAAAAAGAACCAAGCATTACACTATATTTAAAGAGTGGTAATGTTACCAAGTCAGGCACATACGTTTTAAGAAACACCAGAATTAATGTTACCAGTATAACCTTATTTCAACTCCTTTATGCACATGCATTATGACAGTTTAATTACATGATTAGATACTATTTTTTCCAAGGGATTTTTTTTCAAGATCCATCCATCCTGTTAAAGTAACCCAAAAACCAAGAAACAACTAGGATTATTCTTGCTTCTTTACTATACCTAGGGAAGGCTTGAAAGATTTTTGTAGTGTGTAGGAAGAAAGTGATATGAAGTCAGTTTAGAGCCCATTAGTGGTGCTCACTGCTTTCTCATTTTTAGAAATCTCTAGCCAGAGATTAAACACCTCATCAAGGACCAGGATCCCAAAACAGCCATGGCAGCAGCATTAATTGCAGATCAGCTGTTGCTCAACTGTGAGGGGCTGGGCAGAAAGCCTACCCAATTTGGGAAGAACCAGGAAGGGTCCAAAAAGAGGAGAAGGGCAGGCCAGTCCCAAAACAGGAGGGTGGGCCTCTCCATGCCAAGCGCTGGGTGGCCCCAGATGCAGTCACTCTCCCCAAATTGTATAGGAAGAGATGCCACCTCAAGGCCCACTGCCCAAGCAGAGCAACCCCAATAGGTATGTTAACCGAGCAACAGCTGTATGCACGGAGAGGGAAACCCCGAGCCATTGGGGGGGGGTGGCCCGGGGTGTACCAGTATCTACAAGAATGCAAACCCCGAGGAGGTGGTGGCCCCCTACAGTACAGAGATGATGTTATGCAGGAGAACCCTAATTGGAGAGGTGGACTCTGAGTCCAGTGCGTCATAACCATCAGTCAGCACAAAAAGATATGAAGCTAGGCCTTGCATGGCTATATATATATATATATATATATATATATATATATATATATATTTTAGTCAGCACAAGTTACTTTGGATCTGACTGCACCTCTGTGCTTGCTCTTGGAGGACTCTGTGGTGGTACAACACATACCAAGGAGGTGAAATCCAAAAATGAGAAAGGAAGTGATGTTCAGTGAATCTATTTAAATGTCTTTGTTATAAAGATATACATGTCCTCCCTTCAATTAAAATTCCTGATTCCAGCTCTCTGGTCCTACAAGGATACTGACAGATTAAAAAAAAGAGAGAAAGAGAAGAGGTAGATATTTTTAAGGTTAAAAACCAAACAGAAAAAATCCTTCTGTTTTTCTACCCATTTTAAAATAGCAAAAGGCAAAATCCTCCATTTTTTTCTTTTACAGATTATTTTTAAAGAATCCAGTGGCATTCTGTGCATACCTGAGCCTTATAGTGACAGAATGCTCTTTTCCGCAGCACTTGGGGGCACTATGAAATATTTAAATTGCAGTAACTTCCCATCAGGAGCAAGGGTCACTGGGTTCTCCATAGGCCTACATAAAGCCAGTCTCTGTTCTGAGCTTTGTACAATTCAAGATGGTGAATGGAAGGCCAGCTAGAATGGATCTAAGACAGAGCAGGAGGAAAGGAACTCAAGGCAGTGACTGTAAATGTGTCTGCAGAGTCTGGAGGCAAAAACAGTGGAGAGGCAAGGGGTATAGACTGAGTTCAATACATCTGATGCTGCAGGTTGATCCCTGCTGATCCTTGAGGTGGTCCACAGTCATCAGGGAAGCACCCGCTGCAGTTTTTTTAAAGCATGATGCTGGGATATTTTGTCCCAGATAAAGCAGTCAGCACTACAACCCCAGCTAGCACAAGAAAAGACAGAAACTGGTTTAAAAGCTTTGAACTCCTCAGAGGAACAAATGCTGTAGGAAGGCTCTGGAAGCCAGAGAAGAGGCCCTGCTTGTACTCCAGTATAAAGAAATGTAACCCCATCTGATTGACTTACAGCAGAAGGACACATCTGCCATCCTACTCCTGGGAACTGCTGAAATATTAACAGGGCACTTAGATGGAAACAAGGCAGCAAATACTCTATTTCTATATCAATTTTTTTTTCATTTAAAAGGTTCTGAATTAGCAAATGTGGTAAGGGTTTAACATATCTATATGCCAGACTAAAAGCCCTTTAACAGAAATTGAGCAAACCATGGGCTTGCAAGAGCTTCACTGATTTAATATAATGCAAAAGAGTTAACACTGATATTCAAGCGTGACAGGAGACAGTTTACTTAGTGAGGAACTGTGCTGCTCATATAAGAGATATGCCCACACCCTCTACTCTTCCAGATAAAGCTGCTGGGTTGCCACACAGTCAGATTAAGTGGAATGATTCAGAGAAGAACAAGCAGACACGAGTCTGGACTGCAGGCTTCTCTGGAACCAGCTGGCTATGGCTGTAGGTTGTGCTCTATCTTAATGGTTAGAGACAGATAAAATCAATGCGTTTGCTGGACTGCCCAAATAATACTTTTCAGCAAGCCAAGCACGCATGGCCTGAATCATCTGGAGGTTACCAGGCTGAATTACATTTACAGCAAAAGTTGTGTTAACTGGCACCTTATAAGCCAGCACGCTCTGCTAACTGGCATGCCGGCTTGTAAGGGCTTGCCCACCGTGTCACTTCCGGTTTCGCAGAGCCCCCGGGGCCTAGGGGAAAGCAGCCTCTGCCTGACAAGCCCCCATAGCCCAGGGACATAGCAGCCTGCACGGGTCCCCCCCCTCCCTGCCCCTTGGGGCCCACAGGAGGGGCAGCACTGTGGCAGGAGGGGTGGAAACACCCCAGGTATGGAGTGACATGCAACAGCCTGCATAGGCAAAGATGCCTGTTCAGGCTGCTCAGTTATCCAGCATATTTTGTTATCCAGCACCTTCCATTCCCCGTGGGTGCCAGATAACAAAGCTTCTACTGTACTTGTTTTTCTCTAAAGTCAGGTCCCACTGTTGTCACAAGACCTCTCTCATGTATGTCTGCATAGGGGGACACCTAAGTGTGTTTAGTCTTCAAGAACCAGGGGTTCTGTTGAGATGGTTGAGAAACGGGCCAATTACTGGCCAGGAGAGTGGTTCTTTGACTCATTATGCAGAGCCAGTGCAGCTATCTAGCAGAAGAGATTCCTATCCCAGGTTATCAACATTTCACACTTCTAAATGCAGACCATATTTCAGAGTTGTGAAGGTTGTGGGGGTGCGGTCCTCAATTACATTACACTGTCATCACATGGTAACACCTGGACCTTCAACCCTCAAAAAGACAGTCAAGCAAAGTGGCTTAGCACAGAGCAGGCCCCTACTGCTCCCTTGCCTAAAAAGCGGAGAGGGCAACTAAACTTAACCTGGAATCAGGATTTCTTCACAACAGACACTACTGACTTCTCCTTCCAAACTAGCATAGACACTTTTTGTCTACAAATCAGATTCAGGTTAACAGCTAGGTAATGGAAATTACCACATCTATCCCTCAGAGCTTGGAGTCTGGAATTCTTTTAATGCTAAATTTATTCTCTTCAGAAACCCAATTCCAAGTGCATTGTCCCAAATGGATTAGCTAGAGAGGGTGGCTGTTCTGTACTGAGAGCAGTGCAGGATGGGAAGAGAAACCATAGCAAACAAGGCACCTCTGCCAATGCTATTACTTAGGAGATACAGACCATCTAAAGTATGCCAGAATGTAGGGAAGGCCAGAAACAGACAGAGCCCCTTACCTAGGTCACACCTATGGTTACTAGCATGCCTTTGGTGTGCTCTGGGTGGGGTGTTAAGCACTGGAATTCAGCTGTCTTTCACTCTCTATGTAGCCATACTAAAACTTTGGGTTGTTTTTGTTGATGCCAGGATCCCAAGTGCTAATCCAGCTTTGTGCATCTGCTCTTCTACTCCTCACTAACTGAGCAGAAGGGAAGAGGTGCTCATTACCAGTTACCAGACTCGATGACCAAGATTCTTGCATTGCTGGACCCTAGGACCACCCCTGTCCAAGTGTACTCAAACTAGGAGACTACTGGCTGCTGACATGTGTGCTCCTCTGTAGGGCATACTCACGCAGACGGCAGATAGGGCAGTTGTTGGCCTGGTAGCGCAGGGTGTCAGCACAGGAATTACACAAGCACAGGTGCCTACAAGGCAGAATGAGGGTGTCTCGCAGGTCAGACAGGCACACAACACACTCATTGCTATTGTCACTGTTCTCATCATCAGAAGGCTGCAACGAGAGTTAAGAAACAGTTACATAAATACAACTGCCAGGTATCCAAAAGGGAACATTGAAGCCCAGTGAGATGCTTTCTGCCTAAGTGCAGCTCATTCTCAACAGGTAATGGGGCTGCATGGATTTGCCCAGGTCTGCAGTGTTCAGTCAACACAGGGATCTCCCAAGGAAAGCACATCCCCAGAAGGCATCCAGATGATGCATCTGGCTCCTATGCCTTCCTACCTGCATGATTTAACAGTACCAGGGCTAGGACAGGAAATCAAGGAGCTGTACTTGGATCTCAGGTCTTAGCTTCTCCTTTCTCCCTTCTCCTGAGCTGTAGAGTGAGAGGAGCACCCTTTCACTGGGAGCTTTGCCAGGCTCAGTTGAGTGCCTGTCAAGTCTTGTCCTTCATGGGGCTTCCAGAGCCCAGCAGAGAAGGGACATGAGCTGATCAGAAGGGATCCTGGTTTTCCATTTGCTATAGAAAAATGCAGACTTTCTCTTTTAAAGGAAAAAAACCTGGGGAACTGTGGGTTTCCCTTTGCAGGCTGGCAGAGTTCCAGCCTGCTAGAGACTGCCACGTGCATGTGTGCACATGCATGTGGCAGCCAGGCAACAATGGAGAGCAGCTCCCTCCAAGTAAGTCTATGTGGGGGGGAGGAGGAAGAGAGGGGCGCAGGCCATGCATTTTGGCGGAGGGGGGAGGGGAGAGCAACACGTGCCACCCCCCAGATTTCTACACCCACAGTGGGGCAAGGGGCTGCAGCTGGGCCAGGCCAGCTCTAGACAGAAGCCACCTTTGCAGCCCAGTAAATGAGACCTGGAGCAGAAGGGAGTACACTGCCATGTTTGCCAAGGTGAGGTGCCCCCTGCCGGCCCGGCAGCAGCTGGGACACAACTCCATGTCATTGCCACACCTCACCTTGGGGGCCATGGTGGTGCAGCGCTCCAAAGGGGGAACCATACCTCCCAGGCATTACAGTGCCTTCTGCTGCAGCCTAAGGGGATTCTTCAAACTCATCCAGCTCCCCCTGTAGGAGCTGCACACACCCCTACTGCAGCAATTCTCAACTGGGGTTCCACAGCACCCTGGAATGCCTTGAAATCCTTTCAAGAGTGCTGTATAATGTTAGCAGCTTGGTGTGTAAATATGATTCACCAGATAAACACAGAAATTGCAAAAAGGAATCCATACTGGTAAGACATTTTGTCCTGTTGTGGTCCTTCTGAATTCTTCACACCAGAAAAGTTGCTCTATTATTTTTCCACAGTCAAAAACAAATTAAAACTAAGAGCTGACATTTTCTGAGGGGTGCCTCAAATCTAATGAGGGGCACCGTAAGTCTAAACGGGTTGAGAACCACTGCCCTACTGCTGGTGACCTCAGCACTACATGACACATCAATGTCATTCTGAGTTCTCTTTGCTAACGCAGGCTGGAATACAGATCACATTGCAGAGTAAGCTGTAAAGGAGAATGTAACAGCACCTGCTCCTGCCAGAGCAGCAAGGCAGCTTACTGATCACACTAGCAATGCACACTGTGGATCATCCTTCCTCTTTCCATTTTACACTGGTGGCCTAGTATGTTGGAACACAAAAAACAGCTCAAATGGAACTGTGTACTACGTCAGGGGCGACTGGTGCCTCCTGAGTCTGGGGAGGCACAATTTGTAGGTGGGCCAAAAGTCCAATATCCACTCCTATACATCTATGCCACGGCTTTGTGTTCCCCCCCCTTCCCCCCCCCACCCCACTGCCCCAAGGGGGAAAAAAAAAAAAAAAAAAAAAAAAAAAAAAAAAAAAAAGCCCTGTCCTGAGCGATGCCGAGTTGGGAGCCAATCTCGGGGGGGAACATGCCTCCTTCCCATATCACCTCTACCAGTTGCCTGTGTATTGGGTTATGTCTGAAAGAGCTGGATCACAACATATTGGGAGCACAAAGAGGAGCCCTCAGCACAAGCCCTTTAGGGGAGAAGGGACTCAAGCTTTTCCTCTTTGGTGACTTTCCTCTCTCAGCTCCTCTACTTACACACAGCACTGGAGAATTCAGAACAGTGGTTACAAAAACAACCTACTCTGGAGGAAACCCGCTTCGCTCACAGTGCTTCTCACCTGCAGAGCACCAAATGCATGGATCCTCTCAGCACTACCTGAGGCACAGAAATCAAGTGACTTGCTGAAGGCCACACAATAGTTCAGAACCCTGAATGCAATCCCAAACTCCTCTGCCTAAACAGGGAGTTACATTTCTAGTTAAAGCACTTTCCATATACTCCACCTGACAAGAGCGATGCAACAGAGTCAACTCCTCTATTGCTGCAGGGTAACAAAGTACTTAAGGGCTGCACTGCATGGATGGTAAATAGGCACAAGGGGAACCAGTACTCCTTGCAGTGAGGACTGAACATGCATATGCTTCTGGTTTAAAAAAAAAGCCACCAAGTGGGTCCCAGAAGCATATCTCAGATCACAAGTTGTGAGTAAAGTGCAGAAGTCTACCCTCCTCCATGCTCATGGAGGGGGTGTCACAAGAAGAGGTGATTCCAGAGTTGTTTAGGAGGTAAATGACCTACTTAAGTGTGAGGAAATGGGACAATGCTTTTGGCCACTGAAGCAGTCTCTGGAGAGGAGCTTCGAAAGGACATGAGAAGTAGCAATTGCAGAGACTGGGACAACTCTCCTAATGCATCATGTGCTATGGAAACAAGCACCTTCTAAAACCAACTGGGAGTTGATACTTAACTCTCTCCAGCTGCTTTGAAAGTCCCAAGCTTGATGCATATACTCAGGGGGTCTCAGGTTGCTTAACAAAACATTTAGATCCAATTCACCTCAGTGTAACTACGCTGACTTCTTTGGTGTTCTGATAGGAATGAGCCTGGGCTTCAACAACTATTGGAATGGCAATGTGCTCTACTTCTTTGCTGATATGACTGAAGGAGGACTCTCTTCCTCCCCTGACCCCCCAACAATGAGCCACAACCCACATACAAACTCAAAGCAAACGCTGACCCTCCCCCCTCCCCCCAAACTGGCACCCGCCATGTGGCTCTGAATGCAGAAAAAAAGGGAGCTTGGTAGACACTTCTACCTTGGTGTCCTGGTTGTTTTTGTTCTCGATGCCATAGATCTCCTGAAGCAGGTAGCTCACCCGATCCACCTAGGGAAATAAGAACCATGGTCTTAACTGTAGAAGGTCAGCATCTCTGTTTGCAGCTATTCAGTTTCTATCACTTCACCAGACCCGAGTTAATGGAACAAATGGGAGGTCTCCCGAGGTTCCATGCTACAGGATAGGGGAACTGGCACTCACAGGTACACTGATCTAAACAAACCATGTAAAGAACAGAGTTTGTGGTAAGCCATGGTTCCCTCCTGCTGTACATAGCACAGCCCCCTGTTCAGATGGAGCAGAAGAGTTAGAGCTGGGTAAGACAGCAACATTTCAAATGCATTTCAAATGCAGTCAACAATGCCGCATCTCAAAATCGACAATGTTTATTTCAGGTTTGAACCCAAGATTCAAGCTAGCTTTGATTGGATCTGCAGGCACTCAGCACCTCTCAGGTTTAGGCCTTTTTTCTGTGAAGCACTATTAATCTTTATCTTAGGAAGGCTGTGCAGTATTTCAAACCATCCTAGTATCAAAGTTGAATAAAAGGTCTTGCTTCTCCAGTACTTCAGCAATGCCCTGCCAGTACCCATTAACATGACCTACATGGCATTGCTGTGGTATTTCATTGTGAGATACCATAACAAACCTACACCAATCACAGCTAAGACAAATCTCCTTCGGGCCGGAAACTGCTAATAGCTACATCATGCGAGAAAACCACTTCAGTGGTTAGATATGTGGGGACTATGTTCTTTGAGTGCCGTGTACATTAAGAGCTCACCTACCAAAGCACTCAAGCACCCCTTGAGAGGGTCTTTGTAACAGACTGCATTTTTTAACACTGCATGTGGGCAATTACTGGGATAATATCTGCAGGCAGGAAGACAGAGTTGGCAAACACAGTAACAGGTTACGGATTGTAATGCAGCTGCTTGTACACCCTTGGCCTTGTTCACGTGCTCAACTTAATGTCCATCTACATAGCAACCTGTGGAGAAGCTGGGTCAGCAGCTGATGTCATGGCACTTTAGTCCAAAGAGCCCTTGGACAGGATGGGAGGATAACTCTGACAACCAGGTTCAGTTCATACTAGGGCATTTTCTATGTCAATTCCCAGATAGGAAAAGCCCTCACAGCACTGGGAGATAGCCAGGGGAAGAATCCTTCCTTCTGTATGTCAGGAAGGGTTGTGGGAGAAGAAGCCGGGAACCAAAGAAGGGAAAGGAAGAATCAGGAGTCAGAAGGAAGAAGAAAAGCAGGACCACCCAGAGCCACTGTGCTAGCAGATACAGTTTTACTCTCATCCAAGCCTTCTATGCAAGAGTGAAAACTCCTTAGTGTTATATGCAGCTAATTAATACTGCAATTTGTTGATGATGCTAAACAGTGGTCTCCAGAGCAAGCCTCTCCTGGCAACCCTGTGAAAAGTCTAGAGAGTAAGCTAGTGGTGGGGTGGGCCTTAGTAACATCCAGATTAATTCTTCCTACACATGGGACACAGAAATTCTTTATTTTATGTCCAGAAAGTAACCATTTGACACTGTGCTGCACCAAGATGCAGGCAAAGTTGGATGATATCCATGCTGCTTGCCAATTTAAAATACTCTGACATGGGGCCCAGCAGCTTTAACAAGTTAATTCCATGGTCTCACCGTTTAACTCAACATGCAGCTTACAGACCATCCACTCTAGGGCTGCATTTCAAAGCAATGAGATCAGTAGTTGAGATTGAACTGAAATCCTCCCCAGTGGCTCCCAGCTCTGGGCAGGGAGTTTTAGAACTATTGCGTGGAAACACTCCCATTTACAGGGAGACATTTCAGAGAGGGTCCTGTTACAACATCCTGATTCTCTGGACCAATCACAGTGTGCAAGAGTGCAAAGCAGTCAGCTAGGAGGGTGCACAATGATGGGGTCACTGGCCCTTGATTCAAAGCAAGATTCTACAGCCCATTTACAGAAATGCCACATTACAATATCAGTTAGGGTTATACCATGATTAGAAATGGACAAAGCCCAAGGGATTAGGAAAATCCACCCTTTTGCAACACAACTCCATCAAGAGACCTTCAGGTGTTAAGACAATGTCTGATTTCAGCCAACAGACTAAGAGCAAATCAGTTCAAATCATTACCTGCAGCCACCAAACCTTCCAAGAGCTTATGCTAGGCTATCAGAAGTTCTCAGAGAATATCAGATGGTTACAATGGCAGGGTGGAAAAGAAATAAACCTAGTGGTAGTATAAAAAAAGTTTAACTAAATACACCCTCTCCTCCTCCCCCCACTTTATTCCAAATAAGCAAATACCCTGCTTTTTATCTTCTCTTTACAGTATGAGAAGTAGGCTGATACCATACCAGTTCCAACCATATTTAGTGTTCTTACAGAAGTAGCTTACAAGTCTATTTAAAAACCAGGGAACATTATGAACTGCCAAAAAATCTACAGCAGTAAGTGGGAAGGGAGAGAACTCTGCCTGAGAAGTGAGACGAACATTATTTCACATTAGGAGTGGGCTAACCACACTGCGATAGAATGGAATGGAACTGGTCCCAGAGACCAGTTGTAAGGAAACAGTCCTCCATTTTAGCAGACTGAAGTACTGAAGGGGAAGCTGAACACATGTAGTTTTACACATGTAGTATATGCCGTAACAAACATTTATTTAAATAAAATCGCTGCCATGTGAGCTCTGCCATCAGCAAGCTTGGCAAAAAGAACACACTTTTTTGTGAGCTCATGAATGCAACATTTCTTCCTGCTTAAAATGAAGATGATGCACTGCTGATTTCACTGTGCTCTGCTGCTTCAGAGCTGCAATGCAGTCTCATAGACAGAACCTCTCTCCTCTCCCCACTCTAAGTATGTTTCAGGATTCTCTAACTCACAAGAGATTACTTAGGATTCTCTACTTTTACTTCAGATTTTCCCTTTCTTTCCCTTCAGAAACATTTATTTTGCTTTCTGAGCTTTCTTTTCCCCACACCTGTGTTATATGCATTTCAGAGCTGCAAATACAGGACACAGAAAAGATCGTGTTTTAATACAGCCAAATGCAAAGTTATGCATTTAGAACAAGGTCCAGTGGCCATAACTAAAGGATGGGGAACTATATTCTGAAAACCAATGACTGCAAAGGATTTGGAGGTCATACTGGACAAGCAGCTCAGTGTCTCAGTGTCATGCTGTCCAAAAATGGTAACAAATCTTTGGCTGTGTAAATAAGGAAGTAGTATGCTGAAACAGGGAAATGATTTTCCCTACTGTAGATAGCATTTTTAAGACAAACACTAGAAAACTCTCCTGTTCTGGGGACCACAGTTTAACAAAAACCTTTAAAAACTGGGACATGTGAATGGAAGAGCCAAAAATGATTCACAAGCTGGAGAAAATGCCTACACTGAAAGGCTGAAGGAACCTGGCTGCTTGTATTAACCATAGGAAATTTGGACTTGACTACCAACGATAAGCACCTTCATGGGGAGAAAATGCTGGGTATTGAAAGGCTCTTTAATCTAGCCAAGAAAGTTGCATTACAAAAGAATGACTAGAAGCTGAAGTTAGACCAATTCAAATGAAAAGTAAAGCACACATAAACAGTAAGGAACAAAAAACACTGAAAAAACTACAAAAGAAAATGCTGGATTTTCTATTTCTTGATGTCTTCAAATGAAAATTAGATACCTTTCTGGAAGAGATGCTTTAGCCAAACAAGTTTTGGGGCTCAACACAGGTATGACAGGAGGTCAGACTTGATGATCCAAAAGTAACATCCACCTTACACCACATAGCCATAATACTGAGAGCAAGAATTGAGCTATGGAGAACCTTTGGTCCATCCTAGCATGGACCCCTCAGATGAAGTTGTTTTCCTCAGTAATTGAATTTTTAAATGAACATCTTTATGGTAGCATGAAATAGAGATGTGAACTCTTGAAATTTAGGCTTTTTCATATGGGTTCAGAGAGGTAGTTAGCTGTATTAGTCTGAGGTCAGGCAGAAACTGAGTGGTACCTTAAAGACGTCTTTATGACTAATAAATTAGCCTCTAAGGTACCATCTTGCCCTGCCTTCTACGTATGGGTTTGGTAAAGGAAAGCTCTTCAAAGTCAAGACGACACCTTTTTCAGAACATCTTCCACAGTGCTATACTGTGCTTCAGCCACTTACTCTGTGTTGGCTCCAACTACTCTGCAAAATGGCCCACCTCTGATACAGACCACATAGGAACTTTACTTGAAAGCAAGTTTCCAAAATTTGTTCAAGAGTCAGAAGCTTATTGAGACCAGCTGTTTCAAAATAAGCCACAATCTAATTTGCTTTACTGTTAGGAAAGCTTCCTGGTGTGAAGCCTATAGTTTTCTTTATACTAGTTGGGCCCCTTTGTTGGCAGACTCTACAGAAACAACAAGGTTTAAATGGGCCTGAGACTAAATTCCTCCCTCGCATTTTTATGACGCCTCCTAGTCAAGGTTATACTCCCTGGGCTGCAGGTCAACAAAAAATGAAAAGTTTGATATCCTATTGCAAGTCCCTGAGCAATCCATTTTCCAGAGCAAGTCTCTTGTTTCATGGTTAAATTAGAAGAAAGGTTCTCATAAATCCCAGTCTTCATGCAAGTCTTGCAGGAGCAAGTGCTGGAAACCCAGCCCGAAGAGGATGCATTTGATGACTGAAGATAAGAAGAGAAAGGTAGATGTTAGTTCGAAGTCAGGAAGAAGTCAGGATAGATTTGTACTTTATAGACTAACTAAATCAGAAGTGTATAGCATAAGCTTTTGTAAGCAGAGGGCTTTACTTCACCAGATGCTATGAAAGGATCTTCTCAACATCTGATGAAATAAGCCTTCTGTTTATGAAAGCTTATGCCAAAATAAGGACCCAGCCAGCCCAGTCAGATGTACATTTTAATAAAAGTATTTACTGAGAACAAGTGATGGGGGTAGAAATAAGATCACTAGTGAGATCACCAGACGGAGAATCAGACAAGCAAAATTAGTTAATGTTTGTACAGCACTTTGATGATGGACCCTGTTACCGTATATAAATATTAAGTAAAATGATTATCACAGATCAAAGGCAAAATCCACCATTCAGAATGGCAGTTCATCAGTGACAGCCACATCAGACCAAAGTGTCACATCATCTTTCATGTTTCTGGTTCTTTTTACCCTGTTTGTCTTTCCAAACAAGACAATGCTACATTACAGAAAAGGACACCTAAAAGCCACAGAGTTTTTAAAATATCCTCCATCTGCCAATTTCTCTCAGATCATCAATGCTGAGAGCTACAACAGGTAGTGTCTAAAATAGCTCTGGAAAAAGGAAATTCAATCAAAACCAGTTATGCTACTGAAGCATCTGCCAACAAAGAGTAAACCCCTGCCACCAAAGTCATGGGGAGCTCTAAGTCAGATGTGGAGATGAAGAAAGAAAATCATTATAGCCAAAGGCAGACATAGGGGACAGAAGAAATGGTTAATACACTGGACATCACAGGAGAAGAGAGAGAAGAGGGAGGGTGTGTAAATCTTTGTTGTGTCTGTACGGCACCAAGCGCAAGAGGGTCCTGGTTCAGATGCTGCTGCAACACACATATAAATATTATGGTGAATACTAATACAGAAGAACTGAGAATGTATACTAGCACGGGAGAATGCCTTGGTTGAGGGCATAAAGGATGGGCTGCAACTTCAAAATATAAAAAACGTAACAGAAGGATTTGGGAAGGGAAAAAGTTAAAGATCAAACTAGACACTAATACTGGAACAATTTGATGATGGAAAGGACAATGAGGCTGATAGCAATAAGACTGAGGAGTCAGAGGAGAAAGAGCTAGTTGGTTTTTCCCATACCATAAGCCCTATTGTTGACTGCAAAGAATTCTGATTTTAACTGGCCAGCAGCTCCTTCTAAACTCCATTTCACTGTAGCTCTCTCCAGCTGGTACAAGATCTCATAGCTCTTTTGAGACCATGCATCAGCTTAGTATCAGCTAGCTTCCCACAAGTGGAGATGACATCAATATTCTTCACAAACGAGGGCATCTTACATCTGCAAGGAATCCTAAGTATCCAATGTAGTATTGTATAGACATCAAATCTGTCCCCATGTGAGTAAGAACAGCTCATTACTGGTTTTCTACCAAGTCAGCTCAGCATCTGCCTCCTTCCAGGCCTTGTACCTCAGATGCAATCAAGACACCTTTATTTGACGTTTTCAGTGCTTATTACTCTGATCAGGCAGCATCCATGCTGGTTCTGCCAAGTCACTCTGTACATCTTGTCCATCCTCCTGCTAGTCCCAATAGGTCTTTTCCATCTCTGCTTTGTTGCAGTTTCTCCCAAGTTTACATTACCTGCATGTGGACTCAGTACCCACTCATTCAGATTTCCTAGGACTGCTCCTCAGATATCAGCAGCCAGTTGCTTTCCTTTTTTTTTTTTTTTTTTTTTTTTTTAAGTGAAAAAGGAAGCTTAACATATTGCACAGAAAAAAAACCCTACAGAGATCCCTGCATCACTTTAAAAAAACCAAAACAACACAGATGTGTCAAGGAAAAAGTAGTAGTGACCATGTGCCTAGCACTAGGGTGGCCAGACTGGAACCCACAGTTACACTTTTATATCCTCTCTCACACAACGAAGAGCTAAAGCAGGGGCAGGCAATTATTTTGGGCGAAGGGCCGCTTACCGAGTTTTGGCAAACTGTTGAGGGCCACATTTCCTTTTCTGGTGCAGGGAAGCAGGAACAGCCCCAGCCCAGAAGCCTCTGCTAGGCAGGGGTTTCTGGTTGGGGGGCAAGGGCTGAGCAGACCTTGTTGCTGGGTCCTGCCACTAGCTTCCTCTGAATCCTACTGCCCCTGGCTCCTGTCATCTTTGACAGGCAGCTAGGAGCAAATAAATATTAATTTTTTAATTTTTAGGGGCCCCACAGGCCAGACAGAAAGGTCTGGTGGGCCGGATCCAGTCCCTGGGCCATATTTTGCCCACTCCTGAGGTAAAGGATCCAGAGTGGATTATAATCAAGTGAGCCTTGTGCTGTCTGACACATCAGCAGCAGTCCAAGTAAGACAAGCCTGTTTTAAACTTCTCAAATGATGGCCCTGACTTGCTGAAGATTTAAATACCACAGATTTTCTAAGGAACTGAGTGCTTTGCTAGTCAAGTGCCAAAAGAAGGATACTAAGATGCAGGAATGCAAATTAATGCAGAAGGTGCTACTCCATGACACTATGGGTTGCAGGCTGCAATACTGGGGTATTTATTTGTGCAGCAACACCTTCCATAATAAAGAAGAAAATTTCAACCCTGAGCTTCTTTATCTGGATATATCAGCTGAACCCACAGGCTCTCTGCCAACGTAGCTATCTATCAACTACAGGTAGACATCCCTGAGATAGCAATAAAAGTCTTTGCTCAAACACTGGCTCTGAAAGGATATGAATATGGAATGCATACTTACAATTTGTTTCTGTTTCAAAGGCTTCACAGAGAAACTGCCATCAACGTGCTGGGGGGTGGAGAGAGACATACACATTGGTTAAACACTCCATATAGAAATACTTAAAGCAGCTGTAAGGTGGACTTAGATGCCCCAGCAGGACTAGCCCTTCCTTAATCCATCTGCAAGCATCATTTGACACACTATAGCACAGATGGCCAAACCACAGCTCATGAGCTGCATGCAGTTCATCAGCACAGTACTTGCAGCTCTCCCAGTTCTCCCGGGACTGCCAGCTCAGGTGCCAGGTTGCCAAGGTGGGGGCTATAGCCAAACCACTTACCCTGGGGTGTACTCCCCATGGGGAAACCCAGAACGGCTGGACGCTGCAGCAGTGGGGTGGGAAGAGTGAGGGGAGAAGCAGGGAGTGGTCACCTCCACTCTGGATCGCTCACCCTCTGCCCACCCTACTCTCCCCCCTGGTCTCTTGAACTTCTGTGGAGGACTAGATGCAACCCCCAGGGTGACTAACTCTGGCCACCTGTGCACTATAAGAATAGAGACTGCATGCTACTTCACAAAATGCTGCAGCACTCAGGTTCTTTAAGCATTTGCCAGGTACACAGAACAGGTTGGAGCATTTCAAACCAGACTTACAGATAGATGGCCACACCTGGTCCTGGGAATGGTACTCTTAGCTTAGTTAAAAATTATAGCTCTCAGGATTTCTGCTTACTTAATAGTTAGTAATGTTATACCAGAAAAGATGCAACAGCTGTCCATCATGAGGGTCCTTCAGCCACCCCTCTACTCAGCCCTTCCAGATCACACATTCTGTAATCAAGCCAACATGTGCTCCAAGATGTTTGCAGAAGAAAACAGAAAACCATATTTTTTATTTCAGAGGAAATGGCCCCACTGAAGAAAGGGGTGGTTGTGTGTTTGCCATCCAAAGATAAAGTTACACTAACTGGAGGTACAAGTGTAAAAGGTAGGTGTTGAGTATGGAAGGGCTTTCTTTATCTGCACTATCTGGCTTATGGTAAGGACATCATCTTACAGAGTGCAAAGGGAGCAAAAATCTCAAGAGACCCAGTGATAAGACCAAATAAAAACATTTTCCCTGAAGTTTCACACAGCTTGTGTGGTCTCCCCTACAGACCTACAGGGAAGGAAGGAATCCAGGTTAAAGTAATCAATTACCTTGGGAGACTGCACTCCCCAAAAGCATTTATGTATTTCAGGATACCAGAAGTATATCCAACTGCTCTGTAATAAGCCTAAACATCATAGGTTCTTGCTTTATGGATGAACAGTACAGATAAGCAGCTTTAATTACCATGAGAAAACTGCTCCATTTTATTATTTATTTTTATTAGAGTAAAATAATGTTGTCTGTACATTAATGTGTCTGTAAAGGGGCTTCATTAAAACCAACTTTTCTTTTCAAATGAAATCATGAAAGGAAGTTGTTCATCTGGGACCCCATCAGAAATGCCCAGAGATCATTTGCTAACTGATTAAATAACCACTAACCACTGAAAAGAACCTCTGAGGTTCAAAAAGTTAGAATTCCTTCTGAATTAATTTTGCATTTGCAGTGACTTTCTGTGGATCCCAACTGATGCAGAAACCTAACACAGAAGGTACTCTGGCCCTACAAAAAACAAGTCTTACATCATGTCCGCACTGTAGCAGTAAACCCAGGAGATTTGGAGAAATATTCCGGCTGTTGGGTTCTCATCCAAAAGAAAAGCTTGCCCAGTGGTTCTCTAGCAAGTCAAAATTGTCCTTATTTTAAAGCTGTCACTATACTGTAGAACAGCTTCTCAAGTGTGTGAACCTAACTAAGGACAAAGGGAGCTCTTGTCCCTGTGACTTGACTTCAACAAGTGATGGGCTCCCTCAGCACCTGTCTGTGCCTGTGGAAACCCCTTCCTTCCCTCAGTTTGTCACAGCCAGGGTTTACTGAGATCCAAGAAGCAATACACATGGGTTGACAGGCTTTTCATTTTGTGTATGCACAAGTCATACGGTTTTCCCACAGCAACATTTAGGGTCTAACTGTCTTATGTAGACAGCATTATTGGTTTGTATTTGTATGACTTAAGGCTACAGAGATGGGTTTCATATACATAACTGGCATGAAGGGAAAGCAGCTGCTATCAACTAAAATTATATCAATTTAATAGAGTGCTTCAATTTGTGATGAAGACATTTCACTAGAACTAATTATTATTTGGCCCCTTTGCCTGAGCACAGTGGAGAGGGAGCAATCATAAGGGGCCACAAGAGATTTCCAGATGCATCTCTTTTAGTGCTGCTTCCCCCTCAGCCAGCGGCCACTGTGCCTCCTCCATCACCAGTCCTGCATCATGACATGCTTGATGAATATGCAAACCCGCTAAAGCAGTGGAAGCTATAAGCTTTTTAAAAACTCGTTAAATAATTAACAGCTGTGCCAGGACATTGCAAGACAGAGATGTGACACAAGTGAGAGAATCAATATGTGGCAGGGAGAGCAAGCAGGGATGCAAATGGGCAAACAGGCAAGGGGCATGGGGAAGGAAGGGCTTGGTTGGTGGCAGCAGCTAGAGCTGCAATTTTCTCACAACAAGATGAGCACCAGAGGCCAGGGGAAAGGGGCAGCAACTCTAACATGTCCTCTACAACTTAATATATCATACAGTAGTATAATTAAGCAGGCCACCAACCCTGGGCAATGACTTAGGGGGCATGCAAAAACATAGCATCCACCACGACTGCCTATCTGGCACTGCAAAACTACCCAGGTACACCTCTGTACCATCTCAGGTGGACAGTGTGGCCTCAATCCTCCTAAAGGGCAGGGCTCATAGATGGGCATGTCAGTGACCAGGAGCCCATTTCTGCCCCTCCCCCTATTTTAAACAGGAGGCAGGGCCATGATGATGACATGCTTTATATGCACCAACTTCACACAGTCAGTTAATTCCTATAGACTCTGAGAGCTCTCTATAGACAGGCCCTGAATCAAGAGCATGTGACAGACCATAAAGCGTGGTGAGGCAAGAGTGGGGAAAAGCATGATACAACTCAGGACAGGGGGGCAAGATTGCTGGACTCTAGTCCTGGCTCCACTACCAATTCTGCGTGACCTGGTAAATAACATTCAACTACTTAACTACCTTATGCCTCAGTTTTCCCATTCATAAAAATTCCTGCCTGCCTCTCATGGATTGGGGGCACTGATCAATGAATGTAAAGTGTCTTGGATGGAAAGTGTTCCAAATGTGGAGTGCTATTAGCCTTGGGCACACGATTGGCACTTGTTAATAAGCCGCATTCCTGCTGTGCTTTCAGCATCTTTTTTCTTCAGTCTGCATAAGCTCATTAACAGCAGTTTCACAGAACTTCAGTACTATCATTTCTGCCTATTCATTGATCTCCCTTTCACTACATTTTATTCCCAGTTATGATGCATTTCAGAAGAGCCCAAATTTATCACCTCCTCCTCCCTCCTCCATTAATGTGCTTAGCTTTTAGCACAAAGATGTAAATTTTCTATCAAGTGTTTCAGCTTATGGGGGCATGTGGTATTCCAGTTCAGACCAAGAATCAGAGTTACAAAGGGACAGACTCAGTACAGCAAATAGAGCAATGAACCAACTTCACTGGAATTTTTCATAAGGAAATACGGTAATGGAGGGTGGACTAGTGCAAGGACAATCTCATTTCATCCATACAGCACTGGTTTTGTCAGGGTTTGTCTATATAGGAGATTTTTCCAGGATTAGTAAAGCTGTAGTGGAATACTAAACCACTGTAGTTGTAACAGTGTAAGTTCCACATGTAGGCCACAAACAGGCATCACATTTATCATGGGACAAACCATTTATCCTGGGACAAAGTCCAATCATTCAGACATCCAGATTAATTTTCCTGGGATAAATCCTTAAAATGGTTTGTTGCATAAGAAGCTTATCCCAGGACATCACAAAGTACATCTGAATGGTTATCCCAGGACTGCATCGTTGAATCAATGCTGGAAAAGTGCAGTGTAGTTAGCCACTTGCTAAACCCTGATCTTAGAAGGGTGATGTGTGTGCACACTAATACCAGGACATTTCTGTTCTGGGACAAACACAGGTATAACTTGTGCAACAAATGCAACATCTCTTCCTGACCACGGATGCATTTATTCTGCAATAAGAATGGTTTTTTCCTATCTCAAACCCGTTTCAAAGCAATGTAAACTAAAACAGAAAAAAGCCATTCATTTCAAAATAAGAGTGTCTGCATGAAAGAGTTAAACTGGCATAACTATATTGATTTTACTGATTCTAATTCACTCTATACCTTAACATGCTTTTACTATAGGGTAAGGAGCACCAGGAAGGAACTATATGACGACGAGTGAAAAAAAATCAGATTGTGAAATTTCAGGTACTGCAGGCTAAATACAGAAATGGAAAATGAAACCTTGAAAAGAAGTTGTCCACTAGAAAACTGAAAGGGTATTTCTATCCTGAAAAGAAACATGTAAAAAGAACCAGCCCCACTATGGTATATTCACTAAAATTTCTCCCCATAGTTCTCTTCAGTTAGAACAGGATTGGGCAATTATTTTGGGTGGAGGGCCGTTTACCAAGTTTTGGCAAGCCATTGAGGGCCATGTGGGTAGCCTCACCCCTTGTTCACCGTCTTGGAACCATAAGTCCCATCCCCTAATCCCTGAATTTAGCCATCAGAAGTCCCTCCCTCTGTCCCCAAGAAGTACTTCTTTCAGCAAGGGGGTTTGCCATCTCCGAACCAGAAAAATACCAAATTATATTCTAAAAATCAAACAGGTACTACAACATTCATTAATTTCATTTAAAAAAATATTTTTGTTCTGATTTACATGGGTCTGTGTAGCGTACATAGAGGTGATGGTATGATAGCTTAAAATGAAGTTTTATTTTTATATATTTTTGGAGAGTGTGAGCAGGTGGGTAAAGTTTTTTGGTGGGGTGGGGTTGGTGGGGGAAAGAATAGGCATGAAGGTGTATATGTATGTGGGGTGGGGGAGTATGTGGGTGTGTGTGTGTGGATGGGTATGGGGTTTGTGGGGGGTTCTGAGAGTGTGGGGGGAGGGTGGCTGGGCAGGGATTGTGGCATGTGTGGAGGAGGAGGGTATGCCCACAGCCCCCCACAGCAGGCAGAGCCCCCGCCAGCACTGCTCCAAGCCCAGGTTCCACACTCCTGTCGCTCCTAGCCCCTGCACCAGTGCTGACCCTGGGCTACTGCTCACAGACACTTCCCCCACATTTGCCACCACTGCCCTTCTCCTGCCACTTTCCCATTCCCCATGCCCCTGCTGCTCTGGCACCATGTTCCAGCTGCTCCTGCAGTCCTAGTGCTGCAGCCAGGAGCCATGTGATGCTGGAGTGGCTGCCCAGAGGGCAAGCAGTGTGGGAGAGCAAGGAAATGGCTGCAGAAGGCAGGGGGGAAGGGTCAGTGAGCAGGCGCATGAAGTGCAGCAACAGCTCGCTGAGAGCGCAGGGCCTGTGCCAGTACACTAGAGCCAGCACCAGCAGAAACATGGGGCCCAGGCCAACAAGGGCTCTATGGAACCAGGCTGAGCTGGGCTGTGCCAGCAGAGAGAGGGGGGAGCCAGCCTGGCTCCATAGAGTCCCTGGCAGCCTGGGCCCTATACTCTTAGCATCATGCCCTGGGACCCACCAGTGCTGGCCCCAGTGCACCAGCATGGGCCCCAAGCACCCGCCCAGCTATTGCTGTGCTCCATGCAGACACTCACTGCTGCTTCCCACTGCCTGTCACACTCATTTCCCCACTTCTCCCTCCCCCCGCTGGCCAGCCACTCCGGCATCACGTGGTTCCTAGCTGCAGCACTGGGACCGCAGGAGCCGGCCCAGCCCAGCTGGGCCTGGCCCTGAGGGCTGGGGCAATCACCCTCGGTCCTTCCCTGCCTCCTTCCCCTCCTTCTTATCTGTATTTTCCTGGGCACAGGGAGGTAGGAACAGCCCCAGGGTCCCAGGCTAGAAGTCCCTGGTAAGTAGAAGCTTCCAGCTGGAGCTGGGAGTGGGGCTGGGCTGGACTTGCTATTCCAGCTGCTTCATCCTGCTGTCAGCTCCCCATGGGTCCTACTGCCCCTGGCTCCTGTCATCTTTGACAGGCAGCCAGGGACAGATAAATATTAATTTTCTAAATGTTTCAAGGATCTGCAGGCCAGACAGAATGGCCTGGTGGGCTGGATTTGGCCCATGGGCCATATTTTGCCCATCCCTGAGTTAGAACATTTTACACATTAGAAGCGATTACTGCTTAATTCTGTTAAGGCTCTGACGCCAACACAGTACTGAGAGAGGAAGCTGGAATCTAGCCTGTCTCATGAATCACTAGAATTTTTAACTAAGTAGTATCCAATCGTAGAATCACTGTTGAAGCATAAGTCAAGAAAGATCCTGGAGGAGTGTACAGAGCTGATAGAAAAGCCTTCTCTTTTTTTGTCAGCTGAATTATCTGAAGTCAGAAAGACAATTAATATGGAGGCCCAAGATGCTATTTTCAGAGTAGATCTGCATTTAATTAATCTCAAGTAGCATGCTTATCAAATGGCAGCATGTACAGGTGGCACAAGTGTATAACAAATTAATGCCAGAACTGGGGTTTTATAGTACGGGCATCCCGCATCTTATGTGGGGGTTACGTTTCAAAGGTAGTGCGTAAAGACGAAAACCGTGTATAGTGAAACTGCATATTACTGTGCCAGCGGTGACTAGCTCTGCCTCCAAGACCTCCCACTGCTGCCACGGAGCTGCACTTAGAGCTGTGTGGCTGGTGGCAGTGGTGCAGCGTGGGGTGGTGGTGGGGATAGCTGCATGTCGCCCAGCCACCACCACGCCTGGCCACACAACTCTGGGCATGGCTCCATGGCAGCGGCGGGAGGTTTTGGAGGCAGAGGCAGTCACCGCCAGCGTGGTGGTGGCTAGGCCTCCAGGCAAGCGGCAGTACCACATGCAGACTCAAGCCCCGACCCCCCTCCCCACCCGCGTATAGTTGAATTCACACAAGTTAAGAGCGCATAAGATGTGAGATGCCTGTACTGTGCTTTTTCCATTTTCTCAGTGTTTTTAAAATGTCAAAAGAGAGTTTATTCAGTTAAGGAATAAAAAACCCAAAACCTTTTATGAGGATTTTTTAGGGTGGGTTTTAGTGTGAAATACTCTCAGCACTGGAAACATCTAGCAGACTCACTGGTGCATATGCATGCAATGACACATCTGTTCACTGAAGGAGTCTTAGAAGGAAAGAACTACCTCATTAACAGAAAGTTTCAACAGCCCCATTTTCCAGTCTGGCATAACAAGCTGCTAAGTTTCTGCCTTTCACAGAGCTGCAAGACCAGACTACATGTACTGTTGAGGTTACAAGTTTGTTTCTAACAATATGTATAAATAGCAAATTACTGAGACCTGCTAGTATGTCAGCTCTGAGAGCATCCTCCTTAGCTCATTCTGGTGACTCAGGCAATAAGTGGCTCATTAACAAAGAAAACTCCACTGGATCACTGGGATTGCACTTCAAAAACCCTGTTTTTTCTGAAGAGAGTGAATATATTTAAAATGTCACCACAGAAACCTACCCATTCTGACCTTGAATAAGGAAGTGATTTCCATTTCATTGTTAAGCATCAACACTAGTAAAGCAGAGAACATGCAGCTGATAGGAATACAGGGTTCACATAACCAATCACAAGTAGCGTAGGTGCAGTTCAAGGTGAAGGATCACTAAATATTGAATAAGTGACATCTTCCTACAATGTTGTTTTTTACTTTGATTTGCCTCAGGAGCCTCTTCTGTTATTCCTTCGCTAGCCAGCTCTACATCTCTGCAAGCTCTCTGCAGACCAGAGCAGAGGTAGGTAGCTCAATTTGAAAGAGCCAACCTGTCTCGAGTTTCAGAGGCATGAAATAGTCATGTCAGTGTCCCTCTTGTATTGCAATGAGAGATGCAGCCTACTACTATTTTACTACATCAGGATCACTTTCCTATAATGTCTAGTCAAATCACAGCACCTTGATTTTGTTTCTCTCATACTCTCATTGCTTTCTCCCACCAAAATCCCTGGCTGCTCTGCCACATGAGAAGGATCCTAGTTCTTCCCATTTGTTTGTTTTGCAGTGTAGAGAATGCTTGTGATGTGGCCCCTGCATTTCTGTACTGGGGCTAGGCAGTATGTGCTTCAGTCAGAAACATGAATTCCACGCAAAACCATCAAGTCACAAATGGCCCTGGAAGTTCAGACTATTGCATAAGCACACATTGTTACAGCTGAGAGCCAGATTGCCAAGCAATAGGGTTGTGGGAAATGGCTGTGTTTCATTTCTATTTCAGATTTGGCCATTTCAGAGGGACAGTGATTCATTTTGGTGTTTTGGATCACTGTTCCATTTCAATTCAGCCAAATCTGTTTTGGAGTTTTGAAACTGTTTTGAAGATTCAGATTAGCCAGGTTTGGCAGGCACAGCCAGGCAGCTGCAGGTTCTCCTGTGGCTCCTCCATCTGTGCCTGACTCTCCCTGGGCAGGGGGAGCTGTGGTAGAAGCCCCCATGGCTGCCCTGCCCATCCCCAATCCCAGCTTCCTGGCACTTAAAAAAAGACAAAGCAAAAAAGAAAAAGAAAAAAAAGAAAAAAGCCCTGCACTCACCAGATAAAGCAGTGGCAATCAGGGCCTCTGAGTGCTCATGGCAAAGCCCCCAAGTGCAGCACGAGGCACTGAGGTCTAGCGGGGATCGCTCCCTACACTACGCTTGGCACCCACAAGGCAGCTATCGCATCGCGTGGATGTAGTGTGGCTTGGCAGGGCACCATACACTGTCTGGGAGCTGGGGCGGCTCCATCAGTCAGTTGGAGCCTGATACCACTCAGCCCCAGCAGCCACCATGGCTGCCCTGCCCCACCTTGCACCTGGCCCCAGCCTCCCGGCACTTTAGAAGGAAGGGCTGTGCCAAACTATTCCTGAGAGGTGTCTCTGAAACATTCCAAAACATTTGAAACATTTCCAAAACGTTTTGGATAGTTTTGGAGCCTTCTGTTTTAGGCGCCGTACAGTGATCACTGGCTCTGTCTCCCATGGGATTCTAGCACCCAGTCCCACATGGAGTCTAGTGAATGTAAAAACAGTGATTATTACATAATGCTCTCTGAAGCAAATCTGGAGTAGCCTGCACCTGCCTTCTCCTCAGAGTTAGCTGCATTTTACTGCTGTATATATTGGACTGTCTGTGACTAAAGGTACTATTGAAATGGAAAAAATTACTGCTGCATTAATGATTTCTAACCAAATTAACACGCACCATAGAATGTTGCACCTTTTGGTATCAATCACAGTCCAGATGCCACTTCTCACAACTCAAGAGATGAAACTTGTTGTATAAAATAAAGCCCTGGGGGAGAGATTTCTACAAGAGGAGTTCATTATACTGGCTGGCCACACAGTGCTAAATTTTGATGTTGGAAATGCAGAGCCAGGTTCATTACAGGACTTGAGCTCTCTGAGCACAGGAGACTGGGCACAGAGCAAGAATGATAAATTCAGTCTTCCTAAGTGGATAGTGGCTAGATGAGCCCTATCCCAAGTACAAATTACAATGGCATCAGACCCAGAACCTAGTTATGGAGAAAGGCAGCAGCCAGGGGAACAAAGAAAAGTCACTAAGGCACAGAGAAAGATGGATGCAGATGGAATACTCCAACCTCAGCTTTAATACGCTGGGAGCCATGCAGGCTCCCAGCAAGCTACACCTCTCTCTGCCTCTCTTCTGGAGTAATGGGCCAAAACTTCATTTAACTGAAGTCCCAAGTGGCCCCTACCTCAGGCACTTTCCCTTGAAAGAAACAGGAAGGCTCTGATTATTACAAGCCTGAGGCCTCCTAATGTCCACTGATGTCTCCTGTTAGGGTCAATGAGCCTAGGGTGAGAACAATTTTGCTTCTCCTGCTCCCTAGGGCTTTACATAAGATTCACAGATTGAAAAGCTGGAAGGGACTCGGAAAATCATTGGTCGAGCCCCCTGCACCAAGCAGGAAAGGTAACTGGGGGTCAGGTGACTCCAGCAAGGTGACTGTTTAGTCTTTTCTTGAAGCTCTCCAGGGTAGGTGACTGCACCACCTCTGGAGGGAGCTTATTCCACAGTCTGGACACCCTGACTGTAAAGAAGTTTTTCCTAGTGTTGATCCTGATTTGATCTTCCAGGAGTTTGTGGCCATTACTTCTGGTTTTCCCCTCGGATGCCCTAGTGAACAGTTACTCACTAAGCCCTTGATGTACTCTCCTAGTGTACCCTTCTTTTCCTCAGACTGAAGAGTCCCAGATCCCTCAGCCTTTCCTCATATGGTTTGCCTTTTAAGACTCTGATCATACGGGTGGCTCTTCTTTGGACTCTCTCAAGCTTGTCCACACCCTTATTAAACTGTGGTGTCCAGAACTGGACGCACTACTCAAGCTGCGGTCTCACCAGTGCCAAGTAGAGCAGAAGAAACACCTCCTTGGTTTTGCTGGAGATGCATCAATTGATGCATGCCAGAGTATTATTTGCCCTACTGGCTACAGCACTGCACTGCCACCTCATATTCATACTGTGGTCTATTATTACCCAAACGTCCCTTTCATTTATGGTACTAGTTAGTTTGCTGCTGCCAAGCCTGTACATGTGTTGGGGGCTGCTCATCCCGAGGTGAAGCACTTTACATTTTTCAATGTTCATCAAATTGATTCTTCATCAGATTCCGAGCCACTCAATTTGTTAACCTGCCTAGGTTTGCCTGTAACTGTAGCCTATCTTAAAGCGTGATCATGCTTCCCCATAACTTGGTGTTGTCTGCGACCTTGGACAGTGAGCTCTTCACCTCTACATCCAAATCATTAAAAACAATGTTGAAAAGTACTGAACCAAGCACTGAGCCCTGCTGGACACCACTGCTCACTTCTCACCAGGATGATAGATCCATTCACTACGACTCTCTGGGTTCTATCCTGCAGCCAGTTTCTCACCTACCTGACTGTCTCGGAGTTAAGCCCACAATCCTCCAATTTTCTTGTATGGACATTGAGGGATACTAGATCAAAGGACTTTTGGAAATCTAGGTATACAATGTCAACCTGCTCTCTTGTGTCCAGGTGGTGAGTTACCTGGTCATAGAAGAAGATGAGGTTGGAAAGGCAAGACCTGCCCATGACAAAGTCATGCTGACTGTCATTCAGAATCTTACCTTCTGCAAGCTTATCGCAGACAGACTCTTCAACTTTTCTAGGATTTTCCTTAGAATGGATGTTAGGCTGACCTGCCTATAGTTACCCAGGTCCTTCCGCCTGCTCTTCTTGTGAACGGGCACAACATTGGCCCTCTTCCAGTCCTCGGGGACTTCTCCAGAGAGCCACCAGTTGTGGAAGAGTTTCACTAGGGGTTCTGTAATGACTTCAGCCAGCTCCTTCAGCACTCTTGGATAAAGATCATAAGGTCCTGCTGACTTGTATGGATCAAATTTTATTAATTGGTTATACATCAATTCTACAACAATAGTAGGAACGCAATTATTCCTACCATGCTCATCCTCCACTCTATGTGGCATGGTTTTCCTCTCGGTCTGATGCAAGACCGAGGTAAAGTAGTCATTCAGGAGTTCAGCTTTCTCCTCCTCCTCCTTTCTGGGTGCCAGTAACTAGCTCTCCTGAGTTGTTGAGTAATGACCCCACATTCCCATTTGTTTTCCTCCTGTTCCCTATGTACCTACAGGCCTTCCCATTGCTAATCTTAGTTTGGTTGCTGCTCCAGCAGACTAATCTGTCTTATCCCTGCAAATGTGGGCGGTTGTGGAAAAGTCCTCCTTGGGGCCCATTCCAAGCCTCCATTGTTTATAAGCCTCTTTCTTAAGAGGACCATGATTTCCCTGTTTAGTCAAAAGGGCTTCCCAGCCTTCTGTTACCCTTTTTCCGCATGAGAATGGACTTCTTTTGTGCTTCAAGGATCATGTCCTAAGGACACTCTTTGTGCACACCTTTTGCCTTCAATCCCTGGTCCCGCAGCACTTGCCCTATTAGTGACCTAAGTTTGTTGAAATTTGCATTTTTTAAGTCCAAGACTTCAATCCTGCTATCTGATTTACTTTACATCGGACAGTGAACATGGTCACTGTCGCCAAGACTTTCCTTTATACTTAAGTAGGTCATCAGGTCATCTCATTTGGCCAGAACCAAGTCTAGCAGATCATCACCTCTGGTTGGCCCATGCACCTCCTGAGTCAGGAAGAGCTCCTTGACACAAGTCAGGAAGGATTACAAGCAATCCAACTTGTTCGAGTGTTCCTCCCAGGAGATGTCTGGATAATTAAAATTGCCCATGACAACCATGTCACATACATGTGGCCTCACTCACACCAATTCTTGGGTGAACTCCAGATCAAGTTCCTCCCCCTGGTTTGGTGGTCTGTAGTATACACTTAGTTAGGTCTTTTGCGCCATCCCCTCTCCCCCACAAGTTGACCCAGAGGGTTTCAAGCTGTCCATTTTTGGAGCCGATATCAGGCTCCAAGGAGGCGTACTACTCTTTCACATAGAGAGCAATGCCTCCATCTTTCTTTGCCACCCAGTCCCTTCTATGCAAGGTGTATAGCCCTCTATAGCTAGGCTCCAGTCATGTAAGGAATACCACAAGATCTCAAGATGTAATGCTCCTTAACATGGTTTAGTCCCATCCATAGGCTAAGACTAAGCCACGTTACAGCCGGTTCTAGACAAAGCACATCTGGTTCTATAGACAAATCTTAAGGCCCTAGTCATACTATGATGATGTTATGTTTAAACACCCATCAGATTTAATCACCACAGAGAATAACACATTTCCAGTCATCACGCAGACTGACTGAAAAAGTTTAATTGTTTAGTTCAGGCCTGAAGCTTGTAACGTACAGCTGCTCTTGTGCAGCCTATGAGGTATACTGTGGTAATATGTGGGACCTCTGGGCATGGACCTGAACACTACAGGACTAGGTACTACACAAATAGGACAAATGCCCTATGAAAACTTCCATCCACAAGATTACATGTACAGAGGAGAAGAGTGAAAGCAGAATGACAGGACTCATTTACCTTTTCAAAGGCAGCCAAGAGAACATGAGCGTGACCAGTAACTTCCACCACCACTGGAAAGAAAAAACAATGTTGATTAAAATGCTGAAGAAGAAGAGTTACCTCATTTACCAAGAGTAGAGCTTCTCTAGATTTTTCCCATGAGGCCAATACCCTGGGGCAGGAGATTTATGAATGGAGAGAATAGTGAAGAATGAAACTACCAAACTTATAAGAGTTAGAATGCAGCTGCTGTTTTAAAAGTAGAATTTCAGCTATTTTCCCCTTTAATCCAGCCACGTTGAATTTTAATCCTACAATTAGGATTAAATCCTAGCCACAGGTCAGCTGTCTGACCTTTGGCTATGACTTGGTTCAAAAACTCACTTAATTAGCCTCTGCAGGACAGCAAACACTTCTAAACACAGAGCTGAACCTCATGCCTAACAAACAGGCTCTAAACTCTGATTTATTTGACTAGTTTTGTATCTCTGAGATGTTCCATAGATTCATATAAAATTATGGTTGGAAGGGACCTCAGGATGTCATCTACTCCAACCCCCTAAACAAAGCTGGACAATCCCTAACTTGATCATCTCAGCCAAATCTTTGTCTAACCGGGTCTTAAAAACCTCCCAAGATGGAGATTTCACAACCTCTCTGGGTAACCTGTTCCAGTGTTTTACAACCCTCCTAGTGAAAAAGTTTTTCCTAATATCCAACTTAAACTTCCTTTGCTGCAGCTTGAAACCACTGCTCATTGTTCTGTCTTCTGCCATCACTGAAAATAACTTTCCCTTTACAAAGCTATGAAACTGAAGCCATGAAAGTAAACTTGCTGAGTTTCTTTTATTCCCTAAGCTTGTTATCCATACAGAAGGAAAAATTAGGCTAGCTTATCTGTAGTTGGCAAACCCACAGCATTTATCACCTTTTTTCAACCTAGTCCTAGGCACTTACAATGCATTTATTAAACGCACCAGCTTTTTGTCAGGTTCAGCCACTGAAACATCTATGTCTATTTCTTTGGCTTCTTCCTCCTTTTCATCCCAAAAACCCCCAGCATTTTTGTATTTTCCAAATGAGAAACCTCGCCATTACTCAAAATGCTCGAAGTAAATGCCAAAGGTTCTTGTGCTGCATCAACAGATTCTTCAACACTTTGCCATATACAGAATGAGTGTATGTAGCCCTTAGCATCCAAAATCCTTTAAGAGAGAGGATTCCTGAGTTCTGTCCCAGCATTTATATTGATGTCTATGGCCATTTTGTTTTACTGGCTCAATTTTGTCATATGTTAATAGGGAATAACTCTTTCCTAACTCAGACAGTGCTGGGAAGAGTAACTGTTAAGTGCCTGGAGACTACTGGGGATGGGAGTCACTAGAGAAGGTATGCAACTTCAGGTTCCACTATCACAAATATATGCAGTTCAGCTCAGTACACAAGAAAGGGTTGGAGCAACTGGCATACTGTAATCAGCTTCCAGGCCAGTAATGGTTGAAGGAATTGACACAGTGGGCGTATCTAATTGAGATGTTTACTGCAGAGCTGCCCAATTAGCTCTGCAGTAAAGTCTCAACATCTATACATGCGGCCCTACGAGTCTGCAGGAAACTAATTAAATTCCACCACAGGTCCTGTGGCAATGTTCTTCTGTGCACAGCAGCACATGTGTAGAAGCTGACACAGCTGCCTGGGTCATGAGGGTGCTTCGGTGCATGTCTACCTGCTCTCTGCAGCACAGTGAGCCAAGCAGGAGCAGCCCTGGGCTGAAAGGCTGAACCCCTGGGCTCCCTGCAAGCCAGGGATGTTCTGACCCAGCTCAGGGGTCCTGGACCAGAGTTTATTGCTCCAAGCTAACAGCACATGTAGATGCATTTAGTCAGTCTCCAATAAACATAGGAGCTCATTAATTCCTTTTTGGTCCCAAAAATCAAATGACTACAAGACCGATACTCTTCAATATCTTCATCAGCGACTTGGATGAGGGAGTGAAGTGTACTCTGTCCAAATTCGTGGGTGACAAAACTGTAGGGATAAGTGGACATGCTGGAGGGCAGGGAACAACTACAAGCAGACCTGGACAAGTTGGACATATAGGCAGAAAACAACAGAATGCAATTCAACAAGGAGAAATGCAAAGTGCTGCACCTAGGAAGGAAAAATGTTCAACCTACCTACTGCCTAGGAAATGACCTGCTTGGTGGAACGGAAGCAGAAAGGGAATTTGGAGTCCTAGTGGACTCCAAGATAAGCATGAGTCGTCAGTGTGATGAAGCCATCAGAAAAGCTAATGGCACTTTATTGTGCATCAGAAGATGTATGACGAACAGATCCAGGGAGGTGATACTTCCCCTCTATCGGGTGCTGGTCAGACCGCAGTTGGAGTACTGCGTGCAGTTTTGGGCGCCACACTTCAAAAGGGATGTGGATAATTTGGAGAGGGCCCAGAGAAGGGCCACACATATGGTTAAGGGCTTGCAGGCCAA
>JAGPOW010002067.1:11184616-11197163 GCA_030014935.1 Caiman crocodilus
CCCTATGAGGAGAGACTGGGGCACCTGGACCTCTTCAGCCTCCGCAAGAGAAGGTTGAGAGGTGACCTTGTGGTTACCTATAAGTTCATCATGGGGGCACAGAAGGGAATTGGTGAGGTTTTATTCACCAAGGCGCCCCCGGGGATTACAAGAAATAAAGGCCACAAGCTAGCAGAGAGCAAATTTAGACTGGACATTAGGAAGAACTTCTTCACAGTCAGAGTGGCCAAGGTCTGGAATGGGCTCCCAAGGGAGGTGGTGCTCTCCTCTACCCTGGGGGTCTTCAAGAGGAGGCTAGATAAGCATCCAGCTGCGGTCATCTGAACCCAGCACTCTTTCCTGCCTATGCAGGAGGTCGGACTCAATGATCTATTGAGGTCCCTTCCGACCCTAGCATCTATGAATCTATGAACTATTAACTCGATTTTGGCACAAAAAAATCAGGTTTAGAAATAGTAACATATGGAATAGGAAACTATGGAGTCTTGAGATCTGGCCTCGAGGACAGACTGAGCTATCTGGAAGAACATTAGTAGTTAAGATACAGTTGACAAAGATAAACATGTATTGGTAGAAGACAGACTATTTGCTGATCCCCTCCCTGCCATTTGTGAAGAAGAAATAAATCCTAGATTATTTGGTGACAAAGCCTGGTCTAACTTGCTCACTGAAATTCCTCCTATAAGCTGTTTTTAAGAGAAGTTGGGGATAAAAGAATCTAAAGGGGAATAATTAATGTCTGCTCATTCAGGCCATTTGAATGTCTAAAACTGTGTACTCACATACTGAACAGCTTCTCCCTTCAGTTGAGGGAGTCACAGAAGTACCCCAAGACAAATTACTTTGGAGGTTACTCAAGCGGCATGTATGGATATTTTCCCAAATTAGGTTCTCTATGGGGGTGTTTGGTCTCCAATTGTAGCTGCATTCAGTTTTATTGTCCTTATAACAGTACATGTTGTAGTGTTTAAATGTAAAGTTTAATGTATCTTTATATTTCTGCTAAAGTGGTTAGTGCTGGTAGCATAAGATGGTGATTAACTTAAACAAACCACAACTCTTCAAAGTTAGAAAAGCCAATGAATGAAGATTAGCATGACTTGTTTTGTGTTCTGGTCCTCCTCAAGGTTGCGCCTCTGGCCTGCAGTGCAGTAGTAAGGTGTGGGGGGGGCAAGCGGGGCAACCGCCCCAAGTGCTAAAGTGAAGGGGCGCCAATAAGCACTGCCAGCTGGGGTGCGGGACAGAGCCATGAGCAGCTTGTTGGTGGAGTGCGGGGACAGGGGAAAGGCAGCTCCTGCCACTGCATGCACTCTCGGGCAAGCATGGGGAGGGAGGGGGGGGGGTGTGCCCCCAGATCTGTGCGCAGGGCGACAGTGTGCTGCCACTGCAGGCACTGCCCCAGGTGCCAAACTTCATTGCTACAGCACTCCTGGCATGTTTTGAAAAACCTAACACCCAACTGGTCAAATCATCATCCAAGAGAGACAGAGAATCAGATTAACAAAACTGCATGTCTAAAAAGGATATAAGAATGTGGTCTGGTAAACATGTACCTCTGGAGGGGTTCAGAAAGTTACGGGCATAGTTTGAGGCCCCTAGAAATGAAGGGGTGACATACATTAAAAACTATGGTGTTTATATTCAGTCTGCCCTGGTACAAGGGAATGGCGAGATCCCTAGCCAAAGGCTGGATAAACCAAGCCAAAAGGGGAATGCAGGAAGCCTGACCAGCAGGGTCAGGGCTAGAAGATACATTTAGATCAGGGATCGGCAATTATTTTGTCCCGCAGGCCACATAGGGAGTTTTGAGTTGACACCCACCTCCCACTGCCGTCACACAACAGCTGACCAAACCTCCTAATGTGGGATGGGCCACAAGATGGCAGGGAGCTGGTGTTGAGACAGGCAGATGGCAGCTACAGCAGGGACAGCTCAATCAAGGCCCCATCTGCTACCAGCACTGCCTCTGGACTGCCCTTCTACCCCAAGAAGGGGCTGGAGCTGTTGCCCAGCTTTGGCATCAGTGACCGAGGCGCAGGGCTGGTGATGGCCAGGCAGAAGCTGCTGATAGACACTGGGGAAAAAGCAGGACCTGGCGGTGGGCATGGCCACCTACCACTGCCAGGGCCTTCTTGCTGTGGTCACCCAGAGCCCATGCTGGGGTTGTGTTGTGAATCCTCCCTGTGGCAGAAAGCCATATTTGTTTCTCCCCCAATACTCTGCTTTGTGACAATTGTGATTAGGATAGGCCCAGCAGAGGACACATACCTTTACTCTATCTCTTTGGGTAACCTGAGCTGGATACATTCCTGAGGAAGGGGGGAAACCTGCTCCCTCTGCCTACATGATTGACATCACATACCTGGGTGAGGGGCTTCCTTCCTGGTGGGCTAGAGTCTGCCTGGCAACTAGTGATGTATTTCAAATTGGTTGGCTCACAGCCAACAGGTGCTGGCCTCCACTGGACCAGGCAAATGAGGTCACAAGGACTGTATAAGTTAAGGACTGCCCGGGAAGAGGGGGCAGCAGCCATGAAGGAGACTCAGGAACAAAGAAGAGCTGTACCATCTGAAACTTGCCCTCTCTCTCAAAGCTCATGATCAAGGAACTGCCTGCCTCCAGAGGGATTCTCCAACAGCCTCTCGATGATACTTGCGAGTAAGCTACCTGAGATCCAACTGGATATATAACTTGCAGTAATTCAGCTGAGAGATCAAAGGCTACCCCAGCCACAGGAGTTTGCTCTATGGAATTTCTCTGATATTGCTCTACCCTGTACTCTCTACTCTAACCCTATCCTCTGTAACCAATAAAGTTCTCCTTTGTACCTAGTGTGGGAGACTAATTGAGGGGTGGGTTTAATTATGTCCAGGGTCTGCAGACTAAGAGAGACTATCCTTTTTGGCCCCCAACTTGGGAAAGTGCCCCAAGTTCTTGTATTGTGTTGAGTACCCATAAGGCAATTAGGCTTGTGCTTCCTGGAGGACACAGACCCCAGACAGTTCTTTCTCAGGGTGGTGGCAGCACACGTTACCCCCAGACTCTGAGGTGGGGCTCGAAAGGGGGTCTGCCAGGGCTTAGGCACCCCTGGAGAGGCACGCGGAGTCTGGAAGGTGGACAGGCATAGAGAGGTGAGAGGCTCAACGCAGGAGCTCCCTCTACTGGCCCACCACACTCCCCACTGCCTTCACTACCACCTCTGGGCCACCCCGGGTTTTTAGGCCCAGCAGGAAGGCCCCAGCAGTGATGAGGGTGAGGCAGCTGCACCTACCGCCAGGTCCCACTATTTCCCAGCACCCAGCATAGGGTGACCATTGGTCCTGCTTTATACTGGGCCATCCTGTTTTTAAACCCTTTGTCCCCTGTCCATTCTTGAATGAGGCATGGACAGTTTTTCAGTTCATTCATCAAAATGCATATCAATCATTTGGCCTCAGGATTCTATTGGTGGTGCACAGCCAGGAGAAGCAGGGTACTGAGCCAGCCAGGGAGGATGGTGGAAGATCCCAGAGGTTGGTTCCTCTGTACCTGTGCAAGGTGCTGTGGCTGCAGTTCACATGTCAACACAGCAAGAGCCAGGGCACTGTTGCATGCCTCAGCTCCCTGACCCTGGGCTGGGCATGTGTAGATGGGCCTGGACCCCACAGGCAGCTAAGCTGCACCCCACCACACACTGCTTTTGTACAAGGTAATGGCTTTGAGAGCAAGAAGGTGGAACACTAAATTTATATCTGCTGAAAGGCAGATGGGACTGAAAAGACGCTCTTGCTACTCTCTTTGCACCCACAGAGCAACCTGGTGCATCCCTGGGGTGCCCTGCTCAGCAGGGAGGAAGAGCCTTTGGCAGAGGGGCCTCTTGGCTCCCAGGCAGCTCATTAAGCCATTATTTCTCCTCTGTGCCAGGCAAACCAGAGTGTTTCCTGGGAGGAAAGGAAGGTCCTGCTGGACAGCTGGCTGCACTGCCACAGGCATCCGGTGCCCACTGACCCCACTCAGCTCAGCTCTGACCAGAATGTGCCCAGGGCACACTACTCCCTGGAGGTGGCTGGCCTCAGCCCCCAACTCCATCATCTCTAGCTGTGTCATCATGGTGGTGCTCTGCCACACCGCCACCATCTCCTCCTTTCTGGAATGCTCTTGGAGCGCTCTGATTGGTTATTTCAGTCAGCATTGTGATTGGCTGCCGAGACAACCAATCAGAGTGTGAATACAGTGTTACAGACAGACAGACTAAGGCTTTTATTATATTAGAATATTGCATGAGGGAACACTATTGGCTTAGAGAGACTGCAATAGGCTCGTTTCCTCGTGCCCAATCTCCTCCTCCTATTGTTTGGTTTAACAGGGGGTAGGGGGAGGTAAGTAGGTAGAGGGGGTGTGTGTGTACAGTGTATTGTCAAAATGCTTACAGAACACTCTTTATATTCTTTCTCCTCAGTATTATATATAGCACCTTAGATTATAACATGTGAACATTTACGTTGCTTCATACTTTTGCATTTCTCTCTGCTTTGATTGATTTAATAGATTTCATAGACATTCAGGCAGAAAGGGACCCTGAAGGATCATCGAGTCCAGCCCCCTGCTCCAAAAGGCAGGAAGTCAGCAGGGGTCACAGGATCCCAGCAAGATAAACATCCAAATGTATCTTGAAGGCTTTCAAAGTGGGTGCTTGAACCACCTCCAGCAGTCGTCTATGACAAACCTTCATGCTTGATCAGGAAAGAAGTTCTTTCTTATGTCCAGCCTGAATCAGCCGCAGAGGAGTTTGTGATCATCGCTCTTGTCATCCCTTTGGGTGCTCTGGTGAACAGATGTTCCCACAGATCCTGATGAACACCCCTGATAACTTAAAGGTGGCCACCAGATCACCCATGAGCCTGCGCTTTTCCAGACTGAAGAATCCCATGGTTCTCAGCCTTTCATCATAAGGTCTGTTTTCCTAACCTGTGATCATGTGTCTGGCTCTCCTCTGCACTCTCTCAAGCTTCTCCACATCCTTTTTGAATTTTGGCGCTCAAAACTGGACACAGTACTCCAGCTGTGGCCTCACCAAGGCTGAGTACAACAGGAGAATGACATCCCGGAATTTGCTTGAGAAGCACCTATGGGTGCAAGTCAGCGTTTTGCTCACTTTACTAGCTGCAGCATCACATTGAAGGCTTATGTTCATCTTGTGGTCAATCATGACCCCCAAATCTCTTTCATCTGTAGTGCTAACCAGTATAGCACTACCAAACCTATAAGCATGCTGCAGGTTTTTTCTCCCCAAGTGGAGATCCTTGCATTTTTCGGTGTTGAACACCATCAGGTTCTCGTCCGCCCATTTCATGAGCCTGTCAAGATCTGCCTGGATCACCCTCCTAACCTCAGGTGTGGATGCTTTACCCTAGAGTTTGGTGTCGTTGGCGAACTTGGCCAGTCCGCTTCTGATACCAATGTCCACATCATTGATGAAGATGTTAAAAAGTACAGGCTCAAGGACAGAGCCTTGTGGGACCCCACTGATCACAGTGCACCACAACAATTGACTTCCATCAACCACCACCCTCTGGGTCCTACCGCGGAGCCAATTCCCCAGCCAGGGGATTGTGGTGAGTTTGAGGCCGCAGTTAGTCAGTTTTGCCAAGAGATAATCATGGGACACCAGATGAAAGTATTTTTTAAAGTTAAGATATATGACATCAATCTCTCCCCGCTTGTCCAGGTGATAGGTCACCTGGTCGTAAAAGGAAATGAGATTGGTCAAGCAAGACCAGCTGCAACAAATCCATGCTGGGTATCCCTCAGGATATTGCCTTCATCTAGTCTGTTAAGGATGGCCTCTTTGATAATCTTTTCCAAGACCTTCCACAGGATAGAGGTCAGGCTGGTGGGCCTGTAGTTCGCCAGATCTACTTTCCTCCCTTTCTTGAAGATAGGCACAACATTGGCCTTCTTCCAATCTTCAGGCACTTCACCAGAGCACCATGAGTTCTCAAAGATCTGTGCCGTGGCTGAGCTATGATGCTCACCAGCTCCCTGAGTATCCTTGGCTGTAAACCATCAGGGCCAGCTGACTTTAAGGTATCCAGCCTCTCAAGGGGTTCCTTAACAAGGTCAGCTTTGATGGTGGGTAAGGAATCTCCCTCACCCAGGCATCCCTGTGGGCAGGGACGTGGGACTGGTGAAAAACTGACTCAAAGTACCCATTTAGCAAGTTTGCTTTTTCCTGGGCATCAGTTGTCAGTTGTCCCATCTGGTTTAGCAGGGATCCAATGTTGTCCTTGCTTTTCCTCTGGCTCCCCACATATCTAAAAAAGGACTTTTTATTGTCCTTGATATTTGTAGCTAGCTAGAGTTCCATTGCAGCCTTGGCTTTCCTGGTTTGCTCTCTGCAGGTCCAGACCACAGAAGAGTATTCCTCTTTGGTGGTGGTTCCAGTCCTCCATTCTTGGTAAGGCTTCATTTTAAGATGCAGGAGGTCCACTCGTTCCCTGGAGAGCCGAGGGGGTTGCTGTGCCCTTTTGTTGCTTTTCCAAGACAGGATAGACTTTGCTTGTGCATCCAGGATTGCTCCCTTTAGGAGTAATCACTTGTCCTGAATTCCCCTCCCCTCTGGGCTGTGGTCCTTTAGGGCCTCACTGACAAGCCTCCTGAGCTTGTCAAAGTCAGCTTTCCTGAAGTCGAGAACTTCTGCATTACTGACCGACTTGCCAGCCTTACAGTGGATGGTGAAGGTGATCAGCTCATGGTCACTGCCACCCAGCTTCCCTTCGATCATAAGGTGTCCCTGGTTGCCAGTATCAGGTCAAGCAGCGCTTTACCTCTCATTGGCCCACAGACTTCCTGTGTCAGGTAGAGGTCATCCATGCAAGAGAGAAAGCTTTGCGACTGCGCAGATTTGGCTGAGCATTCCTCCCATGAGATGTCTGGGTAGTAAAAGTCTCACATGACAACCATACATCAGGAGTGCGCGGCCTCAGCCCATTCTCTGGCAAACTCCTTGTCAAGCTCTTGACCCTGGGTAAGGGGTCTGTAGTAGACTCCCACCATAGTATCGCCTGTGCTGTGTTCATCACAGCCTTTAACCCAGAGGGTCTCAAGTCATCCACCATGGGTGCCAGCCAATGTTGGCTTGCAGGGATGCATAGCTTTCCTTGACATAGAGCACTACACCCCTGCTCCTTTTGTCCACTCGATCCCTCCTGTACAGGGTATAGCCGTCTATACCTGTGGCCCAGTCATGGATGGAGTCCCACCAGGTCTCTGTTATCCCTATGACATCATAGTCATTTGCGTTTAGCAGGAGGACAAGTTCCTCCTGTGTATTCCCCAAGCTCCTGACGTGTATATGTAGGCATGCAAGTGTCCCGTTGGGGGCCCTAACCTTGCCTACAGTTCGTTCCAGGGCTGGGGTGGGTTCCCTTAAGTGCCTTGGCCTGCTGGCTTTGCAAGGGTTGCTCAGTCGGCCAGCAGTAGCAGTAGCCCCCATCCCTCAGCGGGCTTAGTTTAAAGCCCAGTGAAGCAGGTCATCCAGTCTGGCTGAGAAGAGCGTCCTCCCCAGTGGAGAGAGATGAAGGCTGTCCCTTCCCAGCAGCTCACTGCCTCTCTCACCAAAGAGCAGACTGTGGTCATGGAAACTAAAGCCTTCCCAATGACACCAGTGCTGCAGTCTTTGGTTCACTACCTGGATCCTCCTCTCCCTCCTCAGCCCGTAGCCTGAGACTGGGAGGATTGAAAACACTACCTGCGCCCCTAGACCCTTTACCCCTGCTCCCAATTACCTGTAGTGCTTCATGACCTGGCTGGGAGTGCTCCGAGCCGTGTCATTGGTGCCCACATGGATAAGGAGCATGGGATAGTGGTCAGTGGGCTGGAGGAGTTTAGGGAACTTCTTTGCAATGTCTCAGATGTGGGCTCCTGGGAAGCAGCAGACTTCCCAGGCTAACGGGTTGGGGTGGCAGATTACCCTCTCAGTCTCCCATGACAAATACTTTGCATTTTGTCTTGGGGAGAGTGGGGATGGTAACTACAGTAGAGCCTGTGTTGCCTGTGGGAGCTGGTGATTTAGCAGGCTCTGCTGGGGCTGCAAGAGGTTTGTACCTGTTGCAAAGCTCCAGCAGGGCAGGGGCCTTGGTGTGGCGAGCCTTGGGGCCCTGATAACTGTGGCAGGCAACTGTTTGTGCCTGCCACTTTAAGGACCAGAAGGCAGCAGCCAGCAGGTGCCTGATTAGGGCAGCCCATATAAACAGGGCAGTTCTGATACTGGAGGCAAGGCAACAATACTGCCTGGCTGAAGGGCTGCTGATATCATCTGGAGGTAAGGGAGGAGCTGTAAGGGATGGTCAGGAGGCTCATAGTCCTGGGCATGACCTAAACCTGCACCCTGCTGAGAGCGGGTGGTCTGGTAGAGATCCCAATGGTGCAGGAGCCCCCAGGAAATGCCAGACCAGTTACCACCCTGGTGAAAGGTGGGTTGGGGCATCTTAACACCTAAGCGGGGGGAGGCTGAGAGCAGTAGATCCTGGGTTGGACTTTAATTCAGAAAGGTAAGTCTGTGGGGAAAAGGGGTGGGTGGAGGGGAAACTGCCATTTGGGGGGTGGGGACAGTAGATCAAGGCCCCAGTGGTGAGGGAGGGAGTGGCGCAGAGGCAAAAGCAGGGGCTGGGGTGAGTGGGGCCCCATCCAGGCCAGGTGATGGGACAGGTGGAGGCCTGGGAGGCATGTGTCCCCCCTGTTCTGTACAAGGAGCGGAGACAGTTGCCACTGCATGCTGGGCTTTGAACCCTGCTGCCCTGAGAGCTGCGTGATGCCACATGCACTACCAGGCAGACAGGGGGTGTGGGGCTGCTGCAGCAAGGAGCAAAGCCCAGTGCGCAGTGGCAATCGCCTCCACCCCACATACAGATCAGGGGGCACATGCCCCTTGGGCCTCTGCTTGTCCCACCACCCAGCCCAGCCAGGGCCCCACTCACCCTAGCCCCTCCTGTGCCCCACTCCCTCACCACTAGGGCTTCAATTTACCCCCTTGCCCTCCACAGCAGTGAGAGGGAGGGAATGGTGCTGGGACAGGGGCAGGTGCAGGACAGAGGTGTGAGCAGCTTGTCTGGGGGGTGCCTAAGGTAGGGAGGGGGAGGACACACCATACAAGGGCATGGGGGCCTGTGTGCCTGGGATCGCATGCGGGGGGACAGTGGGCTGCCACTGTGGACTGGGACTGGGGGGTAGTGCCAGGCTCTTCCCAACAGAGGGGCTGGGCTGTACTCGGAGTGGGCAGTGGCAATGCTGAGAGCGGGACTTGGGGAGGCTATGGCAAATTTCTGGATGACTGCAGCACCCCACCCCTGCTCCCCTGTAGTTCCCTTCCCAGCACCAGCACCCCCGAGCCCAGCCCAGCCTCCCCCAGAAGAGCCCAGTTCTGCTCCCCAGCCTGTAGCAGCACACTCACATGCAGATCTGGGGACACATGCCCCCCACCTCCCTACACCACCCAGACAGATCCACTTGCGACTCTGTCCCACGCCCTGCCCAGCTGTGCAGTGCCTTCCTCTGTCCCAGCCCCACTCCCTCCCTCACCGCTGCTACAGCTGCCCACACTGCCCCACGTTTGGCACATGTCCCCCTGATCTGTGCATGTGGCAGAGGCAGTTGCTGCTGCATGCTGAATTTGCGCCTCAAGCCCTGTTGCAGCTAGCCTAGGAGTGGCCCAACACCACGTGTCCCACTGCCAGGCTGAGCCTTGCCCCCTGCCTACCTGGCATTGGGATGCACATGGCGTTGAACCACTTACAGGGCAGCTATGGTGGGGCTCAGGGCTCAAAGAACAGAGTGCAGCAGCTGCCTCTGCCCTGTGCACAGACTGGGACAACATGTGCCTCCCAGGCCTCCACCAGGATGCACATAGTGGCGGGAGACCCTTGTGCCCCTGGATGAACCACCAAGGCTCTGATCCTCCCACCACCCAGCTTCACCAGGGCCCCACTCACCTCAGCCCCTGCTCCTGTTTGTGTCCCACTCCCTCCCTCACCATGGGGACCACGATCTGGCTCCCATCCCTACCCTCCCTCCTTCCCTCACAGGCTGACCTGCTGACCTGAGGTAAGGGCATGTGTGCACATATGCACGAGTGCTCAGCATCCCCAGCACCCCTCAGACCAACCGTTTGAGTCTCAGCGATCAACCACCTCCGCCTTTTCCTCTGAGCCCCAATGCAAAGTTATGCCTATGGCCACCCAATCCCCACCTGTCCTCTTGGCAGTGCATGTGCAATTGGCCTGGAACATTACGGACAGACAAGCTTTTGTTGTTATTATTATTATTATTTTTTAAAGCATCTTAACAAAAAGCAGTAAAAAACAATTAAATGAAAAATTTGATTTAAATGAAAAAAATCATTTTTTCATTTATTTAAAAAAAATCATTGACTTTTATCCACCCTGCTTCCGGCAGAGTCCTGGGAGCTGCACGTGGCAACACAGAGCAGGAAGGCCACCAGCTCTATTGTGTGACCCTGGGGAGAAGCCCCACACAAGTCCTGGAAGCTGCACGTGAGCCAGGGGGAGTCCGGTGCAACAGAACTGGGCCAACTTAGGCTCCATGCTCCCACCTCCCCAAGCTCTGTGCTCCCGCTCAGCTGCAGTTTCCCCCCCGTCTGCACCCGCTTCTCTACCTGCTACTGAGAATACTGCAGCAGAGAGAGGAGGAGGATCTGTCAGAGGTTGGGGAAGCCGAGCAGTTTCTTGGGCCATTTCAGCAGAGGCAGCAGCAGCTCCGCTCAAAACTTGTGCACCAGCCACGGCCAGGATCCTTCCACACAAGGGCGGGAGTGAAGCCTGGTGCCCTGGCAGGAGTGGGTGGGGCGCCATGGGCTGGGCCAAATGCAATCAGGTGGTGGGTTCCCACCCACAAGCCAGATGCAATCCGGTGGTGGTCCAGATCCAGCCCATGGCCTGTATTTTGCCTGCCCCTGTGTTAGATACAGGATGACATTTTTAAATGTCTGTATTACGATAGCACCTAGGAGCCTCAACTGACATCAAGGTTTCTGTACCAGGCATTGTACAGACAACCTAAACTAGCAAGACAAAGAGTAGCAAAAAGAAAGCATTACTTTCTCTATAACACAGCTGGGAAACAGAAGCCCAAAGGGAGTTAGAGTGACTTGCCTATAGTCACTTGGAGCCTGTAGCAGTCAGACTCTGAACCCAGGTCTCTTGACCCCCACCCACTCCACCCCCCAACACACACGCGCACGTGTGCATACCCCCCCCCAAAAAAGCACACTTAAATGCGATTTTGCCCCTTAACATGAGTGTTTAAGGCTTGTCACTGATACGTTCTAAATTCATAGCCTTTGTTTGTGCTATAATATAAGAAAGATCATTTGGTGCAGGTAAATGAGGCATATCCTCATACACAGAATAAGCCCCTCTCTATCAGGAGCCTGCAAGAAAAGAACACTGAAAAAGCATCTTGCTTACCATCCCCTTCGTCCACGACAGCTTGAATAACCACAGGGAACACACCACGATCCAAGTCAAAATTCAGCTGAGGGGAAAAGAGATGAGGCATTAGACAATTAGAGGAAAGGTCCACATTATAATAGTCTATGAAAGATTTAAATTAAAGTTCATGTTTGGAAGCTGGCTGCAGGGAGCAGTAACAGGGAACTTTGATTCCTGAAAGCTGCTGCCAAAACTTGTTATTTGGTGGCTCAGTGCAACTGAACCAGACTGTTTTAGGAGACAGGCTTCCACAGCAGAGAGGAGACATTTTAGTGGGGCAGTAAAGGTGAGAAATTCCCTTGCTACAGGCATAAGCTGTACTTGTGCAGATTAAATTATTTATTCTCCTAAAGTAATAATCCTTGCTTTCAATGAACATTATAACTTCATAGAAAATGGGGAAAGCTTAAAATGCAGGCCCTCTTTTCAGGGGAGACTAAACAAACTGAATGCAGCCTACATATTAAACATATAATGATTAAGCCAGATTCTTCTATACCTTTAATATGTAGGCTGTATTCAGTTTGTTTAGACTCCCCTGAAAAGAGGGCCTGCTCTTTATAACTTCACAGAAAATGGGGAAAGCTTAATGTTCATTGAAAACAAGGATTAATATCATGATTAAACCAGAAACACAGCATACTAAAAGGATCACATCAATGTATTGTTACTTTCCATCCACTCACATATACAAAGCTACTACTGTGTGATTTGCAACAGAACAAAATTTCTAGAAAATCGCTACTGCCATTAGTTTTGTCCTGGAATATTATAACATCCCTAAATGCAGTGCTAAAGATTGTTTCCCATTATTTACATAACTGCAGTTCTAGTAACACTCTACAGGCAGTCTTCGAACTTATGACACAATTGGTTCCTGAAAACCAGGAACTAATTACATCTTAAGTCAAAATGCTGCAACTCAGAACCAATTTTCTCATAAGAAACAATGTTATAAATGGGGGATTTGGCTTCCTCAACCATGACCGACACATCACGACAAGGGACATGCTGGGATGGGATGGGCTCCACCTTTCCCCCAAAGGTAAGCGTGTGTTTTC
>JAGPOW010002067.1:11197263-11221229 GCA_030014935.1 Caiman crocodilus
AGGATGTGGAACCGGCTTCCTAGGGAAGTTGTTCTTGCTCCTACCTTGGGCATCTTCAAGAGTAGATTAGATAGGTACTTGGCTGAGGTCCTGTGATCCTGGCACTCATTCCTGCCATTGGCGGGGGATCGGACTGGATGGCTTGCTCTAGGTCCCTTCTGACCCTAGATACTATGAAACTATCTTTGAAAACTCGACATTCAGCATCAATTTTTCATTTCCTCTGATTCGCCATTTTTTCAGCGTAGTGTAGGCCCTGTAGCTAATAGAGCTAATAGAGCCAAAATTAATTTTAGTCATAGAAAAACTAGTTTGGCAGAGACAGGTGAAGTTAAAAACAACTCACCAGTTCAAAATCACCATTTTATTACTATGTAATAATACTGTGGTATCAATATGGACCCCCACCCATCAGGTATAGTCATGATATGTAAGGTACAGCCTGACATGTGCAGGTGCTGCCATCATATGCCAAGTGCAACCTCAAATGCCAATGGGGAGTCAGGGAAGGACTTAACCCAATCCTTAACCTACATCCTGAATTTTGATTTCAACCAAGCTAGAACTCTGCCAGCCTGGAGAGAGCTCTTTGCAGAACATCAAAATCCATGGGTTTCTCCAAGAAAATGAGAAATCCATGGTTTCCTCTGGCAAAGGGAAATGTCCATGATTTTCTCCATTTTTCCTTGGGAAACGGAAAACCCGGATCCCTGCTGCTCAGTCAATGTTTCAATCGAACAACCAGTTTCAGTCTATCAAACCCTGTTCCTGTTCACAGAGAGAGTTCCCTCCAAACACGCTCCGCAGAGCCCTTAGGCTGCCAGCCTCCAACATTTTCCTCTCCCTCCCAGCATGCTCAAGGTCTCACTGACTTTCCTAACCAACGTGGATGTATTTTGAAAAGCTCTCTTCTCAGTACAAAGGGGCTACACTCAAAACAGGGAAGGAGAGAGCAAACACCTTGGCTAGGTACAGATATTAAAAAAGCCCAAGGCAGAATTAATTTAAGTTATGTGGTTTTCTGTAAGTTGCAAAATTAAAATTGGTAGCCTAAAGAACACACATTTGCCCCTTGGTTGGGGGGCAAATCTTAGACCTGGTTCTGCCATTTTTACCTTAGCCAAACTTCTGTTCTGTTATGAGTATAAACAGTTTTATTATGCTGAACTTCTGTTCTGTTATGGGCATACACTGGTTTCCAATCACTTACACTGTTAAGAGTGTAATGTCTGTACCTGGCTCTTGTGTTGGTCTTTTTCTGCTCTATATCCTTGCTGTTCTCTTTTGAGAGTAGATTGCACAGTTGAGTAGATGCAAAAGAGCTCTGCCTCCTTGAACAGTCCCAATCAGCTCCTCTGTGCAGGAGCTGGAGAAATGGGCAAGCAACCAATAAAAGTGATTTCCTTTGCTAAAATCTGTTAAAGGGCAGTAGCTTCTCACTGATTTTAGCTCCAGCCAAAATTTTTCCACCACTATCATGAGAATTGGCAACTCTGAGTATCTGAACCAAAAGGGATGGTAGCATTAAAAGGTAGGAATGTACCTAATGAAAAAGACAAGAGAAAATGAAAAAGAAAGGAGAAAGAACTGAAAATGCCCAAGTATGTTGTCCTTGGGCCCACCCAAGGTACTTTTCTGAAATTCAATAGGAAGTAGAGTATCATTAAAAAAAAAAAAAAAAAAATCAACAAAAATAATCTAGACTATTTATACGTACGGTGACCATATATCCTGGATTGGCTGAGACAGTCCCAGATTTTATAGGCTGTTTCAGTGTCCCAGCCACTGGAAAAAATCTAAGCAGAATTACCAGACTGGTGGGAATCTGTGGGGTTGGGACTGTGTGTGTACGCGCTTCCAAGAACACGCGTGTTGCAGTAGACAGAGCCAATGCAGCTATTGGGAAGCGCACACACATGCACATGCATGCATGCGCACACACACATGCACAGAGGCCCAACCCAGCCCCAAAGTGCTTCCACGTAGGCACAGACACTTACCCTGTGCCTCTGTCCACTCCGGCGCCAAGGTGCCCCCAGCTCCGCACAGGAACTTACCCCGTGCCTCTGTCCACCCCGGCCCAGCCCCGAGGCACCCCCAGGCCCTCACAGGAACCTACCCCATGCCTCTGTCCACCTCGGCCAGCCCCAAGGCACCCCCAGCTCCACAAGGGAACTTACTCTGTGCCTCTGTCTGCCCCAGTCGGCCCCAAGGCGCCTCCAGCTCCATGCAGGAACTTACCTCGTGCCGCTGTCTACCATGCATGCAGGCAGGGTACGGGCGATGCTGCAGCTCCCCCGGCCACATGCCGGGGGCAACAGGTGGAGCCCATCCCCAGCTCAACCAATCAGACATGGCTGGGGCAGCCCTGCTCCACGCAGCCTTCAGGGCAGCTGTGGCAGGACCCGGCTCACTGATAAGCTGGGCCCCGCAGGGGTAAGCAGCTCCCCTACCCTCGCTGCCGGCTGGGGTCTGCGGGCCGGCCCTGCCCACCTCGCCTCACCGGTGCCCCACCGCCACTGCTTTGTGCTGCTGCCACCACCATGGCTCCACCAGCACTGCCACCACCACCGTGGTTCTGCACTCTGCCACTGCAGCTCCATGCTCCACAGTGGCCCCGCTCTGTTGCTGTGGCTCCATGGCGGCTCCACCACCACCATGGCTCTGCACTCCGCAGCGGCGGCAGCAGCGGCACTGCCGCCACCACCAGCCAGATAAAATGGCTTGGTTGGCCGCATGGCAGCCTGCGGGCTGTATTTTGGACAAGCCTGATTTATATTGTAAACAGCAAATCGTATTGATTTGGAAGGACTTCCTTGAGGTGACTTTGCTGGACTTTTTGAACGGCTCTTGATTGGACTTTGTGAAGGGTTCTTGGCTGCAAGTTTTTCTGGAGTTTTGTCTGCTTTCTTGAAGAAAAGTGTCCAAGCAAGTTTGGACAGATGTTCTACAGGGAGATGAGCAACACAGCGAACTTGTTTGTTGGCATGGTATTGCATTGGATCAAGCGTCATAAGTCGAAACTGACATCATAAAGTTGAAACGGTGTCAATTTATAAATGTTTTATGTGCAAAACATTGTAACTCAGAATGTTGTAAGTTGAGGACTGCCTGCATTTTAAAGCATGTTCTTCTACATGTCAATTAGAAACCGTCTATGCCACAAGACACACCAACACATTACATGAAGTCTTTGAAATTGGAGGAGCATATAGAAGATTAGTAGAACAGCAAGCTGGCATAAAACTTCTCCAGTAATTCAAAGTCACCCTGAAACACCAAGCACCAATTTTCATCTCTTAGTATGCTATAGAGACAGCAGATCAGGAACATGAATTTCAAAATAACACCTGAGAATAACAATTTAAAAATCTCACTGGAGGGCAAGTAAAATGGGCCCAAATTTTTCCTACACTTAAATGTTTTACAGCACTTTAAACCAGCCATATGCTTATACATTACAGAAAATAGATCCTTTATGTTTTGGCATCTGCCAGGACAAGAAACAGCTCAGAATTCAATTTCTGCAGTCTTCTTAAACAATTCTAACTGTGCCACTGCCTCAAGGGCGTGTGCCACAAGGTGGCAAGAAGAGAGCAGCCTGTTTCTGAACCCTAATTTAATTTGAACGCAGATTTGAGAATCCAGTCAAGTTCTTTCTTTTGGACTCCTAATGAGCAAGAACACTTAAACAATGTGATGTTCAGAAGGGCAGCCTGAAGGACTACAGACTTAGTGCAATCTTAAAAAGTATCCTGCCTAGATCAACCAGAAATGAACCCTCCAAGACTTGACCTGCCTTCTCACTGAATTTTTACAACTCACATTTTATCAAATGATGGATCAAAAATTTCACACGCTTCCAAAGAGACAGGAATTCTTTCCACAGATGCACAGTGGATCTGGCTTAGCTACATCAGCAAGGCTCGCTGATGTCAGGGAAAGAGCTTTGTACAGCAGAACTTCCACCTGGCAGGGCCATGAGGAGAAATCTGCCCATGATCTCACATATTCCCCAGTGCATCCATCATTAGTGTTCTGAGAAGACAGAGGGGGAGGTCCAACTACAAACACCTGCAGCTGTGGGGGGGAGGATACACAATTAATAGCTAAGAAAGTTCCTGAAGCAAAATTCTCAGTCACTCAATAGAAAGAGGATATTTCTAAGGAAAACAAACAAGAAAAGAAAATTCCTTGTAAAGTTACCTTTAGATGTCATTGCTCACATATAGGCAATTTGAATTTACTGAGCAACTGATTAACTTTGCCTCCAAACAGAAGGGTGAAAGGGCCATTACAGGCACTATGCTCTTTCAAAAGTCACCTCCAGCAGCTGATTGCTATTAGCTGCCTCAATATTATAACTGTTTATTGTGTAAGAAGAGGAAGCAAGCCTTTGGGTCTCCCTGACCGAACAAAAAGTAGTTTTATGCATGTGTGTACACACACACACACACACACTGCACATGTGTGTGCACACGCACACTTTGAACTTTAGGAATGGAGATGTTCCAAGGTAGTGAGCTAACATGAAAGCTAGGAGAAGCGGGGTCTGCTGATTCAGATTAGAAGGGCTGAAAATAATACAAGCTGGGGAAAGATTTTGACAGGTTCATGAACTTTGAATAACCCGCAGCATTAAGTTAAACAAGCAGCTATTTTTCTAGAGGTTAAAAGTAGATTTGAACTGCTCTCCTAACCTACCTCAGCTGCAAACCTTGCAATTCGAAGACCTCTAATTTAATGGAAATTAAAGTATCTGTACAGTACCATGAGACCATATCTCTTTAAACATCATTTCAGAGAGAAGAACACTGCATGCTATAAGCTCTATCAGAGGGATTCTTATTTCTTCTTTTCCAGAACTGGCTGACATGGCATGCAGTGTGTCACAAAAGACTTTCCAGCCTGTCACATGCTGGTCCTCAGAGAAGATTGACAAAGGAAGGCAACGTCACATTCTTTAACTGCATTCTACTGATCCCAACCAGATACACATTGATTTAAGATGGACCTTTACACTATCCTAGAACAATGAACTCTGTGAAATACAGTAAAAGTGAGAGTAAACAATGTTCCCATTATGGTCGGACATATCAGTCTTAGAACACAGCAGCACTCAACTGGCTGCAATTTGGGGATTGTTTAAATTGTTAAGCATTGCAGTAAATTTGTTCAAGGAAAGCATAAACAAATCCATGCATTACAGAAGGGAAAACACCTACAGGACACACCCTACACTCCATACTCAAGAAAACAATTCAATAATACTAATATTAGTAACTACGAGATCAATAAGAAGGTGGTCTGCCAGATGCACAGAAGTTTGGCCTCATTTTTAAATAATTTCTCAGATTAACAGGAAACAAATGAAGCACTAAAACTGTGAAACTGCTGTACTACCTACATTCTTCCAATTACAAAATGTGTGGGGCAGAAACTGCTCTCTCTTCTCAGACATTTAAGAAGGGATCATATGTGTTTCAATTTTTACAAAAAAACCTCATTGTTAGTTGAGCTGATCCTTCCCATAGCCATTTATGATCAGCCTGGCTTAAATCTACAATAGCTACACAAAATACCTAAAACACTTGTGGAAGGGGATGTCAACATTCTGATCTGGGATTTCATACAAGATATTTAATCCATTCCTCAGAACACCATGGAATTACAGAACCTCCTATTCCATTTCATTTTTAACAAAATTATGTCTAAGTTTTGAGTCTAAGTTTTGAGGCGATAACATGGTTGTTCAACTCCTCCATGGCAACTTCTAAGCTACAGGTGTAATCCCCCCAACTGACATGTGTTAAATGGTCTCATGAGTGCTTGCTGCACAGGATGAGAGGCTGTTACAGCTCAACTATACAACCCAGCTCCTTAAGTTGTAGTGATGCATACTGCCAACTCCGGAAGTCCTCAGCTCACGCCCTGATGTGAGCCAACAGAGTGGCTGCCACAGTTCTAAATCTTCTGTGCAAAATCTCTAGCAGAGGAAGAGAGTAAATTAAACCAAATTTAATACTCAAACATAGATCAAAGGGGATTCATCACAGTTGCTATATTCCTTCTCAGTCTTTATTTATTAAAAGCTTCAAATCTGTGTTCACAGAATTCCAAGTATAGTGGTCCAAAGGGCCACAAAACCCATAAACCTTATAAAAAATTAAGGTTCTGTTTGAATGCAGTTTGCCAGACCTGGCATCCATAGTTCTCACTCTAAGAATGCGACTAAAGCAGGGCACTTCAAAGTCTTTAGAAAACAATGAAAAAATAAATGGGATCCTTTGTTCAACATTAACAGGTGTTGATTCAAGAGTAACTTTGCCAAGATAACCTGGCATGCTCAATAAAGGGCTACAAAGATGCAGCACTGGGATTTCATCAACTGCGTGGCAGACAGTCCATCATAGAAGAGCACTTTTTAAAAGGCCCTTAATGCGGGAGCTCACAGCACTGCAGGAAGATAAAAGGAATTAGTAGGGGTGAGCAAAACAGGTTGTATTTGATTCAGATTCGGCCCGAATAGGGGGACAGTGATTCAATTAATTGATCCAGATCACTGTCCTGATTTGATTCAGCCAAATCTGAAGATTCGATGCCAATTCAGAGAATAGGCAATTTGGCCACAGACACAGCCTTAAATGTTTTTTCTACATACCTCGAGGTACCAGACACAGCTTGTAAACGCTGCAACAGGGTGGATGGAGCGTCCCACAGGAGCGCGAAAATACTTCCGGTTCACTTCTGAGTGTGTGGGGTACTGCCTGCACTCCCCACAGCCCTGAGATCTGCCATGTGGGGGCTGAGCCAGGGGCAGGGGAGGGTCCCTTGCATGCTCTGCAGTGGACTCAAAAGTGGACTGGAAGTGCTTCTGGTCCACCACTAAGCGTGCCAGGGACCCCCTCACCCGCCACCCCAGCATCTCCACCCACCCCAGCATCTCAGCACGCACAAGCCGCCTGGTACCTTGAGGTATGTAGAAAACACATTTAAAGCTGTCTATGTCTGAATTATCAAATCTCTCTGAATCAATTTGGAAGGTTCCAATTCAATTAGGAGAGATTAAAGGGTCTCCTGATTTGATTTGGATTCAGAGATTCGGCTGCTGAATCAGACCAAATCTCCGCCAAATTGAATCAGTGACCAAAGCTTCACACAGCCCTAGGAATCAGCACAATCAGAGAACACAAACAAAGCAAGGTGCCTGCTCCGAACTCAAGCCAACCAAATAAATAGATCCAATAAATGGGGGAAGTGTAGGAACAGGGAAATAACACAGTAGGCCTCCTAAAAAGGAAGTTAAGGAAGAGAAAGAAGACTGAGCAACACAAGAAGCAGAACCTGTTCGTATCCCAGAGGCCAGTGTGAAAATAGCTCCAGAAGCAAGAACTAGAGGACAAAACAGAACAGAAAGGAATTAAAGACTAAGAAAAGAGCAGAGAAGGAAATGACGGTGGAGATGTAGGCACTTATTGCACAGAAGGTGAGGACTAGCAGAGTAAACTTCATGTGTAAGAGGAAGGAAGCCAAGAATGAAAGTGGCTCATAGCCAGAAGACAGAAAGCTCTCCAGTGAAAGAAGGCACTTTGGGCAGGCCAGATACCAAAATATGCTTGCAATTAATAAAATAATATTGAAATCAAGGCTTCCAAAGATGGACAGACAGCCTCCATTTGGAAACTGGCAGCCCGGAATCAAGTTTATTTTTGCAGACAAATACTCCCCAAACATGGGGTGAGGACAAAACTGATGACCATTAACTTAAACACAGCAAACTTCATGCTTTAGCACTTAACTACTCTTGTCTCAGTGGTCCGCAGACCTTGGTGCCATTGGAAAAAGAAGTCATTACTAAAGGACAGTGGTTCTTTGCTAAGAGGGACAAAGCTTTCAGGGCACAGATTTTATGGCAATGGACACAATGCAAATGGAGATCCAGGCTTTACCACCTTCCTCTTACACCTGTTTGTGAAAAAGTAAAGTTATTAGATGCTTCTTATCTTTCCAGTTAGAGTGGGGAAGACCCCTATAGAACCTGGAGGGAAAAGACTTCCCTTTGTCACTTTGTGACCTGCAAGTACCCCAGTCCTACCCTACCATTTCAGCATACCTGGCCAACAAGATGGGAGAAGACAGCTCAAATGCATCTGCTCTGCAGCATAAGAAGGCTTCAAAATTTCATTGCTACAGCAGAAGTACTAACCAAAGTGAGCCAGCAAGCACTAGGGTGGCACCACAAAATCAAAGTTATAGTTGCTTAATAAGAATACACTTATTCACCACACAATTTAGTATTCGCCCAGAATTCAGCCCACAATTTAGTACTGCAGACAATAATAAATTGTGGGGTGAAGTACACACTCTAGAGGTTAGGGAACGATTGCAGACAGACCTGGACAGGTTAGAAAAGTGGGCAGTACACAACAGGATGCAGTGCAACAAGGACAAGTACAGAATGCTGCACCGAGGGCACACAAATATTTAGCACACTGGCTGGGAAGTGACCCTCTCAGCAGCACAGAAGCGGAAAGGGATCTCAGAGTCATAGTGGACTCCAAGATGAACATGAGTCATTAGTGTGACAAAATCATCAGCAAAGCTAACTGCACTTTATCATCAGCACATGTGTGACAAATAGATCCAAGGAGGTGATACTTCCCCTCTATGCAGCATTGGTCAGACCGCAGTTGAAGTACTGCGTCCACTTTTGGGTGCCGTACTTCAAGAAGGATGTCAATAGACTTGAGAGGGTCCAGCGGAAGGCCACTCGTATGCTTAGGGGCTTACAGGACAAGCCCTGTGGGAGAGACTGAGGGACCTGGACCTCTTCAGCCTTCTCAAGAGAAGGCTGAGAGGTGATCTTGTCACCACCTACAAATTCATTAGGAGGACACAGCAAGGGATCAGAGATGCTCTGTTCACCAGGGTGCCTCTTGGGGTAACAAGGAACAATGGTTACAAACTGATAAAAAGCAGATTTAGGCTAGCTATCAAGAAAAACTTCTTCACAGTAAGGGTGGCCAAAATTTGGAATGGACGTCCAAGGGAGGTGGTGCTTTCCCCTACCTTAGGGGTCTTTAAGAGAAGGCGGGATAGGCATCTGGCTGGGGTCATCTGACGCCAACACTCTTTTCTGCCTAGGCAGGGGGTTGGACTCAATGATCTGTTGAGGTCCCTTCCATCCTTAGCCTCTATGAATGGATGAGTAATGTTTAAGTGATGTTATAGCCATGATGGCCCAGGAAATATGAGAGGGGCAAGGATTTCTGTGGATGATATCTTTTACTGGACCAGCTGCATGGTTGGGATGGACTTAGACAAGCTTCCATGATATGCTTGTCTGCTATCTGTGGGAATTTTTCTTCTCCTATTCCATGGCCCTGCAAACTGGTTTTAATCTTTTTCTGTATCAGCTTTTCCCTCAGACTTGAAGAATGCATTGCATTTGAAATTTTATCCCAACTACCAATAAAAGAGATCACCCACAGAAATCCTTGCCTCTTGCATTAATCAAAGTAATTTATACTAATTAGCCAGGTAAAAGTGCAGTTCATATGAGTCTTGCAAAATCGTCTATGTTTAGACATTTGCGATTAGGTCAGAGATATTTCCCCAAGGACCTATGACAAAAGCAGCAAAGAATTCATGCAAGAATTAATGAAAGACTCCAAGGACTAGACATGAGACATGTCATTTTGACCATCTTTAGGAAGCTCCACTACTGCCTAGAAAGGACTAAACATTCTTGCAATCTAAAAGCAGCTGCTTAGTGAACCAAATAAAACTTTGCTCCTTGCTGACATGGGACACCTTATATATCACCATCAAAGAGGGCAAGGACAGTTTGCTACAGACACTGATACCTTTTCATTTCACTTGGCCCTTTCAAATCAGGAACAATCCCAGTGGTGGGAAAGAGCACAGTTGCAAGAGGATTATATTGACCATTTGTGAATATCTGATGGCTTCAGTTACCAGCCCTGTCACTGATACTGAATTGATAATCACTACATTTGCTTTAACCTCCAAAAATAATTTATGCATACCTGCTATGGTCACTTGAGTCTCTGAACACCACAGGAAAGGCCCAATTCTGGAAAGAGATCACATAGCTGATTCACAGCTCCAAAAGATTTTTAAAAAGGAAGAACTTTCAGCACACATTGAAAAGCACCATGAACAATTTTGGACACATCCTCATGTGCCAGTGCCATGCATGCACTGTGGCAGGCCCAGGAGGAGGTACTACTACGCTGAGCCACCTGCCTCACTGTGCTCGACTAAAACCCTGCTTCAAGCATCTCCCCTGGGGCACTTATGTTCGGCAGACCCCCTCCCGGCAGACCCCTCCCTCCAAGGATACATAGACCCTGCAGACCTTGGGGTGCTTTGCCCACTGGTAGTATTTTTGGGTGCTTCTTATAGCCTGGAACCACCCAGAATGTTTTCAGGTAATTATCAACCGAACTCCACTAGGAGCAAAAAGGCCTATCCCTCCTCTCAAGCATTCACAGCTAGGTGTGCTGTAACAGTTAGCTTTTATTAATCCGAGAGAGGGAGAATGGAGAAGGAGTACAATATAGTGTAGCAGAAAGCCCCCTTCATACATTTCCCTTCTGGGCACTGATATAACAGAAGCCCCTTCTTGCCTACGCTCTCCCTTTCCCTTTTTGGGCATTTCTTTCTCCTTCTAAGTATTGGCAGAGACCTAGCACACTCATTGCATAGGTGTGGAAAGGCTCAGAGCAAGCCAGAAAGCTAAAGTGGCTTTCTGTAAGAGAAAACTAAAAACTACATCTACATATCAATTAAGCTCAGTGTCACTAAAGAAAACAAAAGAACTAAAACAGCCACTTTAAAGCAAAGCCTGTAATATACAAGACAGGACAAGGTACATTGAAAACATGACTGTAAATATATCCTGGTGAACACATTCCCCCTTTGAGTAAAACCTATTTCCCAAAGCAAACTTTCCATACCTATCTACAGTTTATGTGTAACCAGTCTACTGCATCTAACCTAATTTACTTACTGTCCTCAGTGCTTGATCCTTATTACCTCACACTGCATTTTTATATTTCATCTGTCTCGTGTTGACCCTCGCATTCAGTATTTTATACCTTTTAATTTTAATTTAATTTAACGAGTGTATTTTTCTTTAAAGTCATATCTTGTATTACTAGAACTATTATTGTAACAATGCATTAGAACTGAAATCATTGGGTTTGTATTGCTGTATTGGACTGGTCCCCCTTGAGTACATATGATGAATCAGTATGCATGTATGTGAGTATGTATGATGAATATGTAAATAACTGAAGACAAAGCAAAAGTTTCTAGAGAGGTAAAATTTCCAAGCTTCAGGTACCAGCAGGCAGAGGCCCGGGTGACTAACAGTTGTCATGCACTACTCAAGACCCACGTGAGACACCAACCTCCAGACTGGGTGGCCAAGATGATGCTGGGGGATCATGTAAGTCTGCCAGAAAGGGATAAAAGGCAGTGAAGCATGACTCTCAGTGGCACCCTCTCATCCAGTACCTGACATAGAGACAGAAGGACAAGCAGGCAACCCACTGCTGGAGAAGACATTGCCTTGCAGGAAGCTGACCATCGACAGCAGACTCCAAGACCTCGGGTAGGTAGATACACTGATACCAGTGCTCTCACAAATCACTATAGCAGCTATTATACACTATACTATATGGGTTTAAAATGACATGGGTTTGCATGAGTGAGTGCGCACGCATGCGTGTGTGTACACGCACTAAGGTGACCAGTACCCCTCATAGCTCAAAGTTTGCATTTATGATTTTATTGGTAATTTCACATCCCATACAATAAATCAAAATGTATTATAGTCCTGTGAGTTAGTCCTTTGTAGCCAACAATAAAAGAGTGTTAGCAAGACAGAATGGGCTTGTTGGCCCTTTTAACATGCAGCTAAAAATGCATAACCCTAATTTACTGGCTAAATTCCCAGTAAGCTACTTACATCCAGAAGATTCTGGAGGCTAATGTTTCCAAAAATGCCTCCCCAGAGGAAGAAGCCCAGACCAGGTGACCTCAGCCATAAATACCTTTTCTAACCTCCTTACCTGGCTCCAACCAGAAGCAGGCATTATTTGAACCCAGCTGAGGCAGACCAATCATTTTAAAAGTCATCAGCATCCCCAGGTGGAGTGCCCAGGGCCACACAGGTTGTTTGGTGGGAAATTCAGGACAAAGTAAGAGCGAGCTCCCCTCTCCCTATGGAATTTTTACAACCCAGTCACTTAGCTTCACCAGATGGATCCAGCAGCCAGAGTTTGAAAGCAGAGTGGGGCTGGGCAGACTCAGAGCAGAGAGGCATACCAAAGTGGGATTTCTTCACATGTACTAGAAGAGTGAGGTCATGAGGAATTCACAGAACCAATGGGACTTGCTCAGTGGGAAAGAAACCTTCATGTTAAATAAAACTAAGAGGAGAAACTAAAAAGACATTTTGCCCACCAGTATCAAATGGAAGGACATGTACACATTTTTAAGAACTAAATTTCTTGCTATCACACCTATCGCCCCATGCTGCCCCCTCCCAGCCCTACACACTAGGGCCTGGCACTTCCCCTACCTGGCCTGGGAGCTCCCCATGGGTCCAGTACGGAAACAGTGCCATCATTTTCATGCCACCAAAATTTCCATACCCATGGAGAGTCCTGTAGGCCAGATAACAGTTTCATGGGCTGACTCTGGCCTGTGGAAAGAGGTTAAGCACCCCAGTATAAAACACTATCAGTACAATACACTAGTAAAAGCCAGAGTCTCCAGAACTCTGTGGAAATTCTCTGCGTAATGAAAGGAGCCCCCATACACACTCACTTTAGCATTCTTAGCACCTGGTAGTAAAGATTGGAACAATATGCATTTAAAAGGAAAAGTCCACTCCACTAACTCAACTCATCCCCAAACAAACCAAATGGAGGAGGTTTCTAATATGCACATGTTCCAAGCTGTATGCATATTCATTGTTTTCTAATGACTCCGAGATGCCCTGCTGGTAATGCATTCTTGGAGTGAGAACAAAGAGTTATGCAGGCAGCTCCCAAGACTAGCATATTAAAATATTATGGACCCCCGTGCCTATTTGTTGAGTGCAGCTGGATCATATAGATTGATAACTTCCAGCCTTACATTCCTAAATTGAAGGGGTTCCCCCCACTCCTCTCTTGTTAGATTTACATCATTGGGCAAGGACCTGTACTTTTCATGAAATCTTTTAATAAAGAATAATTAAATTTAGCTTTTATCAGTTCCAGCTGACCTGGAATAGAAATTTAAAGCACCTGCTGCAAGTGTCTGGGCAATAACTGTGAATCATCATAATTACTCATACATCTAATGCTGCGTCAGTATCTCTTGGCGCCCTCTATCTTTTGGTTCCACTGGAAGCAGAAAGTGATCTGCCACAAACCCTATCTTCTTTTAACAAAGCCATGTACAACTTGCATAACTATGAGTCTATACAGGTGTAACAGAAAGTCCCCTTTTCCTCTTGCCTGCATTTGCTCTCCCCCCTTTGGATACGTTTCTCTTTTTCTACCTTTTTTTCCTTCCTCTCTCTTTCACTTTAAGATAAGGAATTGTGTTTTAAAATTTTTATGTGTGCACTTTGTATCTCCCCTTGTATTTTGGTATTCTTATCTATTTGTGTGCCATGGCATTTGTAGCTTATATTTTATACTCCTCACCTTTCAACCGAATGTGTTTAGTTTCATAAGTAAATTATACATTGCAACAATGTTAACAAGGGTAGGAATCAAACTGCCCTTCCCTGTATCAGGCTGGCCTCTGAAAGAGCAAGTGAATCAGTGATTGAATGTGTAACGTAGAAGCATGCAGCAATTAACACCTGGGAAGCTGCAGATCAGCCAAGGGAAGAACTCAATAGAAGACAATGTAACAACCTGGAAATCTCATCACTGATCAAGGGCTAGAAGCCCTGGCCTGAGTTAATCAACACTGGGAACCAACTTTTGGGCTGAATATCTCCAGATCAACCACTCCCAGAGCCCTATTCTATATTCATCAACAGACTCCCAAACATGCACCTACATGCAAACGACCCCTGGGGCTGACAGATGCCGTCCAGTAGCCACAGGGGGGGGGGGTTTGACTGCCACGAGGGTCAATGAGCCCTGGATTGGGCAAACCTGAAAACTGGGGAGTCACCAAAGTCTGCCAAGGACAGATAAAAGGCAGTGAAAAGTGACACTCAGGGGGGCCCTCTTGATCTCCAACTCGACCAGACCTGTCCAGTCAGAAGGACCAGCCAGCAACCCTCTTCTGGAAGATAACACCACGCTGAAAGAAGCCTCAATGACAGACTCCAACACTTGTAGGATAGGTATACCTGACTCTGTAGCCTGCTACTGTGTGTGTGCTGGGGGGTGTGGGGGAAGACGACGACGACGACCAGCCCCAAGGTTTATGATTACAGTGTTTCAATCCGCCTAATAAACCAGAATTTTAAAGATCCCAAGTTGGACATTTGTAGCCAACACAGGGAGTCAATTAGTAAAATGAAAAATTATGTTTTACATGTGAATTGTCATTCCAGGACAGACAGGATCTCATGACTAGATATCCTTATCTTTGCTGTAACTGTAAGCAGACAAGATTGTTGCACTGTATTTGGGATTAGGCCCACCCTTCATAAAGAGTTCTCTAGAACAACACCTTTCAAAGCTAAAAATACTAGCCCTATAAACATGTAAAAGGGATTCAACTCCACTCATTTACAATAGAATCTCAACATGAGATTTAGGATTTCCTGGAGGAGCATCATGTCTTCTCTTATAAATTAACCAACCAAGAAGCAAGAGCCAGAATAAACCCTGGACATAGTGCAATCTTCCCAGGGACTGACATTTTAAAAAGTTAAAGAGGGTCCAGAGGTGGGCAACAAAAACAATAAAATGCTTAGAAGGCAAACCATATGAGGAGACATTGAAAGAAAGAGACAGGTTCAGCTTGTAGAAAGGGTAAGAGAGGACATGATAGCAGTCTTCAAATATCTGAAGGGCTGCCACAAAAATGCCTTTTCTTGTTTGCTGCAGAAAGCAAGACATACCAATGGTTTGAAGCTGCACAAAAGCAGGTTTAGATTGGATATCAAGAAAAACTTCTTCCCTGTTAAAACAGTGAGACAGTGGAATAGTCTAGGAATATGGCAGAATCTCCATTACTAGAGAATTTCAAGAAGAGGTTGATAAGCATTGGTCAGGGATGATTTAGGAATAGCAATGCCTGAAATGGGCTTTAGAGCACTGGTTGGAAACCCAGAGCAGCACCCTCCCCCTTCACATGCACATGCACGGCCTGTTCAGGGAGCATCAGAAGAACTCTGCAGCCCAAAACAGGTGGATACTGGAGAAGATCATGCACAACAGCATGAGAACAAAGCAGAAATTTTACCCCATGGTCAGAATGGTACAGGCTATGAGGAGCTTTGCCTTCCCCAGTAACTGAGATCTTTCTTGGACCTCGAGTGCATTTTAATAAATCTTGCATATGCAGGATACATATGCATATGCCCCAGTTCACTGCTTTACTTGTGGCAGGTTAAGTCTTTGGGCAATATACTTTGTATTTGTGCAACAGAGTTAATTGTGAGATTTTAGGAATAGGTTAGATAAGGATTTTTATGGAATGGTTTGGATAGAGCTGATCCTGCCTCAAGCAGGGGGCTGAACTAGAGTGGCCCTGCAGGTCCCTTCCAGCCTTACTTTTCTATGGTGCTATGACATGGACTAGAATGGAAATTCATACAAGCAATACAGAATGAAAAATTCTCTTCAGTCTCTTCCATGTCAGACAGTCTTTGCAGTGGGATGTAGAAAGCAGCAAACCATCTCTCAGGAGGGAAGATGGACAATTTCCCCATATAAAATATAAAGGTTACTGGGGCGCACAGTTTCTTATCACACTTCTGTCAAATGCTACATCTTAAGGGGATAGAACTACATCTCAGGAGTACTTGAAGAAGTATAGCTGGAAGCCTGAGAGATCCTCCTTACAGGATGTGTATGATTTCTGCATCCACAAGATCGCTGCTCTTTCATCCAGAATGCATAGTAATGAAGTGAGCTGCACAGGAGGCACTGCACACCTCTTCTGTGGACAATTACTCTTTTGTTACAGTCTGCTCATAACCATTATAGGCATTTGTGCTTCCTCAGGATATCTGGATTCAACTGCAAAGGCAGGAGGGAAGGAGAGTGTGGCAACAATGGGAGTAGAGCCTGGGTAATTAAATACCAGGTCTGATAGCACATGAAACAAATATTAGTGTGTGCATGAATCAGGCAGATAAAAATAAATTATTTTTTAATTAAAAAATCTTTTTTAATTCAAATCAGATTTTTTAAAATTTAAAATAAAATGATACACTATTTAGAACACGGGTGGGCAAAATGCAGCCCACAGGCGAGATGTGGCCTGCCAGGCCATTCTTTCTGGCCCATGGGGCCCCTAAAAAAAAATTTAGAAAATAAAAACTTATCTGCCCCTGGCTGTTTGTCATGCGGCCCTTGATGCTTTGCTAAAACCCTCTGCCTGAAATAATCACCCACCCCTGATTTAGAGCCATAGAAAAATGTGAAACCCCCTAATCATGTTTAAAGGAATATTCACCTGCACTACTTTAAGGTAGAGTCAGAGGGATGGCATAGCCATGACAATCCAGGAAAATGCGAGAGGCAAGGATTTTCCTCAGACCTGAGGAAATATACTTGGTACCTGATATCCATCCCAACTATACAGTTGGTCCAATAAAGATATCACCCACAAAAATCTTTGCCTTGCACTATTTATGTAATTTCAGAGGTACTCTGTCAATGAGTTGTTAATATTCAGTGATAAAAAATGAGATATTTTAAATTAAGAAACCACCATGGATTAACTACTGACAGGTACTGAAAAAAACGCAAATAAAATGAAAGAACAGGACTATGATTACAATCTTAAGGCTGCCTAGGAACTGACTGGGTTCACAATCCTACTCTGCAATGAGGTGTAACATAATTCTGAAATTCATTAGTGGACACAAGATACAAGTAGGAAGATATGATTTTTTTTGAAGTCTTACCTAGGATTTGTGGAACAGAACAATACTGACTAAGCAGGAGGAATGAGGAAACTGAACACACACAAAGTGCTTTCAGATGCACAGAAAGCTGGGAAAATAAATATTTTTCTTCACCTGTCATTTAGGTGTAGTTTATAGTAGCAGTATTAACTATTTAATCGCACAGAAATATGTTTTTGGAGTTAACACATCCTTTTACAATTTGTCGCTGATGGTATTTAACAGAAACCCTTTCATTTTTATGTCATAATATTAGGCTACATCACCATCAGGCAAAGGGAAGCTTGCTTAGCATATAGGTAAAAACTCATACAGGGCAGCCAAGGCCAACATAGCTTCAGTTACTGTGAAACCCTTGAATGAATGTGGATAACTGTTCTACCTTCAGCTACCTTTGCAGCATCTTAAAAAATATGCGTACACAGATTCATGCATACCCTTCAATATCCTATTGTTTCAGCAAGCAATATGAATAGTGGACCTATTTGTGATACACAAATAGGATATCCTAAGATGCATACTACTAATACGCAGATCTGAAGACAAGTAGGAACTGCAAAACTTTCATAAAGATAAACGTCACTTTTTTAAAAGATGTCAAATTTAATCCTACTTAGAAGATTCTTACCATTCCTTTGATGAAAATTAAGGTAATATACATCTATAAATATTTCTAAACTAGAAAATGTCTCTTCGAAAAGAAACTTAAATATCAATTATATTGTTTATTAGGTTTGCCACTTAAATCAGACACCTATCTTTTAGCAAACTCTAAAACTCAACACATACATCTAGAGCATTTAGAGCACCTCTCTAAAAGGGAGTTTATGTTTCTAACCTCCCAAACAGCTCTGTGATCATTTGGAACAGCACCATAGCTAGACAAAGTGAAAAACAAGCTGCTTCCTTTTGGAAATGGCACCAAGGCTTTTGGCTTAGAGCTCCAATGGTCAGAACAGGGGCAGGCAATTATTTTGGGCAGGGGGCCGCTTACCCAGTTTTGGCAAGCTGTTGAGGGCTGCATGGGTAGCCCTGCCTTTTGACAGATGCCCCGCCCCCTGATCACCAACTTGGGACCAATGTCCTAGGGCCAGCACTGGTGGGGCCCAAAGTGGGACTCAGGGTGCAAAGGTCTGTGAAGCTGGGATAGGCTGTACCAGCAGGGAGAGGGGGGACCTGGCCCAGCTCCATAGAAGCATGCTGGCCAGGACCCTGTACTCCTGCTGCCATGCTCTGGGCCCCGCTTGCACTAGCCCTGGGACACACCAGTGTGGGCCCCATGCTCCCGCTGGCTGCCCGCCCACTCACTCCCAGTGCCCCCAGGCCCTGTGGTATAGGCAAGGGGAACGTGCAGCCCTGACCCCATGCTCGCCAGCAAGGAAGGAACTGGTACTGAGCACAGGGAAAAATGGTCCTTCCCCCACCCCATGGCTCGCGCTCCCTGCTGCAGCCACTCACAACCCACACAGGGCTGTCCTGAGCAGGCACAGGCTGCCCCATGCAGGCTGCTAGTGGCTGCAGTACAGGGCGCTGACCACGGGCCATGGAAGGGACCACTTTCCCCACACTCAGCACCAACTTATAACCTGCCCTTGCAGCCAGCATGGGCCCTGTGCCAGCTCCAGGCTCACCTTTCAAGGCTGTGCGCAGCAGGCGCAGCTGCTCGATGCAGAGGAAAGTGGTCCCCCCTGCTTTCTGCGCCGGCAGTGTTTGCTGCTGCTGCCCACCCACAGCTCGTGCACTGGGCAACCCAGAGGCAGTGGTGGCAAACATTGCCCAGCATGGCAAGAGGGGAGGCTGCAGCTGCTGCCGCTGTGCGCAACCCCAATGGACAAGCCTGGAGCCGACGCAGGGACCAGGCTGGCAGCAGGGGTGGGTTACAAGCTGGTGCTGAGCACAGGGAAAAGCAGTCCCTCACTCGCCCTGTGGCCGACACCCCACACTGCAGGTGCTTGCAGCTCACGTGCCTGCTCAGGATGCGAACAACTGCAGCACAGAGTACCAGCCACAGGGCGAGGGAAGGGCCGCTTTTCCCCATGCTCAGCTTTTCCTGGGGCTTCTCCCCTGCCCTTCCCCCCATACTTACCTGAGTTTCCAGCATGGTACAGCTGCATGGTCCCAGGCCAGAAGCCCCTGCTGGAGTGGCAGGGCGGGGCTGGACAGGCCCTGCTGTGGCAGGAGCCTGCCAGGGCTTCCCCTGGGTCCTACTGCCCCTGACTCCTGTCATTTTTGATGGCAATGAAGGGCTGATAAATATTAATTTTCTAAATTTTTTAGGGGCCCTGTGGGCCAGATAGAATGGCCTTGCAAGTTGAATTCAGCCCATGGGCTGTATTTTGCCCAGCCATGAAGGTCACCTGGCCAGCAAGGCCTAGCAACACAATTCAGGACCCAACACAAATTTGTCCTCTCACATCAATACAGCAACACCCTATTTTTTTTGTTTTCCTTAACTTACCTACCAAGTTGCTTTGAATGTTTCACACCCACTCTTCCCAGTGCCCTCCAAACCCACACTCACAAACATGTTATAGCAGCTTTAACTGATAATTTTTCAGCTATAACAACTTAGAGAAACTAAATAAATATAATCCACTGCTTCTAGAACAATAAGGTTTTGGAGAGGAGAGTCTAAGGAGAGATTTACCTCATCATCCTTCCAGTCTGAGAAATCGATCTTGAAGGAAGGCAGGGAGAATTGCTGGCTCACCCCTCTCTTGTAATGAACCGTCTCAGACTGCAGAGAAGGATTCTTTGTGCTGTATCTGAAGAGGGGGGGAAAAAAAACTCACTGTAACAAATTATTGCTCTGTGCTGGGCTCTAAGTCATTCACGCCTGTCTGCCTTCAAGAAGTCACGAATAGCAGTTCTAAGAGGCAAAGCTGGCAGGGGCTTACAGCCATTCACTCTGGAGACAAAAGGGAATGGAAAAGGTCAGAGAAATAAGGTAGAGATTCAGGGAGAAGAGGGAAAGGCAGCCCAGAAACACATCCCTGATCTTCAGTAGGGTTTGATGGGGTCTATACTGTACTGGCTGGAAATACGAGTAATCAAGCAGCACTGTGTGGCACAACAAACAAGGGACCTCAGTTAAGCAAAGGCTGACTCCACAGATCAGAAGTGCAGGCACAATAATGGTCCAACAGGGTCACGTTTCAGTTTCTTCAGCAAGGAAGCCTGGTTCCTCCCCACATGTACACAGTTGAAAACATGAGCAGTGATCCAACACATTTTCAAAACAACCACTTACTTACCAGGCCACCTACTCCTCTCACCCTGGGAATGGCATTTAGTGATCTAATGATTCACAGAGCAAATTCTGGAACCAGAAAGCAGCTTGGCAAAACAGAATGATATTTGACATCCCCTCCCCATACCATTCTGCTCTCCATAGCTCACAAATGCTTCCCATTCTAAAAAACATGGCACTGCTGAGCTGAGAACAGCATAGCTGCACCCATGAACAACTGGTGCCTCCTGAGACTGGGAAGGCACCATGGTGGTGTCAGCACGCTGAGCAGCAAGTGGAAACTGCCCACAGCCACCACCAACAGTGTCAGCAGTGGGAGGAGGCATCACCTAAACAGAGTTATAGTTCCTCCATTGTACAAAGTCTCAGTGCTGACACCATGTCACCACTTGGAAGAATAGGGCCAGACTTCTTTGAGGACAAAAAAGCTACCACAGTCCAGTTCTTCTGCTCCAGTAACAAGCTGGCCCAGATGAAAAGTTCCAGTATGACATTAATCATCAAGAAATGTTCCTACATCTTGCCACTTAAACACTGTGTGTACAGTCTATGAGGAGTATTAGGAATTACAGAGAAAACAACATGTTTTTTATCCAAGATGTGTACTTGCTTACAAGTACTACTACAAGCTTAGCAAACCCTGCACACAATAACCAAGGACAGGGTGGACCCATGGGCCACAGCAAGTTTTGGTGAGCTGTCATGGGCTAGGTCAGCAATGCCCCTCTTTCCCCCCCCCATTCAACAGCTCACCAAAACTCCCTATGTGACCCACACTCAGCTGGGTGGTTGGGATGGGACTGCAGGCAGGCGGGGATCAGGGCAGGGTGATGACAGTGCAGGGCCAAGGCAGGGTCATGATCCGCTATCCCCACACCCCTACAATGGCCGCTGGCTAAGCAGGCAGGGGTATGCAAGAAGCAAATTGTGCCTCTGCTCCAGGCCCCAATCCCACACCATCCAGCAATCCAAGGGTCTCCATGGAGACTGGCCAGGATCTACACAGACATGGCACGTGGCGAGACAGATGGGATGGGGCCACAGGCAAACAGGAAGCTGCATATAGGGCTGGTCCTGGGATCTTAGGGCAGTGACAGCACAGGGCACAGGGCAGAACTACAGTCCACTCCCTGCACAGCCCTGAGATCCGCAGAACCCACAGCTGTTATAGGGCTATGCAGGCTGGAGATCACAGCTCTGCCTCAGCCCCATGCTGTCACTGCACTGCAATCCCAGCCTCACCTGTCTGTCCCACTCCCAAACACTGCTCTCCTCTCACCCACAGCTCCATCTTATCTGCCTAGCCATGCACTCTGCCCACATGGGTTACACACCCAGCAGTGGATGCGGGACATTTGGACTGGAGTGCCCAGGCAGCAGAGTTAAGCCAGTCATGGCCACAGCAGCTGGAAGGAGCCACTGTCACCGGGGCTGCTGGGAAGTGAGTCTGGTTGTCAGGCCATCCCAGCCCTGCTGTGCACGCAGGAGTGGTAGGACCAGCCATGCACACCACAGCCTGGGCTGCCCCCTGTACGTGGGCTGGGTGGAACTGAGGGACCTACCACAAACCAGGCAAAATCCCACAGCAGGCCAGATCCAGCTCACAGGCCGTATTTTGCCCACTGCTGACCTAGGAACTATGGCACAGCTCTGCTAAAGCCAGGGTTGTCCAAATGGTGGTCCATGGACCACATGGCAGCTTGCAAGGGGTTGGTTAAATTGCAGCCTGTGGGCTCCCATCTAGCTGCCAACCCTCTCACTGTTCCAGCTGCAGAAGCCTCTGGGTTCCCCCTCCCTCTTGCTCCCTCTTCCCTGCCCCAGGGGGTAGGGCAAGGTGATACAGCCCAGGGCTCAGGGAACCTGTAGCCTAGGACACCTGAAAGCTGTGATACATTAAAGAAGCCCACACATGATAAATCAAGGGTGTGGCAGAACTCCCAAATACTTCTCCCTTTAACTCCCCATATGGGGAAGGGAGTTAAAGGGAGAAGGGATCCTGGGGACATGGTGGATGGATGCCCAGCCATAGGGTGAGGGAGGAATGCTCACACAGGTGGTGCACTGATGCACACAAGGCAGTTGAAGTGTGGAAGCTCAGAACAGGGAGTTTTCTGTGCCCCCTGCTGTGCCCTGCCGCACTGGGTTGCACACAAAGCTGCTTTGCAGAAGTAGCGAGGGCAGCACAGTGGGGAGCACTGCCGGTATGTGCTGCCCCCCCAGAGCCCAGGGCTGGGGCTGGGGCCAGGGCCAGGGCAGAGGCAGCAGATGTTTGCAGCTGGCCCAGGTTCTGGGTAGCTGCTGACAGGTACAGAGCCTGGGCTGCAGGGTAGGGTCTTTGGGTGGTGGGCAAGGGGCAGCAGGGCTGGGGGGCAGGGAATCCTGCCACGTACTCCCTGCCCTCATTTTGTTTTTCTGGCATGCCGGTACTCTGGTACCTTCTAAGGCAGGCATTGTGGGGCTTTTTGGCGCTCCCTCCAAAAAAATGTTGCCTACCCCTGATCTATAATAACCACTGGTGAAGTGTGTACTGTCACTAGATTAGAGTGAGACAATACACACACTTCACCGGTGGTTATTATAGATCGGGGTAGGCAACATTTTTTGGAGGGAGCGCCAAAAAGCCCCACAATGCCTGCCTTAGAAGGTAGCAGAGTGCCGGCATGCCAGAAAAACAAAATGAGGGCAGGGAGTACATGGCACGATCCTCTGCCCCACAGCCCTGCCCCTCAGCTCTGCCGCCCCTTGCCCACCACCCAAAGACCCTGCCCTGCAGCCCAGGCTCTGTAGCTGTCAGCAGCTTCACCACTGGTGAAGTGTGTACTGTCACTAGATTAGAGTGAGACAATACACACACTTCACCAGTGGTTATTATAAATATACCAAAGGAGATATGATGGTCAACAATACTTAAAAATTGTTTGGTAAATAGGGTTTTTGCCTGAGAGACTGCTTTGGAGGTTGGGGATCAAGTGAAAGTCAAGCAAAAGGAAAGAGTGAGCTCCTGTGGTGAGAAGGAAGATGAGGAGAGCAGAATATTGGGCAAGAAGGAAGACCATTACTATTACCAAAACATGCAAAGAGAGAGGCAGCCAGGAAGGAGGTTTGCAGGGAAGTAACATGTACAACATGGCTGTAAAACAGACAGATAGTAGTCTGTGCAAAACAGTTAAAAGATGCCTCAGCACAGCTGTGTTGAGCACATTACGAGCCTGGAAGCAGGGATTTTCCCCTGTAGCGCGGGAAAAGCTTCGGTGCACAGTCAGAGCCCGCCAAAACCTTGCAGCTGCACCAGCGAGTGCATGCTTGCAATTGGCTTATGTTAAATTATGCATACGTGTCGGTCGGCAATTGGCCCACTGACCGAATAAGAGGCTTGGGCGATGCCTGCCCAAACTGGAGGAGAGCTTGGACACACGAGGAGAGATCCCACATGCGTTTCCAAGCCATGAAGGAGGCCTGATCAACCAACGACTCCCTGCTGGATTCATCTGATGCCCCATACCCTGCATGAGTGTGAGCTTCTGTGTGCCTGAGTTCCTGTTTGAGTTTGTAACTTCAAGGAACGTGCCTACAGCCTAAGGACTGTAA
>JAGPOW010002067.1:11221329-11233096 GCA_030014935.1 Caiman crocodilus
CTGAGAAGTGTGTGCAGACCAGACCAGAGAGAGCATTTTGAGAGAGGGAGAACCTCGAGAAACCAGGACGCGATGACGCCCAATGAAGTTTTGATGATCAAACTGTTCATCGCGAATGTACTAATGTGTAGCTGTGTTCTGTTAGGATATTGTTTGATTAGATCTTTGGAGAACGAACTTGCTTCGTTGTCTGCTCTTGTCTATGCTCATTTGCAATGTAAACCTGTACAATGTGAGTGTGATGTAACGAGTCTGAATGTACTGCGAACACCACTGTGCCTTTGGCAAGGGGGCATGTCTGTGCAAAACAGTTACAAGATGCCTCGGCACAGCTGTGTTGAGCACATTGCGAGCACGGAAGCAGGGATTTTCCCCTGTAGCGCAGGAAAAGTTTTGGTGCATGGTCAGAGCCCGCCAAAACCTTGCAGCTGCACCAGCGAGTGCATGCTTGCAATTGGCTTGCGTTAAATTATGCATACATGTTGGTCGGCAATTGGCCCGCTGACCGAATAAGAGGCTTGGGTGATGCCAAGAGCTCCGACGCATGAGGAGAGATCCCACATGCATTTCCAAGCCACAAAGGAGGCCCGATCAACCGACGACTCCCTGCTGGATTCATCTGACGCCCCATACCCTGCATGAGTGTGAGCTTCTGTGTGCCCGAGTTCCTGTTTAAGTTTGTAACTTCAAGGAACGTGCCTACAGCCTAAGGACTGTAAGTAAAGTTTTTTTTGGCTTCCAACAACCTGCATGTCTAGCACCTCAATTCCACTCCATCAGCAGCCCCATTCCGCCAGCGTTTCTTGGCCCCCACACTATCAAATGTAGAGTTTATGGTTTCCGATGGGGTCAGCCTGTGTCTATTTGATATGGGTAGGGACTGGAGTCAGATGTTGGCCACAGTCAATGATTGAGGTGCCCAAAGTGCACTTTTAACCCTCCCCCTCTCTCTTTCACTCCATTTAGTAACCCCAAATACAAGGCTTTTGGCACAGAATTTGTTGGCTCCCAAAGAGGGCTTCATTAGTTTGACTTGGGGAGCAATCAATCACAGGCCTGGAATATCACAACACAGCTACCAACTTAAAATATCACAACCACTCCACTGAGGCTTCCTTTTAAACACTGCCTCTCTCTCCACCCTGCAGCATTGTTTCAGGGATCTGGAGGCTTTCCTTAAACTTGCCTGAGGAAGGACAGTACCTTCTTCCCTGATAGTTATCACTCCAGATTTCTCTGGCTAACTCCTTTGTTGGTGGCTCATATCCTGGCAAAGCACAAAGTAAAGAGGCAGTGCTCTGCCAAGCAATACAGGAGAGATCTCTTGATACCCCCTTGGCAGCTATCCCCCTTGCTGGCTGATCCAGCAAAAACAACTCTATTTTGCACTGCAACTGGAGGTTAACAGAGCCCACACAAGCACAAAGAAAATAAAAAACTTCCTAGGTCTGTATTCAGGGACTGTATGTAGACACAGAGCTCAACAAACTATTAACTGCTGAAGTAGCAGCTGTGTCCAGGAAGCTCACTTGCAGGTTATCTTGCCAAGGCTGCTCTTTGTATATACCAGAGCACACAGAGAGGGACTATGAAAGGCAGCTCCTCTAGAGGATCCAGAGAAGCCCAACAGCAGCAGGAGCCACCACCTGTTGTGGGATTGGAAGCCCCATCTGCGTTCCCAGCCAGCAGCACGATGCAGCCCCCACATATTTATACAACAGCTAGTTCACTCAAATTTTCTGTCTTGCTTTCAGAGCTTAAGCTTGCCAAATTGCCTTAGTAACGCTTTTGTTTCCATGGTTGCAGGATACAGTTGGTTGCTCTTTGGATGCACTTTTGAGTGCTTAACAGTCATGTTTTTCCAATCTGTTGCTAGGACTCTTGGACAGGTCGTGTTCCCAGAAAATGGGCTTCTTCAGTGTCCAAGGCAGGGTGCTCCAAGTCAGCCATACCATACTTTCCACATCAGACATTCAAGAAGTTTAACATCATTCTGACTTAGGAGACCAATCACTGGCTACATCTGTCCTGCAAGGAACACCTTTACAAACCTGCCATTCACAACAGGCCAGAAAGGAATACCTCTTCATCTGCCCTTATCCTGAGGTGCTCAGACCAATATTTTCAAATGTGAGGTCTTAAAATTAGGCTCCTAAATCTATATGCAGGCACCTAAATCCTAAGGACCTGATGATCAGAGAAACTCAACACCTACAAATTCCACTCAAGTCCAGGGGAGCAGGAAGTGCTCAAGAGTCTTGGGGAGGTGGGAAAAAGGTCATTTCTTTTTCAGGTTTCAGTATCTCACTTGGGTAAGCTGGCCTTGGTGACAAGCACAGTATAAATGCCTAAAGGAGATTACAGAGAAGCTAAGGACCTTACTGGTCTACCCAAAAAGTGACATGCTCAAAACAGATGAACACAGTGACAAATTTCCAGCTTGTGCAAACTGGCATAGTCTTGGTGGAAATCCAAGCTAACTGACAAGCTAATAGCAGTTTTAAGGCTAATTAGGGGTCAGCAGCACTATTTTAATTTGTGGAAGACTCACTGCAAATGACTGATTTTGCAAGGTAACAGGTGAGTGAACAAGCGATCATACAGTGTGCAATTGTTCATTTTTGCTTCAAGTAGGTTTATCTTAATTAAGACAATACTTCACAATATACTGAAAAATGTTCTGAACTACACTGAACAAAATAACAGCTTCAGCAATGGGTGTTGTCACTTTAGTCTCTGCTATTAAGGGGCTGAGGGGGAAAAAGAAAAACAGAACCTTTGTGTACAAATTACAAGGTAAGCAAGTGAGCAAGGTTTTATTTACTGCAAAGTCAGAGTGAGTACACTGTGCTCACATAGCTCCTTTCATCACTGGATCTCAAAGAATCAAAACTCCATAACAGGGTAAAAGCCCCATTGTGCAGGTAGAGAAACTGAAGTACAGAAAAGAAAAGTGCCTTGCTGAAGGGGACAGAAAGCCAGGAGCAGCTCTGAGAGTAAAACTCAATGGCAGCCATACAGGTCAGATACCACGACACAGACTTGCCAAAACAAAGGCCAACACTTGAGTGCTGAAGAGGGAAGTAAACCACATGTCATCATAAAGGCAACAAGGAGCAGAAGTTCCAAAGACCCTGTTTTAGAGCATTTGGAATCCCAGTGCAGCAGCTTCCTGAAGGGGGAGAGCACCAGGCTGGTGTATGGCTTTGTATGTCAATCAAAACCACAAACTCCGGAACACAGACTTGTAAAAGAAAATAGTAAACGAGGGATGTCACAAGTTTGCTAGGCTGCAGGAGTACAAAAAAAGCTACCGAAACAGCTAGGGACTGTGGGAACAAGTCTCATGACCTGGCCACTGCCAGAAGGGCATCTCACAGAACTGACATCTGGAGATGTACCTCACACTCTGCTGAGCCCCAGCAAGCTAAGAGTTTGGCAAACAGTCAATAAGAGTTCTTCTCCAGATTGTAACATAGACTAATTGTCCTTCAAATGTGACCAGCAATTCCCTTGGCTGAGCACAGATGACTGAGAAGCACTACCATACAGACTTCATGAACAGCACCTCTGGCATCTGAATGACCTTTGCCCAAATCTGGCCTGAACGCTTTCCATTTGCATCAAGTGCAGCCCAGAAACAGCCTACTATATTCCCAAGACTCCAATCATCTCCATAAGCATTCTGCCTGCCCTATTCTCTGTCCTTAGAGCACAGAAGCTAAGGCACAGCTTTGTAGTGTAACAGACAAAGAAGAAACTGGAACATTCTTTGCCTTCCTCAAGCCATCTTTCTGCAACCACATCTTCACTACGATTCCATCAGGTTGCAGTGTCAGGCCACCGACATGTGTCATTTGTTGTGGGGAGGGACACAAGAAATTCAATACTCAGTGTTCTTCCTAAATTAGCACCAAACAGTGCCTAGGTATTACAGTATCCTGTGAAAACTACTGAGACTGTGGGCACCAGGCAAACAACACAATAGTAACTTTTCCGCAAAGATAAGGCAGGGAGCACTCCAGGGGCTGGGGCCATCCCCTGCAGAAAAATATTAACCAGGAAATGGAATTGCAAGGATCCAAAGCAGCATTTCTGGTTATTAATGGCAGATGGAAGTAGAATGGATTTCAAAGACCTAGCATAGAAGCCGACGCTGCATTCCTGAGAAAGACTATGTATGTTACATGGTAATGTTTACTGAAAAGACAGATCAAAATAAAAGTCGTCTCTGCTGTTGAAGAACCATGCAGAGACTTTGGAGAAGCATTTTTAAATTGGCTTTTCTACTATGACAGCCTAATTTTCTTTCTGGTGGGTTTAGGGGACTGTGCACAGCAAAAAGTACCACCCCAACCCAGTTTTCTTCACTCAGAAGAAATCTCCTTTTGACTGTACAAAGCCAATTTAAATCAATCACCTGTGTCTATTAGAGAGAAACACAATTATATTTCACAGGAAACACACATAAGCAGACTAGAACACATCACCTGGTCCTGATGTAATGTCCATGCTTAAAGAATGTGGAAATATCACAGCTCAAAAGGAGAGCCACAAAAATGTTCTGAGGGTTGCAAAATGAGCCTTATTAGATCAGGTTCAAGGAACTAAATTTACTCAGAATACCAAAAGAAGGTAAAACAATAGCTACGTTCTATACAAGTTATGCATATGAAAAAAAATCTAGTAATGGAAGACTTTTTTCAACTTTGATGAAAAGATCCAATGGCTGGAAATTAAGATCATCGAACTCTACCTTAAAAAGCGATGCAATTTTCAAATCAGGGAAGAAATTAATCACTGGAATATGTTTCAAGGAAGGCAAAGCACTAACTTCACTTGGAGTGAAGAAAAAGATTAGACCCTTCTAGAAGACAGGTTTCTGGACCCATGGGGGAGTCCTGCCAGCCAAACAGTACACTGGATAAGTGTGTAGACATGGCCCAGGACCCAGTCTGGGCACACAGGAACCAGCTAATGGTAAAGTGGGGCCTGATCCTGCACCACAGGGATGAGTGGAGGAAGTGTGGGGCCCTGACTCAACAGTGGAGGCAGATGGGGCCCAATCTGGTGGTAGTCCAAGCAAAGGCAGCATAGGATCCAACCTGGCCCACAACTGGGCCCTGCACCCCTCATCTGGCCCCCTACACCAGAACATGGATGTGAACGGGGACTAGCTATAAATAAGAGCAAGGGAATGGAAAGAAGTTTGGACTGGGAGAACACCATTTTAGGAGTAGCTGTACCTTTAAGATAGCAAGACACAGAGAGGAGCTGGGCAGTGAAAGAAAAAAGGGAGAACGGAGCACAGGCTCAGAGGAAGGAGTCAGACAGAGAAGTCCCAGGAGATGGCTCTGCCTAAGAGAAAGGACAGGACATGTCCAGAAGAGAGACTCTGGAGTCCCTGAAGAAGTAGGGCAATGTCGATTGCTCAGAAGATGAAAGGTTGAAAAACAGAAAGCACCTCAGCAGTGCAGCTAAACATCTGTCTAACTGATGTTTTTGCATATATGCTCAATGTCTTATTGATCACCAGAATTAGGCCACAGAAGAATTTTCCTATGGTCAGACTTAGCAGAGATCTTGGGGAGATCTGTTTTCCTTTACAGCATGAAATATGGATCACTTCCTGGGACCATTTGACCATCTTACATCTAATCAATTCCTAGCCATAAGAGAGGCTTTGTGAATTGGTAGCACCTTGATCTTTCCTAGTCAGTATGTGGGGCATGCATCTTATTCTTTTGGAGTCAGAAATGCTTTAATCCAACCAAAGCAGAGTCAGCAACCTATAGTCTATGGGCTGGATCTATCCTGCTAGCCTTTGGATGTGGCCTGCAGAGCTGTGCGGTTTAAGCAGCCTGTTCTACCCCGTGCGGGAAGTCACTGGGGCTTGGGAGAAATGGGAATTATCTTTGCACCACTCCACAGTGATGGGGCAGGCAGACGCAGAGGACATGCCTGGGTCCTAGTGCCTACCTACCTCAGACCTGAGCTGGGTCATTCCAGTGTACCCCCTGTGTCTTTCCCACCAGAAAGCATTGCTGACCTCTGAACTAAAGTATTTATGCATAAGATTAGATTAAATTTAAGTAATATGAAGGAGGTCAGACTAGAAAAATCCAATGGCCCCTTTTGGACATCGAACTCTGTGAACTTGAGTTTTCCCTCCTTCAGGAAGGTTCCACAGAAAACTGCAACACCAGCAGATAGTACTAAGCACCTCCAACAGGCAAGCAGACATATATTCAGTACAGAGCTGCACATTCTCTCCTTCCCCAACACTCACATTCTTACTTTCCTCACAGGCTTTTAGCCAATATGCTCAGTAGGGAATAGCTGGTTGCCAAATGCTTGAGAGTTTCACTGGCACTGGGGAGAGGACAGAGAAAGTGACAGGATGCTACAGCATTGTAGATTGTAGCTGCGTTGGTCTAAGGATGTAGGCAGGCAAGGTTCTGGGTAGATGTGATATATTTTATTAGACCAACTAATAAAAACTAGTTGGTAAAAGGTATCACATCTACCCAAAGAACCTTGTCTGGCAGGATGCTAAGCATTCTGAGAAACCAGTTAAGGAAGTAGGACTGTTAAAAAATAATTTCCAATCCAGTTATCTGGGGAAGCGAGAGATCTGTTAAGTGTTCCTTGGAACCATGCTAGCGAGGCATCAGCCTCAGTGCTGGTGTCATTTCCTTTTCAAATGCAGCCCAAGCAATTTGATAAGAGGATTTCCTTTATTTCCTGAAATAGACAAATTTTCCCTTTGCAAAGGGAAGAATTTTCCTCTGGTCAAAAAGATGTTGCTCATTCCAAAGACTTTGCTTTGGAATGAGCAGCACAAGCAGCAAGCAAGGAGATCTTTGTGGTTCATATATGAACTCAGTCTCCATACAGGATGCTTCCCAAACACCAGAGAAGTCTCCTGCCCCAATTCCAGCACAGCCACAGCACGGGCCAATTTTTTAAAGCAGAAGGTTCAAGCCCATAGTTTTACTGGCATAATTAGGATACTTAGAAAGTTATTTTAGTGAAGCACATACAGAAACAAGCTTCAGCCACTTAGAATCTCCCCAGAGCATGCCACAGGCTGGTCATGGCTTAAGAGCAAATTTCTACCTTTAACAATATTCCAGAAAGCCTGCCCTGCTTTAGGGACTGGTTTCCATTTAAAGAAAAAAAGTTATTCTATTTTCTAAAGAAATTCTGCTCCTAAGGCAATTGTTGGATATACTGATACAAAAAAAAGAACTGATTTGTAAATGTTAAATGCATTGGCCCTTGAATTTGGATGTTGGGACTCAAAGCAGTTGAAAGAAAAAAAGACAAAACAGAGACAGGGAAGATTAATTTAAATTATTGTGCTAAAATGTAGCTCTCCACTCTGAGTTCTAAAAATGCAACCCAGATTTTTTTCACCAAAACTTGAAAAAAATAAATTAAAGTAATTATAGTGTTGCCATTTCAGAATTGCTTTGCAAAGCTAAAATCAGAACTTCAAAAGAAGGCTTTTACTGGCAGCATTCTGAATCCAGAGAAGCAGAGATGCCCACTTCAGGCAGCTGCACTCAACCCAAGACATGCTTAAAGAGCCAACACCACATGGGAAAATAGCCTGGTTTGAATTGAAGCAGCTTATTTGTATCTTCTTCCCCAGGTCCTTACTGCCCACCACATCTGCGTGAAATAAGGATCTTGGCTCCTAAAGAATCCACTGTCCTCTACTACAAAAACACACTCTGTACTTATATTACAGTTTTCATTCAAGAATCTAAGAATGTCAGAGGTTGCTGGCAAATATTATCCCCATTTTATGTATGGGGAAACTGAGGCACAATTTACTTGCTCAAAAGGTAAGGGAGGACCCAAAGGCAGAACTGAGTTGTTTTGACTTTCAGTCTAAGGACCTGCATAGTGGGTCAACTGCTGCCACCACATCCTGGAGAAATAGTTTTTATACCACTGCTGTTGCAATTGTTTAGCATGGCAGCAATGTTAACAGAGGATCCTATTTTCATGCTAAAATAGGCAGCATTCAAGAACAAAAGTCTACTTTTTGGCAGAAGCCACTATCTGAATGAGCTGTAGTCAGGTTACATAAAAAGTGATTTTCTCTAAAATAAAGCATTTTTTAATTGAAAAATCAAATCTGATTAAGATAATATTTTCTTTTAAAGAAGAATATGATCATCTTTAAGGCCAAGTAAGTTTGCTGTCTCATTTTTAAGAAAGTTGAATCACTGAATTAGTAAAAATCATGGCTAAGGACCTAAAACCAGAGGGTGACTATACACATACTGCACAGCAAGGGGGAATGGAGGAGAGGGTGTTTAATCAGAGCAGCTCTCAGACAAGCTCTAATTAAAACACCACAGTATCACATATATTCAGCATCCCACATTTCAAAATTGCTGTGGGAGTGTTTAATCAAAGCTTGTTCAATGAGTTTTAAAGCACCCCCACCATCATTTTGAAACACAGGATGCTAAATACATGCAACATTGCAACACATCAGAACATTTTAATTAGATTAATCAAGTCTGCTCCAGGAGAGCATGTGTATTGGTTCTAAGAGTTTGTTAACGTGCTAAACCAATTTTTGATAATAAAAGCTTTTTTCAAGTGCATCAAGAATTTTCAAATTAGTCAGCAATTTGGCTCTGAGTTAACTAGACCATGCAGAACTGGGAGCTGAAAAAAAACAACCAGGAAGCTTTTTATGAAGTGTAGTAGAAAGCAAAAGGCCTCTGTTATAGAATCTACTTGTTTTAGAACTTTTTCTATGAGCACTATGTCTAAAGTGATTCTATTTAATGGCTAGATGGTAATTAGGGGTGCACTGATAGAAATTTTGGGGGGCGATACCAATAGCTGACTTTTAAGGAGGCATATCCACTGATACCGGGGAGGGCAGGGCAGGGCACAAGACAGAGCTACAGCTCGTGCAGAGGATGCAGGGAAAGGAACGACTACCACCACTGTGCGCATCATGGGAGGGCATGGGGTGGGAGCACATGCTCCTGGATCTGTGCAGGGTGGGGCAGGGCAGGCTGCAGTTGTAGGCTGCACCAGGCTCTTCCTGGTGGGGGCTGGGCCAGGCTGTGCTTTGGGCAGGCAGCAGCGGTGCTGGGAGAGGGGCTATGAGGGGAGCTGCAGCCACTTCAAAATTTACCATAGCCCCCCTATAATCCCCCTCCCCTAAGGGGGACAACTGCCTACCCTGAGTGCAGCCCTGGCCCAACCACCCCACCCACATGCTGTGAAGAGGCTGACACAGACCTGGCCCCAGCCCGCAGCTGCAACCCACCCTGCTTCTCCTTGCGCAGATCTGGGGTACACACCCTCCCCACACCCCATGCCCTCCCAGGATTTGAGCAATGGCAGAAGCCAACCCCCTAGTCCGTGCTCCCAGGATGAGTTGTGGCTCTGTCCCGCGTTCCACCCTGCACCTGGGCAGTGCCTGCCCCAACCCCTGCTCTAGACCCAGCCCCACTCCCCCCCCACCACAGGGGGGCATTGATCTGCTCCCCACACTCCTTCCCTTCCCTCTCCCCACCCACCACAATGGATTTGCCAGCTGCATGCAGCTCTCCAAGCTGCCAGGTTGTGCTCCTCACTGCCTATGTGCTGTGCATGCACGGGCATTTATCGGCCAAGTTATCAGCTACATCAAACCAATCTCCAGTACAATCAAGTTTCTATTGGTACCGATCCAATATCGGACCGATGTATCAGTGCACCTCTAATGGTAAAACTTCCTCTAATGAATCAATCAGTTAGAAATGTAAAACATATTTTGATAAACTTCTTTTTCAATGTTTCAAGCACATTTTTTAGAGGGGTAAGGGGACTATTTAAGAATCTTAACATACCATTTTTATGCATTTAATTGAATTCCAGTTCCCTCACCATGCAGCCTAAAACAAAACTGCAAGTAAAAGATTAGTCATTCAGTAAATAAAAATTAGAGTATTAACCATTTGCTAACATGAAAAACAAATTTTAACTGAAGCTGAATATATGTATTTAAGCTATAATTAAACAAATGTGTATGCTCTAACAAAATTAGTACAAATTTTCATAGGCTATATTTAGAAGCAAATCAACAAATTTTAATGGTTTTCAAGGAGAAATAAGTGCTGTAGAAAAAAGACTAAACAAGATTAAAATCTATTTAAATCATGATAAAAAATCATTTTTAAATCTATCTACCATAGCCATAGAACCTGAACACTTCCACTCCCAGTCCTAGAGTTCTCCTCTTTTCAGGTCAAGGGAAGGGACACTTTGCACAGCACCAAGTCAAAAGGACGTGCTGCCTATCTACCCATGTTATACCTACCCTATGAAGAGAGGATTTCAAGTGTTAAACCCCTTTCACTAATGCTAAATTCAAAGGAAGCATTTTAAAAACCAAAGGAAAACAACATAGAAATCTTCATGAAGATTTCTAAGGAAGCCATTTGCACTGGATCCGATCAGAAAGTGTTTTCAGGGTTTTTTCCAGAAGGATTCAGAACACTTTAAAAAGAGCTAATTTATTACCATACACAAATAAAGACAGCTGAAGACTTTAACAGAAGTGGAGATGAGCCTAATCCAAAATCTTAGCTCTGGATGCCCTCCAAACTTGGAAGGAATGCACATCTGGATGGGAGCTTTGAGCCTTTGGTCTCATTTCTAAAAATGCCATGTTCGTTGATCATTAACAGGATGTTTATATTGCACCTAAAACACAAGCAAGTCTGTTCATAAAGCTTGGGGTTTTTTTTCCCTGACTGAAAGTTTAACAGATTACTTAAATTATATGTGCATTTGCTTTGAAATCCAGAACCCAACAATTGCAAAACTCTTAGCACTGACCTGGGAGAGCTCTCAGTCAGTTAATCTAAAGTCAGGGATGAAAAAAAGTCTTCCACAACTTCCTGAGTTCTTCGCCTACAGAGGACCCAGGTTGGCTTAATAGTGAGTACTCTATCTGGGGGCATCTAGGGCTGTCAGTAGCAGTTTAACCAAAAGCCTAACAGCATTTCTTGTCCACATGAAAATGTAAATTACAGTCATTCTGTGTAACCCAGAGAATGGGTTCTGTGGATGTGACACACCTTGACTTTAGGAAAGGTTTGATGTATCCTAAGATATTCTCACTGGTAAACTAAGGAGATACCCCTATTCTAGGATGTATCTCATACTCAACCCACCCCTTGGATCAGGATCCAGACCCTAGGACTCCTCGTGGGAGGGACACAGACCTGGTGGCAGCATGGCAAACAGCAGCATGAGGTTGAGTGTTGGTAGCCATTGCTTGCTTCCCTGTCCCCAAAGGCCATCAACAATGGGGCCCTGTTTCCCTGAATTCTGCAGCAGGCCCCACCCCCAAATTCCCACACCCATCAGGAGTGATGCAGATTGAGGGAAATGTCTCCAGAGGTTGTATGTCTGAAACCCCTGCTCTAGATAACACTCTAAGGTGGATACATAATTGGCTGGATCATTGTACTCAAGGAGGAGTCATCAATGACATGATGTCTACTTGACAGGAAATATTCAGCAGGGTTCTCCTATATCAGAAAACCCCCTTTTCCTCTTGCCTGCATTTGCTCTCCCCTCTTTGGATATGTTTCTCTTCTTCTACCTTTTCTTCCTTCCTCTTTCTTTCACTATAAGTTAAGGAATTGTGTTTTAAAGTTTGTATGTGTGTATTTTGCATCTCCCCTTGTATTTTGGTATTTTTATCTATTTGTGTGCCATGGCATTACTCTTGTAG
>JAGPOW010002067.1:11233196-11243498 GCA_030014935.1 Caiman crocodilus
TGTTTTAAAGTTTGTATGTGTGTATTTTGCATCTCCCCTTGTATTTTGGTATTTTTATCTATTTGTGTGCCATGGCATTACTCTTGTAGCTTATATTTTGTACTCCTCACCTTTTAACTAAAAGTGTTTAGTTTCAGAAGTAAGTTATACACTGTAACAATGTTAACAAGGGCAGGAATTAAACTGCCACTTCCCTGCATCAGGCAGGCCCCTGAAAGAGCAAGTGAATCAGTTATTGAATGCGTAACACAGTAGCAGGCAGCAATTAATACCTAGGAAAACCACAGATCAACCGGGAAGAAATCAATAGGAGACAATGTAGCAACTGGCAATTCTCTAAACTTCACTGTTCAAGGGCTAGAAGCCCTGGTCTGAGTTAATCAATGCTGGGGTACTTTTGGGCTGAATATCTCCAGATAGACCACTCCCAGAGCCCTACTCAAAATTCATCAATGGACCCCCAAACCTGCACGTATATGCGGACGAGCCCTAGGGCTGACAGATGCCATCCAGTAGCCACTGAGGGGAAAGTCCCATGAGGATCAATGACCCTTGAATTGGGCAAACCTGAAAACTGGGGAGGCACCAAAGTCTGCCAAGGACAGATAAAAAGCAGAGAAAAGTGACTCTCAGCGGTGCCCTCTTGATCTCCAACTTGACCAGCACCTGACATGTCCAGCCAGAAGGACCAGTTGGCAACTCCCTTCTGGAGGATAACACCACACTGGAAGAAGCCTCAACTGGCCATCAACGGCAGACTCCAGCACCTGTGGGACAGGTATACCTGACTCTTGTAGCTCGCTACTGTATGTGTGCACATGTGTGTGTGTGGGGACCACCCCCAAGGTTTATGATTTGACTTCATTACAGTGTTTCAATCCGCCTAATAAACCAGAATTTTAAGGATCCCAAGTTGGACATTTGTAGCCAACACTCCCCTGCCCTCCCCCCCTCCCAGGTCTGTCTAGGATCTAGGGTAGTTGAATATTTTCATTAATGACTTGGAGGATAGGACTGAGTGTACATTCAACAAATTTGCAGATGACACCAAAGGGGACCGGAACTGCAGACACTTTGGAGAACAGAATTAAAATTCAGAATGATCTTGATAAATTTAAAAATGGTAAAAATTAAGCAACTGGACTTTAATAAAGGACATATGTAAAATTCTGCACTTCCTATGGAAAAACTACATGCACAAATACAGACTGGGGAATGACTGGCTTGGTTACAGTACTGTGGAAAATAACTTGGGGGTTACACTGGACCATAAATTGACTATGAGCCAACAGCATGCTGTTGTTGCAAAGAAAGCCTACAACATGGGGTGTATTAACAGGAGAATTCCTTGCAAGTTAAAGGAAATGATTCTTCTGCTCTATTCAGCACTGGTGAGCCCTCATCTGGACTCTTTCACCTAGTTTTGGGCACTTCACTTCAAGAAAGACATGAAGAAATTACAGCCCAGCAAAGAGTAACAAAAGAGGTTCCCAGAGATCTGGGAAAGACAATTTATGAGAAAAAGTTGGAGGAACTCTGATTACATAGTCTAGAGAAGGGAAGATGGGACATGTATTTGATAACCATCATCAAATACCTAAAGGGTGCTTATGAAAAGGATGCTGATACTCCCCATATTCTCTATGGCTGCAGATGATAATATTCAACTTCTACTGCACTTGAAAGTGTTTCAAGTGATTTTTTTTAAAACTTAACTGACTAGATTTTGAGATGTTTCTTCTTAATAGAAATGTTTGGACCAGTAGAGTCAATGTACTAAGAATGGAGTCCTTTCAAAGATCATCAGATGAAAAAAGTAGAAGGAATTGAGACTCATTCCCACCTGCCTATTAAAATAAATTATAAGGCTGTCAATTAATCGTGGTTAATGCATGCAATTAACGTGTTAATTGTTCACATTCAATTTTTTAACACAATAATAGCACATCTGGTTTTGGAGTCTGCACCGAGGCTCCAGTCCATCACCAACACCGCCACCTCTAGGGCAGTGGTGGCAGTGCAGAGGACCACAAGGCAGTCTGGGTACAGGCTCCAGGCAGCTGCAGCAGGTGGGAGGGGCATGCACAAACAGACATGCAGCTGCAGCCTGAAGGCAGCCAGGAACACAGCCTGGCCGCATGTGGAGCAGTGCCCAGCAGGTAAGTGTTGAGGGAGAAGGGATGTGGGGAAGGGGCAGTGGGGTGCAGATTGAGGCCCCCACAGGGAGGGAGGGAGGGAGGGAGGCAGGGGCTGGGGTGAATGGGGCCCTGGGGCCAGTGCAGGTCACAGGACAGAGCCATGGCTCATCCAGGGGAACAGGTGGGCTCCTGCCAATGCACGTACTCCTTATGCCTCCCCCAGATCAGGCATTGCCAACTAGCTAGGAATAAACAGAGCCACAGCAAAGAGCTGAGCAGGGCCATGAAAGTACTCTTGCTGCTGCAGCTTTTACTTCAAAGAATGCCACTTCTTCAATGAGGTGTATAGGACCACTGATCAACTCTGAGAGGAAACTTAGGCCTTAAAAGCCACAGTAGACAAGTGAGAGGCTTGTCCTTAATTGGGGAAGTTAGTGAGAATTAAGCTGGTTGTGAAGCACCCCATAGGTGCAAGGAGTGTTCCACTGTATCACACCTTGTATTTGCCTGACAAACAGAACAACTTCAGGTTTCTTCCCCACCTATCCCACACTGAAGACCTGCATAACACAGAGGAAACAGTAACTAATGTGCAACGTTATCAAATGAACAAAGCAAATACAACAGAATAAAAGGAGAACCATTGTTTTCCAGCCTCTGTCAGAATATGCTTCTCAACTGTTACCAGAATAGGAAACATGAGTTTCAGATGTATGTAATTTAAGTTATCAGGACCCCTTTCTACCCAGGACTTACACTGCCATGCCACTGATGAATTCCTCTGTAGCCTGGCAATAGATTGTGATGGCAACACGGGCATCAGCATCAAAAGTGAATTCTAAGCTGTATAGGACTTTCTGCTTCCCATTCTCTTCCACAGGACTGTCCACATCATCTTTGTACCTATAAGCAAACCAGAGAGAGAGAGAGAGAGACTTAGGCCAGATATATACAGAAGACACTAAGTAAGACATCTGGTTCATTTCCTAAGGCTGTGCCAAGAATGCTCTCTACAGTAGACTCAAGTGTTTTGTCCACATGACTTAACAATGGGGTTTCTACCATGTCTGAAGAAACTGTACTCCCAGTAGATTTTGCTAACAGGAGGATTTTTCTAATATTGAAAACTTTTCTTTTTACCAGTCTAACATCAAGGAATCCTACTGAGTTTATCCAAGGCATTCTGTTTCTGGAGTAAACCCAAAAATGAGCCTCACTAAGGGCTACACATGCAGATAACGGTACAAACGGATCCAATGCATGATCCACATAATCGTGCCTCCTGCCATACCTCATGTGTATGGCAGAAGGCATGACTGTGGGATCATGCATTAGATCACATTGCACCTTGTCGTCAGTGCAAGAGAAGCCTGATCCAGTGCTCCACCTGCACTACCAAGAAGCAACCTCTTGTGGCTGGGAGTGGCGTTTACACCTGGGACACAAACAGACACAGTTGCAAATTTTCCTTCTAAGATTTGGTTACTAGTGGCACTCAGAATAAAATAACAACAATGCTCCAGGCTGGAATCATGACCAGGTACAGCAAGATCACAAGTGCAAACTTAGGAATTTCAAATTGGATTGACAGACTAGGAGTCTAAAGAAAACAATCTTCTAGACTGGCACAACAGAAGCTGCAGCAGTGCAAATATCCCCTTCATAACTCTGCCCCGTGAATCTCCCTGATAATGACTCTCTGGGTCATCTCCCATCAATACTTTCTTTTGTTTCAGCCTAACAATGGTGGTAGAGCAGGGGTTTTCAACCTTTTTTAGTTGGTGTACCCCCAGCAGCTGGTCAAAAAGCAGGGAGTCTCCCAGCTGGTCAATGAGCGGGAAGGCAGGCGGGGAGGTCCCCTGCATGCAGAGACGAAACCAGATAGCAAAACCAGAAGTGCCGCTAGTGAAACTAGAAGTGACCCCGTTTCTCCACACCACTGCCACATACCCCCTGGAGCCTTCCCAAGTACCCCCGGGGTATGCGTACCCTTGGTTGACAACCCCTGTAATAGAGAATTGGTACCAACTTTGAGGTGGGACTGGGGATGGGAAATATACTCTCCACTAGGGAATATACAGGAGACATACAGTTCATGTCTCATTAATTGAGCCTAGGCCACTGGTACTGCTGGCTGGCTGCTTAAGATTGGTAACCAGAGGTGACAAGGCCCGACATACAATGAACCACCACCAAATAATCAGGTGGACTGTGCATACAAGACAGACAATGGGAAACATGGGCAGGACCGGTCCTAGGAACAAATGCAGCATTATTAGAAATATAAAAAAGTTGAATGCTGTGTCATTCCAAGGACACTACCAGTATCCACAGAAACCAATCGTAGCTTTTCTCTCCCTTCAATGTTAAGCCCTCTAGTGGGCTTTTCAAAAGCACTTTACACAGGCCTCTCTCTCCTGTCATTAAAGTTAAGACAAAAGCTCACTGACGCCCTGGGAGCACAAACACATGCTCTTAATCCTGCTCTATCTGGTCATGATAGTTAGTATGTAAAGAGCTTATTTCACTTTACAAACATCCATTTCAACAGCATCCTGCTTCCTTCTCAGGATGCAGACATGCTAACTAGTACCCTAATTTTCTGAGATTAAGGAATTTCCTGAAATCAGAATGAGGTCAACAACCGAACTTGGATTACAATCCAGGAGTCCACAGCTTCCAACTCTGTGCTCACACCAGTGAGTGCCTCTCTGTACCCTACTAAAGTGTGAAAAATGTACTGCATGTTCATCTGTATATCAATGCTGCTAATTACAGATCTTGCTCATGTTTACCAAAGAAAACATCTGAACTTTAGTCAGACAGGTGAGACTGGTGCTATGTTCTCACTTCCAGCTTCAATAAAATCTCTGCTATTAAGGACAACATTTGTCTTGTATTAAGCCAACTGTAAGAGACTGAATCTGACGGGAAATGGTGCGTCTTTTTAGCATTTGCCCCTTGAACAAGTCAAGTAATTAAGAGCAGATTATACCTCCCGCTGGTCTGGTGCTGATTATAATTATTCACTGGTAGTTCCCAATAATATTTTTATGTCCCATCAGGAACAAAAGGAGAGAAATGAGAGGGTTTTCTTGCTTCCTAGGTGGCTGAAACCTACTTAGAAGAGTGGCAGCCCCTGGACGTGGCCTGCAGCTGCCTTTACTAACTGCACCCACCTCTTCACCCTCTCATAGCTTCTTCCACTGCAGAGAGCTGATCATGAACAAGTTACTCTGTTCTTAGCCTGGCTGACACAGCTTAGCTGCTGCTATGCCAAGCAGCCATTGACTTTGCTGGGTCTCCAACTCACCCTTGAAGCTCCTTGCACTGATCCAGATCCACCTCTGGATCTAGCTACCAGCACTTGACTCTGCCTCATCATTTCTGGGAGAAATCCAGGAATAAAGGGGTTAAATCCTAGGTGGCCAAGGTTGATTTACAGCATCTCTCTCCATGTCATCCCCCCAAATGATTATAAGCAGGTGGTGTGCTTTACAACCAGTTCCTACAGAGGAATTCTCTGGAAGCTGTTCCTGTTGGCAGTGCAACGGAGCTAACTTCTATCCGAATGAAAGACTGTCACTGTGGCAAGGGACAGAGCATTTATGCTTCAAGTCCAACAAGCCTAAGTAATGCTGTGTATGTACTTAACTAGCATAAGGTACCTGGGGCTAGACGTCAAAAGAAAACCTGCCAGTAAAGGGAGGTGCACAGACAAGAAGAGGATGCTATGCATGAGGTCAGTGTGTTGCAGGAACAAGAAGCCACCACGGGTTATTTCAGGATGTAATGTGCATGGGTACAGAGATAATTTTTTGCAGCACATCCCATCGCACAGAGAGGATAGGCTATGACTTCAGGGAATGGCAGGAGAATATCAACTAGCATTAGTTGATATTAAAAGTTTGATTAAAAAAAGCACTATATAATATCAGTAGAATACAAGTTAAATGAATAAAAAAACTTGCCAAATGATTGATCTCAAAAAGCACTTGCAAAGGAGAGAAATCATTTACATTTCTACAAAGACCAGTATGTTTTTTTAAAGCTACCTGAATTTCTTGGTAAGCTAGGCAAGTTCTAACCTTGCTTAGTACAGATTTCAGTACTACTACCACTAAAAAGCAAAAGTTATACATCTAAAAATAAGGAATGTAGGTCAAACCTATAGAATGCAGGAAAAACATTCAGGAAAGCAGTGACATGAAAAAGAATTTAGGGCTCATTGTAGACCAACAATTCAATATAAGCTTTCAGTGCAGTGCTAGGGTATAAAGAGCTTTTGTAACTTTTGGCTGTATTAACTTGGGATCAAGGGGTTGATTTTATTTTCATACATGGAACTAGTGAGGCACAGATTGGGGGCCTTGATCTGCCCCACTCCTGGCCCCAGAGACCTTCCCCCCCCTCCCCTTCCCCCATAGGTTTACCTGCTGGGGAGGCATGCCCCCAAATAGTTTTTTCTCCCTCCATCTCCACCCCAACCCTCCCCCGACTTACCTGCTGGGCAGGGTGGCGGTAGCACTGGCACAGGGTAGATCTTGTGCTCTTTTAAAATTCCAAAAGCGATCTCTGATTTAAAAAGTTTGGAGACTACTGCTCTACATCATACAGGAGTCCAGATTAGATAATCTAATAGTCCCATCTAGCCTGGGTATCTACAAATGCATGTACTTTACCCCATGCTCAAAATCTCAATAAAGAAGTGCTGTAGTGAGAGCTATACAAGGAGTTCTGCTTGCACAGAAGAAAGAGAGAATAGGACACTTTGGCCCCAAAATGTGTCAAATCCAATGAGGAAAGAAATGGCCCTGCTGTTCCCAGTTATGTCAGATTAGTGGATCAGGTTAATCACTCCAGACACATTCTTAAAACCCTGGCAGACTGCTACCTGCCTGCTTCAGCGCACTGCTGTTCAGTTTTCTTACCCCAGTCAAGTCCAAAGAAACCATCATATGACAATATAATCTCACAATGAGGTGGCCTCTTTCTATGCAGCTTTCACTGCCTACAGACTCAGTCTCCCTCCCAAGAACTGATAGTTCCTTCCAGGTTAGGAGCTACTGACCTATATCAGTCTCCTCAGAACTTCTAACATATTCTTAACATGAAGAGGATAATTCTTCCTCAGCCATTTTACTCTCAGAACTTTGCCTGTAGAATTCAATTTGCTTACAGTTGTTCTGTTTGTGGTGATGATTTCAGCCTTACAAGCCAGCAATTTCCTGCCAAGACCTCCAAATACTTCAGAGACAACACTCAGACTGAAGCAATGGCTAGGAGGAAGATGAGGCCATCTTATTCTGACACTGACCAGGACAGACTGCATCTTCCCCTCTGAAATTAATATGTTAGAAATCAGAAGCCTTGCAAGTCCACAGAGCTGAACAATTTCATGCATAAATGTGTGTGGCCCACCATGAAAACCATTTAGGGTTTGGCATGCTCTGAACATTACCCACAGGTTCTGGGAGGGCAAGGAGCCAGAGTGGAAGTTTCTTAACATCTATCCACACAGCTCTGAACTGGAATCTAGAGAGCTTCCCTCACCATCTGTAAGGTAAGTTGCAAGCTTCTAGGTAATGACAGGAACCAGGGAAAAAAGTCAAAAGGCTTTCTACATTTTTAAAAATAGACCCAATTTATGCTTAACTCAGCTTCATTTTACCAGAAAGAGAGCTAAGAGAAGAAGAAAATCTCTAGCTAACTATAAACAGAGGCTGTTCTTTTGAAATCTGCAAGTGTAAACACCAATTACAAATTAACCACACTGGAGAGACCAAGGAGTGGCTTTCACAAACACAGAGATAAGGGTCAAATCTCTAGCTGGGAAAGGCAGCAGAATGTAAAGTGACAATATTCTTGTGAAACAGCCATTAATTTGTCATTCAGACCCATCTCAAAATACACCCCAGGGGATTACGTGCAGAAAAATTCAAAATTATGCATTAAAAAATTCAATATTATACAAAATTAATTACCTTTTTTTCTAATTAAACTTAATATAACACTATTTGAACCTAGAAGCATATGCAGATACTTTGTATGGTTGGGGGGGTGGAGGTGGGGTGTGTATGTGTGTGCCAGAGAGGATCTGTGGGTGGATTGGGGGGTTGTGAAGGTGTGGGTGAGTCTGGGAGGTTTGTGGGCAGGTATGGGGGTATATGGTTTGTAAGGGGGTTGTACGGGTGAGTACGGGGTTTGTGAGTGGGTATGAGCCCCCCACCACGTTCCTCCTGCACCCTACAGTGCACAGCCCTTGTCCCCCATGGCTCAGCAGCAGAAGGTGGGGCACTCGCGGCCATGGCAGGCAGAACCCCCAGTGGCATGTGGCTGAGTCCGGCGGGCTGCACAGAGCCAGCCCTGCCCAGCCTACTTGCATACACCTTTGTAGCAGACCATGCTGGCTCTATGCCAGCACATGGGTCTTACAGCACTGCAGGTGGGAGCCGCATGCCATTGGGCCAGGTGAGCTTTGTGCCTCCATATGGGGTTTCCAGCACTCCAGCGGGAAGCCACATGTAGAGGCACAAAAATTGGATGTTATCAGGCCAGGCTTCCTCTTTGCCTCCACATGTGACTTCCTGATGGAAGCCCTATGTGGAGGCATGGAGCCGGCTGGCCCAACCCAATGTTGCACAGCTCTCACACAACCACAAACCCCACACCTACCCCACATCCTGCTGGCAAGAGTTCCCCTCCCCACTTACCAGATGTCCAGTTGTGTGCCACTGCTCTCAGTGCCTCCACATAGGGCTCCCAGCTGGGAGCCCCACAGTGGTGCAGGGAGGCACAGAGCAAGCCAGAGTTAAATTATGCAAAATTATGTGATTATGCATGGCCATGCCTTTTATGCACAAAATTGCTCAGGTGCATAATTGCATAATTCCCCAGGGTGCATCAAGATCAATGACAATAGCAGTATGGAACTAACCCAGGACCAATAACACAGGTGCTATATACGAGAACAAGTTCAGAAAACTGATGGAGGTGGTAGCACTAACTATGCAGGCTCACTATGGTAGATGCCTAGACTTCCCCCTAAGCACTTACACAACACTTAGAAGTGATCCCATCTCCCAACTCCTTTGGAAGACAGATTAATTTAATTAATTTCTCTTATTGTAGAAAGGATGAAAGTCAGAGAGAAAAATCACTCATTTAAGTGATCACACAGCAAGTGAAAGATGAGAACCAGAAGCTAGAAATCAAACTCCTGTATTCCCAGCATGACTTTTCCCCAAATGTAGGGCTCTAGTCCTCTTCAGTGTCTGAGATGGGACATTGGTATTATGCTCACCAGAGACCTAGGGAATGTTGGTTACAAAATAAGATCTAGCTGCAGTGGAAGCAGAAGGATTTTTTTCTAGTGAAGCAGACACATCTCTTGGCTTTTCCAGCCAGAGTATCTTCAAAACATGGAAATTTACTGAGATTTTTTTAAGCAAATGGGTATTACTTCTTTCCTTCTGGTTCCCTAGTTTTGAGACTGTCAATACAGTTTTGGACAGCTGAAATAAGGCTGATCACCTCTGCCTGCTTTTAGTTCTTTTTACTCACTCTTTATTAAAACAACCAAATCTTCTCCATCAAGAAAGGGAGGAAACTATATCTGGCAAACTACAGGCCCATCAGCCTGACCTCTATCCTGGGGAAGGTCTTGGAAAAGATTATCAAGGAGGCCATCCTTAACAGACTAGCTGAAGGCAATAACCTGTGGGATACCCAGTATGTTTCTTGTGGGTAGGTCTTGCTTGACCAATCTCATTTCTTTTTATGATCAGGTGACTTATCACCTGGACAACGGGGAAAGAGATCAACATTGTATACCTCAACTTTAAAAAAAAAGCCTTTGATCTGGTTTCCCACAATCACCTCTTGGCTAAACTGGCTAACTGCAGCCTTGAGGTCACCACGATCCGCTGGCTGGGGAACTGGCTCTGCAGTAGGACCCAGAACGTAGTGGTCGATGGAAGCCAGTCGTCTTGGTGCACTGTGACCAGTGGGGTCCCACAAAGCTCTGTCCTAGGGCCTATACTTTATAATATCTTCATCAATGATGTGGACATTGGTGTCAGAAGTGGACTGGCCAAGTTTGCCGACAACACCAAACTCTGGGGTAAAGCATCCACACCTGAGGATAGGAGGGTGATCCAGGCAG
>JAGPOW010002067.1:11262731-11279318 GCA_030014935.1 Caiman crocodilus
GATATATGATATCAATCTCTTCTCCCTTGTCCAGGTGATAGGTCACCTGGTCATAGAAGGAAATGAGATTGGTCAAGCAAGACCTACCTGCAACAAACCTGTGCCGGCTATCCCTTAATATGTTGGCATTGACCAGTCCATTAAGGATGGCCTCTTTAATAAACTTTTCTAAGATCTTCCCTGGGATAGAAGTCAGGCTGATGGGTCTATAGTTAGCCGGATCCACTTTCCTCCCTTTCTTGAAGATAGGCACCACATTGGCCATCTTCCAGTCTTTGGGCACTTCACCAGAGTGCCAAGAGTTTTGAAAGATCCACGCTAGAGGCATAGAGATCCACGCTATGATGCTCGCCAGCTCCTTGAGTACCCTGGGTTGAAGACTGTCAGGGCCGGCTGACTTGAAGGTATCTAGCTTCTCAAGATGTTTCTTCACAAAGTCAACATTAATGAAGGGCAGGGGATCACCCTCACCCGGACTTCCCTGCCCTGTAGCGGGCATGGGCGTCCCATGGGGCTGATGAAAGACCAACGCAAAGTACCTATTTAATAGGTTGGCTTTTTCCTGGGCGTCAGTTGTCAGTTGCCCCATCTGGTTCCACAGGGGCATAAACCAGATGGGGTTCATTACAAAATGTACTGAACCAGCCTCAAAGGCTTACAGGTTTTTTCCTTAGTTCCTTTTCTGGATTGATTTTCTAATCTAAAAAGTGTAATATTCTAGAAACTATGAAAGAACTGAGGGGGTTACCATACACAGGGCCTCCCAGCAAGGGGGAAGAGGAGGAAATCAGGGTGACTGCCCAGGACCTGCACTTCGGGAGGCCCCGGAGACAGTGCAGACAAGCCCCATCACGGTTGCCACACACCACCACCACCAAGCACTGCTGGCTCTGGCTGTTGGCAGAAGGTGGGGCTAACAGGGCTCAGCCCCCACAAATGAAGGGCAGCATCAGGCATAGCCTTAGGCTGCATACGGGCTGCTGCAGTGGGGAGGAGGAGCAGCCACACTCAGCTACCCTGCACTCATAGCCAGCACCACAGCTGGCCCAGGCACACACATGCGGCAGGTTAAGTTTCTCATAATCGTCTTTATCACCCTGGGCTTGGGGGGGAGGGGGAGCACAGGGCACAGATTGAGACCCCCATGGTGGAGGGGAGAGTGGGGTAGGGGAAGGGCGAATCATTCATCCCTGCCCCTGCCCCCTCCCTGCTGCACAATGAAGATTGTCCCATGACCAAGCCCAGGCAGGGCCCCATTAACCGTGACTGGGGCTCTGGTTAAGCCAGGTCATGGTAGTCGGAGCCTGGCGGCTCCTTTGGGGGTGCGGGCAGGTGACTTCCACCACCATGCACACCGTGGGGAGCCAAGGGAGGGTGAGGTGGGGGTTCCACCCCCCTCTCAGCTCCCCTGTGCTGCACCCCTGCACAAGCTGCTGGTCTCCAATTGTCCCACAACCAGCCCAGCCAGGGCCCCAGTCACAAGGAATCAGACCCTGGCCAGGAATAAGGCCTACGGCAATGGTGCCATGCAACACTGTGGCCCTCTTCCCTCCCCCTGTGGCCTTTTTCCCTCCCCTTGTAGACTCTTCCATGTGGAGGGTGCGTGTGCGCACACACTTTCAACCTCCCACAACCTCCCACAATTTTTTTTTTCTTCTTCCGCCTATACCACTTGTCACCTCCCGCCCCCGGCCCCCACACAGGCTGATATGTCCTGGGCCCTGCACACCTGTAGAGACAGCTCTGATCATACAACAGTACTAAGACATGAAATCTGACACACACTGAAAGTGGTTTAAAAGGGGAGCTACCTTGCTACCCTTGCTCCTCCATCACAGGACTGAAGGCGTGCATTCTGGAAACTTAAAGCAAAGTCTACAAACAAACTAGAGAAGGCAAGATTTGCTTTTCCTGATATTTATAAAAAATAAGAAGACTTACTTGAGATGCATCTTTTTATTTTTCTGTACAGGTCACCATCAAATTTTGACTTTCCCAATTTGCTGGAATTCTTTAGAATAGTTGAGGCTTGAAACTGAGAAGGGCTTCAAGTTAATTAAGTCAGTTTAGAAACTGATCTAGTCAAATAAGTTTGAAGCCCTGACAGAAACATGAGCAGACCTCTCTCATGCTCAGCTGAATGAAATGGACTGTAATCAATCCACACAAGAAACCTGCTATGGTGCACTCAAATATCTTCTTTCTGACTAGATGAAAGCAAATTAATATCATACTCAAGGAACCCCAGATGACTGATCTACTCCACTCTACATACCACACAACCTATTCGGACAAGCTGTGCTTCACACCCTGAGAAACCGAGGAATCAGTGTTCTACAAGCAAATTAACACCAGACTTGCTGAATTAACAGAATTCAGAACCAAACGGACATAACAGACATTTAACCAGGAGATCTCTGCATCTAGCCTTGAAGTCTGTCACAAACATCTTTACTCCTTAAAGAAAATAACAGAAGCAAAACTTTCTGAATTTGCATGCTTCAACAACCACCTTATAGTCCACAGTAATATCATCAACCTATCCAGCCTCATTCTCTGCCTGGCTGAGGCATCTGTAATATCCTGTTGTCTTTCTTTCTGCCCTACCACACAACACAATTAGGTGCAGCTATATGGCAAGGTATTTTTCTGCCAGCTAAGACTAAGGGAATGCTTCCATAACAAGGAGCCACACAATGATCAACCAGCCACAGACCAACACCCATGGATAGCACAAGAAGGACAGCTCCTGAACTGCACCCAAGGGCCACAGCCCCTCTCTGGATCTTTATATAAACTGTTTCCCCTTCAATGCCCAATCATGAGATTATCAAGAAAACAACAATACATATTACATGCCCAGTCTTGCAGAAGAGAGAGTCATACTCCACCTTAAAAACAACCCTGACATTATCACACAGTAGGCTGATAAGGTGTGTGGGGGGCAGGGGAGGATGCACTATATAGTCATGGATAGAACATTGTACATACAGGAGGCTGAGAGATGAAATGCCAAGTTTATAAATGCACAGCCTAGGACTTCATGGCACAATACCCAGAGGAATTAAACAGCCACTTAACAACAGAGTAAGGACACTGGACTTCAGAAAAGCAGACTTTGACTTGCTCAGGAAACTCATGGGCAGGACCCCCTGAGAGGCCAGCCTGAGGGAAAAAGAGTCCAGGAGAACTGGATCTACTTTAAAGAAATCTTACTGAGGGGACAAGAACAAACCATTCCAATGCACAGGAAGACTAGCAAGTATGGCACAAAACCAGCTTGACTTAGCAGTAAACTCTTCAGTGAACTAAAACACAATGGAAGCTTATAAATAAAAAAAATAAAAAAAAAAATCACAGAGCAGGTCCTCAAGGAATCAATTTCTAAGCAGTTGGAAGAGAAGAAGATGATAAGAAACAGTCAGCATGGATTCACCAAGGACAAGTCATGCCTGACCAACCTGATTGCCTTTTATGATGAGATTACTGGCTCTGTGGATGGAGGGAGAGCAGTGGATGTGGTATGCCTGGACTTTAGCAAGGCTTTTCATACCGTCTCCCACAACTCATCTGCAGGCAAGCTAAGAAAGTATGGTTTGGATAAGTGGACTGTAAGGTGAACAGAAAACTGGCTGGATCATTGGGCTCAGAGGGTAGTAGTCAATGGCTCAATTTCTAGTTGGTAGCCAGTATCAAGTGGAGTGCCTCTGGAGCTGTTTTTGTTTAATATCTTCATCAATGACCTAGAAAATGGGAAAAGAAAGTGGACCCTCAGCAAGTTTGCAAATGATACCAAACTGAGAGAGAGTAGTAGATACACCAGAGGGTAGGGCTACAATTAAGACAGACATAAACTAATTGGAGGATTGGACCAAAAGAAATCTCATGGGGCACATCCAGACAAGAGCAAATGTGCCTGTTGTGGCATCTCAAACAAGTTTAAGATGCCACAAAAGGCACACTGAGAATGAAAAACTGTTCTCCATGCTGCATATTTTCAGTACAGGCTCTAAATTTGATACCTAGATTTCCAGTATCAGTCAATCAGAGCATGAATTGTGGACAGACAGACTTAGACTTTTATATTAGAATGATGACAGAGGTGCTGGTAAGCTTCCAAATTGCTTTAAAATTGTAAATATCAGTAAAACATTACCCAGCTGATCTCTCTCTCTCTCTGTATATATTGTGGTCTTTTGTTTTACCTGTGGAAGAACATGGATTTGGGGGTATTTTAAGGAGTGAGTTCGGGATTTGTTATAATCAGTTTTTAAATAAGGAACACCAAGATTCCTGCTAGTGAGGCAAGTGGCAGGACCCAGGCAGAGGCACCTGCTCAGGGCTGGCACCCAGGACCCTGCTGGAGGGTAAATGAGGTGACTGATCTCCTGGCCATTTGCAGCCAGGAAGATGTGCTTTGACAATTCAAAGCAGGCCACTACACTGAGAACATCTTCCAAGCGATAGCTCCTAAATGGTAGGGCAGAGGCACATGTGGCAGCACTGCTATACAAAGGCCAGCTGTGCAGCCACGGCCCACAGGCAGCTGACTCTGCTACAGTAGGGTGCAGATGGCTCTGTTACAGTGCCCATGCGGTCCCCATCCAGGTCTGGCAGGGGTGCAGACACAGGGCTGCAGGTACAATGGGGCAGATGCTGTTGCAGGTAGCAGTAGATCACAGCCAGGCAGTAACCCGCACTGCTAGACAACTGCAGTGGGTAGAGGGTACAGGGGTCACTAAGCTCTAGACTGCTGCAGCAGTCCAGCTAGCATGGGGGGCTAGTTTCCCTATATGTCAAATGGCCTGCCCCCAGAAGCTCCTGAGAGTAAGTAGCCCTGAACTACCCATTAAAGCAGCTTTTTATACTGCAGAGGCTAGCTGGCCCCAGCCTTCAGCTCCCCCTGGCTGCAGTTCTGGGAGAAGCTGGGTTAGATCATTTTGCCCCAAGTGGCACAACTTGTCAAACACCAAAGTACATGTACAGGCACATGTGCTGAGGCAAAAATCTCCAGCACAAATTTGCGCCACTCCTATTTGAGCTGTTGTAAGCGCACATGCCTGCATGTGTGGACATGACCATGAAGTTCAATAAGGACACGTACAGTCCTGCACTTAGGACAGGACACTCCCATGCACTGGTATATAGGCTGGGGGCTGACTGGCTAGGCAGCAGCTCTGCAGAAAATGACCTGGGGGTTATAGTGGACAATAAGATGACTATAAGCGAGCAGCATGCTGTTGTTGCCAAGAAAGCTAAGGGCATACTGGGCTGCATTGGTGGGAGTGTTGCCAGCATATTAAGGGAAGTGATTCTTCCTCTCTATTTAGCACTGGTGAGGCCACATCTGGAGTGCTGTGTCCAGTTTTAGGTCCCCCACTACAGAAAAAATGTGGACAAATTGGAGAGAGTCCAGCAAAGGGCAACAAAAGTGGTTAGAGAGCTAAGGAACATGACTTTTGAGGAGAGGCTGAGGGAACCGGGTTTATTTAATCTAGAGAAGATTGAGAGGGGATTTAATAGCAACTTTCAACTACCTGAAGGGTGATTTGGAAAAGGATGGAGATAGACTGTTCTCAGTGATGGCAAATATCAGAACAAGGAGCAATGGTCTCCCTCCCTCACCGTGGGGGTCTCAATCTGCCCACACCCCAGACCCATTCCTTCCACCACAGCCCTTCCCCTTCCCAGCCCAGACTTACTGGCAGGAGGCTGCTCTCCAAGCTGCCAGGCTGCATTCCTGGTCATGTGCATACTGCAGCTGTACACATAAAAGCAGCATTTATCAGTAACGTTATTGGCCAAAAAAAGCTGATTGCCAATAACGTTAATTTTCCTGTTATTGATGCCAATCCAATGTGCAACCAATATACCAGTGCACTTCTAACAAACACCCATCTGTAGCCTCCCATAATATGGGTACCTTTCCATTTCCCACAAGAAGCTTTCAAGAAAAAGTAACACCAAGTGCCTTTCCCTGGCTTCCCCCTCCAACAGCCTGCTCACAGTAAAGCCAGCTCAGTCTCGATGAGCAGACAAGTAAGGCCAGCAGTACCAGTGAAGAGGATTTAAAATGTGAATGCTATATCAAAACAGAATACATTGAACTCCAAAGCACCAAGGCAAAAAAGCAAGTCTTCTATTAGCACATACACGTAGTGTTCTCTGCCCCAGTGACATCTTTAATCTGTCTGATAATTTGAGGAAAGTATTAAGAGAAGAGGATGAGGTTCCAAATCATTTTCAATTTGTTAGAACTTAGTTACATCAGGGCCTGCCACATTCCCACAGCACCCCAGAAAGGTTAAAATGAAATAAAAAGAGACAGCAAACAGAGGAGGGCCTTGGCTGCAGAACTATGAAAAGGTTTATCTTCTAAAAAGACAACTACTAAGGACTCATCTACATGTTACACTTAAGGCATATGATTAACCAGTTAATTACATCGTAAGTGGTCACCTAGTCACACATTCAAATCAGTCAATGGCATGATAAAAAGAGGTATACGCTACAAAGTTAGTCCACAAACTATGTGGAGTAACTTTGTAGCTGCTTCCCATCACACCATTAATTGAATGTGTGGCCAGAGATCCCTGTGGCTGGGAGGCCTGTTAGCTAATCCTAGCTGGGGAGGCTTAATGTGCACCACCAAGCCTGGGAGTTCTCAGCTGATGCTGGCTCCTAGCTGCAGAAACATATCCCTGGAGGTGGAAGCCCCAGCAGCTGACAGGGCTCCCAGGCACTACCACATCTGCAAGATCTCAGTTGACTTGTTGTTCCAGCTAGGGGAATGCTTCAGGCACCCAAGGCTGCAAGACCACAGCTGATGAAGCACATCAGCCACAGGCCCTGCGGAGCACCCCCTTGAGGTTGGGAGACCACATCAGCGCAGGGACGCTTGAGGTGCCCCCACAGCTCAGAGCCCAGGTCAGCTGATGGGGCTCTAAGACACAAGAGCTCCCAGTCAGCTTTCTGCCATTACAGGGGGAGCCAGGAATCACAGCCCCAGGCTTTACCTGCACCAGCAGAAAGGTGGGATGGGGATCTGACTCATGATCCCACAATCATGCCTCCTGCCATGCACCTGTGGTATCATAGGTGTGAATCACACATCAGATCCCATTGCACCTTTACCTGCACATCTAGAGGTGCTTGGCTTAGTAAGTTTCATTGGCAACCTTCTGCTAAACAGACCCATCTGCTAAGCAGACAAGAAAATACATCATTCACACCGAGATGGAACTGAAAACCATGCTCTGCCAAAGCTTCCATACTGCACCTATGTAATATGGGACTTCCAGTTATGCTAAACTGTAATTAAGCTAAGCCTCCAAAAAAGAGTTCAGGAAGACCAGGTCTCACTGATTTCTGAATAACTTGATGACAGATGTAAAAAGAGAACACACTAATGAGCAGGGAGGCTAAATGTACATGCTGACAGGCTTGTTTCTTTGTAGCAACTACAGAAGCATAATATTTACACACTTGATGTTGCTATCATTGTCCTGAACAATGGAGGCATGCAGCTCCAATCAACAATTCAATATGGAGAAGATTCAGTCCAATTTGAAGGCCAAGTCACTGAATCCAAATCGAATGGGGAGAAAAAAGAAAACCTACAAATCGATTTGGAAAAGATTTGGAGATTCAGAAGTCAGTCTTTCAGGGGAACAGAAACTGAGAAGAGGGAGGGGCTATAAGGGGGAAAAAACTGACATTTGTAGGTGGCTAGTGACTGATCTTTCCCTGAGTCCCCTTCCAATCACAATGCTCTGGGGGAGAGATGCAGAAACAGCATATAAGCCTCTGTCTGCACCCCTTCCATCCTTTTTTGTGAGCTGTTTCTGCCTAAGTAACAGCATCTGAAAGGTACTGGACTGGCTTGGCTTCCTACCTAGTCAGTCTCTGGCTAGTTTCTGTTCTGGGAAAGGACTGGATACAGCTTACTAGCTAGAATCCCTCTACTTATCCCTATCCAATCCATTTCTTTCAACTTATTCTTTCCCCCAAACTTCTTATATGTTCTTGGTGTGTCCCGTCCCATCCATACACAACAGTAAACGCAACACAGAAGTCAGGCACATATATCAGAGGAGGAGGAAACTTAACAGCTGCACACACACAGAGACAAATTTTCCAGCACAGGAAAGATTAATATGAAGCATGCTAGAAAGCCAGGTGCCAGGTCTTCTGGCAGGGGAGGGAGAGGGGCTAGAGGGGGTAGGGGGAGAGCTAGAGCTGCAAGTCCCCACCACCCCACAAACAGGCTCTTTTCTGGCAGCCACGAGGCTTCTGCTGCCAGTGGGAACAAGGAGGTGGAAGCAGTACCTGTCCTGCACCATCTCCCCTAACACCAGAAACAGCCACCACCAGCAGAATGACAGTCTTGTTTACCTCAATTTCATCTCCCAGCATAAGCCTCCCAGTGTCAGAGGAGGAGCTGGATCTGGAACCAGGGGACCCGAGTGCCCTGGCAAAAAGAAATTCTGGGGACCAAGGGAGAATCTGAGTTTGTGCCCCATACCCCTCAAAGTTCCCCTAGACCCAGGTCTCCTTCTCTGGAAGGCACCTCAGAGGAGGTTGAGGTTGTGAAGGCAAGTGGCTCAGCCGAGTCAGCTCCTCCTATTGTTGTGCCTTAGCCTACTGAGCAGGGAGATAAGGCTGGATCCCCACCCTCAACCCAGAAGCAATTGGGGGTAGCATAGTGGGGGGGGGGTTTACCCCTGGATTGCTTGCTACCACAGGCCTCCCAGAGTGCACAGACTCAAACACCAAGAACAAAAGCAAGCAAAAGACCACCCAAACAAAACTGTTAGCCAATTAACATCTCCATCTGCACAAAAATAAAAGAAAATTATTTTTGAATTCTATACTGATAGTATCTCACCCCAGTTAAAATGAAATGCATTTATGGTACAGGAACAGGCAAGTGTTAGAGGGAGTGTGGTCAGTTGGAATAATTATATTACATATGGTGGTAGGTGTACCAAAATCAAGTTGATCTGAAAAAAGGCTAGAGACACGGTAAAGGAAGTAACAGGATGCCAGCTATCAGATAACCCGTTAATATTGTTATCAAAATTTCCTGAGAACTTTGCAATATGCAAGAGTCATAGGGAATTGATCACTCATTAGTATAGCAAAAACCTGGAAGTGATATTCCTTTAAAAAAATTAAAATAAAAATTGCTGACTAATTTCAAAAAGTTTGGGAAGTTTTAGCAGTGGAAAAGAAAAGATGTCCTATGAAGTCAGAGTCATACCAGGAAAAAGGGAAAAAGATCCTTGCTTAGAAATCCAGTGGAAGTTCTTTGAATTTGCTGATAAAAAGACTCATCTGCCTCCAAACCAGAAAGTTTGCAAAACTTTTTGGAACCTTGAAGGACAGTGCAAATTTTATGAGCTAACAGTTGTGAACAACTGTGAAATTAATTTGAAATCTGAAAGAGCTGGGTAGAAGACAGTGAGCTTTGTACTATGCAAAATTCTAAGGAAAAAGAGTAAGATGAATCATTAAACAGATTATAGACAGAGGTGAAAAAACACAAATGCTTGACATGGACTATAAAATGTAAAGGAACTGTCAGAGACTAAAAGGAGGAGAAGCAAAGAACATAAAACTCCACTGTAGACAGCTGCTTGGGATAAGAGAACACCGTTGACTGACAATAAGTATCTATATTTCTGTATACCTGATGTGAGGATTGCAGGCATCTTTAAACTTTACATTTGTTATTTGATTCATTGGATTTGTTAAAGTTTATTTTAAAATTTTTAGTTAAGATTTTCTAGTGGCCAGCTGGAAACCCAGTATAAATATTCAGGATGCTGGTCAGGGAACTTTGGCTCATGAATGCACATAGAAAACATGCATCCCACAAAACTAAACAAATAAGTTCATATTGGTACCTCTATGAGCCAAGTTAAAATAATTTTAAAAACCAAGTGTTTTAACTACTGCATTGGAAATCATAAATTAAACTGTGATTCTTCTTCACTAATTAGTTTTGATTTCACTGACTAGGTACAGGGGGGCCAGCAATCCCAAGAATGTGCGCCGAGCAAAGCACGTGAGGCCATTTTGCTCAACATGCCACCACCAGCCTGGACTCTAGGCAGCTGCTGCCAACCATGAAACCCGGACTGCTCCCAGCAGGCAGCTGCAAGCACTGCTGCAAGAGCCCAGGAACTATAGCTGGCAGCAGCTACCCAGAGCCTGAGCCGGTTGCAGCCAGGAGGTTGCAAACATCTGCTCTGGCATTAGCTCCGTACCAGTGGGCGCACGCGTGCTTCGAAGCAGATGGTGAGGGAGAGGCCTAAGGCAGCGCAACCCCAGCCTCTCCCCTGCTGCTGGCACAGAGCTGATGGTGGGGCTCCAGAACCCAGTGCAGCTGTTTGTAGCCAGCCTGGGCTCTAGGCAGCTTCAGCAAGTAGCAGGCAGGCTGCAAACAGCTGCGCTGGGCTCCACAGCCCCAGCATCAGCTCCATGCTGGGGGCAAATACACATGCACCTAAGAACAGACAGCGGGAGGGCTGTGCTGCCTCAGGCCCTATCCCCAACCGCCTGATCCAAGGCCAACCAGGGAGCAGGTGAGTTTGCTAGGAAAGGTTTGCTTGGAAGAGGGGCAGCACGAGAAGTGACAGATTAACCATCCCCTCCCCCCCCGCCCCAATGGCTGGAAGATGTCACAATGCCAGAGCCACTGGCACGGCCAGCTTTTCCTCCTGCTTGTACCTGAGGTGTCTGTCCAGGAAGGACTGTTCACTGTTGAGGCTTCCACCCAGGTCCTGGTTGTTGTGAAGGCTGTGGCTTGCAGGTTCCTTCCAGTGACAGCCAGGTAGGGGAGTGCCCATGGTGTAAGCGGTTCCTCCTGGTGGTATCCCCCAATTAGCAGGTAAGAGAGCTACAGCAGCCCTCCTCCATGAGGGCTTCATCGGTTCAATGCTGGAGGAGACCTCTAGCACTGTGGATGAAAACCAGCCAAAAGGTAGTGCTAGCGAAGAGGACACAGACTCCAAGGAAGGTGGGAGCTAGAAGCTTGTGACCTCTGGCAGCAAGCAGAAATCTTCATCTCCACCTACAGCAGTTTGACTGGAGAAGAGATATGAGCCCTAGCACCAGAGGAAAAGCAGCACGTTCTATTGGTGGAAGAGGACAGGCCAGGCCTCTCCAAGGTTGGAAGGATTGAGACCACTGCTACCAAGAAGCAGTGATGGGTGGACGTGGTTAAAGACTCCCTTCTGTGAGGAGGCATCTATCTGCCAGCCTGACCTGTTGTCTGGGGAAGTCTGCTGCTTGCCCACAGCCCAGATCCAGGATGTCATGAAAGAATTACTGAGACTCATCCAGCCCTCTGACTACTACCCCATGCTGCTCCATCCATGTAGGCATGAATGATGCTGCCAGGGTGACCCTGAGCAGATCAAAAGCAACTACAGGGCTCTGGATGCACAGGTGAAGGGGATGGAGGCTCAAGTGGTGTTTTCCTCAATCCTTTTGGTTAAGGACACAGGCCAGGGCAGGAACAGATACATTCTACAGATCACTGCATGGCTGTGCAGATGGTGTTGGCGTCTTTGACCATGGGATGTTGTTTCAAGAAAAAGGATTGCTAGGAAGAGACAACATCCACCTGACAAAGAGAATGAAGAGCATCTTCACAGATAGGCTCACTAACCTAGTAAGGAGGGCTTTAAACTAGGTTCACTGGGGAAGATGGAGACCAAAGCCTTGAGGCAAATGGGGAAGTGGGTGACCTGAAGGAAGTGCAAGCAGGAAGGGGCAACATGGGAGGCCTTCTCATTCTTCCTGAGAAAGTAGGGCAATTGGCTAGTTACCTCACGTGTCTGTACACGAATGCACGGAGCCTGGAAAACAAGCAGGAAGAATCAGAAGTCCTTGCACAGTCCCAGAACTATGGCATGATTGGAATAATAGAGACTCTGTGGGAAAGCTCACATGACTGGAGCACTGTCATGAATAGGCACAGACTGTTCAGGGAGGACAGGCCAGGGAAAAGAGGAGTAAGAGTTGCATTTTATGTAAAAAGAGCTGTATGATTACTCAGAGCTCCAGTATGAAACTGGAAATAGGACTGTTGGAAGTCTCTGGGTTAGGGTCAGAGGGTAGAGCAACAAGGGCAACGTCACGGTAAGCATCTGCTATAGACCACCAAACTAGGAGGATGTGCTGGATGAGTCTTTTTTCAAATTGCCAGCAAACGTTTCCTGGTCACGGGCCCTCGTTCTCATGGGGGTGCTTCAACTACCCCGACATCTGCTGGGAGGGCAGTACAGCACTGCACAGACAATACAGGAAGTTTCTAGAAAGTATTGGGGACAACTTCCTGGTGCAACTGTTGATGAGACCAAGTATGAGCCATGCTTTTCTTGATCTGTTACTCATGAACACGGAAGACTTGGTGGGGAATGTAGTAGGGGATGGAAACTTGGGCAGCAGTGACTAAAAATGATTGAGTTCAGGATCCTGAGGAAAGGAAGGAAGAATAGCACAGTAAAGACCCTAGACTTGAAGACATCAGACTTTGATTCACTCAGGGAACTCATGGACAGGATCCCTTGGGAGGCCAGTCTGAGGGGGAGAGAGAGAAGCCCAGGAGAGCTAGCTGTACTGTAAAGAAACCTTACTGAGGAGGCAAGAAAGAACCATTCCAGTGTGCACGAAGACTAGCAAGTATGGCCAAAGACCATGGCTTAGCAAGGAACTCTTCTGTGAGCTAAAACACAAAAAAAGCTTGTAAGTGGAAGCTTGGACAAAAAGAGAGTAGTATAAGAGTATTGTTCAGGAACACAGAGATGAAATCAGGAAGGCCAAAGCACAACTGGGGTTACAGTTAGCAAGGGATGTGAAGTGTAACAAGGATTTCTATAAGTATATTAGCAATCAGAAAAGGGAAAGTGTGGATCCCTAACTGAATGGGGGAGGAAACTTGGGGCACTTACACACACGTGGGAAGCCTACTCCGACGCACTGGAAATCCAGTGCATCAAAGCACACTTGATTAATTGTGTCTGCTGGTGCACGTAAACTGATGCACTCTGGCAGCCTCATGCATCAGTGGCACAGCATGCCTCCACACAGAGAAAATATCAGCAGTGCACTTTGAACTAAAACATGTTTGATGTATTTTAGTTCAAAGCACACTGCCATTTTGTTGGCACAGAGGCACGCTGCACCGTTGATACATGTGACATGCAGGTGTTTTTAATTAGCACAACTCACTAAGTAGAAGTGTCCACTGCCACATTGGAAGCATGTGTAAAAATGCCCCTAGTGACAGAGGATGAGGAAAAGGCAGGAGAGTTAACTATTAAACATTTTTTGAAGTGCGCTTTTTTCCTTGCCTAGGTAAGCTTTGAAAGAGAAGTTCAGGGGAATTACAAATGTTAAAAATAAAAGACGCAGATCATTCTGGAATGAATACATAAATGCTTCCTCCTCTGTATCTGTAACAGATCACAACAAAAGTCTCGCTAAAATTAAAGCTTTTGTTGTACAGAAAAAAATTAAAGCACTTGTACCAAAAGGATTCAGGAAAACACCACTTGAGCCTCCATCCCCTTCACCCTTGCATCCAGAGCCCTGTAGTCACTTTTGATCTGCTCAGGGTCACCCTGGCAGCATCATTCATGCCTACATGGATGGAGCAGCATGGGGGGTAGTAGTAAGAGGGCTGGATGAGTCTCAGTAATTCTTCCATGACATCTCAGATATGGGCTCTGGGCAAGTGTTTCAAAGAAGCAATACTAGTTTCTCCTTTGGACAGTCAGCCCTCCATATATTTTAGTTGTATGTTTCATAACCAATGTAAACCTGGAGCATTGTAAATAAGCAGCAAGGCATGCATTAGTCAGCATTTAAAAATCTGGGCAAGTTTAAAGGAAAATTTGATACAACCTTCAAGATCTCAGCAAGCTACTAAACTGTACACCTGCAATGAAATCCAATTTTTAGGGTTTATGGCTGTGATTTAAGTAGTTCCCAAGACTGCAGAAAACACTGTCTCTACCCAAAGGCAAGCCAAGAATTTTTTCCTGCTGTTGTTCTTGAAAATGTTTAGCATATCTGAAGAATTTCTATTGTAGAGGCTACACCCATCCAGCCTCCTTCAATTTATTTGCTGTAACCAAATTTGCAGAGGAACATTATGTAATGATAACGTTTTTCTATATCCCCCAAGAGGAAGGAATGTGACCACCCACATCACAGGGCTCTGAAGACTTCTGCAGGATGTTCCCAGCTAGTGCATCTTTTGATACAGATAATAAAGCAGTCTTTTGGCCCAGTGACTTATGTAGTATATTCCATATTCCCCCAAAAGTGTGGAAAATGCAATGAAATAGCTTTTGCAGATTTCTTCAGCCTGCTTCAAAGAGCATCAGCAATTCTTATAATAACTACCTGCACACAAAAGCCAAATGGTTTAGAAAGAAAGAGTATTTAAGCCCCTTTATAGGCTTCTGATGGGAAGAAAAAAGAAAGCCCTTAATCAAGTTAAATCAGTCCATTTTCCAAAGCCAGCTCAAATAATGGCTGCAGGGACCGGTCACAACCTCATCATAATTTTGCAATGCCACTGCTATCAGATATTTAATCCTGGAAAATGAATATTAGAGGTCCACTGATATATCGGTCCATATCATATCGGCACCTATAAAAGTTGACGTTATCGGCTATTTCTTGGCTGATGTAACTGACAGTCACCAATAAACGCTGCGTGCATGTGAGCAGCCGTAGTAGCATGCATGTGGCCAGGAATGCAGCCTGGCAGCTTCTGGCCAATAAGTCTGTGGGAGGAAGGGGAGTGTGGAGGGCAGTTGGAGGCCCCCATGGTGAAGGAGAGAGTGGGGCAGGGGCTGCCCAGTAGAGCTGTGTGAAGCTTCTTTGGGTGCTGATTCGATTCGGAGGAGATTCAGCCCGATTCAATGGACAAATCTTCAAGTCTGAATTGAATCAGGGGACCAATAAAAAGGTCTGAATCGATTCAAAGCTCTCCAAATCTTTGGAAACGATTCAGAGTGCTTTGATGATTCGTGCAGTCTCCACCTGCTGCAGCAGGCAGCTGAAGCCAGACTCAGAGCTGGTAAGTAGTAGACAAGGGGGGGAGTGGGGGACGGGAAGAGGGGGGGTGAGGGACAATGGGATCCCTGCCAGGCCCTATCCCCTGCCTGCTCCCCCACCCCCCCGCAACCCTTGCCCACTCCCCCAGCCCCCCCATGGCTGCCCCACCCACCCCAGCACTGGCTCATTAAGAAAAAAAATGAAAAAATCTCCAGAACTCACCAGCTCCTGCATGGGCCTCGGGGCTTGGGGGAAATCACCTGAAGTCCACCCTACAGCCTCCCATCCCAGCACCACCACCAGCTACCCTGAGCACAACTTCAGCTCAGCCCTCCTGCCAGGAAGAGGCTTGCACAACCCCTGACCCCAAGCCTCCAGTGGGCACCCCACCCTTGCTCCATGCACGAATCCTTGCTCCATACCCCCCATGCTTCCCCCAGGGGTGCACACAGCAGGGGGAGCCACCTCCCGTCCCCACCCCCCAAGATCAGCTTCCCGCAGCTCTGTCCCATGCCCGGCACTGCCCCAGCTGGGCAACGCCTACTCCTGCCCCTGACCCATCCCCATTCTCTCCCTCACTGTGGGTGCCTCGATGTGTCCCCTCCATAACCCCTTCCCCCCTCCCAGATGCTGCTCTCCAAGTTTCTGGGTTGCATATTGGCAATCGAATCAGTACTGATTAACAATCAGTATTGGCCAAAAAAATCTTTATCCGTGCACCCCTAATGAATATACAGTTCCACCGTGATAACCCAGAGGCTAACAGGTTGGACGTACGGTGCAACAGATTGGATCAAGAGGCAAACTGGCTTATGCAGTACTTCCTTCACTCTATGTTTTGCCTTATCTGGTTGCACTTTAAAGCCCTCAAACTCAGTCTTCCTCTTCTCTTTACCAGCATGAGCTGTCCCTGCCCACCAGCGAGCAAGATAATTAGCTGCATTCACATCTCTTCAGAAAGCAAAAAAGAAGTCATTCTTTCGAACAACATCACACCAGCACCAAAGAGCAGCTGCTGAACTAGGCAACAGCACCAAGTCAGAGAGAATAGAATAATAATTTAAGTACCAGATTCAAAGTACACAGACTTCCTGGCCATAGTCAAACAAATTATACTTTAGTCAAACACAATACTATGAATACCAACCTGTTATAGAACTCTATTTAATCAGCAGAAATCAAAGTACATTGACCCCTTTGAAGATGGAGAAAGCAAGGAACAAAGCAGTGAACTGACTTGTCTAAAGTCATCCAACAGGCCACCGGTAGAGCCAGAAAGAGGAAGTCCCTGTCATAGTATCATAGCCATAGTATCATAGTACCTAGGGTCAGAAGGGGCCTAAAGCAGGCCATCTAGTCTGACTCCCCGCCAATGGCAGGAATGAGTGCCAGGGTCACAGGACCCCGGCCAAGTACCTATCTAATCTACTCTTAAAGATGCCCAAAGTAGGAGCAAGAACAACTTCCCTAGGAAGCTGGTTCCACATCCTAGCCACCCTAACTGTG
>JAGPOW010002067.1:11279418-11307755 GCA_030014935.1 Caiman crocodilus
CGCCGACTTAAAGACATCCAGCCCTTCCAGAAGCCCTTCCACCAGGTCTACCCTCACCCTTGGCCTAGCAGTGATTCCCGAGGGGGAATACAGGCTTCCTTTATTGGGGGGAAGTTCTGGTCCCCCCTCAGGAAGACCGAGGCAAAGAACCCATTGAAGATCTCAGCCTTCCCATCGGCTGTGAACACCAGGTTGCCCGACGAGTCCCTCGGGGGGCCCAGCGTTGCCTGGGGCTCTCTTTTTGCTCCCCACATATTTGAAAAAGGACTTCCTGTTGTCCTTGATCCTAGTTGCCAGATGAAGCTCTACTCCTGCCTTGGCCTTCCTAATAGCCCTCCTGCACTCCCGAGCACAAGAGGAGTACTCCTCTTTGGAGACTGCTCCTCTCTTCTAAAGGTTGTGTGCCTCCCGCTTAGCCCTCAGAGTCCCCCGAATATCCCTATTAAGCCATGGGGGCTTCCAGGCACTTTTGCCCATCTTGCATCGGGCAGGAACGGTCACCCCTTGGGCTCAGAGGATTATCTCCTCTAGGAACATCCACCTTTCATGGATGCCCATGTCCTCAACTCTACAGCCTACGCAAATGACCTCGTGCTCCTCACCCCCAACGCCACCCAGCTACAGCAGATGCTGGACGTGATGTCCGAGGCGGCCAGGTGGATGGGCCTCCACTTCAACGTCGCCAAGTGCATCTCCCTGCACATCGACAGGAGGCAGAAGAGCCGCATCCTGGACTCCACCCTCACGATCCAGGGCTAGGCGATGAGGCACCTACGCAATGGCGAGACCTACTGCCACCTGGGGACACCCACCAGCCACTGGGCCAGGAAGACACCAGAGGAGACCATCAACGGGATCATGCAGGATGCCCACAAGCTGGACTTGTCCCTGGTGGCCCCCTGGCAGAAGATTGATGTGGTGAACACCTTCCTCATCCCCCGCGTCACGTTCATCCTGAGAGGCTCAGTGGTCCCCAAGATCCCCCTCAAGAAGGCGGACGCCGAGATCCAGTGGCTGCTCAGGAAGTGGCTGCACCTGCCGCTGAGGGCCAGCAACAAGATCCGGTACATCCCCTACCGGCAGGGGGTGCCAACATGCCCCGCATGGGAGACCTCGGCGACATTGCATGGTCACCCACGCCTTCCACCTCCTGACCTGCCTGGACGCAATGGTAAGTATCATCACCGCCAGTGCCCTGGAGGAGACCGCCCACAAGAGGATTGGGAGACAGCCCACCAGACATGACTTGGCCATCTTCCTCAGCGGCTTGCTGGAGAGTGAGTTCAGCTGAGACAGTGGGGACTTTGCCTCACTGTGGAGCCGAGCCCGCAAGGCCACACACCACCTCCGGAAGTGCATCAGCTGCACCTGGACCTGGACCTGGACCGAGGAGCACCAGGAGCTGGGAGTCTTCTTGCAACCAGCCCTGCACGTCGACCCTGTGACCATGACGCCCCTCACGAGGACCTTCCTGGAGAGGTTCCTGAAGGATGCCATCCGCAACAAGTACACCGGTGACCTGAGAGCCAAACCTGACTAGGGCAAGGTCTTTGACATCAAGTTCCCTCGAAGTGGGACTCCAGCAACCACTTCATGGCAGCAGGAGCTTCACGCGCTTTGCGGACTGGCGCTTCCTCCACCGCGCCCGCCTCAACTGCCTGCCTCGCAACGGGGCCATCTGCTTCAGCCACCGGGACAAGAGGTGCCGACCATGCAGCTACATGGCCAAGACCCTCCCCCACGTGCTGTGCAGCTGCAAACCACACACCAGGGCCTGGCACTCCGCCACAACGCTGTCCAGAACCACCTGGTGAGGGCCATTCCAGCCACAGCAGAGCAGGTCTCCATGAGCCACACCATCCCAGGCTGCAGGAGCCAGATGTGTCCCGACATCGTCGTCAAGAAGATCATGATTGTGGATGTCACCATCCCATTTGAGAACCGGCGCCAAGCCTTCACTGACGCCCAGGCTCGCAAGCGGGAGAAATACACCCTGCTGGCCAACACCCTGAGAGGCCGCAGCTACGACGTGACAGTCAACGCGCTCATCGTGGGAACACTTGGAGCCTAGGACCCCAGCAACAAGAGCATCCTGCGTACCTGCTGTGTCTCCCGCCGTTACACCAAGCTCATGCACTGCCTCATGGTGCCCGACACCATCCGTTGGTCCCATGACATCTACGTCAAACACATCATGGGCCACCACCAGTACACGGACCCCACCAGAAGAACAGCCACCAGACCGGACCCAGATGGGACCTCCTGAACCCACCCCGCTCTGCACCAGACAGACCTTCACTCCGAGAGGATTCTTCAGCAACGGACAACCCTGCTCCACCTGAAGAGGACCCCCACGGTGAGACTGTACATGGACTGAGACACTTTGTCTTCAGACCACTTCTTCCACCATTGCGGACCATTGTAACGGGTTTGTGTGTATCTATCCTCTTCTTCTCTCAGCATCTCAGCAACCCCCTCCCTCCTCTTCCCCCTACCCCCAGGGTTAGTTGGCTAACTTTGTATCACCTGTAACCTAGTTGCATTCCCCTCCTCACCCCCATCCTTCTAATGTTAGTCCCTTACCCAGGCGCTACATATTTCCCTATTGGCTTTGTCAGCTTTTTTCTGGATTTACAATCCTAAACATCTACTAATAAAAGTCAATCCACTTCAGCCAGTCTAAGATCTATGCCACAAGCGTCCAACTGTGTGGCACAGTACTGGAGCAGCCTGGGCAGGCACTACGTACATCATGAAGCCTGCACCCTGCCCAAGGTGCTAGTCCAGCATGTGCCATACCCTGTGTGGGTCTGTTCAAGCCCAGGTGTAGCAGTGGGGACCAGATGGCTCTGCCATGTCTGACACCCCTTCACTAAGCAATCTAGCAAGTTCCTCTGGGTTTTAGGAATCTGATTGACACACTGACTCGTGTTGGAGTTGTTCTGCCTTTGGAAGGATATTGAACTCTGTGCTGCTAGGCACATTCTTTTTCTTACAAATGTACAAACAGCACTCAAGCCCTAGATGAGGAAGTTCTGTCCAGACAGCAGGCTTGTAAACATAGCCTACAAGAAGACTGGGAAGTTGCCGAGGAACACTAGAAAAGAAATCAAGGAAACAAGTTGGAGACAAAACTTTCCAGGTTGTTATTAACAAAATGAAGAGCAGAGCTATGTTCCAGGCTTGACATAGACTCTAGGTCAAGACTAGAGTAATCATTGTGAGTAATAAAGAACCACAAAGGAACCAAGTTTTTGAACATCCCTATAATCAAACTGCCAACATGACTGAGAAAGAGTTATTTTTGTACTGCAAACAAGAATGCGTCTTCTGCCTATACTTACACTTCCTCCTAAATTAAGATAAATTAGTTTGTCATCCTCTCTGAATAAATGACATGGTAATCTAAATGCCAGTGATTGATAAATTTCAGCCTTCAGAATCGTATATCTACAATCCACTGTGATGACCATATGTTAGAATTTCACAGAGCAACATCATGAATTTCCTGAATTTTCCCCACTACTAAATAGGCACTGCTTTACAAGTAAACCTCAAAGTAAGCTGGCATCCTCTTCTAATTTTCTTTCATAAAGCCATGGGGATTGTTTTGGCATCTTTGCTTGCCTGTTATTGATACATACTAATTAATGAACAGTGCACTCAGGTTTGGCCATTACAAATAGCATCCCTTCCTCAACAGTTTCTGGTGCTCATGTTCTGAAGTCCTCAGAGAACAAGGACAGGGCCTCCTGGCTGCCAGTTTTTAAATGGCAGAACACTGCACTCTTGCCCCATTTGCATTATTTTAAGTCTAGTCTGACCTATACCTCCAAGCCCCATGCCAACGATTGCCACCCTAATTCAGCTTCATGTCAATTAATGATAAAAACACAAAGGATAAAAACAAGTCACGGGACTTCAGCAATATAGAAGATGTTTATAAGATGCCAGTTAGATGGCCTGATAGATAATAGATTAATTTGAGACAACTGTCACAGCATCAGTCCATTCCCTATTTTCCCTGTCAAACTGATACTGAAGAGAAACTTTTGCAATTAGCATCCCAATTTGCATGAGGGGTATACTTTAGTTCTTCAGAGTAACATCCTGCATGTCTTTGGAATTTCATATTCCACAGCCGGGCCCTGGAAGGGAAGGCACTTATCATATCAATCAGCAAAAGCAACTAAGGTCACCTTATGAGTTACAGAAAAGAAACCCACTTTTGTAAGTATTAATCAGAGTGAACAAGCCTCTTATTGGTAGGAGAAACACAAGCGAACATGATGGATGGATCTAAAGAGAAGCATCAGCTAAGACGCATCTACCACCTCATAAATCCCAGAGTAGAGTTAAATGGAAATCAGACAAAAGAGTCCTTTTATTGAAGCAGTTCATTTCACTACCAGACAAGAAAAGGATCTTTTCTGTGAGGCAAAATGTGACCACAGAGCCAGGGGAGATTTTGGGGCCTGCCAGCCAGTAAACTACAGATTCATTGGTTCATTAAGAAAAACCAGGGTCTCTCTGAGGCACAAGTTTTTTGAAAAGTTCTACTGGTTTGTGACACTGTACCCACTGCAGGTGGTGACAGCAGTCTCTTGGTGTCTCCAAAGACACAGTGTCCTCTTACTGCAAGGCATTACACTCCTTGTCTTCAACTCTGGAGTCAGATTCTGGCTGAACTGAATCATTTCTCTGCCAGAGGACATTACCCTTCTCTGTAATGTTTGTGAACACCACACACCTTGTATTGTTCACATTGTCAAAGAGCAGTAAGAGGAAGTTAAATGCAGAGACCGGAGAAACCTTCCTGGCGTGAAAAAATCAAATGCTCCAAGTTTTAGAGATTCAACTTAAGAGTGGTTACAAGTAGAAACCAACCATTATTTCCAGAAGCTCCCTTTTCCTGCCAAGGAACCCTGTCAGATGTTTCAGGCCTATCACTTAAGGGTTTATTAAACACCATCAGGCAGAAAAACAGGTCTCAATTTTTCTTTTGTTCTTGGTGAGATGCTCTTGTCGAGGCAAACTCCATGCTGCTGCACACACAGCCCAAAGGCCAGAGCTGTGAGCTAAAAGACCTGAGGACCTAAGAGGGTAGGTGGCAGCTACGCACCACGTCCCACCTGAGTGCGCGCACAGACCCATGACCCAACCAGCACTGGAGCCAGGCACTTCATTGTCCACATCACAGGTACAGGGATGAACGGTAGGGTTGTTTCTGACCCTCCACACACACCCCCCGCCCCACACGCCTGTGTTCCCCCCTACCCCGTGCCCCCCCACACCACATATGTGCGCCCCCACCCCTTGCCCCCCTCACACACCCGCCCGCACGACCCCTCCACACACCCGCCCCCACATACGCGCGCCCCCCACCCCTTGCCCCCACACACACCCGCCCGCACGACCCCCCCCCACACACACAAACACATACGCGCGCCCCCCACGCGCACACACGCAGCTGCGTCACTTGGGGCTTTAGCCACCCACTTGCCGAGGTCTCGGGGCTGCCCGGGCTGCGGGACCTGGCGACCGAGCAGTGGGTAGCAGGGAGTGCCCGACGCACAGCCGAGCCGCCCGCACCGCACGGACCCGCCGGGACCCGCGGAGGAGCCGGTGGGAGCGACTCCTAAGGAGCGGCGACTCCAGCGGGCCGGGGCCGGGGCCGGGGCCGCGCCGCCCTTACCGGATTTGGGAGGGTAGCGATAGGCCGAGTTGGCCTGGATGTCGATGTCCTCCACGCCCGCGATGCGCCGGCTCAACAGGGAGCCCATGACGGCACCGGCCCAGTCAGGGACCAGCGGCGACGACGGCAGCCCCAAACAGCCCGACCCGGCCCGACTACGCTCCGCACGACACCAGGACGGGCCGCCGGGAAAGCGAGTCCACCCGCGGGACTACAGCTCCCAGCAGGCGCCGCGCGGCTGGTAGCGCTCCCGGCGCCGCCCTGCGCCGGAGCGCATTGAGTAGCTTGCGGCCTCGGGGCGTGGATGCTAGTAGCGTGTTCCTCTCGCAAGTGCCGCTGACCCTCTGGCGCCTGGAGGGGCTTGCGACGGTACACGCCACAGCCAAGTCTGGGACTTAGGAGACGCAGAGGGTCCTGGCTGGAGGGTCTCTCTCCCTCTTCTCCTCCGGGAGAGCGGGAGACGCATTTGAACCTGGGGAAGGCGGCCTGGCATTGGAAACCATGTCTGACTGTCCCATCTACGTGGCTGGTCCAATAAAAGAGATTGCCTTAAGAAATCCTTGCCAGTTGCATCGTTTTGGGGCTGTCATGGCCATGACATGGCTCTTACAGGACCTCTGCCACTCAGGATCAGATACAGTCAAACTTGGCCTCAGCAAGGTACTGGTATTTTCCCCTAGGTCAAGTTGGCATAGACTGGGCAAAAGTCTGCAGAATAATGAATGGCACAGGGAAAGGCCATCATGAGTTTATTTTCTCTGGCTCCTAACACAAGAGCTAACAAACACAGCCAAAACAACAGGTAGCAAGTTCAAACTTGGTAGCATGAACTTGGTACCACAGGAAGTCGGTGAGGCCAGGATTCAAAGGTGGACTGGATATTTTTATGAATAATAAGGTATCCAGAATTATAGTAAATACTAAGACAAAAATTAAATAAAGCCCAGGCAATCTCTATCTATTAGGAGCTAGGGAGGGACTTTTGGTGAGAAGCTGATTATCCTACAGCTACTTTCTGCCAACAGGCCTTTAAGCATCCAATACTGGTTACTACTAAAGACAAGACATGGACTATATAGAGCACAGGTGTGGTCTGGTCTGGCATAACACATGGTCTTCTGCTAGCAGTTAAATATTTAGTGTGCTGAGCCCAATTCCTTCTGTGATTTCCTACACTTCCTCTGTCTGCTATCTCTTGCCTTGTACTTTGGTTTGTGGCTCTGTGATGGAGTGACCATCTTTCCTTTCTGGAATTGTAGAGTCCAGCCGGAGAGGATCCTGGGGAATGGCTGAGACTCCTAGATGCTGTCAAATAATACCCTTTAAAAGTTGTGGGAGAGCCAAGGGAAGCCTGACCCTGGACACCCTTTCCTTTTAGCCCTGATAAAGCTGTTCTGGGCTGTAAGAGGGGGTGTATGTTTCAGTCCTACTGAACACAACTTGTCAGCTGCTAATATGATGTAGTGTGGATGCAGGCAAGCACCACTTAAGCAAAAATCTAGTCCTCCATTGTTTTTCCACAATTATCATGTGCTCAGGAAAGACAAAACAGGTTTTCTCACAGTAAGCTGGCAATGAATTCAAGACAGCCCATCTTGCTATAATGCTAAAAAGAATAGGATATACCCCAGTGTCATGCTTGAGTGGTTGCTCACTCCCAGGCTGCATCAGAGGAGCACTCTGAGTGTATATTAGCCTTTGCTGACCCCTTAGTGCCTCTGTTACAAAGCTAGCATATAGCCACCTCAGGTACATCTATTCTGAGCTGCAATAGATGCACCTCAAGAGTTTTATCCAAAGCCCAGGGAAATCAGGGGAAATATTTCTATTGATATTTATTTGCTTTGGGTCAGGTTGGAAGGGTCCATTTTACTGAAGGAGCCTATCTTCCCCAGTCCGTGAGTTATACCAGCCCACAGCAGTGACCAACTCTTGGAGGCCAACATCCTACAAGTCATGTTGTTTACATGGTGGCCCCTGGGCTGGGCAGGTTCATTCAGCCTTTGCCCATTAGTGAATGAGGTAAAAACCAGGAGGAAGCTGTAGGTACTGGGATTCTCCAGGCTCGATTAAACATCTTCAGACTTCTTCAGGGCTGGGGCTAGTAATGGGGACCTGTCAAAGTCAGGGGGGCAAGCTACAGCTGTGGTAAGGATTGACAGGGGGAGAATGAAGCTGGAAATAGGTCAGTTTTGCCCTTCAAACTTCACACAAGCCAAGCAGGCAAGAGAGGTGAGGATCAGCTGGGTGCAGAGAGATTTGCAATGCAGTAGATGACTGGGAAAGCAGCTTGGCCAGACAGGATGGAGGATCTAAGCCACGTGTCTGGGCAAGAAAAGAGGGTCTAAGAATGGAGCTCTTGCAGAGGAACAAGAGCCAAGGTTCAGCTCCCTCTGCCCTGCAATCGCAGAACTCCAAGGTTGTGTGGGCAGGCCCAATGTCACATGGCTCTGCAAGGCTGGACTTTGGGCTTCCCATGTTTCCTGATTTGCAGAACGGAGTGGAGGGCAAAGCAAGTCTCTCTCAGGGAAGGTCTGTTGTGGGTTTTGCTTCTAGCTGCATTGTCCTGCCTCAGGGACAAGCTGTTATGCAAAATGCAGGATCAGCACCTGCCAGTGTGCTACATGCAGAATGATACCACTGCTGCCCCTTGCATAGCCCCCACTTTCACATAGTTCCTTTGGCCCCTCACTTCCCAGCCAGCCTCCCAGGCCCACCCCCCTCTCTCCTCCTCCTTTGGGTGTGCTGGAAGTGACCTCTCCTCTCCTAGAGTTATGGGAGGGCTGGAGAAAGAGTTTAACAGCTCAGAAACCAGTAGATGGTGCTCAAGAATGTGGAGAGCTGTTGCTGGGCTTGAAGGACCAATTAAATGTGTCCTGAAGGGCAGTTGGCTTCTCTGGCTACTCTGCATGGACCTCCTAGGACACAATCTGTCCCCTACATCATGGAAAACCCTCCACTGCAGGGTTGGTTGTTTCTGCACCATCTGATGAGGTCAAATTTGCTCCCCAGGCACTTGCCTAACAGTCCTGGGACCCTGTCTGGCCTGCCTTGCCTCACTTCTCACAGAGGAGTGAAATTTCCTGCATCAAATGGCTCCTGCATAAGTGAACAGTAGACAAATGACAAGTGTTCTGGGGGATTGCTGGAAGGGAGAGACAGTCAGAATGGGTGTGAAAGAATATTTGTGGATGCAGGTGCCTCTGTGTTCAACTGAGATAAATGGGAGTAGGAGTGCAGAAGTGGATAAGTATATGTGCAAGTGAAATGAGCATCCATGTATACAACAGGATGTGTATACCCTACTATGAGTGTGGATAAGTGGGTGGGTGTGGGTATATGTTCAAGTGTGCGTATGTGTGCTACCAGATGTGCCAATGGGGGTGTGGGGGAGCATGTGTAATCTGATGTGTGTAAATGTTTGCAAAGTTGTGTAAATGAGTATAGAGATGGGAGGAGAGATATGTGAATAGGAATGTGTTCAAGACTAAGTATGTGTGCAAGAAGGTGTGAGTGTATGTATAAGTATATACATAAATGCAGGTGTGAGTATGAAAATGCTAATATGTATCTGTGAGGGGTGCATGTGAGTGTTCAATGTGCATGCAAATGTGTAAGTGTGTAGGTATGTGCGAGTGGGGGAAAGGTCTATGTATGAGAGGATTCCCTGCACAGCTAGTTTTCTCCTTACCCTGTTCTCCCAGATGTTTTCCTCCTGCCTCTGCCTTATGCCCCATGAGCCAGCTAAGACAAGCCCACTCAGAGCACATTCCCTGTTGGGACCATCACAGCCTGGTGCAAGAAGCTGAAAACAGCTTGGTCTCAGCAGCAAAAAACTACAGCTTGCAGACTGACTCAGAGGAAATGAGGGCTGTCTGGTCAGCATCAAGAACAAACCCAGGTGCAAGCATGCCTCATTGGGCTGCATGATGAGCCTGTGGCCATTCAGCAGCAGAACTGGGAGTATCCAATTCCAGGGGATTGTATTTTCCTGTCTCTTGCTGTTTCTTTCTCCTCCTTTATGCATTTTCATCTGGCTTTTCTTAAGATGAAACAGTCTTGGACATTACCAGAGCTCCAAGCTTTTTTTTTTTCAGGGCTGCTTCTCCTCCCCCCACCCCCACCCCAGTAGCCTGGCTTCTCCCCACCCTTAGGCCCGGTCCTCCACTGCATTGGACCCAGGCTCGCTCCTCTCCTCTTCCCACCACTGTGGCAAGGAGTAGGGGAAAGGGCCGTGACCCCAAGCAGCAGGAAGGAAGGGGGAGTGGGCCCAGATGGGGCCCACTCCCCCTCTCCCCATCATTCTTGACAGGCAATTGGCTAGTATATATAATGTGTGTGTGTGTGTGTGTGTCTTTGTCTTTGTTGTTGTCACTGTCGCTCTCACCGTTGCTTCTGCTGCTGCTGACACTGCTGTTGTCATCACTGCTGTTTTGAGTTCTGGTTGTATTGCTGTAGTCTTCATTATCGCTGACCACTCCGCCTCCTGGATTAGAATAGCCTTTGCCAAGTGGAGTTCGCTGCATCTTCTTCATCCTCTCCCACCGCTTTCTGGTAGTAAGGCTGGAGTTCACTCAGAAACATTTTGACACAGTCTGTTTCCTCGAGCTCCATGCATCCATATACCAGTAGATTTCTGCATTACCACAAGGCACTCCTGACACAGAACACAAGCTGGTTGAAAAGAGCTGTTAGGGACCCCTGATGTTAAATTAGGTGTCCGAGCTGCCTCAGACTGTTGGAGGGCAAGGTGGTCTACTAAGCAAAGCAATGGGCTGGAAATTGGGTTCCATTCCAGGCTCTGTCTCTGACTTTGGTGAGCCTGGAAAAGCCACTTCCCCATCTCCATTTAACTTGTAAGTTCTTTGGGGTTGGAGCTGGTTTGTCATGTGTATGTGTCCAGCACCTAACACTGTGGCTCAGTGGAGGCTCAGTGGAAGCACTGCTATTGTACTTACTGACTTGGTTGGGCACCCCATACACAGGTATTTGGGGGTGGCAAGCTCTCTAGCCTAAGGAGCTTTCAGGCGAGAGTTTCTCATTTCTAACAGAAAGAGGAGAAGAAAAGAGGGGGATCTGTTAACACTCTGGTGATTGGTGGGTGCCCAGCATTTCCCCAGCACTGCTTTCCTGGTTGTGTGCTTAATAAGCAGACAAGTTGCAGGTTGGGTGGAACAAGGAACCAAACTCACTCCTTGGCAATAGAAACTCTGATCCAAACAGCTCACAATGCTGTGACCAGAAAGGTAATTAGGGTGACTCACACAGCTGGCAACAAAGTCTCACCCCAGAGAAGTCTAACCCAGGAGAAGGCACAGCATGGCAAGGAGTGGAAAGACAGCATGGTTCAATGACAGGGAAAGGCCTGGGAAGGGGGAGGCACCTTGTCTGCAGGAGCTTAAACAGGGGTTTGATTACTAGTAAATGACAATTTGAGGCTGAGTGGAGAGATGAAGTTTTGTTGTATTTGCACCAAATAGTGGAGCCTGACAAGAAAACTCCCATGAGAACAGAACCCAGTACCCCCAGCAGGGGTGCAGTAAAGGCAATGCAGTGCCAACAACACTGGGGGAGGAAAGAGGGGCAGTCCTCCTGCAGCCAGGCCTCCTCCCTGAACTTCCTTATGCATTTCAGGGCATCACAAGTCCCCAGAGGGGAAGAAACTGGGCAGCTCTAAGAGTTGCAATCCTGCCTGGCCCTTAGTCATGAGGCTGAAGTTAGTTGCTTATTCTCAATTCCTTATTCCCGGTTCTTTATTCCCAGTTCCCAGTCCCTTTTTCAAAAGCTAATCTAGTCCCAAAACAAGCTTGTTATTAATGAATTACACATCCTAAACAGAGGATTGCAACAGAGAGGATTTCATTAGATAGGCAGACATACTAATTAATATGTAAAATAATATCCCACATCAAGTACAGAGCCCTAAAAGAAAGTCAGATTAGAATGGGATAACAGGGAAAAATATTTATTAGGCCACTCCAACCTTCCTGTTAATGCCATTGGGTGACTGTCCCAAAAAAGCCTGACCACAGTCCTGCCCAGCCCAAAGCACAGTTTGGCTGTGCCAGGCTGCCAACTGACAGCCCCCATGCCCACTGTACTAAGTATAATGGTTTGAATAAGGAACTGGATTTGGGCTGGGATTATGGCTAAAAGTTCTGTTTGAGCCATCCATCAGAATACCTCTGCACCACTGGGGGACTCTTCTGGATGAGTATGACCGGAGTTTTGCCCAGTACAAAGCACGGTTTAGTCATGCCAAACTGCCAGCTGACAGTACCCCAGCCACTGTGCTAAGTATATGGACTTAAATAATGAACTGGAATTAGGGCTGGGATAATACCTAAAAATCCTTCTTAGGCTACCATCCACCATGCCTCTGTGGCACCAGGGGACTGTCCTGAACATCTGTGACCAAAGACTTGCCCAGCCCAAAGCGTTGTTTCACCATGCAAGTGTGCCAACTGACAGCACCCCAGCCACTGTGCTAAGGACATGGACCCAGGGGCAATGCATGGTAGCGCACCCCCTACAAAAAGGTGCTGCCAACACTGTTGATGGCACCTGTAAGCTGCCACCACTTGCCACCCTGCTGCCAGCAGCGTCCATCTAAAGGGGATCCGCAATTGTCGCTGGCCACCACTGCCACCAGCGTCTGCGAATGGTCACCAACCCCTGGTCAACGTTCACCACCCCACTCCCCTCCGCCACCAACAGCACCAATGGCATCTACGAGAGCTCTCGCTTACCATTGCTGCACTCCCACCACCACCATGCCCCCCAGCCACCAGGGGCACACCTTGTTCATGCATGGACCCAAATAAAGAACATGATTTTGGGCTGAGATAATAGATAAAAATCCTTCTTGGGCCACCCGAGAACATGTATCTGTGCTACTGGGAGATGTTCCTGGACATCTCAGACCAGAGACTTGCCCAGCCCAAAGTGCAGTTTGGCCGTGCCAGGCTGCCAACTGACAGCAGCCCAGCCACTATGCTAAGTATATGGAATCGAATAAGGAACTGGATTTGGGGCTGGGATTATAGCTAGAAATCCCTTTTAGGCCACCCCATAACAAACCTCTCTGCCACTGGGGGACTCTCCAGGATACCTATGACCAGAGACTTGCCTGGCTCAATACATGGTTTGGCAGTGCTAGGCTGCCAAATGACAGCACCACTGCCATTGTACTAAGTATATGGAACTGAATAAGGAACTGGATTTTGGGCTATGATTACAGCTAGAAATCCTTCTTGGAACACCCCGTGCCATGCCTCTGTGCCACCAGGGGACTCTCCTGGACACCTATGACCAGAGACTCAACCAGTCCAAAATGTGGTTTGGCTGTGCCAGGGTGCCAACTAACAGCACGCCAACCACTGTGCTAAGTATATGGACCTGAATAAGGAACTGGATTTTGGGCCGGGATTATAGCTAAAAATCCTTCTTGGGGCACCCCACACCATGCCTACGTAGAACTGGAGGATTCTCCTGGAGATATCTGACCAGAAATTTGCCCAGCTGAAAATGCGGTTTGGCCATGCCAGGCTGCCAATTTACAGCCCCCCATTCCTATTGTACTAAGTATATGGACCTGAATAAGGAACTATCTTTTGGCCTGGGATTATAGCTAGAAATCCTTCTTAGGCCACCCCACACCATGCCTCTTTGCCACTTGAGGACTCTCTTGGACATCTCTGACCAGAGTCTTGTCTGGCTCAAAGCCCAATTTGGCTGTGCCAGGTTGCCAACTGACAGCTCCCCAGCCACTGTTCTAAGTGTAATAGCTCGAATAAGAAACTGGTTTTAGGCTGGGATTATGGCCCCAAATCCTTCTTGGGCCACCCCATACCATGCCTCTGTTGCACTAGGGGTCTCCCTTTGTTATCTCTGACCAGAGTCCTGCCCGGTCCAGGAAAGGGTTTGACTGTGCCAGGCTGCCAACTGAGTCTCCTCAGACACTGTACTAAGTATATAGGCCTGAATAAATTAAAACCTTAACTATTAACCTTTAGCTCAAAATGGATCACAGTCACAGTCAGTGGCAAACTAACCTGGGGAGCTCCTTCCTAGCCAAGTCACTGGAGAAGTGAGTCTCACCCATGGCTGCCATCCAGGGACTCTACCACCTGCAATCCAAAAGAAATTCCCTATATGAGCCAGTATACTTAGTGCAGTGGGCATGGGGGGCTGCCAGTTAGCAGCCTGGCACAAAGAAAACACGCTCTGGGCCAGGCATGACCCTGGTCAGGGGTGTCCAGGAGCGTCCTCTGAGGCCACAGAGGTATGGCATGGGGTGGCCCACAGTCCAGTTCTTTATTCAGGTCCAAATACTTAAAAGAGTGGCTGAGGTGCTGTCAGTTGGCAGCCTGGCATGAACAAACTGCTCTTTGGGCTCACCAAGACCCTGTCCAGATATGTCCAGGAGAGTCCCCGGATGCCACATAGACATGGTATGGGGTAACTCAAAAAGGATTTCTAATTATAATCTCATTCCAGAAACCAGTTCCTAATTCAAGCCCATATATTTAGTAAAATGGTTGTGTGGGGGGGAGGGTGTCACATGGCAGCCTGGCACAGCCAAACTGCCGGGCAAAGCCAAAACCGCCAGGCAAGGCCAAACCTGGCACAGCCAAACTGCCTGGCATGGCCAAACCACTGGGACAGTCTATTGTCACAGATGTTCAGGACAGGTGGCAAATAGGCATGGCATGGGGTGGCCCAAGAAGGATTTCTAGCTATAATCCCAGCCCAAAATCTAGTTCCTTATTCAGGTCCATATATTTAGGACAATGGTTGGGGGGCTGTCAGTTGGCAGCCTGGCATGGCCAAATCACAGTTTGGGCCAGGTAAGTCTCTGGCCAGAGATGTCCAGGAGAGTCCCCTGGTGGTACAGAGGCATGGTGTTGGGTGGCCCAAAAAGAATTCCCAATTATAATGTCAGTCCAAAAGCAATTCCTTATTCAAACCATTATACTTAGTAAACTAGGCATGCGGGGCTGCCAGTTAGCAGCATGGCACAAACAAACTGCACTATGGACAGGGCAAGACTGGTCCAATGAGTCCAGGAGAGTCCCCTGGTGCCACAGAGGTATTCCACAGGGTAACCCAAACAGAACTTCTAGCGATAATCACAGTCCAAAAACGAGTTCCTTTGAACCATTATATTTAGCACAGTTGGCATGGGGGCTGTCTGTTGGCAGCCCAGCACAGCCAAACCATGATTTGGTCTGTGCAGGACTGTGGTCAAGGTTCTTTGGGACAGTCCCCCAGTGGCATTGACAGGATGTTTCGGGTAACCCAAGAAGTATTTTGCCCCATAATCCCATCCTAATCTGACCTTCATTTAGGGCTCTGTACTTGATGTGGGATATTATTTTACATATTAATTAGTGCATATACATAGCTAATTAAATTCTCTCTCTTTAGGATATGTAATTCATTAATAGCAAGCTTTCATTGGGTCTAGATTAGCTTTGAAAAAGGAACTGGCAACCGGGAAAAAAGAACTGGGAATAAGCAACCAACCTCAGCCTCATCCCTTAGTCTGCATTTGCCCTGTCCCCACCCCTAGAAGGACCAGACAGAGTCTGCCACTTCCTGCTTTGGGGCTACTCCAGAGCTGTTCCCTTAACTACACAATATAGGGAATTATGCAGTTGCCTTTAGCTGCGTTCTCATAAAATCCCAGGGTTTGTTTCAGATTAAAGGTGAAAACCTATAGAAGCCAGGGGCTTGGAGTCAGGCCCTGTATCAGAACTCTGCCTTCCTGGAAGACAGCTCTGCAAAACTTTGGGCTAGGGACTGGTAGAGACATGAAACTGTGTTCCCTTCACAGAGTTGGCATCAGCAATGAATGGTTAAGCCTTGATTCATATGCATGAGCCACAGTGAGCAACATGAGAAACAACAGAGACAATGTGAGGCTACAGCAGCAATGCAATACATGACCCCAAAGACCATTTATCTGGCTCTTTATATCCACTTGATGCTGGGGAGGCAGGACCCTGATCTTGGAAGGGGAGAGTGCCTGTGACAGTAACACACGAGTAGCTGTGCATGGCAGAAGAGCAATCAGGTCTCATGCTTCAAGATATCAGCAGTCACACAGAGGTCAGAGAAGACTGTTCATCATATGTACAGGAGAGCACCCCTAGCCAAGTACATTTACTCTGCAATAGACACTGTGATTTCTCCCCTCATCTTCTGACAGTCTTGCTAACCATGAGTCTACCATCCCTGACAGCCAAACTAGAAGAGAAGGCAGTGGTCACCCTTGAGGGTTTCTACTTCTGTCATCCTGCCCTGGACTGATAGATTTGGTTTTTTGTGGGCCAGTTCCCCAGGTCAGATGAATGACAAATGCCAATGGGTACAAGCTGGTCAGATAATGAGAAAATACCACCCCTGTCATCAAATTCGGCTTGGGAGGTATGTGCAGAGAGTAGGCCTCTGCCAGTGGAATGCAGCAGGAAAGATAAGAGATTCTTGAAGCTCAGCCTCTTGTCCTGCTTGCCCCCATCTTACAGTAGTTTTGCAGACATGGTGACACCAAATAATGCCAACTACACTATTTCCCATTCACACCAATTCTCAGAGCACATCATATTTAACTTATGAACTTAGTCTAGTGTGTTTGGAATTCTGACTTTCTGCAATTGAAACTACTGACTCCAGTGAAGTCTGAGGAGCCATCTGACATAAAACAAGTGACACCTGTGCAGTATGTGGATTTTTATTTGGTACAGTGAAATGAGAATCTACCAGATGGAGATCAGGCTCTCCTCTTAGTAACACTGTTAAAGCATTTCTCTAACTCACTCAGAAATGCCATTTAGAAGCCTTCTTGGAAATTCAGGCCAAGGCAGTTAAAAGCATAGCCATGTAAACAAGATCAGCTCTTCCAAAGTCCAATTGGTTTATTACCCACTGAAACAACTTGGTTTGTCTTTCCTCCCAGATCCCTTCTCCTCCCCACTGCAACTCATGGTCAGGCAGTAAAGGCTATTATTTGCCAAGTACTCATAGAATAACAGAGTTTGGGAGCTCTAGAAACTAAAGGCAAAGTCAGAATGACCTAGCAGTGGGATGCCCATGAACTTTGCTTCTATAAACACCAGCCTCCTGCAAAGGGCCTGGAGCTCTCCCTGCTTGCTCTGTTGTTCTGGGGTCCCAAACCATCTCCACAGCAAAACAAACTGTGAAGGTTCTAAAATGGCTATTTTCTTTAATTAAGCAGCATTTCAGACTTGTTTTTCCAGTATTATTTACACTTTGCTGACTAGAAACTCCTCTCAGCTGCCTTTTCTCCTGGGGTTGTCTTGACCTTATAAAACACAGCAGTCATGTCCTTGAAATGCTCTGCTCTTCTACAAAGCCCAGGCTAGGCTTGGATGGTAATTACCCCAAAGGCAGCACTGCCACTCTGGTGCAATCATAACCTCATTCTACTCTCCAGAATGGTGGTGTTAATCCAGAGTAACTCCACTGTTCATCATGAACCTAGAGGTGTAAGTGTGAAGTGCTTTGCATCATCACTATAGCTTATGGGAGGGCTAATGGCAGAATAGTAGCACTGCTTTATATTGCAGGTAGCTTTGGACTGTACTCTGGCATATTTGTATAAGAGCAAAAGAAGCAACTGCAAATCACTCAGGTGAAATGTGTGACCTGAATTAGATACTGTACCACAAAATCAGCCCAGGGATTTGAGTTAGAGAGAAAGCCCTCAGATGGTCCTTATACTAATACTGTAAACTAGGGGTGAGCAAAATACAACCTGTGATCTGGATACGGCCCACAGAGGGATTTTGCCTAGCTTGCAGCAGGTCCCTTGGTCCTAGCCCTGGCCCCATGCTGTCACTGCCCCACGATTCAGGCAGCTCTCTGCCAGACTGTGCACCCTATCTGTGTGGCTTCCAGCCAAGTCTCCATGGAGACCCTGAGATTGCAGGACCGTGACAGTACCGAGCTGGGGTGGGGCAGAACCCTGGTTCTGTGGGCATGCAAGTGCAGGGCACCATGGCTCTTCCCTGGTTCTACCCTGTCACCACCCCCACGATCCCAGGGTTTGCATGGAGACCAGCCAGGAGCCATGCAGGCAAGGCATGCAACCAGGTGGGGAGCTGTGTCCAGGGCCAAGATTGGGATCTCGGGGCAATGATAACATGGGGCCAGGGCAGAGCCACAATGTGCTCCCTGCACACACCTGCCCACAGACCCACGCCCATTGCAGGGGCATGTGGGCAGCAAGTCACAACTCTGCCTCAGGCCCCATCCCTGTGCTGTCACCACCCCATGTCCCTGCCCCATGATCCCAGCCTTACTTGCCCATCCCACTTCCAAACACTGCTCCCTACCCACATAAAGAGTTTTGGTAAGCTGGTGCTCAGGGAAGTGGAGTAGGGGGTGCAAAGTGCTGATCCAGCCCATGAGAGCTCAGTAAAACTCCCTGTGTGGCCCATGGGCTCAAATCATTGCCCATCCCTACTCTAAATACACAGTATCAGAACCAGATGTGGTAAAGATGCTAGAACTGATCAGCAACTGCTGGAGCCAGAGTGCTACTTTCTGCTAAGCACAGGGAGCTTGGTGGGGTTGGGAATACTCCTTCTATTTACTTCTACTTACCATTTTTCCTTTGCTCTATTATCTCCCAGACATTTGTACTGAATGTTCATGCCTGCTTATCATTTCCTGGTACTTAACAACACAGCATTATTTCCTTATCTCCTTCTCTGGTACTGCGAAGTAGCCCAGTGATGCCTGCCTGGCTGCAAGCTGTCTTCTGCTGTGGTAATGCTGGGTTCTAAAAAGGAGTTTTTCATGTCAGCAGAAGCCCCTGGCACCTTCCAGAACATTCACCCACTATGGGATCTTGTTTCACATCTTGTTTCACATCTTGTCAATTATGTAGATGGAATAGAAACATGGTTCAGCTAATCTAGAGATATGGGAACAGGATTGCAGCTATGCTTTTTGATATAGTATCTCTTCCTACTAATTATTATGTGTATTGCAGCACAGGCTAGTTCCAGGCACAGAGCAAATCCCCATTGTGTTAGGTGCTGTATAGACACAGAACAAAAAATCCAGGCCCATAGCACTGGCAATCCAGATAAGAATTTAATAGTCTGCAGCAGTCTTAGTCCTGTCAGGTTTAGATGGAAGCCAAGGTTATAGTCTGGACCTAAATCTCAAACCTGCCAAAGTCTGGGAGTTAGAAGGAGGAGTCTGAGGTTGGTTCAACCCTGATCATCCAGGATTAATTCCTTCTTGATTAGTTCTGTTCAAACCATTAGAAAAAACTTGTTCATAGTAAGGGTTGCCAGAATCTGGAAGGGCTTCCAAGTGCAGGGGTGTTCTCCCCTAGCTTGGGGGTCTTCAAGAAGAGACTGGACAAACACTTAGCTGGGGTCGTCTGACCCCAGCACTCTTTCCTGTCCGGGGTAGGGGTCAGACTCAATGACTTACTGAGGTCCCTTCCGACCCCAACATCTGTGAATCTATGAACCAGAGGTGCCGGGTGTCTGAAGGTCTTGGACCCCCTCAAGAAAAGGGCTGTCACCTAAAATGCATAAAACTTTTCCACATGTCCATCTTAGGCCCCCTCAGCAAAAATAAATTTGTGCCTACGGTTCCAACCATTGCTCAGGACAGCACAGAACACAGCAGAAATACAGAACTGCTTAGATCTCAAACTTCAAGCATCTAGGGAGTATCTGGACTTTTGAAGCACATCTGTAAATTGGAGATCAGAGCAGGGTTTGGCCAGAAGTTCAGAGTTGTTTTGTCTCAGATCACTGAACTAGAATCTGTTTACAAGAGGGCATGCATTCCTGAATCAGAGTGAACACAGAATGTAGGAACTGTACACATATGGCAATTGCCTATATGTAACGGTCCATGTACACAGAGGTCAGCACCCTCTTAATGGATAACACAGCTGCTCAGAGTAACACATGCGTTGCTTTAGCATCCTCCTGGTTAAACATCACCCAGAGTTTAACTAAAACAATATATTGATTGCCCCCGCAGATGTTCATGTGAAAATATAATCATAGGGAAGGCCAAAGTGAGTTGTGCACAGCACGGTCCTGCACCCTGCTACCACACACCTAGGTGATGGCTTTCTGAGGCTTATCAACCCGGAGATCCGACTCGACGCAAGTCTCAGCGCGACGCCGTGCTCCCTGCTCCAGCGCGTAGGACATGTCAATGCTGCCCTCGAGATTTGTACGGGAGCTGCAAGCCACGAAACAGCGCCGGGTAGGCCAGCGCTTGGACAGACAACAGCGGTCCTGCGGGACCGACAGCATCCGGACACTGAGCAGCGCTGCTCCGACCACGTCGGACAAGGCCGGACGCAACAGCTCGAGCAGCCCGCCCCGCGGCGCCGAGCCAGCGCCCGCAGCAGCCCCGCCTCCCTCAGCTCAACAACAGGAAGCTGCACGCGACGCTAGTAAACAGCGCGAGGCCCAGCCAGGCCCCGCCCGGCCGCGCTGGCAGCGCCCCGCAGCACCTCCCCCTTACACTTATTGGGGCACCAGATTTGTTTACCTTATATGGCCAGGTACTAACACAGCGTGCCTAAGGATTGGCTGTCCCGATAAACCATGCAGCTACGTCAGCCCCAACACAAATCTGCAAACAAAGCAGGGGCCCCTGGGAAATGGAGGCGCGGGCGCCGCCGGGCATATGTTCCGGTTCAGGCGGGGGCGGCTTGCGCTCCCCCGCCGCGTGCCCGTGCCCGTGCCCTATAGGGCGAGTCCCGCCTCGAGCTTGTCGCAGGGAGCAGCGGCCCGTCAGCCTGCCCGGGCCGGGCCCCAGTCGCAGAGAGCGAAGCTGGCCTCGGCCCGCCTCACCTCTACTCCGCGCAGCGCCCGTCTGGGGGCCGCAGCAGCACTACAGCTCCCGGCATCCCCGCTTGGCCCCGCCCCGCCCCGCTCGTCCGGTAGGGGCGAGGCTCCGGGGCCAGTCTCCTACAGTAAATATTTGTATGAGCCTGGAGCCGGGCACGATGGCTGGGCTGTGAGCGGCGCGGTGCGGTGCGGTGGTGCGAGGCGCCATGTCCGGCAACATGGACGAGCTGAAGCACCAGGTCATGATCAACCAGTTCGTGCTGACCGCGGGCTGCGCCGCCGACCAGGCCAAGCAGCTGCTGCAGGCGGCGCACTGGCAGTTCGAGGTGAGCCTCGCGGCGTGTGCGGTGCCCGCCCTGCCGGGGGCCGAGGGCCGCGCTCGGTGGCCGGGGGCTGGCGGTAGGCTGCCCCGTGCTCGCTCCGCGTGCGGAGCCATGGCGGCCGCGCTGGGCTGCGGGGGGCAGCAGCAGCCTCCGCCTCCTTTGTCCGCCGCCAGCGGGGCGGGGTGCGGGGCCTGTCGAGGCTGGGGCAGCGGGGTTGGCCCTGGCGCCGGGACAGCTCGGAAGAGGATGGTCCCTTGGAGCTCGTCGCTGCAGCCCCAAGGCCAGGGCGCGCCTCGCGGCGGCTGAGCCTTGTGGAGCGCTGTGCCTGAGAGAGGCCGAGGTCGCTCAGCCCTCAGACGGGCCTGCCCTCGGACGAGCCGGTCCTGACGTTGCTGCTGGCTGTGCTGCCTGGCACCTGTGTCACGGTGCATTCAGGGGCAACTAGCACTCCCCCACCCCCCTCACACCAAGGGGCACTGATCTGATGCTGCCGCCACTGGCCCAGCCCAGGGATTGGCATGGGATTACTCTTCTGTACTCCTCAGTGTAAAGGAGAGGCCATTCCTACTGGCTCTGGAGATGCTGCTGGAGCATGCTGCACTGGGATGTGTATCTACAGCTTTGTGATGCGTGCATGTAGGTGTGCCAAAGCATGTGCATGCATGTATACCTGCTGTGGACTGTGCATGAAGTGCCTGTGCAGCATGTGGCTCTGACTGTTTTTCCAGTGCCAGCAAAATGGAACGCTTGCTGTGCTCCAGTGGTAAGGTTCTCACGCTGGGGGTAGGTGATTGGTAAAGGCCACCCAATTGGGAACAGATTTGCTGTCAAAGGGAAGCAGAAACCCAGCTTAGTGTAAACATTGGATTGTGTCACTTGGAGATACCCCTGCCTGTGTGGGGTATTGGGGTGCATTCTTGCAGTTCTGGTGCAACATCTCTTTGCATACTTATACTCTGTGATAGCATCAGTGCAGCAGTAACTGCTTCTATGTGGTATTCCATGTGCCGTGTAGACAAAATGACATCCTTGAGTTCCTCCCCATGTGCCTGCCCTCCCTAAGGTTTGATTCCCAAAGAACAGCAGGAAAAGAGATTTTGTAGGTTAAAGCTTCATCAGCTCCAGCTGCTTTTTCCTTTTACCCAAAGTCAGGATCCTCTGGTACATCTACTGATTGCTGTGGAAGTGATTGATGGCACACACAGGATTGTGATTTCAGGTAGGGAACGTGCAGACAGACTTTCTGAATGTATTGCTTCTGCGAGGGTCCCTGGAGGTAAAGAGTGTGCATACTTGAAGAGGGAGAGCTAGGGGAATAGTAAACAGGGCACTTAATACAATTTTCTTCCTGCAGCCCCAGCAGCTCTTTCTTGGTGACGGTTTTGACGCTAATGGCACTGTTGTAATTAGTATGCCTGTTTGGGATGCAAAAGGAGGTATGAATCGGTGCAGAGTAAGAGGTTTATATTGTATGCATTTGCTCCTTGTTCTATGTACAGTGCAGCCCTGATCTGTCAACGTGCTTCAATGCAACTTCTGAAAAATAGCCCCTGTAATGCAAAAAACCCTCCAAATTACCCAGTAGGTCCAGTAACTCATGCTGTACAGTCCACCTGTTGTGAGAAGATTTCCAGATGCAAAATCAGAGGCAGCTGCACTATATCAGATTGTCCACATGTGGGTGAGTGCAAATTCAAACAGATGAGAACCTCCATCTTCACTGGAATCAAGTGTGCACCATATTCACGGACTTGCTTATTTGCAGGTGCTGTTAAAAAAGATCAATGTACTTGATTTGGGGAATACTGAATACAAAACCCTAGAGGGTTAGACATGTAGAAAGGACCAAACTAGGATTTGGGGGTGTCATTTTGTCTGCAGACCACATAGGATAGTGTACACAGGGGCAGTTATTGCTGCACTGACACAAGTAACAAGAGATCAATGTACCTGAATGCTCCACATTCCCATATGTAGCATGGTCTTGATCCTGATTGCCATTATAAATCACGAGTAATCCTACTCGATAATGGGGAAAACCAGCATGAGGAAAAAGTCAGACCCTACCTTCTATTACATGCAGAGCACTTGAAGCAGGAACATGTCTGAGAGACCTATTTTCACAGTTAATGTTGCAGAATTTTGCCACCATTTGGTGAGTTGCACAAGTGTAAATAGCAGTCTCTTGGCCAAGGGTCTCCAGTGCTGGTTTGGCACTTACATGACTCAGAGGAAGTTCAGCTGTAAACAAAGGCAGTGTGACGAGCAGTTACCATGTTACCATTCACTTTTAGTACAACGGTCAGATAATTCCCTTTGCAAAATGGCTGCTGGACATGCCTCTTTCCCTGAACTGGAGTATTTATTATATTGTGGCATTCTGAGGATATTGTTATTTTAGCTTCTGTGACCACTGCCATTATGCTCACTGGCCCAGATCCTCAGTGAGTATAATTCAGTGGAGCTGTGCTGATTTATACCCACTGAGGATCTGGTCTGTTGAATGCTGGTTTCCAAAACACTGTTTTTGGAGCAAGATATTCCTCAGCTAGAGTAAGGATAACAGAGTTGTGATCTGCTGGTTTTGTTGCATCCCATCTCTTTCTAAATAAAAGCACAGTGTGCTGGGTACTTATGCTGTTTGATAGCCCCTGAACCCATGAGATTTCAGAAGCTCCAGTGCAGGTAGACAAAACCTATTCCAGACCTCACTTTGTTTTGCTGCTCTCATCCCCCTGTATACAAAATGGTTTTCCCTTCCATCCTACTATTTAATTTAGTTCTCAAATATCAGTTTACCTGAAAGTAGTGAACCTTGAAGTGACTGGATGTCTAGCGACCAGAACAAAATGGTGTGGATGCTTTTGGCTCTGCATCTTTAGGCTTGTTGTGGGAGAAGGTTATATAGGGAAATACCACCAAAATGATGTAATTTATTCCTGCTATATGAGTGTGCCTTGACAAGTGTTACTTTGGGATAGCTATGCTGGCTAGCCCCTGTCTACACAAACCCTTACGTATACAGTCTCCCGCAGCTTGGTTTAGATTCCAGATCCATGGGCTTAGAATGAAATCCATGAACACCAAGCCACTTCCGTAGCACTTGGGACATGTCTATTTAGCAACAGAAAGGTACTGACTGACTGCCGAACACCACATGGAGCGGGGCACTCTCACGTGACTGCAGCAGGGAGTTGCTAATTTGTTCTGGTGGTTTTGTTAGCCTGTTTAGAGGCTGTTGTCCAAGTGTTCTTACTTGTGCTCCCCCCGTGAATAAAATTATACCTATGGCCAGGAAATGGCTGTGTCCTGGCTGACGTGGTTTCATAGTGGACTGTGGGCATAGTAGTATATGTCCATGAAGCTATTCCAGACTCCCTTTGAATTAATTCCTTCACACCAACATAACTGGCAGTAGTACATGACCATGGGAGGTCTAGAGGTTAATATCAGCTGAGAACACTTGATAGGTAAAACACCTTCCACAGTGTGTGGGTAGTGTAACATGCTGTTATGATGTATGAATAGTGCTTGGATACAGTGCATGGAGTGTCCTGTAAACCTAGGGGACAACCCTGTCAGACTCAGCAGTTCCAGAAGTGGTACTAGGTATCTGATATCTGGGGCCAAGAGCAATGTAACCTAGGAGGGCAGGTGCACGTTGGATGTGGGAGAGGAAACAGTTCTAAGGATGATATTGTTTTAGTGTTAGATGATCAAAGTCTGTAACACATTCAGGCAGTCCTCACGGCGCAACCATTTATGCTGTTCCTCGGTCATGGGATCTGGCAGGCTCTGAGAATTGTGTGCTTTGAAGAGTCAATCTCCAGCAATATCACTAGTACTCTCTTCCCTCCCATTTGATAGGGACCTGGAACATTTTTTTCTCCCTGTGTGTTTGCAGTTTGCTGCAGGGATGTTGTCTTTGTTGCTACAGTTTTGAGGATAAGCCTGGCTATGTGCCCAGACTAGATTGGGTGTGCCATACCTCCTCTTCTGGAAAGATGTGGCTGAGGAACTGGTCTAAATGTTACCATGTCCCCAAGTTCCAGTGTGCACCAGGTGGTGTTAATTATGACAGTTCAAGAAAGGGCCACAGCTCCACCCAGCCAACAGGAGGGAACTAGGAAAGGTTTCAGTGAGACATTTTAAGAGAGTCCATGAGACCAATTGTGAAATACAAGGGAAAATTTGCAAGCATGTCCAGGGCTTGAGTCCTGTTTCTCTTGTTTGTCTGAACTGGAGTCTCCATTGAATTCAGGAGGATAACACTGCAGTAGAAGCAGAGTGAGAGGGGAATCAGATGTGTGCGTATGTAAGAACTTCATGTTCCCAGCTCAGTTCTGACATGGGTTATTGAATTCTGTATTGCTGTCTGCATGCAAAAACTTGCTGCCCTTTATACCCCCTGCTTCATCCTCTGATCTATTGCTTGCAAATATAGCCAACAAGCACCTTGTGGGGATGACAGTTATGGACTTCTGCTACATAATGCAACATGACAAGTAGAGTAGGCTGCTAACAGAGGCCAGCTACAATCCAAGCTCATGTCCTTGCCCAACTTGACCTGACCCAGCCCACATCTTACAAGCAGAAGTGTCGTCTTCAGTTGGTAAACTGCCACCATCCTATGCTCCTGCAGTTTTCTTCATTCTTGCTCTCTATACTTGTCCCAGTAATGCGGTGGTTAGGGAGGCCCAGTTCCCCCAGCAGTTAACTTCCAGGTGTGTGCTTTGCTCCTCTTTCATGTGTGAAACGTGTCCAAATTTCTGGCAGTTTGGGCAGACTAGTACACATTAATGCAATTGAAAATAAAGCCCCCAGTGTTCTCCTGTTTGCTCATAGGGAAAGTCAGAGTATATTCAGATTAGCCTGTCAGTGGGCATGTCTACACTTGCAATTACAGCGCAGTAAGTGTTTTTTATGCTGGCATCTACACATGCAGGCATTACAGCACAGTAACATTGTGTGTAGACTGACTTGGGACTAAAGTTGGTCCCAAGTCAGTCCACACACACAGGGTTACTGCATAGTAAAGCATCTACACGTGCTTTACTGCTCAATAACTACTTGGGAGTCATGCAGGTAGCAAATTTATGCCCAAGCTGGTGTAAGTCACCGTAGTTACTGCACAATACAGGTGTGTCTGTGTAGACGGTAACTATGCATGTGTAGACACACCTGGTAGGTAGGAATGCTCCCTGACTTCTTCCCCTTCACCTCTAGAGGGCACCAAAAAGTTTGTCTCCATACCTATCCTCCTTCCCAGGGTTGCCAACTCAAAAAAGAGGTTTTTACTGACAACCAAACTTTTTTTTTTTTTTTTGACATAAGTGTTACACCTACATTATGTAAAACATCTACCAGGCCCTGTATGGTGGTAACAAGGTTTGGGTCAAATTTAAGGGTTTAATGCCAACACAGTTTTTCCTTGACTGCAGCAGTAGTTTTCCACTATACTATGCCCACCCTGAGGTCCTGTACTCAACTCCACACACTGGCATCCCTGACAGCAGTTTGCACTGTGCTGACTGCCCACCAGCTTTCCCACCAGTCGCAGCCCTGATCCTCTCAACACGGTACAGAATCCTTACCTGCTGCCTCTCCCTGCTCCCAGCCCTGCAGCTCCATCCTGGCTGCCCCATCCCGTCCTGTCCCTTACCTCAGACTGCCTGAGGCCATGTAGTTCCTGTTAACAGTCAGGCAACAGCCAGGATGCAGCAGCAACACATGGCTGGGGATCAGGGGGGCTCCGGTGGGGGACACAGCCCTGATGAGAGTTTCCTGCAGCATACCTTAAACTCAAGACAGTTCTGCTTTGCTCTGTCTGCATGTCAGCATTTGCATCCTATCACAATCTGATGACAGATCTTTTATCTTTATGGTTTCTTAGTTTTTTACGGACCTTATAGACATTTAAAAAGATTAGGGCTAAGCTCATAGACTGTTGGCAGCCCTGCTCCCTCCCCAGACCTGCCCAAGAGGCTGGCCTGTTGGTGCTTAGAACCACTGTACAAGATGTCTGTGTAGATCAGGGGCAGGTAATTATTTCAGGCAGAGAGTGGCTTACCGCATTGTGGCAAGCTGTCAAGGGCTGCATGGGTAGCCCTGCCCCTTGACTGGTGCCCTGCCCCCTGGCTGCCATCATGGGACCAGAAGTACCACCCCCTAACTCTCCCTGGCCTTTGCTACCAGAAGTTCCTCCCCTTGCCCCCAGAAACACTCCTTTCAGCAAGGGCCATCTTGGAACCAGAAAAATACCAAATTATACTGTAAAAATCAAACATCTACAGCATTCATTAATTTAATTTCAAAAACTATTTTTGTCCTGATTAACATGTGTTTGTGTAGATGATGATAGCATAAGAGTAAAACTTCATTTTAAGCTATTGTATACTGGTGGGGGGATATGGGAGGTGGGTATAGGTTTGTGAGGGGCTGTGGGTATATGGAGTGTGAGGGGGTCGGTAGGTGTGGGGTGAGGGAGTGTGTGAGTTGATATGTGGGGTGTGGGTGAGTATGGGGTTTGTGGAGGGGAGAGTGACTGGGGTGTGTGAGGGGCTGTGAGGGTCTGCGTGTATGGCAGTGCAAAGCGGGGTTTTGGTGCATGTGTATGGTGGTGTGTGTGTGGGACTTGCCCTATATGAACACACACAGCTCTTGGCCCCAAGGTAGTGGTGCAGCCCTGTAGTCCCACAGTTCGGTGATGCAGCCAGGAGCCACGTGGTGCTGGAGGCCGGTGTGCAGGGAAGCAGTGAAAGCGGCCTCTGGCAGAGGCTTCCAGTTGGGGATGGGGTGGGGAGGGGGCCAGCTGGCCAGCTTGCTTTGCTCCGGAGTCTTGTCATCTTTGACAGGCATCCAGGAGCAGATAAATATTAATTATCTAAACTTTTTAGGTGCCCAGTGGGCTGTATAGAGTGGCCTGGGTGGGCTGGATTTTGCCCGCCCCTGGTGTAGATGCTAATTAGCTGCAATCCTGACAAGTTGCCATTGTGGGCCCTACATGCTGCAAACTGGGCACCCTGTGTTCTATGGCAGTGTCCTTCCCTTCACAGTCTTTCTAAAACTGTTTTATTGAGTTGCTGGTTAACAACTTCTGGGTCCTGCCCAAGAGGTAACAGTCTGTTGGTGGTGGCTGCAGTGAAACCTGGCAGGGAACCCTTTGAGGATCCGTAAGGGATTTTGGTGAAAAAACTTATCTGAGAGCTGGATGCTACTACTGCTCTTTTATTAGTAGTAGCTGAATTGATCACTTCCATCAAAACACTTCACACCAAACTGTGGGCTGAGGTGGGGACATCAGAGGAGAGGGAGAGGCTGCAGCGGGATCTGGGCTGACTGCAAGAGTGGGCAGACAAAAACAGGATGGGATTCAATGTGGACAAGTGCAGGGTGATGCATCTGGGGAGAAGCAACCCCTAGCACACATACTGGCTGGGAAGCTCCCCTCTTGCTAGC
>JAGPOW010002067.1:11314170-11326327 GCA_030014935.1 Caiman crocodilus
CCCTTCTCTAAGCCCCTGGGGTCATATTCCTCCAGGCATGTGTAAATGGGATTGGTTGGATGTAGGCAGGCAGTAAGCTGGCCTGGTCTGGCTGATGCCATGTTTCCTCAGGCCCCCCTGGGGCAGGGGTTGGGCAGAAGGTCCATTTGCATGATGTGGTGTAAGCCCCACAGAGGCTGGAATTGTTTTTAAACCCTCTGTTCTTTTCTCCTTGTGGATGAGAGTCCTGCCAGGCATGCTGGCAGTGCGAGGCCTGGGTGCTTCGCAGCAGCCACCTGCAATACACATTCTTCTGCTTTGACCCTAGTGTCTTTGCTTTTGTTCACAGCAGTTGGGGGAGGCAGTAAACTATTTCTGGGACCAGGGATCCTAGGTGGCTCTGTCCCCAAGGCTGCCATGAGCTGCTGCCAGTGGATTGGGCAACATGTCTTGCCTTCCAGACTAAGCTGAGCTGACAGGGGTAGATGCTCACACACAAAGCCAGAACTCTGGGAGAGAAGAGATCCTGGCTAACAGTGCAGAAGCAGGAGGCTTTCCTTACCCATTCCAGAATAACCCCAGGGGCAGTGTGCACCCCAGCCTGAGTCCACTGTCCGAGTGTGAGAGCCTGGGGAGGGGTAGGGGACAAAGCTTCAAGGTCCCACAGGAAGTTGGATGTGATCTAGTCCTTACAGTGGTACAGCAAAAGAATGTCCCCACTCCAAGATGGAAATCCAGTGGGGCTGGGGCTAGGGTAAGAGACTTAGTCTGTTCCATAAAGCAGCCCTGCAGTTTAGCCTGGGGCTCTTTGCTGCCTGCATAGTGTTGCTCTGTGGTTATACTGGGGTTTTTCTTCCTTAAAAGTGGCCACTTGATGGTATTTGTAGACTAAGTAATGCTTCTGTTAAGCAAGAGACGCTGTATGAGCAACTGCACCAAAGAAAAATCAAAGGAACAAAGCCCTTCAGCCAAAGGCTGGTTTTCCCAAGGGACTTGCTGCTGGCTCCAGTTTTGAACTGGCTTATTTCTGAAATTTAGCTGCGAGTTTCTGACAGAGAAAACTACAATGAGGCAGTATGGGGGCTTTAACACTAGCCCAGCCCAGTCTACTAGATAGAGCAGTGGTTCTTAGCCACGTTGCCTTGAGATCCTTTTAGGGGTTTTACAGCTTGCTGAATTTATCACTGTTAGGTGTGTAAACATAATTCACAAGATAAACCCAAAGATTTCAAATAGGAATTCATAGTTTTACAATGATTCTGACTACTTATGGTTTTTTCTGAGTTCTTTGCAACAGAAGAATTGCTGGATTATTTTTCTATAGTCAAAACATTCATGAAAAGTAGGAGCTGCCATTTACCCAGAGCTGCCTCAAGTCCTGAAAGGTTGACAAGCAGTGAGACAGAGGCGGTTCAGGTGCTAGACAAGGCAGCCCTGCTTTTCGCTCTAGCAGAGACACTTGCCAGGGTGAAGGCAGCACCTTCTCTGCAAAGTTACACTGAAGGATGAGAACCTCCTATAATAAAGCACTGCTGAGCTGAGCAGCTTAAAAGCACTTTGCATTCTTCCAATGGGGAGCTAGCAGAGGTCAGACCAATTTATGAAGTGGCTTAGTCAGATGGGCACCAGAAAGCTCAAGGTGCCCAGCTGTCTAAGGCTAAGGAAAGGAGGAGCTGGGGAGCAGAGACGGGCCTGTCTGGTATCCAGAGCAGCAGGGGTGACACATAGGGGGTGCATGCAGGTGCATGTGCACCCCCTGAGCATGGTAGCACACCCCTTGCAAAAAGGCACTGCTGACATTGCTGGTAGCACCTGCAGACAGTCCCTGCTCGCTGCCCTGCCACCAACACTGCCGGCAGCATCTGCAGGTAGTCCGTGATCCCCACTGGCAGTGGATGGTCACCACCCGTTGGTCAGCGCTCACCACTCCCACTGCTGCCAGTGCCAGTGGTGTCTGTGGGAATGCCATCCTGCTGCAGCTGCACTCCCGTCACCGCTGTGCCCCCTCCAACTGGTACACTGTTCGTGCAGAGGAGGCTGAAAGTTGTCCGAAGACAAACCCTGTGGGATTGTGGGTAATATGCAAATACCTGATCTGAGTAATACTCTAGAAGGTGTGGTGCATGGGGATACCTGCAGGAATGTGGTATTTCACAGCCTGCACCCTGAGGTGAAAGGGACTGGTACAGGGTCACGTAGAAGCCACAGGCTCAAGATTGGTCATGGTATCAGCAGCCTATGGATTGTTCCCCCAGGTACCATGACTGCTGGCAGTCAGTGTCACCCCAAACATCATCCCAAAGAGCTAGGGAGTCAATGTGTCAGGTGGAAGAACAAACCAAGTATATCAGGGCTATGATTCAGTGTATCCTGCGGTGGTGCAACCCCCATCAGACAAGTCTTTTGCTAAAGAGTGAGGTAGCCCCTATGGCTGCTCAGTTTTTCATGCAGTAGCATGTTTTGTTAGGAGCTGGGCTGGTCTCTGGACAGTAGCTGGTGGCATAGGCACTCTGTGCCAGGGATGGTCTAAGATCAAGCTCGTACCAGAGTGCTGCCCAAACATCTGCTTAGATTTAGGCTTTGAAACAAGGACTTATCCCAGAATGCACTGCTGCAACCAGCTCTTTCAGCCTCCACTTAGTTATGCCAGCCAGAGACCGAAGGAACCAGAGACATTCTTTATTGTAGAAGGAGCCTGCTGGTTTGGGGTCTTGGGTTTAGTGCATGGACACAGAAGCAAGTGGGGGCACAAGAGCTGCAGTGCAGTGGTTGGAAACCTATAGGCTACTGAATCTGGCCTGCAGAGACCTTTGATCCAGCCCACTGATGTGAAGCTTCAGCAGCTGGATTGACCCAATTCAGATCAGAGGCAGGAGGGTAGGTGCACAGAATGTGTCTAGCAGAAATCATGTACTACTGCTGCTGCTTTTCTCAGGAGCAATAGCAGCACAAGGAGTGTGTCCAGTGCTAATCCCTGCAGAGGCAGGGGAAAGTATGGGGGGACCAGTGCATCATAAGACTGGGTGGGGCACAGTTTGTGAGTGGCAGCATCGGCAGCAGGGTGGTGAGTGGCAACCCACAGAAGCCAGCGGTGGCAGTGGAGTGGCGAGCAGCAACCGCTTGCAGAAACCAGCAGCGGGGGGTGGGAGGGAGATGGAGTTTGGTGAGTGGCAACCACCTGCGAAAGCTAGCAGTGGCAGCCAATCTCAGGAGGGACACATGCCCTCCTTACCAATTGCCTATGGGGGAAAGCAACAGTTGCCATAGTCCCTTGCTACTGCAGAGAAAAACTCTAGCTACCAACACTTCTGGTGCTGCCATGAAGCAAAGTGGTGGCAGCATCTGGGTCCTAGTGCCTACCCACCATATCCTGGTCCACCACCTGATGAGTTTGCCAACCCCACCATAGTGCATCTGATAAGCTGGAACAGGGCTGTCCAACTGGCAGCTTTTGAGGGTTAATCCAGGGGTGGGCAATTGTTTGGGTTAGAGGGCCACTTAACAAATTTGGATGAGCTATTAGGGGCTGGGGGAAGTAGGGATGGGGCAGGGAGATGCCAATTGATCCTATCTGGCCCACCATCCACCACCAGAAGCCTTAGAAGGGAGGGCTGCCCCCTGTGCCACTCCACTCTGCCACAGCCAGGGTTGGGCTGGGCCAAGCCTCGTACGGACTCCTCTACCTCTCCCTTATTCATCCTGCTCCCCCACCTGGCTTCCAGTTGGCACTGCAGAGTCCTGGTACTGTGCCCACTGGCAGCTGGACCTGCATAGGACAGGGTGCAATGCAGTGTGCTGGGTTCTGCCATGGTGAGCCATTGCTGCTGTGCTGCACCAGGGAAGTTGGGGATGGCTTTTCCAAACCAAATCTCCCCACACAGCTGTCATAGACTCACCTTCTAGTGGCACCTCAGCAGCTGTGGCTCATCCCAGTTGGCGGGCGAGATGTCTATTCAGCATGCTGCATTGTGCACATCCCATGTGGGACCAGCTGTTGACAGCCATGATGCCAGGACTGTGCAGCCACAGTGATGGCAGGAGGGAGGGATAGATACAGGAGGGTGGGGTGAAGGAGTCTGCACGCTGCACAGCCAAGACTAGCCCTGGCTGTGGTAGTGCAGATCAGCACAGGGTAGGGTGGGTCACAGCCCTCCTTCAAGCTTCCGGTGATGACCAGCAGGTCAGATAGGATTAGTTGGCAGGCCATATTTTGCCCACCCGTAGGTTAATCTGTGGCTCTGGGCCCCCCGCTGACTGCCATTCACCACACTGCTCGGTCTGCAAGAGCAGTCAGCATCCTGAGTGACCTTCCTTCGACCTTCATTACCTGTACCTGCCCCAGGGGTTGGTGCCACAAAGCCCAAGGTGTTGGGGGAGCCCACAACCAGGAAGCTGATGGGGTAGGGGGAGAACCTGCATGTGTAGCACAGGGAGGGACACTCATGCACATGATGCAGTGGAGAGAGGGGACTGCCCATGTGCGGAGTGCAGCATAAGAGTGGAGGCTGCCCCTGGGGCAGCAGCCCCAGGACCCATTACACAGGCAGCATGTGCAGGGTTGCTAACCCAAGATAAATATTTTTACTGACAATCTGCAAGCTTTTTATTGACAGCCAAACATTTTTACTGATATGCTTTTACTGATATACGTTTTACATACAGTAAGTGTAAGTCTTCTGCCCTCCCCCAGCTAGAATGCCTGGATTCAAATTTAGAGGTTTAACATCAACCATAGTAAAATAAAATAGTTTGGTTGTCAGTAAAAAGTTTCCAGTAAAATTTTCTTGGGTTTGGTAACCACACTTTATTGCAGTGATGGTTTTACATTCTGCTGTCCTGTCCCCTCACCCTCCCTGCCCCCAAGCCAGGGGTCCCCTACTTATCACCATATCCTTATGCCCCTGACTCCAAACTGCAACATGCTGTCCCCCCAGCCCACCTCCCAGCCTTACCTCTGTTGTCCCCATTCCCCTCATCCTGGCATGGACCCTCAAAGAAACCTATCCAGCAGTTATTACAAGTAGCCTGTCATGCAGCAGCAACAACACATGGCTGACAGAATGCTCCCTGCAGGGTGCTACATTCCCATTTGGACATCAGGGGTCACTGATATGGTCTGTAGGAGCTACAGTTAAGCTTCAGCTGCTTTCTGTTTTTACTGACAGATAAAGTTTTTTTATAGATTTTGCTGACAGCCATTTTAGCTTGATTTTTTTACTGACAGTAAGTACATTTACTGCCAGTAGCCCTGGGCATGTAGCCACACAGAATGCGGTCCTTGGCTGCTTAGAAGCCAGAAAGCCCTCAGCTGAAGTATTGGTTGGAAAGAAAGTAACAGCAGAAGCAAACCTGGCCCAGAAGCCTTGGGACAGAAGCTGAAATCTAGGGTCATACACAATGCAAATAACAGGTTTTTAGGGCTGTGCAAGGCTTCGATTCAGAGAAGATTCGGCCAGATTCGGAAGCCGGATCTCTGAATCCAAATCGAATCGGGAGAAGCTTAAAACTTGCTGAATTGATTCAGAAAAGATTTGGAGATTTGGAGGTCGTCTTTCAGGGGAAACAGAAACTGAGAAGAGGGAGGGGGAGCAGAGGAGGAAGGACTGACATCACTAGCTAGCCAGTGAGTGCGATCTCTCCCTGAGTCCCCTTCCAATCACAGTGTCTGAAGGAGGGACATAGAAACAAAATAAAAGCCTCTGTCTGCAGACTTTCTATGCCTTTTGTGAGCTGTTTCTGCCTGAGTGAGCAACAGCATCTGAAAGGTAATGGATTGGCTTGACTTCCTAGTCAGTCACCTGCTCCTTTTTGTTTTTAGAAAGGATTGGGTAGGATATAACTTAGCTTACTATCTAGAATCCCTCCAATTTACTTATCCTTATCCAATTCATTTCTTTCCATTTATATTCTTCGGGTTTTTTCCAAAACCTTTAAAAAAGAAATCTGTGTTTTCTCTGGCAGTGTGATCCATCACTGTGCAGGGAAGCACATATTACACATACTCAGACACATACATTATAGAACAAGAAGAAGTCAGATATTTATAGAAGAGATTAGATATAGTTATTAGTTATTAATATTAATATTGTGTTATTGTTATCAATATTAATATTATTAGTTATAGTTAGTTACATGCAGAAGCCACACATTCAGATTCATAACACAGAAGATACCAATATATATTATTAATGATCAATAATCATATCAGTCCACTACACACAACACAGAATAAAAAAACACAACACAGAAGAAGTCAGACACACAGACATATTTCCCAGCACAGGAAAAGTTAATATGAAGCGTGCTAGAAAGGCAGGTGCCAGGTCTTCTGGCAGGAGAGGGAGAGGAGATAGAGGGGGTAGTGGGGAGAGCTAGAGCTGCAAATTCCCCCCTGCCCTCCAAACATAGACACATCCTCTTTCCTGGCATCGCTGAGGCTTCTGCTGCCAGTGGAAGCAAGGAGGTGGGAGCAGTACCTGACCCTGCACCTGCGCCACCTCCCCTAACTCCAGGAACAGCCACCACCAGCAGAATGATGATTTCCCCCCCAATTTCATCTCCCAGCGTAAGCCTCCCAGTGCCAGAGGAGGAGCTAGATCTGGAACCAAGGGACCTGAGCACTCTAGCAAAAGATATTTTGAGGACTGAGGGGGAATCAGTTTGTGCTCCATACCCCTCAAAGTTCCCCTAGACCCAGGTCTTCTTCTCCAGAAAGCACCTTGGAGGAGGTTGAGGTTGTGGAGGCTCAGGCAAGTGGCTTATCTGAGTCAGCTCCTCCTCCTGTTGTTGTGCTTCAGCCTGCTGAGGAGGGAGATAAGGCAGGAACCCCACCCAGAAGCAAAGGAGTAGTGTAGTGTGGGATCATTTTGATGTGGCAGATGATCCCAAGTATGCTACCTGCCAGCACTGCTGAAGGCAGATCAGCCAGGGCAAGGAAGTGAAACACTTCACCATGGCAACGCTGCTACATCTCAGGAGGCAACACCCCCTTGCCCTTCTTGCTCCTCAGCCTGGCACCAGTGCAAGTGTACCCAAAAGGAAGGCCCCCTCTTGCTCCAATGCCCCCATCCCCACAAAGCAGAGGCAGGCCACCCTGAAGCAGTGGGGGAAAGCTGCAGACAGAGGAGGGCATTTTGCAAGGGTGAGCAAGATCACCCAGAGCATTGGGGAGATGCTTGCTCTGGATAGCCAGCCCTTCTTAGTTGTGCAGACAGGGTTCAGGCAGCTCATGGCACTCATGGCCCCATCTTACTAAGTGCCCACCCACACCACCTTTAGCAGGACGGTGATGCCCTCCATCTATAAGGCATGCAGGGAATACTTGAGGGAGGAGCTGTGCAAGGCAGGGCCACAGGTAGCCTTGCACTTCACCTCGGACATCTGGAGCAGCCCTGGTGGCAATCATGTCTACCTCTCCCTCACATGACACGGGTGTGACCAGTCAGACGAGCAGTGGGCTCTTCTTCAAGCCAAGGTGCTGGATGAGTCCCACACATCAAGGGAGATCATGGTGGCCACGAACCACATGGTACAGAGGTAGCTCATTGGGCAAAATGAGCTCACCTGCAGGTTCATGGTCACTGACAACAAGGCCAACATGGTCAAGGCTGTCTGTGATGCCAACTTTCTTGGCATCCACTGTGTGGCACACAGGCTGCACCTCATAGTCAGGGATGCCTTGGAAGAGCACAGGGTTGCTGGTGATGGTGCTGTCACTACCACCAAGCTTATTTCCAAATGCAGGAAGGTGGTGGGCTACTTCCACCACAGCATCAAGGTGAGTAAGATGCTGCAGGAGAAACAGGCAGAGCTGTGCATCCCACAGCACAAAATCATACAGGATGTGGAGACGATAGAACTCCACATACCTGATGCTTGAAAGGCTGGTGGAGCAACAGAAGGCCATCCATGAGATGAGCTTTCTTGGGGAGATTGGGATCAGTGGTCCCCTTAACAGAGCGGAGTAGGATACTGTCTTCCATATCTTGGTGGTCCTCAAGCCCTTCCCCGAAGCTACCGAGACCCTCAGCAGTGCTGATGCCCTCCTGAGCCAGGTGATCCCCTTAGTAAGGGAACTTGAGAACAAAATGATGAAGTTTTAGGGGATCAATGTTCCTGGCTGGGGCAAGCTGCTGGCAGGCACTGGTGAGGCAGCTGAAGGAGGGCGTCAGGAGATGGCTGGATCCCTTGCAGCTGAGTACAGTCCACATGCTGGCAGGCATGTGCAACCTGAGGGTGAAGGGAAGCATGCATGCTTGCAGCACCAAAACCCTCAATCACTGGATGCAGGTGCTGGTCAACAGAGTCAGGGAGGCAGAAGGGCAGAGGCAAGGGGATGTGAAAGAGAGGGATCCACTTTCCCATGCTAGCACTCCTGGCACCAGCACCAGTCAGTGTCCTTCACGTCAGCCACTCCCAATGTGGGCCAGGGTCATGGCTTCAATGTTGGTGTCCGGACACCAGACTCCAGCCTCGGGGGAGTAGTGCTGAGGCTTTGGTGGCTACCTATCTCTCTGAGGACGTGGAGCTGCTGGACTGCGACCCCTTGACCTACTGGGCAAGCCATAGCCAGGTATGGCAGGATCTGGCCACAGTTGCCCGGAAACAACTGTCCTGTCCACCAACCAGTGTTCTGAGCAAGACGGTGTTCAGCATTGCTGGGGATGTTGTGACACCCCGCCTGCTTGGATCCTGGTTTGGTGGAGCAGCTCGTGTTCCTCAAGGTGAATCTCCTGCTGCTGGGGTTCCCCAAGTTCCACCTGCAGACGGACTGAGTACCACCCTCCTCACTCTGTTCGCACTTATTTCCATTTTATTGGTTTTACACCAGTTACTGTTACTCCCCCACTCTCAGAGCTGGAGGTGGCACTCACTGCATCACCAGCCAGTGGAAAAACATGTCCCTGATGAGCTCCCATAACAGGATGAACTTGGAGGTCTGGGCTGGGGAAGGAGGAGGCCCAGGTCCTGGGCATGACCACTAAAATTGCACTCTTCCAGGGTCAGGGAGGCCGGTGGAATGGCTGGTGGTGCGGCAGCCCCCTAAATGCCAGGACTGAGGATCCCATGGGGAAAGGTGGCACCATAACCTCCAGCTATGACAAGCATGTGCACAGTCCTGGCTGGGGAAAGCCCAGACCTGTCACATCTTTGACAGGCCTAAGGCTTGCTGGTTGCAATGGAGTTGTCAGGCTCCAGGTGAGCTCAGCTTAGCTCCCTAGGATGCCAGCTTTCAGGTTGAAAAACCCTTTGTCAGGCTAAGTAAGCACCTGCAGTTGGTGTGTGTGCTGTTCCTGGAAGGAAGGAATAGTAAAGAAGCCAGAAGCTGGCCTGGCATGCAATGCAGGCAAGAAAACCAGTCAGTGAAAATGGAAATGGAGGCATCAGGGAGTGAAGGATAAGCTGGGGTGGGGGCGGTGGGGGAGAGGGGGATGTAGCAGTGCAGGTAAAAGTGCAGAGGTACCTGGGGAGTCAGATATCTGGCAGGTTATAGTATGTCAGAATTCCACTGTCCATGAGGATAAGACCTGAGAGACTGGAGACAGAGTGTTTTTTTGTGAGGTATGTGCCCCCATAGGTAGGTGGATATTGTTGTCTTTGATAGATTCTTGTGTGCAGTTTGTGGGGGTACTGGAGATTGTTGGCAGGTTTTGTGTTTTGAGCTGTAGGAAGTCATCTTCAGTTACGCTGATGAGATTAGGTTAGCAATGTCCCTGCTGCCTCCACTTTTACCTGTGCTGCTACATCCCCCTCACCCCAGCCTTTCCTGCACCTCCTGCTGCCTCCACTTTTACCTGTCCTGCTACATCCCCCTCACCCCAACCTCTCCCTCACCCCCTGATGCCTTCATTTCCATTTTCACTGACTGGCTTTCTTGCCTGCATTGCATGCCAGCCTCTGGCTTCTTTACTGCAGTTGGCTTCACACTAACTGCAGGTGCTTCCTCAGCCTGACAAAGGTTTTTAACCCGACAGCTTGCTAAGATATATTTCTCTAACTATTTAGTTGGCCTACTAAAAGACACCAAATTGTCTTACCTGTTGTTATTTGAAGTGGTGGACCGGGATGAGGCTGTAGGGGAGGAGGAGCCTTCATTGGGGCACACTACCATGCTGTGTAGATGCCCTAGTGCCAATGAGGGTGCACCTTAACACGCACATAGCGTCACCCACCCATGTCGCGAGTTTTGCCTGTCAGCTGCCTGAGGTGCAGGGTCCCAGAAACCAGAACCCCCTACACCTATCTCCTTAAAAGCTGGCAGGCTTCATGGCTGCAGCAGGCCTAGCAGGCCTGCAGTTTTCACTCCCCTGTGCCCCAAGACAGACACAGTCACACAGTCAACTATGTCATGAGTTTTGCCTGTCAGCAGCCTGAGATGCAGGGTCCCAGAACCCCCCTGTACCTATTTCTTTGAAAGCCGGCAGGCTTCTGGGCCTCAGCAGGGGCTAGCAGGCCTGCAGTTTTCACACTGCTATCCACAAGTTTTGCTTGTCAGGAGCTTGAGGTGCAGTTTCCCAGAAACCCCTATACCTATCTCCTTGAAACTTAGCAGGCTTTGTGGCCTCAGCAGGGGCCATCATCCCTGCAGTTTTCACCCCGCTGTGGCTTAACACACACACGTGACATGAGTTTTGCTTGTCAGCAGTTCAAGGTGCAGTTTCCCAGACACCCTTGCACCTATCTCCTTGAAACTTGGCAGACTTCATGCCTTCAAGAAGGCATGAAGAGGCAAGAAGGCAAGAAGAGGCTGTATGTTTCATCTAAATCAGCCACAAAATTACAAAGTTATAGGTATTTCATTGATTCCCCATTATACGTTATGGCCGAAACTCTCCAAATCAGTGCTGAATCTTCTGAAGCCGATTCGGCCAAATCGATTTGGAAAAGCGATCCAAATCTCTGAATTGAATTGCTGGTCTCTGAATTGGCCGAGTCCGAATCAAATACTTCCCTATTCACACAGGCGTACAGGTTATGTATACACTTGAGCTAGGGCTGTGCCCTCCTCAGGACAGGCCTACAGCTAGAGCTACAGCACTCACCACACAGGGAGCAGGGTTGAGGCTGGTAGGGCTCCACTTACATGGAGCATTGGGGTAGGTGATGGTCCTTGAACTTGGGTTAGGACTGGGGCAGGGTGGGGCCCCCTGAGATAAATGTAGGGTTGGGACTGATAGAGGCCAGTAAGATAAGGTTGGGTTTGGGACTCATGAGCCAGACAGGGTTAGATTTGGGGCTAATAGGGTACCCTGGGCTAAGAACAAGTTTAGGCCTGGAGCTGGTACAGGTCACCAGGCCAGGGCTAGTGTTAGGCCTGGGGGTGGTTGCAGTTAGTAAGTCTCCTTGGACTAAGGTTAGGACTGGACTGTTCTTTGGCAAGGGTTATGTTTTGCATTAATAGATAGGGATGGGGTAGATCCCTGGATAGGGATGGGGTAAGGCTAGGACTAGGTTTGAAACGGGTAGACCTTCTCAGGTTGTTAGGATTGAGACTGATGACAGACACAAGGGTATGGTTAAGTTTGGTATTTAAATGGCTTGATGGAGAAAGATTAGGGTTGGGGATGGTAGAAGACCCTGGCCTAAAGACAGACTTGGGGCTGAAAGGAGATCCTGGGAGAAGCAACTTCAGCTGATAGGGCTCCCTGAGCTAAGCCTAGGGATGGAACTGGTAGGGGCCTTGCGCTGGGGTTAGGGTGCAGCCATCTACCAGAGCAAAACTTTCTTTCTCAATTACCTAACTTAGTGTTCTAGATGGATATGCTACTGGTCTCCAGCTATCCCCACGTTTTTAAAGCAAAGCTGCTCCAATGCCTTCTTTAGAAACATCTGTTAGCAGTTTAATGGGTCTTTAAGGGTCATAGTATTTTAGTATCAGAGCTTTGTTTTTTTCCTTCAAGTTTTTAAATTCAGCTTCGTGTTCACGTTTCCATATCCACTTAGCATTCTTTTGTAGGACTGATCTAAGGTGTTCGGTCTGCTCTGCTAAGTTAGGTACATATTTTCCTACAAAACTGATCATTCCCAGTAATATTTGCACTCTTTCCTTATCTATAGGGGGTGTCATGTTTGTAACGGCTTTAACTCTTGCAGGATTTATTTGCACCCCTTTCTCAGAAAGTTTGTCTCCCAGATATGTTATTTCTTTGACCCTGAATTTGCATTTTTGTTTGTTCTG
>JAGPOW010002067.1:11326427-11364850 GCA_030014935.1 Caiman crocodilus
ATATTCTTCCATAGTATTTCCACAAACTAATACATCATCAATATAAACCATAGTTCCATCAAGACATTCAAAAAATTGTTGCACATTTCTTTGAAATACTTCAGATACAGAATACAGTCCAAAAGGAAGCCTATGAAAGCAATACCTTCTGAAGGGCATAGCAAAGGTACATAACCTAGTGATATTCTTTTCTAGTGAAACATGCCAAAACCCAGAAGACACATCCAGAGTGGAGAAATATTTAGGTTCTGCCACGTTGCCAAAAATGTCTTCTCTGGTGAGAATGAGAAAATGTTCCCTTTTGATGTACCTGTTGATTTCCAGGCACAAGCTCAAGGATCCATCTTTTTGTTTCTACTATGTCCATGTTAACTAATCTAATTCCTTTTTCAGTTTGTCCCACAGTATGAGGGGAATATTTCTTGGAGCATGTATGGTGGAAGTTTTTGGTTCCCTTAATTCTATCTTATACTCATTTGACAGATTCCCTATGTTTTGAAGCACATCATAAAACTCTTCTATGTTCTTGCTTTCTAGTCCCTCAATGACATGCCTAGAGTTTTACATGTTTGCAACCCAATAATTGGCACTAGCTTTCTTGGGACTGTTGCAAACTGAATTTTTACTATATTACACTCATGTCTAACATTCATTGCACAAGCATCCTTGGTTGTTCCATTATATGCTCTCAGTCTCACTTTTTTTATTCTCATAGTACCATGGGTTTAGTTTTCATTTTTTGAATAAGGTATCCTGGTATTACATTGACCTGTGCCCCTGTATCTAATTTAAAAGTTACCATTAGTCCACTGGTATCCAGGTTGATTGTCCAATTGTTAGAAGAATGAACTTCTTGAATTGTACCAGTGATGAATTCTTCCTTTTTCTCATTGCATAGAGCATGCACCTGCTGTTTTTTTGTGTGGTGCATCCTGCTCCTTTCTGTAAACTCTTGCAAAATGATTGAATCTTTTGCACTTGTTGCAGCATGTATCAAATACAGGGCATTGCATGGATTTGTGGTAACCCCCCCACAGCATCTGCAGCTGACCATTGTTTCTTCAAGCAGTTCTTTTTGGCCTACTCTTGTTTGCTTCATAGTGAGATCCTCCTTTCTGTATTGTTTGTGTGTTGCCCTAGGTTTTTTCAGTCTTGTAATTCTATCTAGTTCAGCTCATTCTGTATTTTTCCTCCAGCTTCTGCAGCCTGGCATTTGTTATCTCATCCACTTGGCACATTCTAAGTGCCTTTTTCAAATTAATCTCAGAATCCTCTAGCAGTCTTTTCTTGAGGCTTGTATTCCTTATACCCAATACTATTTGGTCTCTAATCATGGACTCTTTTAGGTCTCCAAAGTTGTATGTTTGGCTCAGCAGTCTGAGGTCTTTGATAATGTCCTCTATTGTCTCATATTCTTTCTGCTGACTCATGGAAATTATACCATTCAAAGGTTTCATTTTGTTTGGGTATACAATATTCCTCAAGCTTTTTTATTATTGTGCCATAGCTTTTCTATTCTGTTTCTGACAGTTATAGGTTGTTCTAATGAGACAGAGCTCCTGGGCCTGCTATATTTAAAAAAATAGCTACCTTGAGTGGATCTTCCTTCTCTGCAGCTGCATTGGCCATCTTATATATGGTGAAGCTCTGCTTAAATTTCTTCCAGTTTTCTGCTACAGGACAGCTTTAACTCCTCTGGAATTCTGAGATGCTCCCATTTTTGTTCTTTCTTTGCACCCCACTCCTTTTACCATGCGTAGTTCTCAAAAGACCATGGAATTAAGTTTATGGGATAAAGCTTGTTTGTTCAAAAAACAGTACCTTGCCTACAATTCTGTTGTTCCCTCCTGCAATCCCCAAGCTAATGTAACAATTTATACATAATACTGGTAAAGGTATCCACACACGTCTTGTTACAGGGAGCCATGACCGCTGTTAATTTAGAAGGAAAGCAGCAGGCTAGAGCTGCATTTTGATGGTAGCAGTTGAGCTACTAAGTAAGCAATTCAGTCAAGCCAGGCCCTCAAGCATTCCAGTTCTTCTAGTGGTGCCTATTCCTATACTAACCAGTAGGGCTGCATGAAATTTTTCCAGATATTTCATGTCAAAGCTGTTCTGATGCATTTTGAGTTTGAAACAGCAAAATCAAAATGAAACAAAAGCCTTTGAAACAGCTTTTAAATGAAACAAGGGCACTCAAAATGTTTTGAAAGTTTCAAAATGTTTCAAGTTTTGAAGCCAGGCTTACTTGGCTTCAGTGCCAGTCCCAGCCAGCAGCAGCAGCCTCCTGTCAGATCCAGGGGCCCCCCCCAGGAGGATTCTGGCACATCCCCCAGTGCTCCCGGGGGTGTGGACCCCTGGATCTGCAGGCCATATGGCAGTTTCATAGTTTCACAGTTGGTAGGGTTGGAAGGGACCTAAGCAGATCATCATGTCCAACCCCCTGCCATGGGCAGGAAAGAACGCTGGGGTCAAATGACTCTGGCTAGGTGATTATCTAGCCTCCTTTAGAAGACCCCCAGGGTAGGAGTGAGCACCACTTCCCTTGGAAGTTGGTTTCAGATCCTAGCTGCCCTAACTCTGTAGTAGTGCCTCCTGATATCTAGCCTGAATCTACTCTCAGTCAACTTATGGCCATTATTCCTTGTTACTCCCGGTAGTACTTGGAGGAACAGGGACTCTCCCATTGCCTGCTGCTCCCCCGGGGCCAGTTTATAGATGGCCACCAGATCCCCTCTCAGCCTTCTCTTGTGGCTGTAGCCTCCACTCATAGGGCCTGCTTTACTGCCCCCTGATCATGCGAGTGGCCCTCCTCCGGACAGCATCCAACTGAGGCCAGCGGCAGCACCAGTCTTCCTGGCATTAGGTGTGGGCTGTGCCCAGGGCCAGTCCCAGCCAGCAGCAGCAAGCTCCTGTCATCTAGCAGGCAGATTGCCTCCCCGCCCCCCACACTCCTGGGGGGGCTGTGGGACTCTGCCAGACTCCTCCTGCGGTATGGGCCCCCAATCTGCCTGCTGGATCACAGGAGGCTGCCTCCAGATTACAAGAGGAATGTGAGGCTCTGCCAGACTCTTCCTGGGGGTGCAGGCAGGCCCACAATCTTCCTGTGGGATGACTGGAGGATGCTTCCACTGCCTGGGACTGGTACTGGGCATAGCCCACACCCTGTGCCAGGAAGATTGGTGCTGCTGCCGGTCCCAGACAGCGGAAGCAGCCTCCTGTGATCTGTCAGGCAGATCAGGGGCCTGCCCGCAGCCCTGTGGGGAGTCCAGCAGAGCCCCACAGACCTTCTGGGGGTGCAGGCCCCCAATCTGCCTGCTGGATCATAACAAGCTGCTCCTGCTGCCTGGGCAGCAGCACCAATCTTCCCAGTGCCAGTCCCAGGCAGCAGCAGCAGCCTCCTGTTATCCAGCAGGTAGATCAGGGGCCGCACCCCCAGGAGGAGTCCAGCACAGCCCCACAGTCCTCCTGGGGGTGTGGGCCCCTAGATCTGCCTGTTGGAAGACAGGAGGCTGCCGCTGCCGGTAAGCAACAGTTTTGCTAGTCAACACCTTGAGGTGCAGTTTCCCAGAAACTTCTTCACCTATTTCCTTGTAACTTGGCAGGCTTCATGCTCTCAGAAGGAGCTACTGTCCCTGCAAGTTTCCTCTGAATCAGAGGAGGAGCTGCTGCCTGTGCAACTAGATGCCTCAGAGTGAAGACTTCAAGAGCAGACTCCATTTAGCCATTAAGAAGGAGAAGGGTGGATTTGTGACTGAGGCATGTGTACTGCAGCAACCTGAGCTGTCTGCAAGTGTCTACTGTGGGACAGACATTTCTAGAGGAAAGATGCTGAAAAATCCCATGCTTGGAACTTTTAGCTAAACAAATTCAACCCCAAAATAAGACACACATTTCTAATAAGTTCAGTGTGTGTGTATGCGGGATTTCCCTGAGTATCTGCTTCAGTTCAAACAGAAAATAATTCAAGGAAGTGCAGGAGGTCAGACTAGTCCCTTCATGCTTTGACATCTGTGGGTTCTTATGGGTCAATACCATGGCAAGTGGGAAAGGAGGTGCTTACCAAATAGTCTTTCTGGATAGATGTGGTCCCCTCTGCAAAGGAAAGATGATAAGCAGAGTAGCCCTTGGCTGGATTTGAACTTGCTGTTCTAGATATATAGACATTCTACTCTTTCTGCCCATAGCCTATACAGTGTGCACCCGAGAGTTTAGCTTTCCAGCAGCATGCTATAGCCCAGGGGTAGGCAACATTTTTTGGCCGGAGTGTCAAAAAACCCCCGGTGTCTACCTTAGAAGGTGCCAGAGTGTTGACATGCCAGAGCCCGGAGCAGCTGTTTGCAGCCTTCCAGCTGCAGCTGGCCCACGGAGTCTGGTCTGTTTGCAGTCTGCCAGTCGCCTGCTGTGAGCAGCCTGGACTCTGTGGCTGGCAGCAGCTGCTTAGAGCTTAGGCTGGTGGTGGCGTGCCAAGCTTCTGACTCCTGCGATAGCCAGTCCCGGATAATGCCTGCTGTCATTGGACTGGGCTCTTAGGGGTTGGGTGCATGATGAGTTTACACCAACATAATCAGCCTTTACCTAGGCCTAAGTAAGGAGTGGACGCTTGATGTGCAGCCCTACCCCTATGTAACTTTCTTGAATCCAGGCGAGAAATGGGGATAAGCAGGGTTCCACCTACACTAAGTGACACAGGTGTAAATGTTGGGTTTCAGCCACTGTACCAAAGTAGCTGCTTGCTACCAGCAGACATGGGATGCCAATGCCTTCACGCCATGTAAATCTGCTCCTGCACTGTTATTCAATTGCAGAATACTGTGCCCCCGTATGCGCTTGTTCATCACTCAGCAAACTAGTGGACACCCAAATTCATGCTCCAAGTTCATGCATTGTGCCCCACTCCACTCCCATGGTTACCAGCCCTCAGTAACATTGCTCCCCCTCATCTCCACTGCACAGGCAAACTTATTAGCCAGACTTCTTGATAATCCTACACAGTCAATGTATTGGACCAATTGCTTGGCTCTCTTCAAGATGTCCAATATGGTCAACCCTTTCAAAATCCTTTTATTTTCCTTATTTACTAGATGGCATGAAGAATGGTCAGCACATGCACAAATTAATCACCACATCATCTCTGACCCCATAGTCAATCAACCAGGATTTCACTGCCATGCTATTATTGGGCACTTAACCGTTTTTGAACTGAACAGGGTCACTGTGCCGCAAACCTATACCAATGGGGCCTTCACATTGACAACAAATGTCCCTGTGGACAAGTTCAAACCATGTCCCACATTGTTCACTTGTGTCCATTTACTTTGCTACCTGGTGGTCTTCAAGTTCTTTACACTGGGGATGATACCATCTTAAGACAGCTAAACAATAAGCCAAAACAGCATACACTAAATAAGTATACCACAAGACTATTATCCACTCCCAAACTCATGGCAACTTGCTATAATAGCACCAGCTGTGACCCACTGCCCTGGAAAAGCTGCTCATCTCTGCTCCAGCTCCAGTGTAATTTACATTGGCATAAATGTGTAGCCTGCCCACATCTTTCCTCAGCTTCTTTTGTGGCAGGAATGGGACTTTTGGACAACTTCCAGTGGCAGAAAGGGTCCCAGAGACTGCAGGTCAGTACGTTCATTGCAGAAAAGCAGACACAAACACACACCTGCTTGTCAGATCCAGGCAGTGATGGGCACATTGAACACCAACTTTTGTCTCCTGGGCCAGGGGATCTATACCATGGGACTGCATCACAGCAGCACCTAAACTGAAGCATGTTATGACTGGTGCTTCAAACTCGGGCTTGATCTGACCAGCACTGGCATCTAACTCCAACCTACCATGCTGTTGCTGCTCCCAGAGGCTGAATGGGGCCTGTCTAGAGCCTCTAGCTGTCTAAAATGCCACCCAGTACCTCATACCTGAGTAGCTGCTTCCTAGCATCTGATCTTCTACTTCCCCTATATCAGGACTTTTCTTGATCCTGGATTACAGTCCGCTCACTTACTTCTTGACCTCCTGGTTTTTGGCCTCAGCTTGTTCCTGGATTCTGCTTATAATCTCCACCTTGAGCTTTTGCCCCAGTGCAGTAACCTTGGTTCCTGATTGGCCCAAAGGTCTGGCCGCCCATGTCCTGACACCGTTACAGCTGAGGGATGGAGTATCAAGAGCCCTGGGAGGCTTTCTAGAGGATATTCCTAGAACATGGCGAAGGAGCTTAGCCCATGCCCTTCAGTCACTTCCTCCCCACAGCATAGCAATGAGTGGTTGCTACCCGTCTTGGGTACAGCTCCTCAACTTCATGTCAGGACTGCAGGTGATGCCCTTAGAATACAAAGGCTCAATGTCCTGTCACAGCCAACATGAATGTGTTCACTGCTGGAGAAAGGGGCTACCCTGCCTTGAGCCATGGCTTCTGCATGGCAATGCCCAGCTTGTCACAGCAGCAAACACTTTTCAGGCTGAATTTTAAAAAGCAGTTCCCTTGCAAGGTGCAGGCCATAGGCTGGGTGGTGCCATTGGCTGCACAGCAAACCTGCCATCTTTTGGATGCCATCCTTCCTTGCCATGGACATTTATTCCCAGAACAATATGTGCTTGATACATATGGAGGGAGCCCAGTGCTGCAGCCTGCCACCCAAGCCCATGTTGCTGCCTGTGTGTTATGGAGCCCACATCTGTTGCTTCATGGACCTAGCTCTCCCACCTACCATGCTGCAGCACAGGTTGGGTGGCTGCCTGCTCCCTGTGATCTTACTGGGGATCCATTGTGCCTGCAACTCTAGCTTTCCATGACATCTTGGCTGGCTCCATCAGGGATGTTTAGCCCAGCGTTGCCTCTAAACTGAGCACATGCACAGCTGCGCACAAGTAAAATTCTTGCCATGCACAAACTTTTTAAGGCCATGGACCCACCTGGAGAGACGCTGGTTGCAGAGTGTAGCAGAGGTACCAGGGCCAGTTTGAGACACTTACCAAAGGTAAGCTCCTCACTCCTCATGCAGGGCAGGCAGCAGCTCCTCCCTGAGGTGAGGCAAGGCAGGGCTGGGGGCTGGCACGGGCTCTGCTGGCTCCGGGGAACTGCTCCACTCCCCAGCCCTGATGCCACATGCCTCCTTGCTCCCGGAGGCAAAACAAGGGAGCATAGCAGTTCCCTGGAACCCGCGCCAGCCCCAGCCCCTGGCCCCATCTCACCTCAAGGAGGAGCCTCTGCCTGCCCTGCATGTCCCACACTGGCCCCAGTGCCTCTCTTTCAGGTCTATCGATTGATTGTGTCCAGCTCATGACTGCCCCACAGTACTCCACTGTGCTGCTCTGGGCAGCAGTTAGCACGGAGAAGGGTGGTGGCCGAATCCTGCTTGCTTCCACCTGGACATTTACTTTGGGATACTTACCGGTGGACCACACCGCACCATGCCACACCAAAAGGGGGAAGAGGGATCGAAGCAGTGCACTCACGGACCACTACTTCTTAGAGGGAACATTGCTCAGCCCCTCCTGAGTACTGTAGTTAGTGGGAGCAGTGTTACAGGCAAGAGTGTATTGTTAACTCAGAAGTGTGGGGCAGGAAGAGACAGGGGAACCAGGATCTCTCACATTCTGATCCATGGGCTGACACCAACTCCCTCTTAGAGCCCTGAGCAAATTACTTTACCCATCTGTGCCTTGTTTTTCCTGCCCATAAATTGGGACTGAGGGATCTGCATGTGGATAAGCAAAGGCAGAATTGGGCCCAGGTGAAAGAGATGCACCCTAGGGGCTTCAAACAGGCAGAAACAGGGAAACCCCTTCCAAACTGTCTGAGGGTTGGACTAAGACTCACTGATATGGCTGAGGCCACACTACAGGGACAGCACGAGCTGCAGCACTGCAAGTCTCTTCAGCAACGTGGCTCTCTGCTGATTCGATGGGCTCAGTGTGGGACTAAGGAGTTCAGTCCCTGTGGCTGTCTCCATCTCTCTGGGTTTGGGTGACATGGACACCTGTGTTATGAACTAGCACAATACAAAGCTGACAGCTGGGAACAGCTGTTCTCCTGACACCCTTGGGGCTGGATTAGTATCATTGGCCTTGTGGCAAAAGGCTTGATCTGGGTATCACCCACTCCATGGAGTTACTCCAACACTATGCTGGCACAAGCGAGGTCAGACTGAGCCCCAAAGATTCCCTTTGAACACAGAGAAGTGACCCCTCTCTGAAAAGCCACTCGTGGTAAAAATTAATGTCTTCAGATATTCTCCCTTGTCTCAGGTCCTGTGAAATGTGTGATCAGTGACCCTACCTGTTCCCTGGGCCTCTGTCCTCAGAACAAAATGATCCCACCCAACACATCTTATAGAAGTGACAACTTTATGGAGTTCCTTAAATTAACCTCATCTGGATGGGCAGCAGGGTTGAGAGCAGCTCCAGGGCCTCTCCTGTCCAACCTTAGTGCTAGCAGGAAGAGGGGCAGGGGCTTCCAGGGCTAAGGGCTGCTGGTTTAGGAGAGTCCATGTTTTTGAGGCACAGAACTGGGACCAGCCCCACAGATGCTGCTGTACTTGGGCTCTTGTTAATAATCTCTAGAGGCCTCAGGGATTTTAGGATCGAGAGAGTCACTCACCAATGCCAAGCCTCAGCTGTAGGTATGTGTCTCTATATGCCACAACTACTGCCTTGGTGCAGAGTCCTGTTGGTTACAGCTCTACAATCCCTGTGGGGACTGACAAGGGCCTGCTGGTCTGGCAGCAGGAGAAGGAAGGAATATTCCTGGGACATGGCTGATGATCAGCCAGCAAGCTAGGCAGCCAGAATCAGTGGCTTTGAAGTCCTAGGAGCCAGTTTGCTGGGCCAGGGCAGGGACAAGCTGCTGAGTGTCAGGCAAGTATTGGGCCTTACTGGGTGGACAGCATGGAGACATGCCAGTCCTTGGAACAGCCAGAAGGCAGTACCAGAGCATCAGTCTTTCCACAGCCTAGAGAAGCTCCCTGATCCCCAGCACAGCAAGTATAGCCCTCCTTGCCATTATCTTTGTTCACCAGCCAGGCAACCCACAGGCCTTCCTAACACACACCTTCACTACTCACCAAGAGCTCTCAAGACCTGAGGCTTCTGCTAAGACAGGGGCACTTGGATCTTTCCTGACTGCTCCCAGGTCTGTGTGTTAATGCAGAGCTTAGGCACTGGAAGAGGGCCCCCTCTAGTTTATTATGAAATGACACATGCTCCAGGGCAGCCCTACGGCCCCAGCCTGCCCATGCCCTTGCCCTTTCACCCAACAGCTCATGGTGGAGATGGTGACTGCAATTCCCTGCCTACAAGCACTGGGCTCTACACAGTCATAAATCCCTTTTGCTCAACTTGCTGAGGTCATGCAGAGCAGCCTTGGAGTTTCTGCCAGTTAAAGCTGCCCAGGAATAATGGGTAGAAAGGAAAGGGGTGGGGCTGGTGGAGCTGCTGCTGCCCTGTGTGGCTCACATGCCAGTCATGTCCCTGTCTTCTGGCAGAGGCCATGGGGTGGCTCGCTGAATGGGGGCATCCAGGGTAGTCTCCTGGGAAGGCTGCTGTTTGTCGCCTACAGATCCAGCCCTCATCCGGGCAACAGTTGCTGCAACACACAGAAGTGAGAAAAGCATTCAATCATCTGACTCGGTCCAGATTCCAGCTGCCTGTAGCCAGGGGGAAGTCACAATCACAAGCCAGAAGACAGGAGTGGGCCTTTGCATTCACATTAGCTTTATAGGTAGCTTGAAAAGGAAGCCTGTCTTCACACTATCTTCACAGCAGTCCATGGCTACAATGGGGTGGGGGAGAGTGCTGTGGCTTCTCAGTTTACTATGACTGCAGGTGAAACAATGAGTCAAAGCTCACAGTGGTGAAAGTGCTACAATCAAGCTAGCCATGGATGCCCTGGCTCTCAGTGGGGTAACTCTGACATAAACAGAGTCTGTATGTCAGTGGCAAAACAGCACAGATTTCACTGATGGACACAGGGGAAAGGTTTGAAGGAGCTCAGCTAGGAAAGGCACGTACTCAGAGCAGGCTGGAACAAGACCATCAGCATTGTTTTACAGTGTTATGGGTATTTTAAAATTATTTAAAAAAAATTAAGAGCAGATGCTACTTTTGCCACTGACCAAGCACCACCGGCTCCAAGTGCCTCAATTTGTATTATGATCATGAAGTTTGATGTTGGGCCCTTTGAACAAGACAAGAAGGGAAGCACTAGTACTAATTAGAGAAGTAGCTGTTAATTCATAGATTACAAAATGATTCCAGGCTAAGGCAAAGGTATTACAAACAGTTGTTCCTCCAGTTAGCACAAGGAGTGCCAGCTGCTTTTGTGTAAGTTGTCAGTGTCAAAATATCTCATTACAACACAAATGGAAGACATTGGGCGCATCTACACGAGACACAAGATACACAGTAGACTAATTCTACTGTGCACTAATGCATGGAGGCAAAAGCCATGCTAATACACTGATGCACAGTAGAATTAGTCTACTGAGCATTAACATCACTTAAAAGGCATGCACCTCTGTTACTGTTCAGTAGCATTGGTTACTGTGCATTGAGTTAGTATTTGTTATTACAGGTACTAAACTTAATGTGCTGTAACTACGACATATTAATGAACATGTAGATGCACCCATTTCGATCTAGAAATAATAAGTTGGTTCTACCAGCACTGGGAAGCAGCTGTACTTAATGATTTTTAAAATAAAACTGATTAATTCTATGATGTGCTACTAATAATAATATTTCCTAAACTAATGTAAACATAACAAAATATTAACATTAAAAGTTAAACTGCAAACCTAAAATCCCCATAGTTTTGAAAAATTTCTGAGACAGAAGCATTCTAAACAAACATTTCTCAGCATGTTCATTTCTCAGGAAATGGTGAAATATCAGTGTTTCCCATGAACCAGATACAGCATTTCTGCCACTTCTTTTTGCTCTGAACATGCCCAGAGTGGTCACTGGGTAGCAGTCACATGACTGTGTCCCTTGCACATCACTGTGACTAACACTCATCCTCAGCCCCTAGCCTCATTAGGGTAAAGCCAGTGACAGCCAGATCCTGAGCCAGGACCAATGTTAGGTTGCCACTGGACAAGGGCAACCTAGGGGGCTCTGGCAGGGGTTGTGGCTGGCATAACAGTGCTCTCTCATTCTGAGCATCTGTGATTCTCTGAGGTTCAGAGCAAGACTCCCTAATTTCCAAACCCTCCTTGATTTGTCCCAGCCTTCTTCTAGATGTTGCCCTCTTCTAGATTTGTCTCAGCCTTCTTCTAGAACTTCCCTACTTCCTCAAGCTCCATCCTCCTTGCTGCACCACCCCTAGGCTGCCCTGCTTTTACAGCTTTCCATAATAACTCCCAGTCACAGCTCTTCATGCCTTTTCATGCACTTGCCTCTGCCCTGCTCCCTCTGCTTGTGCTTACTGACTCCTTGTTGTCCAGGTGACACTGTGCAAGAATGATGTCTCACCATAGCAAATTCACTGCTCCCCATTTTACCAGCCTGTCTTTAGCCTGCTCTCCACCTGCTATCATGGCACATGCCAAGGACAGCTATTTACTCCACTACACAATTATGGAGCAGAGAATTCCCCTAACATTGAATGACAGCCTGAGCACAAGGGTGGTAGGGACTCACATGCATAGAGTGACACATAGCGGCTGCCACAACTGGTGGCAGAGCGTGTCCTTTCCATCCCATGTCTTGAGGGTGGCCAAAGGATCTTTGTTCCTTCCATGTGAAGAATTGAAAGAGATGGGGTAATGGGGTGAGACACCCACAGGAGATCTGAGTGGTGCAAGGAGTCAGGCCCTTAGGCCCTTAAGACAGGCCCAAATTCATGAAGCCAGGCTACAGGAAAATGCTTTTACCCTAGGGCAGCCATCTTTCACTCTGGCATTTTTTACTCTGGCATACCCAAACTGGCCAGTGAGGGAACCACATTGAAACCCTGCTAAGGCACATAAAATATGGTAATGATAATGACCTTTGTGAAGTTCTGTGCACTTTACCAATGGCTGGTACCATGTAAGTGTTAGGGAGTACTAGTAGTGTTGTCAATATTATCATCTGTAGTGCAGTCCATGGTGTCTACCTATCCCAAGATGCAATGTGCCCCTTTGAGCCAAATAGCTAAGCAGCTTGTCTAAAGCTAGCATGTCATATGCTGAGATATGCAGCCCCCACAAGCTGCATCTCCAAACTGGGTGAGCAGGCCAGAGCTGTGCTGGGCTGTAGGCTACACACCCTACCACTGCTGTGCCCAGATCAGCTGTTTTCCATACCATACCTGGAAATTCCTGGTCTAGAGAGGTGCCCCATTTTGCAGCTTGTGAGCTCATCCTGCCCTTGTAGAGAACTCCATTGATGCCCAGAATATCAACTTCAGTCTATGGAGGAGAACACAGAATACTATAGGAAGTGCATGGAGACCAAGGTCCAGGACACCAAGAGCCTTGAGACCCTCCTGGACATTAATTTCTTCTACTCTCTCCCAATTCCTCCCTTTGCCATGTGCCTTCACCTTCTTGCCAGCAACCACTGTCCTTCCTATTGCCCTGCAAGGTCAACCCCCTTAGGAAGGTTCTCTTGGTGTTCCCATGACCCTATGAGACTCCCTGGTTTGACATGCTAGTGACACAGACTTAGCAGTGCCTAAGGCAAAGGCAGGCAATTATTTTGGGTGGAGGGCCGCTTACCAAGTTTTGGCAAGTCATCAAGTGCTGCATGAGTAGCCCCATCCCTTCATAGATACCCTGCCACCTGGTTGCCATCTTGGGACCATGAGTTCCGCTCCCTAACCCCTGACCTTTGCCACCAGAAGTCCCTCCCTTTGCCTGCCAAAAGTACTTATTTCAGCAATGGGGTTTGCCATCTTGGAGCCAGAAAAATACCAAATTATATTTTAAAAATCAAACATACTACAACATTCATTAATTTCATTTCAAAAAATATTTTTGTCCTAATTTACATGTGTTTGTGTAGTGTACATAGACGTGATGGTATAATAGCTTAAAATGAAGTCTTACTGTTGTATATTGTGGGATGGTTTGGGTGGGAGGGTCGGTATAGGTTTGTGGGTATGTGGGGTGCCGGGGAGGGTGGGTGTGTGGGATTTGTGGGGGGATGGATAGGTGTGGGGGGATGGGGTTTAGGTGGGTATAGGTTTTGTGGGGAGCTGGGAGTGTGCACTGGAAGGGTGACTGGAGAGGATCGTGGTGGGGGAGGGTTTTCCCACAGCCCACCCCTGCACCCACAGCAGACACCTCCAGTGCTCCTGCAAGCCCGGGTTCCATGCTCCTGCTGCTCCTGGTCCCTGGGCACCAGTGCAGGCTCTGTGCTCCCACACTGCCACATCCCTCCATTTGCCACCACTGTCCTTCTCCTACCACTTCCGCACCCCTCACTCCTCGTTGGTCCAGCACCACATCCCAGCTGCTCCTGCAATTCTGGCAATGCAGCCAGGAAACAGGTGTGGGAAAATGGCTGCAGCAGGCAGGGGGAAGGGACAGCAAGCGGGCATGCGGCATGCTGCAACAGCTGGGCGGGAGCAAGGGGCCCCATGCCGGTGCACTGGGGCCAGCGCTGGCAAGGCCCAGAGCAGGGTGGCAGGAGCGTGGGGTCTGGGCTGGCAGGGGTCTATGCACCCAGGCTGGCTCCTCCTCTCTCTTCTCTCTCCTTGAGCAGTGCAACCGAGCTCTATAAAGCCCCTGCTGGCCCAGACCCCATGCTCCTGGGCAGAAACTGCTGCTCAACATGGAGGAAAGTGACCCCCCTCACCACCTCCAGGCAGTTTTAGCTGTGTCTGCCTGGAGTCCGCACCATGCTAGGCTGCAGTGTGTCTGCCCAGCACGGCAGCAGTGGCCATGTGGAGCAGCCGTAGGGCAGCTCACAAGCAGCAGCAAAGGAGCCACACCACAGCCTTGTGCAGCACAGACTCACGGTGTCCACAGCAAAAGCTGCCCAGCAGCAGCAAGAGGGAGGGGCTGCTTCCCCCCGCCCCCCGACCAGTGGTTTCTGCCCAGCTGCTGCTGTCGCTACCACTGCCATTCAGCCCCAACTGGGTGCAGGGCCCAGGCTGAGAAGTGGCAGTGTGGGACAAACTGCTGCTCAACGCAGGAGAAAAGCGGCTTCTCCCTCTTCCCCTCCTGCTGCTGGCACTCCCTGGTTCAGCTGCTCAGAGCCCATGTGGGGCTGCATGTGCTTGATCTGTACTGCCACCACTGCCCCATGGGGCAGCCCAGAGGTGGCGGTGATGTAGCGAGAGATATAGGCAGCCCTGCATAGGCTCTGAGCAGCTGCACCAGGAAGCATTGGCCACAGGGAGGGAGTGTGGGGGGGTGGCACTTTTCCCCATGCTGAGTAGCAGTCTGTTTTGTGCCAGTGCTGCTCAACCCAGATGGGTGAACGCGGAGCACACAGGTTTGGGACTGTACGCACTGTTCCCTGCCTGTACTGTGGGGCTGGGACAGGGGGGACTGGGAGTAAGCTGGCACAGAGACAGCTGGGCAGTGACAGCCAGGCACCAGCAGGGCCCAGAGTGAGGCAGCAGGAACATGGGGTCCCAGCTGGCTAAGGCTCTATGGACCTGGGCCAGCTCCCTCCTCTCCCTGCTGGCACAGCCCAGCCTGGCTCCATAGAGCCCTGCTAGCCACATCCCATGCTCCTGCCGCCCTGCTCTGGGCCCTGCTGGCACTGTCCCCAGGACACCAGTGCAAGCCCCACATTCCTGCATGCCCACTCGCTTCCACTCCCCCTGTCCCCACCACCGTTTTCCTCACTTTCCTGCCCACCAGCCACTCTGCACTATGTGACTCCTGGCTACATGGCCGGACTGCAAGACTTAGCAGGAACCAGCCCAGCTCTGAGGACTGGGACAATCACCCATGGTCCTCCCCTGCCTCCCTGACCCCTACCCTTTCTTACCTGAATTTCCCACTCCCATGCAGGGAGGCATGAACAGTCCCATGGTCCCAGGCCAGACCCCCTGCTAGGTAGGGGCTTCTAGCTGGTGGGGGTAGGCCTTGCTGTTCAGGGCCCTGCTGTGGCTTCCCTTGGGTCCTACTGCCTCTGGCTCCTGTGATCTTTGACAGGCAGCCTAGGGCAGATAAATATTGATTTGCTAAATTTTAGGGGTCCCATGGGCTGGATAGAATGGCTTGGTGGGCTGGATCTGGCCTGTGGGCTGTATTTTGCCTATCTCTGGTCTAACAAGAAGCATATGGGTAGGGGTTGGTATGGAAGGTGAACAGAAGCATGAGTAGGCTCACATTATCGTAGGTGAGGACAGCTGGGTCTCCATAGGGGTAGATGGTAGTGAGAGTCTTTGGATTGGAATATCGCTCGGCAGGGTAAGTGGCATGTGCTTGGCACTGCCAGCAGTGCTGCAATGACTGCTGCTTGTGGCTGGTTGTTTCACTCCTGTCCTTCTTCTCCAGAGCTTGTTCCCTGGAGAAGGACAGAGTGGACCCATTACCCCCCCTTATTGCACTGTTAACCACAGGAGTCACACCCTTATCTGGCCAAAAATCAGCCATCATATCCTCTAGGAGTGTCAGGACTTGAGCAGGGCTCTGCATGGATCTGTAGACCTGGTAATGGTTAATCTAGGAGTTTAGAAAGGGGGTGCAGTTGGAATCAGGTCTTTGGCCTCTAGGCTGACAGGATATGGCAGGTGCACCTGGCTGCCTACCCAGCTTGAGAAGAGGAGCTGGGCAGCCTGGCAGGAACTGGGCTCCCAGTTGACCCTCAACTGATTCTGCAGGTGTTTCTGGCTTGCCTGCCTGGCTGGGGAAGAGGGGCTGGGCAACCCAGCTCTGTCAGGATTGGGCCCCAGACAGCAAGAGTGGAGGAGGAATTAAAGGGAGGTGCAACTACACCAAAGCACCCCCTCTTCATCCACCCCCAGGTACAGGCACATGGAGTTCCCTTCAGTGAGCTCAGGGATACTAGAGAAGCAAATATTGTCCCAGAAACCAGAAGATCCTCCCCTCTGAACCTAGTGCTATACACTCATGACTGCTTCCCCTGGCTGCTTAGTGATGGGCATCACCCCCAGCAGAAGACAGGGCCTGCAAAAATGACCAGTTCTCAAGGAGTGATGAGCTTCTGTCCTGATGAGATGAATGCCCTGAAACCTGCTACCTTAGAATAGAGCTTGCTATAGGCATCTTGAAGGAAAATTACCTCCCCTGGAGACGCTCAGATTCAGGGGTTAGAAACCAGGCTCCATTGCTACTTGAATCACTTGCAGAACTAGAGCACAGGCCCCTCCTTTATTAGGCACATGCTGCTGAGCCAGGAGCTGAGCCACACCAATGTCTCACACCTGGCACTGGCGAAATGGTGTAGGGGTAAAGTTAGCACTAGCAGATCTCCAGGGAAACAAACAGGCTGCTTTATTCTCCCTGGACATGGGGCTTCTTTCATAGGCTAGGGACAGATATTCAAAAAGCCTGAGCCTGAATTGATTCAACCTTCGCAGGTTAGTCTAACTTGGCTAAGCTGAACCGGTTTCCAACCATAGAGACAATCCCTCTGGACTGAGGAAATTCAGGCACATGCCTTCAGTGGCTCCGGTGGAAAGCCAGAGGGTGCTAAAGCAGCCCTCCCTTCTCTTGCAGAGCTGACCTGAAGGGGGTGTGGCCAGGTCCCAGCAGGAGGCTCTGATTAGGGATTGGTGTAAACCTCCAACCTGCCTGCAGTCTCAGGCTTTTCCCAGCTGGCTGGTCAAGGTGTGGGAGTGTTACCAACCCCCAGCTGGCACTGAGGCAAAGGGGGGGGTGTGCAGTGTGTGCATCTGCTGCTGATACAGAACTTTTCAATCTCCCTCCCTGCTTCTGTCTACTGCCTGCAGCAAACTGACAGGCAAGCAAGCCAGGGATGTGGGGCTGATACGAGTGTCACTCCTATCTTAGTGTTTATCACCCCATTAAGAAAACACAGGGACATTATCAGCTACCTATTGATTCCGCCATTTGATTCAGCAGTGTCCCAGAATGTGGTCAGCTAGCTAATACACAGATACCTTCTCATAAGGCAGAGAGGAAAGGGGAATTCCTGCTTAGCAGGGACAGGGGGAGCAAGCAGCTCTTAAACAGCTTTACCAAAGAAGGACATTACGCTACCTGAAGAATAGCTCCAAAAAGCCTGTCTGCCTCTGTGGTCTCTCACAGCACAGACTGTAGCCAGCATGTGTCTGTGAGGGAGGGGGGAATGGCCTGCTTAGCACGTTGGAGGGGGAGGGAGCAGAAGCCTGAAGAGCCTCCGAGATCCAGCAAGGCAGCAGAGGGCTAGCCTTGCTGTGGAGCAGAAAGCCCTGTCTTGCCCAGCCAGAGAGCATGCTGGGATGCTGGGAGGCTTTGATTTATCTTAAACCAGCAAGGAGTCATAAACATAAGCATAGACATTGCATAAACTGGTTTGAGCCAAATCTCAATCCAGTTTCAGCCATCTTCAAACTGGTTTATGTGTACTGCACATCTGTTTTGTTACAGGTTTAAACCAGTTTCTCATCACTTAAACTGGTTTATGTGTAATGTCTGTCCCTAGCCATACTGACCAGCGGGAGTACATAGAAGGCTAAGGAGAATCTGGTGTTTAATCCCCGCTACAGTCAAGTACATGGCATGTCTCATACACCATACATCAGGCTCAGGTGCAAGAAGCAAGAGTCTTCTCTTGGTTTCATCATGGCTCAGGGCCCTGCAGCTTCCTGGATGGTAGCTCACCTCATTTGCTGTTTCTGTGCTAGGTACTCATAACCATTGGCACTGGCTGGGCGCGTCCGGGAGTACAACCTTGCCTTTCGGACTGTTACCAGGTGCCTGTATGAGGGCAACAATGTAGAACAAAAGGTCAAATAGTGCCCTCTAGTGACAAATTAGTGTAATTCAGCCAGTACTATTGAAAATCAGGGTTTTGCTCAATATCAGTAGCTCTCAACCACATACCATGAGGATGCAGTAAGTTCCTCTGAAAGGTGTGAGAGATAAGCAAGGTGTGAGGAGATGAGCACAAGCCTGATTTATCCCTGTCTGGCTGCTCCCCTGCCCAAAGACGCTATAATAAATGCATTGATTTTGGCAATGGGGTGCTGCTCAGTTCACAAAAGTTATGGAGGGTCTCTTGGATCTAAAAAGGTTAGGAATACTGCTCTGTACTCACGGCCCAGTTGCCATCATCACTGGTCTGTCACAGGAAATACACTTCACCCGTTCAAAGAGTTGCCTGGAACAGACCCCATGATATGTATTATTCAGATATAAGATCAGTGCTCAAAGATTTGCCAGTGGCATTGACTGCAGCTTAAAAGTATATCTCTTAGCATGACAATACTACTTAAAGCCTTCACTATCCTGGATGCCCACAGAAGGACAGCCTCTGCACAGCTCATCCAGGTGTAGCAGTACCCAGTATGGAGTTAGGACAGACTCCAAATCTCCTGACACCAAGGCCAAGAGCCTTCTGTTGGGACCACACCAATTCCCTAGAGTCTTGCTCTGCAGATCAGTACCAGGACCTCTGGACAGTCACTCTTGCCTTATGGCTTTAATAAGAGAGAAAAAAGAAGGTACAAATCCCATTGAGGCAACCTTTCCCAACACTCAAGGTGATGTGGAACATTTTGTCACAGGAGTCAAAGAATCTAGTCTAATCAGCCCTTGGCTTTAACATTAGGATCTCCTGGACAAGAGCTCTTTGTCCAGAAGTGGAAGGTTGTGCTGAACAGCAGTTGGTACAGCTACACAGAGAATCTCACAAGCTACCAGGATAAATCCTGAGCTTCAAAGAAGGCCAAGAAAAAGCAAGATCTTTCAGCACCAGAGAGAGAGCCTTGCCACTAGCTCTGTACATGGACAGGTGTTTCCACCATCATAGAGATGTGCCTGTTAGGACAGATAGCCCTGTTTATGGAAAGGGTAATTGAATCCCTGTCTATGCCCCACTGTATTTGAAGGCAGCAAGGTCAAAAAGACTACAGGTAGTGCCAAGCAGTCAGTGTTTCTTGGTGATGTTACGAGCTTAACCAGATAGAACATTACTTGCTGGAACTGGTAGTGTGAGTGAATCTCCATGAGGATGATGAGGAAAAAAATCTGTACTTGGCTTCTTTTTAGCTACCTGAGTACAGCCTCTATGCTCCCATGTGTGTTGGGACAGCATGACTTCCCTGAGGCATAGGCATAGCACAGTGATGGGGTGGACTCCATTCTTTGCCACAGGAGGCTGCCATCACCCACTCACTTTTTAAAGCCAGCAGCGCTGTCAGCATCAAAGTGGGGGCCCTCGCTCAGATACTTCTTAATGAACTTCCACACTTCTTCCAGTTGCTTTTGCAGGGGGTCCACTGCCACACGGTCCAGCTGTAGAGAACCAGAAGCAGGTGACTCCAAAGGGACCTGCTTGCGGTAGATGTCTGCATTATTCTGCTGCAGCTCACTCTTCTAGGGCTGGCAAAGCTTCTCCTCCCCACTAGTTCTCACACATGGGAGGAGTGACTCCACTCCACAAAACCTGATGCAAGCCCTAGATGTGCAGAGAAGTTGGCTACACAACCTACCTCTTTGCTGGTGGCCTGGGCTGCTCTTATACCAGAATCAAATCTCCTGATTGCTTAGCCAGAGTCTCCCTGTTGCAGACAAGTCCCTGCTTCCTGCCCTACTGGCCCCTGTGCACCCTTTAACTTCCCAAGAGATGTCACCTTCTCCTTGGCTCAGTAGTGTAACCAATTATGGCAAGGATACCAGCCCCAGATGCCCATTTGAGCAGGCCCAAGAGCGACAGCAACCATTGCTGCCAGCCCAGCTGTAGCTGCCATAAAGGGCACAGAACATAGGTGGCTTGTTATCTCTTTATCTTGGCCATTGCTGATGCAGGTGCCTCCTTTTCCCTGGTCACCAGAGACAATTGATATCAGCAATCACCTAGCATGGGTGTCAGTCAAAAAAAAGTGTCCATATGATATGCGCACTCTGGGGAAGCCCCATTCCTAGCCCAGGAATAAGTCTAGCTCCCAGCTATATGTTCAAAGGTAGAATGTGATAGAGCTGCCCCACAGCAGGGAGGGAGGGAGGGAGAGCAAGCCCAGACAACAAGCAGTGACTTCCAACCCAGATATTAAAGCGGAGATATAGGGAGAAGGCTCCCCCCTCACTATAGGTAATGGGCAGGGAATCTTCCCTTGACATGCACATGCCATAGAGCTCTTCCTGAGAGAAGCAGGCTAGCTGGGCTCCCCATCCTTCCTCCATGATACAACCCTGGAAGTACGGAAGCCCCTGGGGCTCTGATCTCCCAGTTCAAGCAGGGCTGCTTTGGCCACCTTGCTCCCAGCACTGGGGCGCCCCTTGAAGTGTCGCAGAAATGGAGAGAAGCCAAAGGATGTCAGCCCCAGGGTTAAGGTAAATTATATCTTTTCCTGACCAGAAGGGAGAAAAAGGAGAAAAAGTCAATACCCCACCTTCCCTTCCTGCTAGTGGCATGACAGTAAGCTCAGTACTGAACATAGCAATGAGCAGAGAGCAGTCTTGGCTCCATGTCCTTTGCTCTCCCTTTGAAGGGATCCCCTGTGCTATATCCATATGGGTTTCAAGCAGAGGGTGCGTATTCACTGCATGCCTGGGCTGGGACAGCAGAGATACTGTTATCTCTGAGGATGGACCCGAGTTCCCATTGTATTCCCATGTAGTGGGAACAGAGATGCATTTTCATCATGTGAGAAAGCAGAGCCTGGTCTGTGCGGTTCCTCAGTCCCCAGGGCCTCTGCAAGAGAGGCTGCTCAGGCTCCAAGGCAGGGTGCTCATAATATCTGTCACTAACTGCAGAAGATGAGGAGATGAAAGAGAACATGATCCTGGTCTCACACTAACTGGACACCAGATTAGTCCAGCAAAGCTAGAGGAGGTGTGAAACAAAGACAAAGCTAAGGGTGTTTTGCAGCTCCTGGAATCTCAGGCCGCTTACTCTGCATTAGGTTGAGGTGATATCCAGCCTACCACCTCCCGCCCCCACAGCTGTTCTCCCCCTGCCTTGCTGACACCTGCTACCTTGGAATCCATGTCGATGAACAAATTCTGCAGAACCTTCTGCCACTCCTTGTCCTGCAGGGACATCTTCTGCAGCAGGTCCTGCATCATCTCATTCAGCTGAGTGGTGGCACTTTGCAGCTCATCATGGTCCACCTTTGTCTCCAGCTCACTCTTGTCTGCTTTCTAACAGAGATTCACATACTCAGACGGCTCCTCCCCAGCTCAGAGGCTGGGAGGTACAGGGCTCAGGTCTACACAGGATTGGAGTCCTGCTGCCCCTATCTCATGGCTGCATCCTCCAGAAGGGATCTCCAGGGCTCCTCCCCACTGGGATGGAGGGCTGTGAATGGAGCAGGTGCTCCTGAGCTAGGAGCAGGCTGCAAGCATGCAACTGGCTCAGAGCAGCACACGCAGCCTGTGTGTGGTTACCCATGCTGTAATAATGTTGAGCAGGAAGGGGGAGAGAGAGCCGTTTCTGGGGAAGTCTGGTGCAATTTAATGCCAGTTGGAGTTGCTCAGTCCTTGGGGCCTAAGAACAGTGGGAGAAGGTAGGACTTGAGACCTGGACAGCCTGGACTGGGTGACAGCAACAGGATCCCCCCTCCCACACTGGGAGAAATAAAGGGCCCAGTTCTGCAAGGGGCGATGGCCCCAGCACACTACTGAGAACTCCCATCCACCATGAGGGAGGATGGAACTGTTCAGAGGGGTGAGCTGTAGTGGGAAAATCTGGGTCTTCCCTGAGTTGCACACAGGATCTTGAAGGTGAGAGAGAAGGGCAGAGTTTTAGCACTCCATCTGGGCTTGTGCAAGAAACAAAAAGGATTTAGCTTCTGGCACTTGGGCCTCCAATTTCAAAGGGCAGGTAACCAGCTTCCAGTGGAGCCAATTGGCCAGCATCCAGTTGCAGCCATGGGGCTTTCATTGTTTTTAACAGGAGAAAAAGAGAATTATGGAGAAAGGTCCCTCACATACAGATCACATTGCTCCTTCCTGATATCAGGCCCAGCAGTGCCCCCACCACAAGCACCTAGGGCGGGCAGTGATGGGAGCCAACTGGATTCCTACAGAACATTCAGGCATCTCCATACACTACAGAGAAGTCTGGGTGCCAGGCTTAAAGCTACCAGGATTTACTCTAGATGCTATTTCTCCTGAGATCCAGGATGTGTCTTCATGTAATGGGACAGTGTCTTAAGGAGCAGACTCCCAGGCAGGAGGCTGGTGCTCCCGGCCTGTCCATCAGGATAATTACATTCTGTGCCAGTGCTGTCCTCAGAGCATTAAGAACTGGACTCAGCACTGCAAGGCACAACATTTCTGGGGAGGTGGGAATAGGCCGTTAGTCCCTGAAGCTGGTGCCACCGGTTGCCTCAACTCACCACATTCATCTCCTGTTCAAGCAGGGTTTTGTCTGCTTTATTCAGGTTCAGCTGCTCCACCATCTCTTGCAGGTTCTGCAAGCAGGTAACACACACTCTTCAGGCAAACAGTGTAGAGACTCAGCACTTGTCAAGCGAGGAAGGACAGATGTGGTCCTCTAGTTCGTCCCCGGCCTAACCCAAGTCAAAGGACCTTACCTCATGGTCCCTCCACTGTACCCTTGGGAACCAAGCAAGACCAGATCATTTGAAAAAAATAGGTCCAGTCTCAATTTAACAGCTACATGTTCTGGGGAACCCACCATGGGCCACAGGAGTAGCACCAATCCCCCTTGATGCAAAACCTCAACATCATCTCTCCAGTCCAAATGTGTCTCCCCTCACCATCTAGCCACTGCATGTCATACTGCCTTCATCCACTAGAATAAAGAGCTCACTTCTATCTCCCTCTTGAGCATCCTGATAAAAGCATGGCTGACATTCTTTTGGAGAAACTACAGACATTGAGCTCCTTGTGCCTCTCTCTGTAAGGCAGGTGTTTCAGACCGTGAACCATTCTCTTTCTGTCCTGTAGTCTGAAGCTGCCCATCTGTGCCTATCCTAGGCTGGGACAGTCCACCCAAAACTTTGGTGTCAACAGACCCAGAGGAAGTAGAATGGGGAAGGGTCACAAACCCTCCCATGGCTTGTGACCACAAGCAACATTGACTGGCCATGGAATGTTTCCATTTTCCTGGGCCCATAGGCTGTGCCTGCACTACGTGCACACATCCGTGACATTTTCCTTTGGCTCAGTGATAACAGGCATGGTCTGAGCCATGTCCATGCTGCAGGCCTTTTCACAATGTGGCCACATGCCAGTCATGTTCATGCTGCCTCCCCTACCATGCTGTCTTTTACCACGTTCCCCTACTCTGTTGTCTCTGCCACTGCTTCTTGGCCTTTTGTGGGCTTAGATCAAGTGCTTGTGGCAGTGCATGCTGGGAAATCTGGGAAGCTCTTCTTTCCTGCCTGGTGTTGGCAGTATATGTAGCTTCTCATGTGTTCTTGAAGGGAGCCAAAGGAAAGCTCCATTCAAGCTGTTTACACAGGCCCTCTCCCCAAGTATCTGTAATGTCCCAAATCAGCAAGAAGGCAGTCTAAGAAGGGAAAACCTCAGGGATCCAGAATCTTTCTGACATGTTCACAGAATGTTGAGGTTAACCTAGGTGAGAAGAGCACAGGAAGTCGCTCCTTGTTTTCTCAATCACTGCAGTGCTTCACAGTGACCAAGGAGATGCAAGCTTCCCTACCAGTGGGCTGCAGCCCATGATCTTGCCTCAAGCAAAACAGCCAAGCAGATGGTGTGCTCTACCACATGCTGGATGCTCCTGGGCTTACCGCTCCTCCACCTCTTCCCCCCCCCAAAAAAACCAAACAAACAAAACACAGCAAAGCTCTCAGCTGGGCACTTGGAGATCCCAAGGCTTTGCATGCTGTACTTGGACCTGCAAACAGGTCTTCATAATTCTGAGATGTTTCTATCTGCCCTGCCTATACTCTGCTGGCTTCCAGAGCCCAAGTGTATGTATGCCTGAAGGATTACCTGGATGTCTCCTGTGTTGCTCAAGAGCCTCTCAGTGACTTTCTGTAGCTTCTCACACTGCTCCTTTAGCTTCTGCATCTGGGCCAGCATGTTCTTTCGGAAGTCCAGCCTCTGGGAAACAAGGCATGACACCATCAGCATCTTAGACACCCAGCATAGTACTTTCTTGTGCCCTTTAGACCTGCCAAACAGTTTCCATTCCAATATCCTGCCCTCAGACCCTCCTTAAAGCAAGGATTCCCCAGACAGGGACATCTTCCTATGGTTCAGCCCTGAAATGTGAAGCATGACTTGGACAGAGACCTTGCTGGAGGTGACCACCTTGACAACCAGTGGATTAGATTTCAAACAGGTAGATATATGAGGCTTTAGGGAACCTGCCTACATGCGGCTTATAACTTCTGGTTAAAATTATAAAGCTGTTAATTCAACAATTGCTTCATTTTAGAATACTTCTAGGGCAATGTGTCCCCACTTATGCTGACAAGGACTGGAATTCTCTTTTGTTTGGTTGTCAAAGTAGCAATTTTGTAGCCATCTACAATAGTATTTGTGGCACTTATACACAGCTAGCCATTCTTTTCCTGTACTTAACCCTGCACATGTAGATGACTACATACGCATGTACCTGCATGCACAACAGCAACAATGTGAAGGAAAACAAATGTTCACCCATGTTTTAGGGAGCTTAGTGGTTAATATAGTTGCCTGGGAAGCTGGAGAGCCAGGCTCTAGGCCTTCTTCACCAGAGGGGGGTTTTCCAGATTCCACTCCAGTGTTATTTTTATACCTGAGCCTCTGCCCTTTGCATCTAATAAAGTCATGAGAAAAAATGGAGAGAAGGATGAAGGCAGAAAAGGATGAAGTTTCTGCCTTACTGGGCATAAGGCTCCCTAGCAGGCCAGCAACCACCTAAGTTAGCTATGCATCCTCTGGGTACTCTCTTCTTCCTGTTCCCACATATTTCCTTCTCGTGGCTTCCCAGGGGGCCAGTTTCTATGGTACTTGGCCCATGGGGATTAGAATGTGTACGTGGCCAGTGTATAGCCTACTGTGTCTGTGCATGCAAATAATTATCTGTTTGTCCAGAAATAAAATGCTTACCTGCATATAAATGCTATGCAACTAAAAACTTGCTACATAGATGAGAAAAACAAAATGGAGTTCCATCCAAGCAACATGTCTAGCATATATTCACTCTAGACTAAGAGCAAAGGAAAATATTTCACTTCATAGACTGTGCTTCAATAAGCATTTGGTATGCTGAGGAAGTTGGTTAAAGCCTAGGAGAATCTATTTATTAGGGCTGCCTAGTATGTGAGGTCACTTGGTAGCAAGTCTGTGGTTACTTGTTGGGACTGAAGGTCATGTGATGGCTATTGGAAGGTTATAAAATGGCTGGGGCTGCTGTGAATCATTTTTTTATCAGCTAACTGTGAAAAAAAGGTAATGCAGGAAACTAATGAAGCAGAGAGAATCCCTGCCTACCTGAATAGTGAGGACCCCAAAGGACTCCTCACATCAAGATGGGCTGGATAGTGTGGCAGTGAGTCCAGGAAGTTTGTTGTTTTCTAACTATGAGAACTTGCTGGTACTTAAGTAAAGAACAACGTGGCTTTAGAATTCTGTGCAAAGTCTTTGTGTGTCACATGTCGCATCCCAGCCACTTTCTACCCCAGAGTGCACACATGGTTGGGAAAGGGCAAGTTTAAGTTACTGGGGGATCTTGAGGGTCAGTGCTGATATAGGGCACCTAAGACAGATAGGCTGCAAGGCTCCATTTCTGCTTTATGGGTAAAATACAAAGAGCCTGTGCCCAGAAAACCTGCAAGAGAGGCCAAAAAAGGCCTACTGAGGGCCAGGGAAGCTTAGAGTACATGAATCCAGAGGACTGGGGCCAATTTGACAAGTGTCCACCTGGGGAATTTGACCACATCTATGACAAGGTGCATCCAGAGCCTTCCCACTCTCCCAATGCAGCCAACCCTAGAGACTATGGGGGAAATGTTATGTATTATACTAAAACACCATCTCACAATCAATACTTTCAGCCCAGAAACAAATCACCTTCTCTTCTTCATTCTTCAGGCTGCTTAATTCATCTTGCATTCTTTTCAGTTCAGCAGCTAAGTCATCTGAGCTCCCCATGTTGGCTGAAAACAAATGAGAGATGCCAGAGCTTCATCTGCACTGAGAGTTTTAAGGACTTCTCCCACAGTTACTGTAGCCTCAAAGCCAAAGCTCTGCCCTTGTTCCCAATACACACAGGGGCCCCTCGAGGTCAGGCTGGGGATGGGAGACAGGAGGGGCAGCAGAGCCTCACCTATATGATCCACTTGCTCTTGGAGCCGACTCTCCAGCTTGCTGACACGAGTCTCCAAGGCCTTATGCTGCTCTGGCAGCTGGCTCAGCTTGCTGAGGGCCTCCCTGGCCATCTCTTGTTTGGACTGCAGGCTGTGCCCTTGTTCAGAGAGGCTCTGAAACAGAACACCCCAGAGGCTTTGTAGAAGCTGCCCCTGCAGAGAGCTCAGCCAAGAGGGGGAGAGATGGATGGGCCAGGGCAGCTGGGTTACAGATACAGAATCCCAGTGTTCTCTACATGTAAGCAGGAGCCTAAGCTTTCTGTTGAGGTCGACTTGTTCCTGAGATACCAGCTCTATGATAGCCTTCTCTCCCTCTGAGAAAAGCACAACCCCCCGATGTCCAGAATCGGAGCCCTGCATGATCTGGGTCATTGCATGAGTCAGAATAAAAGCCCTTGCCACACCCTGTGGGCTCCCACAGCAAAGCTGGATTCTCCCCTCAAAGAGCCATAATAGACACACAATGGGACACATTCTTATTGCTCCTGAGATGCTTCTGCCCAGTATTTCCTTTTTTCTGTTCTAGCAAAGGTCCCTCATATGTACAAGAACTTTTGCCAACCTTGTCAACAAGAGACTTGAAGAGACAGCTCCATTGTACCAGGTCTGCCTGCTTGGGGAAAGAGCTCAGATCTTCCTGCAAGTCACCCTGCAAATAAAAAAAGAAAAAAGAAGCTCTACTTCAGAGGAGGACTTCATCCTCTTTTTTGGAAAGGAGGACTGCACTTACACTGGGGTGGGAGAGTTGTAATCTAGGACAGAGAACAAAGAACTACCCTGAGCCTTTGCCACATCAGACCGAAACCAGTGCTGCAAGTCTGCAGTAACACCTGTCTACCAGGGATCAACCACCCCAGGCTGCAGCCAACCTGAGCTACCACCACACTATAGGGAGGAAGGGACTTCAAGGGGTTTTCTTGTTCTGTGCCCTATAACTGAGGCAGGACCTGCTTCTGGGAGACTGTCATCCTCATTTTCAGGTTCAAGAGCTTAGAAGGCAGAGCTAGCCCAAGGCTTTCCAAACCACACAACAGTAGAGCATTTAAACCAGTAGTTCTCAACCTTTTTGGACTCAAGGGGTGCGTCTATACGTGTGTCAGACTGAGCAGTTGTTACTGCACAGTCATTAAATACTTGTTTAAGCAAGTGCTAAATGATCGCACAGTAACCACTGCTACTGCACAGTCCCAGCACCTAGTGGGTTTTTCCTGGTGGTACTGAGCAGTAACATCAGAGTCATGATTCATACTCGCCCATGCTACATCATAGTGATGAGCTACATCATCATAACTCATCACTATACAGACATAGTGTCTTGTGTAGACACACCCAAGGCACCACTTCTTAGATTCAAGCCAGCCCTCAGAAAATGCCAAAGTTCTCACTTGTTTTTTGACTTCAGAAAAATAATAGAGAAAGTCTCCTGTAGCAAAGAATGCAGAAAGACCATAACAGGTCAGAATGTTTTTAAACCGGGATTTTTATTGAAATCTCTGGATTTATCTTGTGAATTTTTTTTGTACCCTTAACAATAACAACATTTTGTGGCACCTCTGAAAGGATCTCTATGGACCCCAAGGTGATATGGCACTCTGGTTAAGACTTAGTGATTTAGGTATTTGGCAGTGAGGAAAGGCCAAAATGCTTAATCCTCACTCAGGGCCAAGACTGGAAGGGTGGCATTCAAGAGACAGCAGTGAGGGCTGGGAACTGCAGAGACTCTTTCATTGTGTGTGTGTGGGGAAGATTGTCTCAGGGCAACATACAGAGGACCTGACATCCTAGTGCAGGCTGAGGTGCAGCACCTATACTGCAATGCCCCCTGTACTTGTATCTTAAATCCAACCTCTGGGCACAGATTTCCAGGCACTATGCCAGCTGTGCCCTCCACAGTTCACTTATCACTGGGACTTTAAGCATAGTGCTGTACATATTATTTTAAAAAAAACATGCTAAAGATAAGGCTGTTAGCCACTGTTGTCCTCAGTGCCCACTCAGGATGCCCAGTCTGAACTGGAGCAAGGCTGATACCAGACACCTGGGGGATCCCATAGCTCAGTGGACTTGGAACTGACCAGAGACATTTTGAATGCTCCCATCCTTCCCTCTTCCCCCCAACAAAACAGGACTCATATAGAGGAGCTACCAAGAGAGAAACAGCCTTGATCCCAGTAGGAATCCTGCTCCCTGTCCAGGTCTGGGATCTAGCTTCCTAAGGAGTCCCTTGGGGTGAAGTGTGGGAGGCGAGTACTGTGTCTGTTGTATATTCTTCAGCTACCAACTGCTTGGCATGTTTGCTGGCTAGTTTTGTTCAATGTCTTCATTAATGACCTGGAAGATGGCATAGAGTGCACCCTCAGCAAGTCTGCAGATGACACTAACCTGGGGGGAATAGTAGATAGGCTGGAGGGTAGGGCTAGGATTCAGTGACCTAGACAAATTGGAGGATTGGGCCAAAAGGAATTTCATGAGGTTCAACAAGGACAAGGGCAAAGTCCTGCACTTAGGATGGAATAATCCCATGTACCAGTACAGGCTGCAGGATGACTGGCTGGGCAACAGCTCTGCAGAAAAGGACCTGGGGGTTACAGTAGACAATAAGCTGAATATGAGCCAGCAGTGTGTCCTTGTTGCCAAGAAGGCTAATGGCATACTGGGCTGCTTTGGTAGGTGTGTTGCCAGTAGATCAGGGGAAATTATTGTTCTCCTCTATTAAGCACTAGTGAGGCCACATCTGGAGTACTGTGTTCAATTTTGGGCCTCCCACTACAGAAAGGATGTGGATACATTGGAGATGGTCCAGCAGAGGGCTACAAAAATGGTGGGGGGAGGGGCTGGGGGACATGATTTATGAGGAAAGCTTGAGGAAACTGGGCTTATTTAGTCTAGAGAAAAGGAGACTGAGAGGGGACTTAATAGCAGCCTTCAACTACCTGAAGTGGGCCTTGAAAGAGGATGGATCTAGACTATTTTCACCAGTGGGAGATGACAGAACAAGGAGCAATAGTTTTACGTTGCAGTGAGGAAAGTTTAGGTTAAATATTAGGAAGAATATTCACACTAGGAGGGTAATAAAACACTTGAACAGGTTATCAGAGAGGTGGTAGAAGCTCCATCCTTGGAGGTTTTCAAGATCCAGCTAAGCAAAGCTTTGGCTGAGACAATCCAGTTCGGGATGGCCCTAATTTGAGCAAGGAGTTGGACTAGATGATCTCCTGAAATCCTTTCCAACCCTAACTTTCTACGATTCTAGGCCAGCAAGTGCACAGGTAACATGGCTACTCATGTACAGAGAGGAAGACATCCCCACATCTGGGTGTGAAGGTATCTGAATTGACTGTGCCTAACTAACCAGACATGTCTCTTGCCTTTGTAAAGCAGGTTGAACTCTTATTTTCCAGATAGCATTACTTACAACCACAGCTCCTCTTCTGGTTACTTACTCTGCAGGGGAGGTGGCTCTTCTTTGAATTAGCTTGTCAGTGGAGATCCTCAGCTGGGGTGCAGTAGCGACATGTAGGGGATGCACAGGGATGCACATGCATGCCCCGAGAGCGCTGGTGCACTCCCTGTCAGCCAGCATTTCCAGGCAGGGGGAGTAGGTGAGAGCACTGGTGCTCCCCCTGAGAGTACCAGTCAGGGAGTGGGGACTCCCCCAGAAGTGTCAGTGGAGTGCCCGGAAGTGTCAGTGGCATGCCGCTGCCACTTGGGGGTCAGTGGGATTGGCTGGGGGGGGGATACCACCCCCCCCGGTCAGTGTGATCAGATACAGAGGACCACCCCCCAGTTGATGAGTTGCCACGGGGGGAGGAAGGGGCTGCAAGTAACTTGGGAGGCACCAGTTGCCCATGCTGGGGTGGATCAGCTTTGCTCAACTAAAGTCAATGGAACCAACACAACAGGATGATCTGGCCAGGTGTGTATCAGGATTTTCCTAGGCCTTGAGACACATGTTTCCAGTGTAGGCTGTGCACAGAACCCTCACTGATTGTGACCAGTTACCAGTGACTGTGGCACTGAACTTAGTGCATAAATAGGGCTCTCGAAATGCTGTACAACAGGGCCTGGGCTAAGCAATCCCTAACTGACTCCTCCCGACTACTACCATACATGCTTTTGCCCATTTGCTAGCAGTTTCTCTCCCTCTGGCCATGCCCCCACTCACCAATTTGTCCAGGATGGTCTGGATGATCTGGCTGTGCCGATCCAGTAGTGCAAGCTGCTCACCTATTTCACCCATGCTCTCCTGTTGAACAAATGACACTGGAGTGAATTGCTGGCATGCAGAGTGCTTGAGCTGCTGGTGGCTTCTATCCACCCCCTCTCCCTAGCCTATGTTGGGAAACATTACTCCAAACTGCTCAGTCTAAAGTGCTTGTCTCCGTGTCCTTGGACTCAACTCAGTCCTTGCACACAGCATGCACTGCAGCCCTGTGGGGTGTAAACTGACTGCCTAGGGACTGAGAGGGACCAGAATCTCCAGCCTCCTGCACATCATGTTAGTAGGGAGATGAGAGAAAGGTTCAGATGTCCTGATGTAGGCGGAAAGAATGCTTTGAGGCCCAGCAGGAGCCCTTGGAAGCCCAAGAAGACCTGTCTTGTCCTTGCTATAGCATCACTCCCACCCAATAATGCTCAATTTTTCTCTGCTTGAGGAAGCTGAATGCTATGTGGGACCATATGGAGACCTGCTGGGTCACCCAGGAAGTGCACAATGTGGGTGGGGAATAAGCTGTCCTTCTGTGATGCCTTCACCAGGACAACTTCCCCCTGGCACAGGCAGGCTACACACTTTGTAGAATTTGTCCTTCAAGAGTCTCAGCTCATTCTGGAAGGCGTCAACAGTGGTTTTCAGTGAGTAGATGTTGGTAAGCAGGTCTTGCAGAGTGTTCATAACCTGAGGAAGTGAACAGGGTAAAAGAACATGAGTTGAAACCAGGTCACAATGCATTTAGTATAACAAGGCAGCTGGGTGCATAGAGGAGCTGTGACTTCACTCCCAGTGCAACTGTGTGGCTGTGGCAGCAGCAGTTTTTTCCACTGCTCTAAGTCAGTGGCTGGGGTGGCTTCCCTGGTTGCCCTGCCCTAGGTACTCTATTGTCCCAGTAAACAGGGAGACTGGAGAGAAACCAAGACAGGTCCACCTGGCAGTAAGCAAAGCCTGACATGGTGTCAGGGATGCTTATTGGGCAGACCAGCCTGGGCCCAGTGCTGTCAGGGACTCTGAGCCGGCCGCCCACCCTGGGCCATAAACTCGGGTTGCCCGCCCCGCCAGGGCACGGTACCGCCGCGGGGCACGCGCTGCCGTCACTTCTGGAACCGAAGATGGGCATTTAGGGTCCTGAAAAGTGCGTCCCCGAAAAATCTCCGCGGACTTTTCTCGGCAATATTGTAGATGCGGCACCCGGCCCGGCCACCGGGACCAACCTCCAAAAGTGTCCGCCCGCCTGGGGCTAATTCCTAAGTTGAATTCTGTTCAGGAGTAGCGAGCATCCTGATTGGCTGCTGTGTGCATCACCTATCCATGTGGCACCAGTCTGGGTCTGTAGGACCATCAGGTTCCACTGTGCCAAGCCTCCTGGTTCCTACATCCTGGTTCTCCTGGCTTCTGACCCTGAGGGGTTTTGTTTGTCTGCGTAGCCCAGATACACCTGGGGGACGTGTGCCCTATCCTCTGATGACAGTGGTGGTAGTCAGGCAGGGTGCTGAGGAAGGGGTCAGCTACTAGAGCAGCTTCCTCCCCTCTCTATAGAGCTAGGCCAACACCAAATACTTAAACTATGTACAATTTACTACAAGAATAAACACAGATGCTTAATATAAAAACAGAATATTTACAAGGCTTAACATACAATACTATATAGAATATTCCACAATTCACATATAATACCAAATATAAGCCAAATAACTTACAACCTATACAACAATTAACACATAGGGATAGTAACTTAACCATAATATTTCTTTAAACCTTCACAAATAACAATACCAATATCCACATTGAGGCATTAAAACACATAAACCATATAAACCATAACGAATACCCCTAGCTATATAGCCCTTAACACAACAACCTCAAAATAGGGAGCACACTCAGCACCTCCCTCAGGGGTTTCCCTGAAGCCCTGGGATGTGGACGCGATGCTCTCACAATGGAGGGTGGAGGCAGCAGACCCTCCTCACCTGTGTCTCCCCTGCAGGGCCCACTTCCCCAGCAGCTCACGCTTCCTCTCTGGAGAAGTCCAAGCTTGGCCCCTGGTGGTCGATCGATCCTGCAAGAGCCTCTCCCCAGCGGCACCTTCTGATCTCCTCGATGGCCTGGCGCCCTGCACTGGGCACCCAGAGCTCTCTCCTTCTCACAGGAGCCAAGCCTTTGCAGGCTCTGACTCCCCGGTCTCACACTGGCAGTTCTCCCCCTTCCCAGGCCCTGCTGTGGGCACCAGGGCTCTTTTGGTTAAAAGTGGAGCCACACTGCAGGGCTCCAGTCACTTGGCCTAGGGCTGGGGCTAATGTAAGCAGCCACAAGCTGCTTCCAAGGCGGTTCTCCGTACACCAACCTGTGCACCGGGTAAGGTTTGAGCAGCCTTGAGCTGCTCTCAGGGCCAGTTCTCCATGTGTCAATCTGCACGCCGTGCAGGGCCCGAACAGCCTTCAGCTGCTCCCCAGGCCAGCTCTCCATGTGCCAATCTGCACACCAACTGCCCAGCCGCTTGCTGGCTTTGCAGGCTCAAGCCGCCTTGAGCAGCTCCTACAGCCTGATCCCTGTGTACCAGTTCACACACTGCTGAATCTCAAGCAAGGTCCTGAGGATAGCCATCTCTGGACCTCCACTCTCCTTACTGCCCCTTGTCCTCTTCCCAGCCTGCTGAGCATGCTCCCCTTTTATACTCGTCAGAGGCTCCTCCCACAAGTGCTCCAGACCTGCCTGGCACGGCTCCAATTCGGATCCAGCTGCTCCTTGCCTCCTCCCTTCAGAAAAGAGCGGGGCACTGCTTCCCTTGTGCTGCCTCAGGATTGGTGGCTGGGCTCCACCAATCAAACAGCAGACCCTCAATCCTGCGCCTCAACCCAAGCTCTGAAAAGGTAAGCCTGCTACATTTGTTTGTTTGTTTGTTTGGGGCTTTTGGGCTTACTTCTGGGCTTTATTTTTGATTTCCCTATGGTTCTGTTTCCTGGCTCCTGATACCAGTTTGAATCTGTTTTTGGACTTCACCCTGTGGATTGCCCCTTGGACTTCTACTCAGCAGTGTGGATCCTGTGAATCCTGATCCTGGACTGTTATGGACTCTGCTTCTGAATTCCCTCTGGTTTTGGTACATGGCTTCTGCCCTTTGACCCAACCTCAGGCCCTGATTTCCCTTGGTGGCCTACTCATTAGGCCAGACCACCTACACACCAGTCCCTTACACATGGGGCTCAGGAGCCTGAGGGATGTGCCTGACTTCCTTCAGAAAGGCCAGTTGCACCAGCTACAGCTGTTGTGAACACAAAAGTACAGGCTGTGAAAACACTAAGGCCCTGAAGAACAATCTTGTACTTTGATCCTCGAACCCCTACTTGGGCCCAGGTGCAGCATTGCATACTGATCCCTGCAGCATCCTTGGGCTATAAGAAGGGTCATGGAGATCTTGTGTCACACTCCTAGGGGAGATATTTGTCCCTAGGTCACACTTTGCACATCCTGCAGCAAAGAAACACATAGCAAAAAAGCATGGGCCAAGTACACAGGCAGCAGTTGCTGGGAATGACTTGCTGCCTCATGCCTGAGTTACCATTTACACATCCAAGAGTAATCAAGGTGTTATGGGTGGTCCTGGAGTGCTTACATGGACCTAGGGTTTTCCTAGCTCTCTTACAGCATACCCTCTCCTGAAGGCAAGCTTCATTCTTGCTGCCTCCCCCAGCGAGGATTTCACTAAAAGACAAGAAACTCCTGTGGTATTTGGAAGGAGCCAGACTGAGGTGAGGACAGGATTTCAGGGCTAGTTAGATGCAGTTTAACCTCCAGAAGCCTGATTCATATTGGCGCTGTGTCTATTCTTCTCTCTCCGCCATTTGTTTCTTCCCACTTTACATCTCTGTCCAAATCAAATGGCCCATCCAGATACTGCAGAAAAGGCACCCATTTTCTGTTGTCAATGTCCCACAAGGGAGGACTAGGGCTAGTTTCACATCCAGTACTAAGTTAGATTAGTTGGGGTACCTGGCAGAGCCACCTGGTTTCTTCACAGATGTCTGCTATATCTACTATTAAAAGAGTGGCTGTATGGAAAATGCAGTCTGTGGCCTGGTCTTCTGGGGAGCCAGTATCCAGGGGGCTCAGCCAAAGCTGAGTGCTCTGTCATTCAGGGAGTGTTAGGGTTGCCAACCCTCCAGAATTGTGCTGGAGTCACCAGGAATTAGATATAAATCTCCAGGACACTGCTGCAAGTCACCCAGGAGATGAATGATAGGGTATTCAGTAAGATAAATATTAAACATTGAATCCAATTCATACAGTAGTCCAGTGGGTTTTTAAAATGTAATAGTAATGTATATCTGCCTTCCTGAGTACAGTACAGTAGATCAGTCATTAATGTCCTTACATCATGAGATAAAACCTTCTGGAACAGATTCAAACAGTTGACAACCCTGGGGAATATGCAGGAGGGGGATGTGCCTGAAAGCGCTTCCAAAATAATCTATTTCTGCATTTGGCTTGGTGGAGTGAGCGCAGGGCTGGGAAAAGCCTGCAGCTCTCCTGCTAGCTCCTTCTGCTATCCTGTAGCCAAAAGCAATATGAGACTAAAAAGCTACCAAATGGAGCTCTTCATGGGGCCAGCTGCTCCGCTTGAGCGTGAATGGCTAACCTGGAAACTCCAACCTACATCCCCAGCTCCAGGAGCTCCCTGATAAAGGTTCAGGTGTTACTGACCTTCCAGAGGTGTTAATACAAAAGAAGAAATGAACAGCAAGATAAATAAATAAATAAATGAAAGATGGGTCTGTTCCTGATAATGACATAGAATATAAGCAAGCAACGGGGATCACTGAAGTACGTTCAGATTACACGCAATCTAAATGGGCATATGAAAGAATCCAGCACAAACCAGCAAAACTGATTAGGAGCCTGGGAAGCAAGACTTTTGAGGAAAGGCTGGAAGACTTATGTTTATTTAGTCTGGAGAAGAGAAAACTGAGGGGGGATTTGATAATAGTCTTCAAATCTTTGAAAGGTGATTTCAGAGGGGACGGAGCTGAACTTTTATCTGTGGCTGTAAGGAACCGGGCTAAGATTAATGGCCTCCAGTTGCAACAGGGGACATGTGGGTTGGAGATTAGGTTGACTATGAAGGTGGCCACGCCTGCAAACAGGCTACCTAGAGAATTTGTAGAATTTTCATCTTTGGAAGTCTTCAAGTTAGACAGATGTTTGACTAGGATGGTTTAGTTAGAGATGATCCTGCTTTGAGCAGCGGGCTGGACTAGATTGTGGCAGGATGATCAAGGAGCTGAAGCAGCCTGCGGAGTAGCCTGCAGGTGCTGGCCAGGACTAACTGCAGTCAGCTGACCCAGGGAGCTGGCAGGTGGTGCTAGAGCTGAAGTGTTAGCTTTAGTTAGTCTATAAGGTGCAAATCTACCCTGCTTGCTAGTAAGCAGAGTAGAGATCTTGGAAGCAGAGTGGGGTTACTGAGCACACACCAAGTCTGACACATCCAGGCTTATGCTCCTAGCTAGCACCTGACATGACATTTCTGATCCCATGAAAATAAAGCTATAGGGCAGGTACATGTATATGGTGAGATCTGGCACCGAACCTGCTTGGCCTTTTCTGCCTCCCCACTGAGCCCAGAGGAGGCAAGTAGGAGCCAGCCCAAGCCAGCGGCAGCATAGAAACCCCAGCTTTGGGCTATCAGGAAGCAGAATTATTTCCTCTACAGAGTCCTGCATGCAGAGGATTGTCTACACCACACCACTGTACAGCTGTGTGTAGCACGTTCCCTCTGCCACAAGTTCTGTCAGACTCTGGATTGGGGAATTGCCTTGACCATTTTGGGAGTGGAAATTCCTCCTGGCACAAGCAGGCAGCAGTCTCCTTGGCTCAGGTGTGTAGAGACTGTATGTGACCCAGGGAGCATGGTACCCATGAGTCCTAGTATATCCAGCAAGTTGCAGTTGAAAGGCTTTGCAGAACTCTGGAAGGACACATGCACGCTAAGGACACATGACACATTTACTCTTGAGTCAGAGGTATAAGTGCCCATACTGTGCTCTAGCTAGTGGCAGTGCACAATGAAGGAGCTCAGCTACAAGTTTGTTTATGCAAAGGATGTAGGAAAGATTTTACCTCTTTTTTGCTGCTGATACATGTGTCAGGCAGCCAGCTGAACACCAATTTTGGCAGCAAGAAATGAAGGTAACATCTCCCCTGCAGCAGTGAGCCTCTGATCACTGATCCTACCCTATGTGCCACCACTGCTGCTCTGCTTTCCCCAATTCTGGAGCTGGAGCCAGAGCCACTGCAGGAAAGATGCAGGGTATAAGGTAGGAGGATCAGGACAGGAGGGCAATAATATCAGTTGTCATATGGTAATTTCAGCTTCACGGGAACCTTGAAGCTTTTTTACACTGGCTAAGGGAATATTTCTATAACAGAGCTGCACAAAGTTCAATCCACCACAGTCCTGACCCCTACATCACACAAGAGAAAAGACACCTCCTGGACTCCATGTGAGGATCACAGCCCCTGGACCTGTATATAAATTGTTTCCATCTCCATTCCCACTTTGAGATTGCCAAAAAAACAACAGCATTTTACTACCTGAGTCCTGCAAAATGAAGAGCCACACTTGGACTGAAAAACAATGTTGCTATAATTCATCACGGGGGCACAGAAAGGCATTGGTGAGGTTTTATTTACCAAGGTGCCCCTGGGGTTACAAGAAATAATGGCCACAAGCTAGCAGAGAGCAAATTTAGATTGGACATTAGGAAGAACTTCACAGTTAGAGTGGCCAAGGTCTGGAATGGGCTCCCAAGGGAGGTGGTGCTCTCCCCTACCCTGGGAGTCTTCAAGAGGAGGTTAGATAGGCATCCAGCTGCGGTCATCTAGACCCAGCACTCTTTCCTGCCTATGCAGGGGGTCGGACTTGATGATCTGTTGTGGTCCCTTCCAACCCTAACATCTATGGATCTGTGAATCACATCTATAATCAGACAAAATGCTGATAAGGAGCGGGAGGGGTGCGACTGTTGTCATGGGCAAAACTGCATATATATACAAGAAGCCAAGAGACAAATTTCATAGATTTTAGACATTAGGGGCTGCAAGGGACCTTGTGAGATCATTAAGTCCAGCCCCTCTGCCAGAGGTAGGAAGTCTGCAGGGATCAAATGGTCCCAGCAAGGTAAGCATTCAAATGCCTTTTGAATGAGTCCAGAGTAGGTGCTTGCACCACCACTGTGGGGAGTCTGTTCCAGACTTCGGACACTCAGATTGTAAATAAGTCTGTCCTTATACCGAGTCTAAATTGGTCTTCTAGAAGTTTGTGCCCTTTAGACCTAGTTATCCCTTAGGGAGCCCTGGTGAACAACTTAGCTCCCAGATCCTGATGTACCACCCTTATATACTTATAGGCATGAATGCCACATGCTCCCGGAGGCTGGGGGGGCCTGGTGAGCTCCTGCAGGTGGCAGCGGCAGTGTCGGTGGCAGGAGCACAGCGACGGCAAGTGGGGAGCTCCTGCAGGCAGCTGCAGCGGTGTTAATGGCGGGGGGTGGGGAGGGGTGGGGAGTGCCGTTGGTGGCTCATGTTCATCTTGTGGTCAATTAAGACCCCCAAGTCTCTTTTGGCTGTGGTGCTAGTAAGCACAGCACTGCTGAGCCTATAAGCATAATGCTGTTTCTTTCTCCTGAGATGGAGTACCCTGCATTTCTCTATGTTGAACGCCATCATAGTATCATAGTATCCAGGGTCAGAAGGGGCCTAGAGCAGGCCATCTAGTCTGACCCCCTGCCAATGGCAGGAATGAGTGCCAGGGTCACAGGACCCCAGCCAAGTACCTATCCA
>JAGPOW010002067.1:11364950-11383286 GCA_030014935.1 Caiman crocodilus
CTTCTTAAAGATGGGAACCACATTGGCCACCTTCCAGTCCTCCGGCACTTGTCCAGAGCTCCAAGAGCGCTCGTATAACCGAGCCAAGGGCCCAGCAATTACCCCCACCAGCTCCCTCAACACTCTTGGGTGCAGGTCATCCGGGCCCACCGACTTAAAGACATCCAGCCCTTCCAGAAGCCCTTCCACCAGGTCTACCCTCACCCATGGCCTAGCAGTGATTCCTGAGGGGGAATACAGGCCTCCGACAGGAGGGAATTCCCAGTCCCCCCTCAAGAAGATCGAGGCAAAGAACCCATTGAAGATCTCAGCCTTACCATCGGCTGCGAGCACCAGGTTGCCTGACGAGTCCCTCAGGGGCCCGACATTGCCTGGCGCTCTCTTTTTTCTCCCCACATATTTGAAAAAGGACTTCCTGTTGTCCTTGATCCTAGTTGCCAGGCGAAGCTCTTCTCCCGCTTTGGCCTTCCTAATAGCCCTCCTGCACTCCCAAGCACAAGAGGAGTACTCCTCCTTGGAGACTGCTCCTCTCATCCATAGGTTGTATATACAAGAATCAGGTTTTGCTCCACCCACTTTGCAAGCATTTCCAAGTCAGCCTGTATCCCCAGCCTGCCCTCCAGCATGACTGCCTTCTCCCATAGTTTAGTGTCATCTGTGAACTTTGCCAGTCCACACCTGACGCCCAAATCCAGATCATTAATGAAGCTATTGAAGAGTACCAGATAGAGCACTGAGCCCTGGGGAACTCCACTGGTAACCTTGCACCACAGTGATTTGGTCCTATCAACTAGTACTCTTTGGGTCTGACCCCAAAGCCAGCTCCCCAGCCATTGGACCGTGAGATGGTCGAGGCCACAGTTCCCCAGCTTGGTCATGAGGACATCATGGGAGGTCAAGTCAAAGGCTTTCTTTAGATCCAGATAAATTACATCAACTTAATCTCCCTTTCCAGCAAGGGGTTTTAGAAATGCCTGACCAAGGACCCTATGGCACAATACCAGGAGGAATTAATCAGCCTCTTAAGGACATTACTTCTGGAAACACAGCAGAGGATTTCTGATTCTGCCTTTCTGGAATCCAGGCTAGTCAAATTTTGCTTATAACCCCAAATCCACAAACTTGGCAACCTAAAATCCATATTGTTTCTGGCATCATGGAGGGAGTTTCTAGTTATGTAGATGCTATCCTATTCCCGTATGCCATGGGAGCTGTCAGCTATTTGAAGGACATCACAGATTTGCTAAAGAAACTGGGCTCCACTGACAGCAAACACCCTATTAGCTACCATGGATGTTCTATATCTATACACTAGCATTCCCTATGAGGATGGATTACAAGCCATGAGGAACATTATCTCTGATGAGGACACTGCTTTTGTTTCCATCACACTCTGTTGCTTTGTCCTCTCACACAGTTATTTCAGATTTGATGATTCTCTATACCTACAAATGAACAGCACCAGCATGGGTATACATGTGCCCCATCCCCCACCCTGCTCCCCCTGTGTGCCTATATATTTATGACAGACCTTGAAATCTGCTTCCTCCATGGCTGCCCTCTCATCCTCCTCATTCATTTGAGGTACATAAATGACATCTTCACTGCACTGATACATGAGAAGAAATCTCCAGAGAAATTTCACCAAGACTTTAACAACTTCCACCCCTCCATCAAATTGACTCTGAAATATTCCACCCAGAAAATTCATTTCTGGTACACCATCAGGAAACTTTGCAATGGTCAGATCACCACCACATTGTTTTGGAAACCAATTGACTGCCACAGCTACCTCTGCACCATTAGCTTTCATCCTAAGCATACCACAAGATCCATCGTCTACAGCCAAATTCTGTGTTACAACCTTATCTGCTCTGATCCCACCAACTTAAGGATCTGAAACAGGAATTCCTATACTTACAATACAATCTCAAAACCACAGCCATTCAAATCTTGAGCCAGACTGAAACCCCACTCTGACTTGCTACAATACCAATCTTATGACAAAGACAGCAAAAGTTATCCTGTTTACACCTACAGCTCCCAGCTTTAACACCTTAGACACATAAATGACCTCCAACCTCTCCAGGAAAATAATGACCATCTCAAGGTAGCCTTGGGAGACAAGCTTGTTCTGGTTTACAGACAGGCCCCACTGCCAAATTTCCAGCCCCATAGGGAGTCCCACAGGCTGGATGATTTGGTGATGTGTGCCAGATCTGGCCCATAGACTGGGGTTGAGCACCTCTGAAGTATACTGTTACCTATGAAAGTGTATGTGTTTCTAAACAGGTGCTACCTTGCTCTGCCTTCTGCTTGGCTTCAGACTAACATGGCTAACTACCTTTCTTTGTTCATAAAATCAAGTCACAGAATATTAGTCATATAATCACAGAATATTAGAGTTGAAAGCACCCTCCAGAGGTCACCTAGTCCAGGGTTGGGGGGCAGCAGACTGCTGGTCAGGAATGAGGGGCACCTCTGGCTCACTGCTTCCTCCTCCACCCCTGCCCAAACTGAGGCAGGGCCCTGCCCTGGGGTACCATGATGCCCCCCTTCCCCTCCAGTGCCCTGGGTGGTTGCCCTCACTGCCCACTCCTAAGACTGGCTCTGCTTGCAGGTCATGTTGGCAGGGCTAACAGTGGCAGAGCAGGGAGGGTGCTGGTAACTCTGGCAGAGCTGGAGGGCCTCGGTTTGGGAGTGAGGGGCACCTGCATATCAGGACTGCTCAGTGCCACAAAGCAGCAGGGGGGACAGGCACAGCTAGATTTGTGATCTGGTGAGTGAAGGGAGCAGGGTGAGCTCTGATTTTTTATGGTAAAAAAACCAAAATCAAACACCAAAATATACAGGTAATTAGAATTTATTTCATTATAATGACTGATGCACTTGTAGGCTTCCAAATTGCTTTAAACTTGTAAATATATGAATAAAACATTGTGTTCAGCTGATACCTTTCATATTAATCATGGAAAATATGGATTTGGGGGGTTTCAATCAGAGAATTTTAGAGTTTTAAACAGAGAAAATCAGGATCCCTGGTCATCACATTCTACAAACTAGAGAAGAAACCCTCCTAGTTTCTCTGAACCATGGGTGCATACTCAGGTTGCTTGCCAGTGTGCTTCTGTGGCTTCACTGCTCTTGGTATCCATGATAGCAAGACTGCAGCTGGCACAGCTGGCACAAAAAAGGCCATGTGTTGAAACATAACCCTGGTCAGGTCAAGTCTGGGAGAAGCCTGAGTTAGCCCTGGCCAGTTGACACTGTGCTGAACCCACCACTCATCATGTCAAACAATACTGTCTCAATGGGTCCTTGGACTCCTCCATCTGTTATCTATTGTCTTATTTTTAGATTATAATGGCTTTGGGGTAGGGACTGTTGTGTTGTTCTGAGTTTGTGCGGTGCCCAGCCCAGTGGCACCTTAGGGCTTGATGAGGTTATAGCATGACAAATAGGAGCAAACACAATATACCCTGCTCACACCAGGCCTGGAGTCTCATGTTACTAGGAAATGTTAATACAGTTAAATGATGGTACAGTTTAGAACAGTGACCAGTTTGTTCTAGGCAGGGCAAAGGAACTTCACTAGAGCTGCTGACAAAGGTCAGGCAGTTGTGCAGGGGCCACCCTGTAAAGAGGGTTAGGGACCCCAGACCTACTCAAACAGGGTCAAAGGGTCCAGTGAAAGAGGCAGGACCAAGGATGCTGAGCAGGTTGAAGGCACCATAGAGGCCAAGGAGGCCGAGAGACTGGAAATTAATACAGGACCAGAGAGTCTAATGAAGGAGTGAGATCTGTGAGGCATGGATGAGGCTTATGGGGGGTAGCTGGTGGCTATGATTAATGCCCCTTAGGTAATTTACTGCCCTATGGCCTAGATAGGGCCAGTAGGGCCACAAGACTTGTCTGAAGAGCAGTGTAAGAGCTAATGGGGCATAGAGTTGTTGTGATATTAGACTGTAGGTACAGAGGGAGATGAACAGGACCAAGCATCCAATATTCAGGAGCACTCCAGAACTCAGAGGCAGCCTCCTACATTATATACATCAAGGCATGGCAGTAAATAGAGCAAGAGCATACACTGAGAAGCTGGAGTGGGAGCCGGATCAGCATGGCCACTAGGGCAGCATGGCTGTCAGGGGCTGATCCTGCTATTTTCATACAGGGACAGACATGGGACATTTTATTACCTAAGTCCAGGCTTCAACTCCAGGCTCCTTGTCAGTCCCTCACAGTTACGAGTTCTTGTTGATGCTTTGACTGTTGGCTGCACTGGAGGCTAGGGCAGCCAGATCAGCACATATTAGGGGCTATATTGTGATCTTAGAGATCAAGTGGCCCACCCTGCCACTGGCTGTGCTATGCTGGCATCCCTGCACTGTGCAGGATCCCTGCATCTCCCTTAAATCCTCCAATTGTGGGTTCCTTCTGTCCTATGGGCTGCCCATCTCCTTCCCTCAGGGGTAGAGGTAAGAAGCAGAAGCTAGAGGAGGGAGCAAAGCCTGCACTGGGAATGCAAGAGCTGCAGGGTAGCCCCTAGGGACCCACAGGTTGCCAGTTGTACAGCCTTGCTATATCCAATTGACCTTGCAAGAGGTTTAATAAAAGTGAATGTAAAGGCCTTGGAGCTAGGTTTTTAATCAGTTGTGGCTTGACAGTCATTTCTGAATAAATATCAGTAAAACTATCTATCAGTTATATCTGTTGTGCAGTAACATTCATCCCACTGCTAATCCAGCATTGGCTTAGTCTAGAATAGGGGTGTCAAACATAGATTCATAGATTCATAGATTGTAGAGTCAGAAGGGACCACAATGGATCATTGTGTCCGACCCCTTGCCCCTGCCCTGGAAGGAAAGAAGACCGAGGTCAGATGACCCCAGCCAGGTGACTATCTAGCCTCCTCTTGAAGACCTCCAAGCTAGGTGATAGCACCACCTCTTTTGGAAGCCCGTTCCAGATCCTGGCCACCCTTACTATGAAAAATTTCTTCCTAATATCTAACCTAAATCCACTCTCAACTAGTTTACACCCGTTATTCCTAGTCAGTTCCTGGGGCGCTTTAGTAAACAGTGTTTCCCCTATTCCCTGTTGACCTCCCCTAATAAATTTATAGGCGGCCACAAGATCTCCCTTCAGGCGTCTCTTGTGAAGGCTGAAGAGATCAGCTCTCTCAACCTTCCCCCATAAAATCTAAAACGAAGGCCGCTAATCAAAGTATCATAGTATCTAGGGTCAGAAGGGGCCTAGAGCAGGCCATCTAGTCTGACCACCCGCTAGTGGCAGGAACGAGTGCCAGGGTCACAGGACCCCAGCCAAGTATCTATCCAATCTGCTCTTAAAGATGCCCAAGGTAGGAGCAAGAACCACCTCCCTAGGAAGCCGGCTCCACATCCCAGCCACCCCAACCGTGAAGTAGTGTTTCCTAATGTCCAAATCCTGCGAGTGGCTCTCCTCTGGACCCTCTCGAGATCCTCTGCATCCCTCTTGAAGTGCGGCGCCCAAAACTGGACAGTACTCCAACTGCGGCCTGACCAGTACCGCATAGAGGGGGACCATCACCTCCTTTGTTCTATTAGTCATGCACCTGCTAATGCACGACAAGGTGCAATTGGCCTTGTTGATGGTCTCGTTACACTGCTGGCTCACGTTCATTTTGGAGTCAGTTATGACTCCAAGATCCCTCTCTGCCTCCAAGCTGCTGAGAAGGACACTCCCCAACCTATAGGTGTGCTGGGGGTTCCTCCTTCCCAGGTGGTACCTTACATTTATCTTCATTAAATTGCATCTTATTTCTCTCTGCCCATTGATCCAACCTGTCCAGGTCAGCCTAAATCTGCTCCCTGCACTCTGGTGTACTAACTTTGCCCAGCGAACTTGGAGAGGGTGCTCTCCACATACTCATCCAAATTGCTGATTAAGATATTGAATAATATTGGTCCAGGAACCAAACCCTGCAGGACCCCACTGGCCACCTCCCTCCAGGCCAAGAAGGAACCATCCACCACTACTCTCTGGGTGCGGTCCCTAAACCAGTTGGCCACCCACCTGACCATGTAGGCATCCACTCCACAGTCTGCTAGCTTCCCAATGAAGATAAAGGCCTTCCTAAAGTTCAGCAAGATGACATCAGCTTTGGCTCCCGCATCCAGGCATTGCGTGACCTGGTCATAGAAGACTACAAGGTTTGTCAGGCAGGATCTACCTGTGACAAGCCTGTGCTGGTTTCCCCTCAGCATTGTTTCCCCTGCTGGTCCTGCATGTGTTCCTTGATTATTTTCTCTAGCATTTTCCCAGAAATAGAGGTAAGACTGACAGATCTAAAGTTACCTGGCTCATTCCTTCTCCCTTTCTTGAAAATGGCACCACATTGGCCCTTCTCCAGTCCTCAGGGACCTGGCCGGAGCACCACGAGTGCTCGAACAGCTGTGCCAGTGGCTCAGCTATGACACTGGCCAATTCTTTCAGCATCTGTGGATGGAGGTCATCCGGGCCTGCTGACTTGTACCCATCCAGCTCCTCCAGGAGCTGCTTAACTATTTCAGAACTAACCGTAGGCGGACTGGTGCCATGTGGACATCCATCAATGATCGAGGTGAAGGAATTGGCTTGGTTGGTACAGAGAAATACTGAAATGGTTGACATGGCTAAAATAGGGGTGTTAGACTATGGCTGGATGCAGCCTGAAGTTTTGTTCCGTCTGGTTTACTGGGCTATTGAAAGTTGGGGCAGGGGGATGGGGCCTGCCATAGAGTTGGGGCCCCTGGGCTGTGATAGACATGGCCATTGGCAACAGGAGGATGAGTTAAGGCTGTGCTGATATAGCTGTTTGCCCTGTGGCTGCCTTTGGTTCTGTTACCACTGCCGGGTCCCCAGTGCCACTGCCAGACCTGTTGCAGTCACTGTTTGATCCACTGCCATTGCTGCTGCTGGTCCTGCAGACCAGCCCAGGAGAAGACTCCAAGTCTGGATGCAGCCCATGGCCCAGGAGGGTTTGACACCCCTGATCTAGAATAATGACATTAAAAGACAAGATGACTAATTTGTCACATTACATTTTGCCTCTGATCATTCTCCTTGCCAGTTCATGGCTTCTCACTTAATGTCCAGCCATAACTGTTGTGTGGTGCTTCTCTTTGTTGATAAACAGCAACAGTGCTTCAGCCCAGGGGTGGCTGCATTTCAGTTGAGAGGGACACACATTCTCTGTTTCCTTTTTTGCTTTATGGACTGCTATGATTATTAGTCATGTTTATAACGTCTGTGAAGCAGAAGATGAGCCTTCAGATGAGAGTGGTTAAGGATGTGCTGAGTGCTGTTAGTTATCCCTGGGGGCACATTTATTGTTATAACATGTGGCTGCTGGTGGTTTCTGTTGATGGTACTGCTGCTCTTACCATGAAAAAGCCAAGCTCAAAGGAAATTAAGTCCAGGGGCGATGCGTAGGGGCTGCACGCGGGTACCCATGCACCCCTTGATCACAGCAGTACACCCCCTACAAAAAGGCACCGCCAACACTGTCAGTGGTACCTGTGGGCAGTCACTGCTTGCCACCCCACTGCTGCCAGCATCAGCAGGTGGTCTGAGATCACTGCTGGTTATTGCCAATGCTGCTGGAGGCATCTGTGTCTGGTCGCTGACCCCTGGTTGGCACTCGCCACCACCCACCCCACTACCGACAGCACCGGCAGTGTCTGCAGGAGCCTTCTCTTACTGCTGCCATGCTCCTGCTGCTGCCACCGCACTCTTGCCACTGCTGTGCCCCCCCAGCCACTGGGGTCACAAGTTGTTCATGTCTAAAACAGCCATAAATCCTTGCAATTGGGTCAGGAGACGCTGTATTTCAGTCCATATCATCCACCGTCCGCCCTGCACATCAGTTGGCCTGATGTGGCCACTTTTTCCATTCAGTTTCTCTACTGGGCGCAGGACAACAGAACATCAGGCCTTGTGGCTGTTGCCCTTATATAGTGACTCATTGGGAGGATCTGGAATCCTAGTGATGACTGGTGTTATTGCAGTGTGCTGCAGAGTGACCAGGAGGGGAATTACAAGAGGCATTCTGCCAGGTCTGCCAAGGACTTGACTGTGTTCCCACTGGAGCCAAAAGCATGACTGAAATGGGGACTTAATTGGAAGCAGAACAGGGCCTCCACTGAGTTATTGCCCATTAAGAATGGGCATGGCAAGAGCCTAGGCCAGGTCATCAATAACTGATCCCCAATGCTGGGGATCCCATCATCTTGCCCTAAGACAGTAAATTGTTTCAGGAAGCCTTACCTTCCCATAGGATTGCTCTTTAATGGAGTTTGATCCTTCCTACATGAACTGGGCCAAATGGTGCCATCTCCTGCTTACCTGAACTGGCCCTGGCCAGTTTTCTAGAGTTCCCCCCAGTCCTAAGCCTGATGCTTACCTACCACCTTTGGAAGCCAGCCCCCATGTGGCTGTAGGCAGCATGATTTCCACCAGCAAAGGGGTTTGGCCCTGACACACCAGATGGAAAGGAAGTGGGAGTTTTCCTACAGAAGGGTTTCTCACCTTTGCCATTCCTTCTTCATTCATTTCCATCTTCTTCTTCAGCTGCATCATTTGCCACATGTCCTCAGCTGGCTTGTTGAAGGATTGGCTTCTGGTCAGCAGTTCTGCTGTGGAAGGGGTGTCATTCAAATGAATCAGCTGGCTTTCAATCCTCCCCAGCCTCTGCTGCATCTGGTGGAAGAGGAAGCTGGATTTCCCCTCCATATCAGCTTGCTGTGTGGGCCTCTTTTTTAGTATTAAGCCAGAGGAAGGTTTGAGGAAATTCTTCTCCTCCTCCAAGATCTCCTTCTTGATGTCCTGGAGCTGGAGGTGCTCCAGAAGGCTGTGCAGCAGAATGTGCAGGGCATTGAAGTTGACATTGCCCACCTCAGGTGTGCCAATCGCAATGTTTGCCAGCTCCGAAAGTGTAAGGGAGAAGCTCATCTTTCTTTTCGTCTCTAACCTTGAGAGACCAGTAGCTGTGAGCCCTGAGGTGGCCTCAACACAATGAAGTTAGTTCCAAGGTCTAGTCGTCTTAGGGATCTATAATAACACACTATGATAGGCTCAAAATTAGGAAGTCACAGGCATGAGCATGCGATTGGTTCACCATGGCATCAGTCTGCTTGGGGTTCTGCTTGGAAAGTTTCTGCTGGTTGCTAGGATACCAAGGAACTGGCCAAGATCTGAAAAAAGACAGGCAGCTTAAGAACTGCGCAAAGAATGAGTGAGTCGCTCAGCTATTTGGACTTGTATCAGGGCCAACGCAGGAGTACAGCAGAAACCAATAGAGGAACATGGGCATTTCGCTCGGGAGCAAAGGAGCCCAGCAGTGGCGCGCCGGGAGTAACAGTGCCTGGTCGCCTGGCGACTGTTGCAGACACTCCACGAACCGCCCCGTCATGCCCAGGGCGCCCAGCTCGTGGGCATGGAATGAAACCACGGGCAAAGGCAAATCCCTCCTGTGCATGGAGACTCTGTGGGACAGACACCCTGTGATATACTTCATAGAAGGAGCATCCCTCCCAGGGGCATGACTGCCAGAACTACCCCTGGTAGTGGCAGCTAGTACTGTTTTTCTGCCTTCATCTGTCCTGTGAAGGTAACTTCAGGTCCCTGGCAGCCAAAAACATCTGTATACTCAGAGTCTTCCTGGCATCCTGAGCACGTTTACAAACACTGGGATCCTCTGCTGGGTTTTTACCACTGTTCAGATTCTGGCAACCTGAGACAGCTGCCAGCCAGTTCAGCCAGTGAAACTGCAGCAGACTGACTGAGAGCAGCCACTCCTCTCCACCTGCCATTACCTGGCCCTACATCACACACAGAGCAGAGTGGTCCCCTGAACCAGAAAGGAGGGGACTGGCTGTATTACCACGATGAATTCCACTGTATATGGATAAAAGTGATGGATGCTTCAGGATGACAAGTACAACAAGGAACACCTCTGGACCAGGTCCTGCAGTCAGCTACCTCTGTGTACTTCTCAAGTAACTCTAGTGACTTCATTGGAGTTGCCACATATTGAACATGTCCACACATTGCAGTGCAGTGACATTGCTATGGTGCCATGCTTAGTACTTCCTTTAGGAGCACACCACTATGGTGATGTAGCTGCCGATCAAGTGTAGTAGACCCACCTGATCACTATGTTGTCATAGCACCTTGTATAGCAATATAGTGTGTCGCTATGTTGCTGTAGGGCGACATGTAGACACACCCATAGAGTAACTCCTTTTGAGTGAAATGGTACTCCCATTTTTGCAGATGTAACAAAAGCAGAATTGGGTCCACTGCCATGACCTAAACCACAGCACTTGCTTGCTTGTATTTCGAGCTCTGTGTGGACCCTATTCCAAAATATAAACCTACCTATATTCTGTTGCCTTTACAAAACAGCTTTAGATCTGAGTTAACTGGCCTGCTGAACTGTAGTTCTGGTGATTCTGCCACAGAAGAACAATGAAAAAGATATTGGCAAGTCCCAATACATGAGGTGCCATGTACCCAGGTATTTCTAAACCTAACTGAATATGAAGAAACTAAGTGACCCATCTGGTTTGTTGTTTGCTTGTGTTTGTTTGTTTGTTTGTTTGTTTGGGAAGTTTGGTTTCTGGGCAAACAGTAACAGTCCAGGTAATTCCCTTGTGCTGACTCTAGGTGACACTGGAGTAAACACACCTGTGCCCTGGAAAAATGAGTGATTCCACTATTTTAGGGCACTCCCTGGCAGATCTTGGTATGTTAGAGATAGTATCTGTTTAGCACACAGAGTCTTGATCACAGTAAGCTGGGTTAGTTGTTCAGCCCAGAAGACAAACTAGCACTTGTGCTTTGTTGGTTAATTGCTTCTAGTCTGTCAATTCGTTTATCTCACCCACTGGTTCTGCTTTGTCATTAGACTGTCACTTCTTTGGGAAATTAACTCTCATTTGCCACCTGCATGTACAGGCCTTGGCACAAGTGTGCTTTGACCTGCCTGCTTCCCGCTTTTACCACAATGAAATGTAAAATGGTATTGATCATAGTTCTGTTTCTTGCCTTGCCCACAATTTTGTAGCAGTTCACAAAGGAAATGTTAAAGATGAGCTTTCAGAGAGAAAAAAAATCTGGATTTTACAAAAGTAAGGAGACAGTCATGTTTTGAATAGCTGTGAGATCGCCTCATGAAGCTGCCTTTTGTTCCATGCAAACAATCTAAGCAAGCAAAGAGAAAAAGCAAGGAAAAGAGCTGAGAAAAGCTGACTTTTTTATAGAGCAGTGAAAATTAGGACAGCAAAAGGGCTGCTGGAAGATCTGCTTGTTGCTGTTGACTTGAAGCAGTTGGTTCATCCAAGTAACTCTCCCTCCAGTTCCGTAGAACACTGACACCCTTAAATTGCCAGTTAATATGTAATGAGATCTTCAGGCACTTAAATAAAAGATGAAGCTACAGGCAAAGTTCCAGGGCTGTTATGAAAGATCTTTATTTTATTCTAAGAAGGATTAATTTTCATTTCTGGAGAGAACTGGCAATTATTTCCAGCTGAAGAACAAAGTCTGTTTAATTATCCTTTGATAAAGACTGGTCTAAGAAGTGTCCAGGGTTCACTGATAAAGGGTAAGTTGGGAGGGTCTATAAAGGAACAGAAAAGTTCAGTTTAGAAGAAATAAATCTGGTGGCTTCACCTCCCAGTAAAAAAGTCCTACAGTAGTCAGTCATGCTCTTCTTTCTATCAAGACTGAGACTGCAAGGATCCAGGTTGTTTTGATAAAGACAAGCACACTCATTAGCTCTGCATTGTCTTACAACTAATATGCTCTTTAAATGTGGGGAAAAGGATGCACTTCTGAAGACATTATGCTGTATCAGAAAGGTTCAGAGCCTTGTCACAAGTTATACTTAGGATGCATTAATTGCACTTAAAACATTAGTATCTGCACGTTCAAGGAATTAAAAATATGCTAAGTGCCATCCTGTCTTAGCAAGGTTAGAACGCTTCTAGAATATCTATCTCCAGATTGTATTAAGTAACCCATGTTGCACTAATGTCAGACTGCTTCCACAGAGGTAACAATCAATTTGTGGTCATTACTGAGCCAGTTCAAGACTCTGGTGTAATGGGGGAGCTGGGACTAACAAGAAACTGTTTGTTGGTCCCAGTCCCCAAATTGTACCAGTCCTGAAATGACTTGCCTGCAGGTGCCAGGGCTGGGACTGACAAACAGCTGTTTGTTAGTTCCAGCCCCCAAACAGCCCTGGAGTCTTGAACAGGCTCCTGTGCTATGCAAGGACTGGGACCAACAAGTGGCTGCTTATTAGTACCAGCTCCACCATGGCACCAGAACCAGTTCAAGACTGGTGCAGTGTGGTGATGGAAATGACAGTCAGGTGTTTGTCCACTGCATGGCCAGCTTTGGCCTCATCCAAAGGGCTGAGATCCCAGTAAACATGGCTGTGTGACTGCTCAAAAAACTTTCTAATTTGTAGTAATTTTTACTATAATCTAAATAAAACATGTCCTAAGTGCAACAAAGCCCTTATTCTAGGGGCCCAAGGTAGCCAGCCAATCAGAGAGCAGCTGCTGAATGGAATTGCTAGAACAGGTGGAAACCAAGGGCTTGATCCTGTAACCATAACTGAGCCTAGTACGTGTAACTGATGCCACTATTCAGGGGGCTAAGGATGACTCACATGAATTGGGCTGCTGGATTCAGCCCTTAAGCCATAATGTTCCGTCAGGTGATAGAGACACCTGCCCATTTACAACCAGATTAAGTAGATCCATAAGATGACACAATGGATCTCTAGGGTGGAAGTCATGGGGATCATTTTGCTACCACTGAAGTGAAGGGCCAAACTGTAGTGATATTAAAATGAGCATCATCAGACCTCAGGGATTTGGGGTCTAAACCCTGTGGGGTACTAAGCAAGTTTAGCTTTTACTGAGCTCTGCAGCTCCCAAAATCAAGCCCCTTGTATGAAGCAAAAACAGTTTTGCAATTAATATTGTCCTCATCCCTGCTCCAGATACCAGTTGCCTTACTCTGAGCTTTACTGTAGAATTCTGGCATTTTTATGGTCTGACCTGAGCCAACTATGACATGGAGCCTTGCTTCAGTTTCTCTGTAAATGCTGTGAAAGGCAGTTATTTGCCATGGTATACTGTGTGGGCAGCAGACACATAGCCTTCCATTTGTGCTCCCTTACCCGTAGCTTGGGGGTTATTCTGGTCAAGTAAAGCCAAGGGAAGAATTCAGCAATAGAGTGAGTTGGACGACTCCTCACTCGCCATTTGGAGTCTATGTAGGGAACCTGCCTCTCACTCTTGTGATTTTTACGTGAATGGCAACAATTCATGAAATGCCACTTGTGCAGCTTGGCTCTTCGATTGCCTGAGGCTGCTGGACTTCAGGGGTCTTCCTAACAGGGTACAGAAAATACAGTACCATAATGAGGATGATTAATAATGAACTGCTGCCCAGGAAGGCTGCATAAAGGCAGTGAATAATCTAGAAATGGTGCAACACCAAATATATGCAGTAGCCCTGCAAGGGACTGGCCTTGTTATTTCGGAAGGAATGAATCCAAGCTTGTCACCAACACTAACTATGCAGCACAGAATAATATGTGTTGTGTTTGAATTGCAGGTCTTTGCTATGTGTATGTCCAGGGAGGAGAGCTATAAGCTTTTCAGGACTAGTCTTCATGGTAAAGCAAGGGAAGTCCTCCTACCTAAGAAGCCCATAGGGAACATCCAGCAGGTCAAGTCAGCTAGTTCTTGGGACAGCTCAAATAAGTGAGAGCTCTCAAATCTTCAGCCCTTTGCAGAGGAATTCATGCAGTTACAGAAATTGCTTCCCATCTGAAGGACAAAAGATGTGGAGGGGATGGAAGTTTTCCTTTGATCTAGGTAAAAGGTATTGTTTGCTGAAATTTTTATAAGAACAATTTTTCCCTGATGTTTCTCAGTGTAGCAGGAAGCTTGGAGTTCCTGCTACTTGAAGAGCAGGCAGGCGGTGGCTAAGGCAGGCTGCAGGTGGGGCAGGAGGGCAGTGAGGGACTATGCCTGAGAAGCAGCCTGCAGGTGGAGCCAGGATTGACTGAGAAAGTCACTTCACCCTGGACAAGAGCTGGGTTATGCAGGGTATAATCCCAGACCCTGAGAGGAGCCAGCAATAATATCCTGGAGGCAGCTGAAGGGAAATCAGTTCAGCAAGATGGCTGCAACTCTGGAATGGAAGCAAGGAGAATACAGCCTGCAGCAGTTTGGAGGTTTGGGAAGGAACTAAAGAGGTGGGAGAGATTCCTGGGGACCCAGTGAGTGAGGGATCCACAGCTCGGAGAGGGGCTGAGTGTGAGACCAGAGCCCAGGGAAGCGTTGAGTGTAAAACCGAGGGGCCAAGTGTATAGAACCTATTGTGGGATCCAAGTGAACCCAGAAAGAACCACTGCTAAGACCAGGGGTCTCACTGGCCCAAAGTGAGGCCAGGACCAGGGGGCCCAGAAGACACTGAACTCAGCTGGAGCCAAATGGTGAGTACAAGCCAAAGCCAAGGGGCCCGGAGGTGAGACTGAGCAAGGGCCTAGGAGCCCGGAGGTAGCCCTGGAGGGGCAAAAACTGCCAGAGATGGGTAGCATGGAGCTTGGTCCTGGGTAAGACTGAAAACTGCACCCAACTGGAGTTTGGGGTCAGTGGCAGGGCTCCTTGTGGTGGGATAGCCCCCAGAAGTGCAACTGATCCCAAACTTCAGAGAAGAGCAAGTGTAAGGTGCCCAAAAACACCAGCCCCCACTGCCTTATGGACCACCCTTTAGCAGAGAAAGGTAGGGGAGCACACCCTGGAACAAAAGCACAAGAAGATTTCTAGGGTACCAGAAAGGTCCAGAGGCTGTGAAATAGGCTGGGGAAAGATTGGGACCAGAAGGGTCCAAGTGAGATACCAAGGGGTCTGATAACCCAGAACAGCCAAGTGAATGTGTGGGAGCAGAGAAGGGTCCAAGTGAGAAACCAAAGCAGGTTAATAGCCTTGAGGGGGGAAGAATGAGATACCCAGAGGTCTGAGAGTCCAGAGAAGGGCTAAGCAGATGAGGGAGAACACCTATGAGTGGTGACACCTGCAAGGCATGGGTATAGGAGTGGATTGGAGCCATGCAATTAGCCATAAGGTATTGCCCCCAAACATCTGAGGTCATTTACAGTAAGACCAGGGCAGCCTCTCATATCTAAATAACAGTTGCATCAAGTCATGGTAAATAAAAATATGGGCTGAGGATAGAAAAGGAAGAAAAGAAGTGCTTCCAAGGGGCTTCATGGCTACCCCTGGAGACGGTGCCCTGTTAAACTCAGACGTTTAATTTGCATGCGTTAAAAAAACCTAAACATTTTCAAAGATTCTCTCAAGCCACGTTTAAATCAGAGATGAGATCACCTCAAGATTACAGTGAACTGTTCACATTTTAATAGTGTTTTCTTCAAAGAATGTTACTGCTTATCCTCCCTCCTTTCTCTAACATATATAGACCCTGATTGTACAAGCTTTATTCAATGTGGTTGTGAGAGGGGAAGCAAAAGCCCCCGGCACATCCCAAACCCCTTCCTGACAGACCCCGATACTTACCGCAGGGGTCAATATGAACGTCAGCTGGGAAGAGATGCCGACACAGGCTCGACAGTTCTAGAGCTGCCTGAGCCTGCAAATTGGTGAGTTCCAGGGATGTGGCTCCAGAGAGGTGCAGGCTGCTCAAAAAGCAGCCAGGAATACAGCTGATGGGCCAGGCAGAGGAGAGCAGGATGCTGGCTGGGAAATACTGACTGCAGAGCTGGGGAGCACCAGCCCTGATTGCAGGGACAAGGGGCTTAGCAGGGTACAAACTTTATGTCGCATGTCACGAGGGGCCTCTGTCGGGTCGGGTCCTGTGCATAAAGCACCTCTGCATCTCAATATATTACCCCCAAACAAATGGGCTAGTGGAGCGATTCAATGGGACTGTCACGGCGCACCTCACGGCACCGCTCCTTGAGAGAGAAGGCTGCTAGGGAAAACCCAGCGGTGGGATAATGATCAGCACAGCTGAGGGTTGCTGTGGCAACTAATAGGTGTCAGCTGACCTAAGGGGCAGGGCTTGGCCCTATAAAGCCCAGAACCAGAGTCAGGCTGGGAGTTCTCTGCCAGCAGCTGGAAGGACAGGAGCTCCCGGAGACAGTAATGTGAGTACAGCTCACAAGAGCTCCAGAGGCTGGAGCAATGATGTGGAGTGGTAGCTGGGAGGCTTACTGTGTTATGGCTAGATGCCTTATGTTTGAGTTACAGCCAGAGGCTTGTGTTATGTTTTGTTAGTATTGTAGCACACCAGTAGTTTGGGCGAGGCTGTAGGGGTTGGAGGAGGCTTCATAGGGACCCCAGCAGGGTGGGGATCCCAGCATCCGGGAAGGCGCGATTCAGCACTAGAGACGGCGCAGCAATACGGGGTGAGGAGACCCCCAGGCCTGAGAGGGGCAGCTATGGAGAAGCCCTAGCAGGGGACAGTACTTGAGAAGCCCTAGGCAGGGGACAATATTCTAAGGAGCTCCAGAGGGGCAATGAGAAGCCTAAGAGAGCGCAGCATTTGGGAGAGGCCTGAGAGCGCAACACATACTAAGAAGCCCGAGAAGCAGTAGTGTTGAGAAGCCAGAGAAGGGGGTAGTATTTTTAAGATGCCCAAGTTGGGCACAGCAGGCCCCTGGAAGGGCGGGGGGCAGCACGTAGAAGCCCGCAAAGGGGCAGCATTGAGAAGTCCAAGAAAGGGCATGTCAAACTGGCAAAAGGCTAGCACGGCATTAGACCCCGGCCTGAGGCTGGCTGCTCCGGTGGACCCCAGGAGAGACGGGTTAGCAGCAGAGTGCCTCCTCGAGAAGGACAAGTGCTGCAGTGGTCCCCTGGTTGAGAAGGGGATGGCAGTATGGTACGCCTGGCCTGAGAAGAGGGTAGCCATGCGGTGGGCCCACAAGACCGGTGGCACAGATAGAGAAGCCTCTAGAGAAAGGGCAGGCTTGATTTTGACACCCCAATGTCCGGGACAGCAGTGAGGCTTGGGACATGGTATCAGGGGTGGTAGGAGCCACGTTTGGCCCTAAGGCCAGGGTGCCTGGAGTGCACCCATCATACGGGGGAAACATCCAAGTGGGTCCGGGAGATCACAGGGACGAAGGTCCTGGTACACCGTGCCCAAGACGGTAATAAGGCAGCCTCCCAACCTAAACCTATTATCATCAAAGTCGTGGCAGGAGAGAATTGAGGGTGCCTTGGGCTAGACTTGGTGCAGACGGAGGGCCTTCAGGAGATCACGGCCCTCCTGTAGGACCCCGCCGTGACGGAGACCTTTAAGACTATGCTCCAGTGATGCATGCAGGAGGACCCATGGTAGTGAGACCTGCTGATCCCCCTGCTACGGTTTGCCATAAGGGAAGCACCTCAAACATTATTGGGCTTCACCCCATTCAAGCTGTTTTTTGGGCATACCCCATAAGGCCTGTTGGATGTGATCCAGGAAATATGGGAAAGAGCAGAGGGAGGAGGAGGAACTAGCCCAACTCAGTATGCGCAGCTACTGAGAGAGTGACTACAGAAGGTGAGCCAGGTGGCTGGCGGTAACCTGAGGGGGGCCCAAGAATGACAAAAGCAGCCGTATGATAAGAACATGTTAGAACATGAATTCCAAATTGAACAAAGGGTACTAGTGCTGCTACCCAGCTCCACAGGCAAGTTCCTAGCCTGTTGGCAAGGGCCTTTCCAAATTGTCTGCAGGGTCAGCCCAGTTGACTATGAGGTCATGTGACCCGGACATAGATGGGAAAGACAAATCTATCATGTTAACCTGCTGAAGCAGTGGCATGAGCCAGGAGGGTTCTTAACTATGCTGATCCCAGAATGTGAGGAGCTAGAAAGGACACTAGATGAGCCAGCAGGGGATGGAGTCTCCATGGGCTGAGACCTGATGGCTGAACAGAGGGGACAGCTGGCAAGAATTGTACAGGACTTTGCTGATGTGTTCAGCGAGATACCCAGGAAAGTCCAGGGCACAGTCCATAAGTTCGTGACACCTGAAGGGGCCCTAGTAAGGGAAAGGTGGAGGCAAATTCTCACCATGGGATACTGATGGTAGAGTGAGGAAATAAGACAGATGTTGGAGCAGGGAATCATTAGGGAGTCCCAAAGGCCGACAGGATATCGTAGTTATGCATCGAATTCCACAAGCTCAATGCCATCATGCAATTTGATGCCTTCCCTATGCCCCAGGTGGGAGAACTGCTGGAAAGAATAGGGTAGGCATGGATCATATCCATTTTTT
>JAGPOW010002067.1:11384831-11398808 GCA_030014935.1 Caiman crocodilus
TTTTGTTTTGTTTTGTTTTTCTCTGTGCTGCTGCCATTCAAGGGACACATCAGAGAACTCTCAAGATCAAGAGAAAGCACTGCCACACACATCTGGCGCCAGGTAATGATGGAAGAGCGCCTACCGGCATCTTTGGGGGGGGTGGGATATGTGAGAGCAGAAACAAAAGCCCCCCTGGCATGTCCCAAACCCCTGCCCAACCAACCCTAATACCATGAGTCGAGATGAACAGCAGCTGGGAAGAGACACTGACACAGGCTTAGCAGTTCTGGAGCTGCCTGGGCCTGTGAATTGAGGAGCTCTGGGGGTGTGGCTCCAGAGAGGCTTAGGCGGCTCAAAAAGCAGCTGGGATTACAGGTGATGGGCCGGGCAAAGGACAGCAGGATGCCAGCCGGTTGACACCAGCTGAGGAGCACTAGCCCCAAGTCCCAAGAAAAGGAGCTGAGCATCTGTTGGAGGACTCCGGCAGACAGAACAAGGAGCACAAGCCTTGGAAATGGAGAAACACCCAGGAGCAGAGCTGCAGCCATATGAGGGAGCCCAGGTACTGTGGTGGGGAGTGGCAGCAGGGGACTGCTGGCACTCTTGGGCAGCACGACAGGAAGGAAGGCGCAAGAGGCTACGAAGCCCTGCATGGGAGCAACAAGTACCACCAGCTGGTAGAATCGCGAAAAATAAACTACAGGTCAGCCAGGCCCTGGGGAGGTCCCGCTGGGAAGACTGGCAGAGGCTGGACATGGGGTGGCTGCCTGTCACCATACCTGTCCCCACACCTAATAGGAGGGAAGGGACAGATGAATCCCTCCTGCCCCTTGCTCTGAGTAACCAAGTGGGTCCTGGGAGATGGAATCCCAGAGGCCCATCAGCAGAATTAAGAAGAACTTTTAGTTAAGTTCTCCTTAGTTACAGTTAGCTCCAACTGGTGCAGGTTTAGTTGCCTGAGATCTGGCCCAAAGGCAAGGGACTGACATGAGAGAAATTGCTGGCTGAGAAGAACTGACCCATTTTACTACTTATCTAGTAATAAAACTAGGGCTGTCAATTAATTGCAGTTAATGTATGCAATTAACACGTTAATCGGTTCTTGAGTTAATTTATTTGATGCATTGATCACGCGCATGGTTTTGGAGCCTGTGCCTGGGCTCTGCTCTGCCACCTTTGGACCTCACGGTGAGGCAGCAGTGACAGCACAGAGGACTGCAGGGCAGCCTGGGCACAGGCTTTGGGTGGCTGAAGCTGGAGGGGGAAAGGGTGTGTACATGTTGAGAATATTATCAAAAATTTAATTTTAGACTAATGCATGAGTGAATGAATGAATGAATATGGTTTCAAACATACCCAGTCTGCTGAGAAGAAAAGCAGCCTTGAGAACAGGAAGATAAGAAGAACAAATAAACCATCTACAAGAAGATAAGCAGAGCAGAGTCGCTGTCTCCCTTTCTCCAGAGGTTGTGAAACAAGTAATTCCTCACCATCCATCAATCTGCATACTTAAGCCATAATGTATGTACCCAAAAGACTGAGTTTTGATTAAGTGAACTCAGCTCAACAGCAACAAGGTGATTGGCTGAACGGGTTGTCAGAGGCACCGCAGCAGTCTGTCTAGATAAAAAAGCAGTGAAGACCAGGCCCTGACAACATCATATACCATCCACATCAACTTGGGAGAAAATTACCGGTGTCCCTCCCATAAGATCATTGTATCCAGAAGCACTGCAACTGACGTGTGTGTGTGTGTGTGTGTAAAACATTGCTTTTCCCTACTTGATCTGTGTGTCATTTAATAAAGATCTTGGTTGCTGAACCTGTGAGTTGGTCTTTCATCTAGCATTATCTGGTGGAGAATGCGGGCAAACCATTTAATCTTTTGAGTGACACTGGACCAACTGGGAGGACCTCCCCTTGTTTGTGAGGGAGGCATATCTTGCAAAAGGAGAGTTAGGCATTTGAGCCATGCTAGGGAAGACAGCTGTTGGGTCCAGGGGAAGGTGTGACAAAGTTTATAAGTCACCCTTACAGGGGAGACCACTGTTTGGAGGACAGAGCCTCCCCATTATTTAAAAAATGCTTAAGGAAAAGTCTAAGCCTAACCGAGAAGCAAAGGAGCTGGCCAAGAGGACTGTTAGGGAAGAATTATGAATCCAAGGAAAGGGTACCTATCCCTGGAGTCTGAGTGCCTTTCAGGGACATGATAGCTTTAAAACAGGCTTGTAAGACATTTCAATGTTTTGGTTACCACCATCAAGCCAAAAGTAATTAAGAAGAAACAGATTCAGCAGTTGAAAAAATCCTCACCATCAGATGGATGTAAAAGTTTTGCAGACGGCTTTTGAGGGGAGGACTATCCCCTTGGAGGAAAGGGGGGGGTGTGCGCATGTGCCCCCCCCCCCAATTTCACTCTTTCTGATCTTTAACAGCCATTTTGAAAAGTACTGTTTAGGTGAATGCTGTCTGTGGGGGGGGGGAAATAGCATGGGGCTGCATTGTGACTTTATGGCAGGCTATTAAAAAGGCTTTGGAAAAGAGATGCTGTTTCATAAAAGACAGAGGAAAGTGGAAGCTATAAGGCATTTGTTATACAGAGGGAAATGTGGAAAGTGTTTAGAAAGAGAGGCAGTGAAGGGATTAACAGTTTGGATGCAAGAAAGGGCAGGAGGAAAGAGTAAGAATAAAACTTAAGGAAAAACTATCCTAAGAAAAAGTTGTAACCTGATCTCAGTGCCTGAGGTCATGCTGTGAATTGTTTAGGTTAAGTACAATAACTTTTATTGCTGGTCCAATGAAGTCAGTAGCAGGGAAAATCAACCCCTGTGCTAAAAACTGTCTAGATGTACAGAAGTGGAGCCTAATGAGTGAGCAGCTTTACAAAGATTGTTAAGGTGTTGATGCAAAACAGGGTGTGAGCAGTGTGGTGTATTTGTTTTGTGTGTTGCAAGGTAAAGAGGGACTGTTGAAAGTGTAAGTGTGGACACTCATTGGTAACAGGGAGTGGAAAGGAAAGGTAAGGAATGTTTTTGTGACTAGAAGTGACATGGAATTCTAGAAAGTATAGTGTTACCAGCTTTGTTAAAGCAAAAAAAAAAAAAAAAAAAAAAAAGTTTGTGAGAACTCAATGTAGGCTATTAAGGCTCTTGCTGTAATTGATAGGGTTAATCAGGACAAGCAAATAAAGGCATTTCTTAAGGTACCAGCAAAAAGAGTTAAAGATACAAGTATGTACCTTGAATGAAGAATCAAACTCCCCCTCCCCTCACAAATATTCACTAGAAGCTAAAACAGATTCAAAATAGAAGCTAAAAGACTGAGTTTTGATGCAGGCAACTTGGCTCAACAACAACAACAAGGTGATTTGGCTGCATGGGTTGTCAGAGGCACCTGCAGCAGTCTGTCTAGATAAAAAGGCAGTGAAGGCCCTGTCGACATTGTATGCCATCCACATCAACTCAGGAGAAAACTACTGGTTGCCCTCCCATAAGATCATTGTGTCCAGAGGCACCGCAACGGGCCATCATGACTGAACCTGAGCACTAATGGATTGGCCTGTGTGTATCTGTGTGTGATTGTGAATGGTTTTTGATAAAGCATCACATTTCCCCACTTGATCTATATGTATCATTCAATAAAGATCTTGGTTGTTGAACCCATGTGTTGGTCTTTTGTCTAACACACAGACACAGAAACACATGAGCAGCCACAACTTGCATGCTGCATCTAGAGCAGCACCATGCGGTAAGTCTGTGGATAGTGAGCAGCAGGGAGAGAGGGAAGGAGTGGAGGGGGCAGATCAAGGCCCCCATGGTGAGGGAGGGAGTGGGGCAGGGGCAGGCACTGGGGTGAATGGAGCCCTGGGGCCAGGACAGGTCATGTGGGACAATCCTGGGGCTCCATACCCACCCCCTCCTCCCCACCCCCCTGTTATTCTTAACGGGCAATTTGCTAGTACTAAGTATATTAGCTTGAATAAAGTAATATTCTGGCCTCACACCCCACCTTACCCAACCCTGTTCTACCTGCACCTCCCTCCTGCCAGTTCAGGTCTGACCCCAAGCCACCCCCCATCCCCTCCATCACCAATTTGGGTCCAACCCCACTCCCCTCCTCCCTCCTACCATTTCAGTCCGGTCCCACTCCCACCCCATTCCTGCTGCTTCAGGTCCAACCCTGCTCCCCTCCTTGCCCCCACAGCTGCTTCAGGTCTGCCTGGCCCATGTCTGCCTGCCTCCCTTCCCCTCCTTCTCTCCCTGCCCCCCATCTCCCTGTTCCTGCCAGTTTTCTGGGGGGCATCCAGGACAGGCGGCCACCATGATACTCCATTGACCCTCAGGCAGGAAGACGGGGAGCAACCCGGCTGCTTGGATGGCTGGGCCGCGTCCCTCACCACCAATATTCACCGGCAGTGGTGCAAACTTGGGCCCGCGCAGCATGTGCCACCCAGCCAATCACCGCCTGCCCTTTCGGTGGCACATGCACAGCTGGCTAGAAGCATTACTGACTGACATTCAGACAGACAGACAGACAGACAGACAGACTAAGCCTTTTATTGTGTTAATGGATATGGGGGCTACAGTTAGCAGCATGGCATGAAGAAACCACTCTCTGGGTGGGCAAGACTCTGGTCACAGATGTCCGGGGGAGTCCATCAGTGCCACAGAGGCATGGCATGGGGTGGGCAAGAAGGATTTCCTTTTCTAATCCTAGCCCAAAAAGAGTTCCCTATTCAAGCTATTGTCCTTAGTATAGTCACTGGGTGGGGGATGGGGGTGTGCTCTGAGTTGACAGCAAAGGCAGAGCCAAACCACACTTTGAACCCAAAAATATTCTGGTCGGGGATGCCTGGGAAAATTGCCCGGTGCCACAGAGTCATAAAGTGGGATGGCCCAACAAGGACTTCCATCTCTAATCCCAGCCCAAAAAACAGTTCTTTATTCAAGCCATTATAATCAATTATATTATATTATTTGAGTGCATTGGCTGGGGGGGGCTGTCAGATAGCAGCTGGGCAAGTCTCTGATCAAAGATGTCAATGAGAGTCCTCTGGGGGCACAGAGGTATGCCATGGGGTGACCCAAGAAGGATTACTAGCTGTAACCCTAGCCCAAAAGCCTGTTCCTTATTTGGATCCATACATCTAGCACAGTGGCTGGGGTGCTGTCAGTATTTGGCCCTGGCATGGCCAAAAAGCCTTTTGGACCGGACAAGTCTCTTGTCAGAGATGTCCAGGAGAGTTCCTCGATAGCACAGAGGTAAGTCAAGGAGTGGCCCAAAAAGGATTTCTAAGTATAATCCCAGCCCAAAAGCCAATTCCTTATTCAAGACAAGGGTGTAGGATGTAGCCGTGTTGGTCTAAGGACATAGGCAGACAAGGTTCTTCAGGTGAATCTGATATCTTTTATTAGACCAATTTAAATAGTTGGAGAACAATTTTTAAGCAAGCTTTCGGGTTCAAAGACCTCTCTCCCCCTGTACCCAGCCTGTCTCTCACCCATTGACTCCTCAATCTACATTTTCACTGACTGCCTGTCTTTTATGCATACCAGCCCAGCCTCTGGCTTTTTTACTTTTCATTCCATCCAGGAAAAGCACACATCAACTGCAGAAACCTCCTTAGCCTGACAAAGGGTCTTAAAAATTTTTCTCCAACTATTTAAATTGGTCTATTAAAACATATCAGATTCACCCAAAGAAACTTATTCAAGACAATGCATTTCATACAGTGGGAAAGGAAGGCTGTCAGTTGGCAGCCTGGCACTGCCAAGATGTGCTTTGGGCCAGGCAAGATTCTAGTTAAGGGTGTCCAGGAGAGTGGCCCAATGCCAGAGTCATGGCGTGGGGTGGCCCAAGAAGCATTTCCATCTCTTATCCCAGCCCACTAACTAATTCCTAACTCTAAACCATATACTTAGCACAGTGGCTGAGGTGCTGTCTGTTGGCAGTCTGGTGTGGCCAAACCACACTTTAGGACAGGCAGGTCTCTATTCAGAAATGTCCAGAAGTGTCCCTCAGTGGCAGAGAGATGTGGTCCAGGGTGGCCCAAGAAGGATCTTATTCCTTATTCGAGTCCAGATACGTAGCACAGTTTCTGGGGGGTGGTGTCAGTTGGTAGCCTGGTGTGGATAAACCACGCTTTAGGCCAGGCAAGTCTCTATTCAGAGGTGTCCAGAAGCATCCCCCAGTGGCACAGAGACATGTTCCATGGTGACCCAAGAAGGATTTCTGGGTATAATTCCAGCCCATAATCCAGTTCCTTATTCGGTTCCGTATACTTAGCACAGTGGCTGGGGTGCTGTCTGTTGTCAGACTGGCATGGCCAAACCATGCTTTAGGCGGGGCAAGTTTCTGGTCAGAGATGTCCAGAAGAGTCCCCTGGTGTCACAGAGATGTGTTCCAGGGAGGCCCAAGAAGGATTTGTGGGTATAATCCCAGGCCAAAATTCAGTTCCTTATTTGGTTCCATATACTTAGCACAATGGCTGGGGTTGTGTCTGTTGGCAGCCTGGCATGGCCAAACCATGCTTTTGGCTGGGCAAGACTCTGGTCAGATACATCTGGTAGTGTCTTCCAGTCATGCAGAGGTATTCTGATGGGTGGCCCAAGCAGATTTTCTAGCCGTAATCCCAAAAGCCAGTTCCTTATTTGGGCGCATATACCAAACCACGCTTTGAGCCGGGCAAGTTGCTGGTCAGAGATGTCCGGGAGAGTCCCCCAATGACACAGAGATGCTTTCTGGGGTGGTCCATGAAGGATTTCTGGGTATAATCCCAATCCAAAATCCAGTTCCTTATTCAGATTCATATACTCAGAACAGTGTCTGGGTGGTGGTATTGGTTGGCAACCTGGCATGGCTGACCTGCATTTTGGGCCGGGCAAGTCTCTGGTCAGAGATGTCTCAGAGTGTTCCCCAGTGGCACAGAGATATGGTCTGGGGTGGCCCAAGAAGGATTTCTGGATATAATGCCTGCCCAATATCCAATTCCTTATTCAGGTGCATTCATTTAGCACAGCGTCTGAGGGGTGGTGTCTGCTGGCGACTTGGAGTGACTAAAACGCATTTTGGGCCGGGCAAGTCTCTGGTCAGAGATGTCCAGGAGTGTCCCCTAGTGTCACAGAGGTGTGGTGTGGAGTGGCCCAGGAACTATTTCTGCTAGGGCTGTGCGAGTCTTCGGAGCCCACTTCAGATCTGGACCCGCTTCAGATGCTTCAGTGTCTGAAGCGGCATTTCCGGGTGGAAGCTGGATACCGGGTGGAAGCTGGATACCTGGAGCAAGCTGGGGGCATCTGAAGTGCTTTGGACCCACTTCTGATGCTACGGAGCTGTTTCAGTCATTTTGAGGGAATTAGAAGAGGGTGGGGGAGCGGGGGAGGGACGGAGAGTGGGAGCAGGGGAAGGAGGAGGAGCAGTAGAAGGGAAAGACTGATGTCTGTAGGTGGCTAGTGAGAAGGATTTCTCCCTGGCTACTTTTCCAATGGCAGCGTCTGTGGGTTGGAACTAAAAAAAAGTATATAAGCACCTGTTTCCAGCCCTTCTGTGCCTTTTGCAGCTCATTCCCTGTCAGCAGGTGTGAGAGACAGGAACACTGCAACTGAGACCTGCCTACTGCTTTTTCGTGTTATAAAAGAGTGGTTAGGATTTAGCTTAACTTAGTTTAGTTTATCTTAGCTATTCAAGTCAATTATTAATAGTATTATAAGTCAATTTATTTCTTTGAATTATTTTTTGGGTAACTGACTTTGGAAACTTTGCAAAAAAACAGTTGTGTTTTCCCAGCCAGTATTATCTATCACTGTGCAGGGAGGCATAGATTGCTTGCTTGCATGCATTCACACATATATGCACACACACACGCATATACATGGAGACCCAGAATATAGAAAAAAAATCACAGGGGAAGAAGACAGGCAGTTATTTACAGAAGAGCAAGATACAGATAATACATTGAGACACAGGAACACATGCAAATAATTTCATTCACAGCACAAGACAAGGTAGACAATATCATGAGAACCAGAAAGAAGACACACAATTTCATTCAGAAGAGCAGAAACAATATTGTGAGAGCCGGAAAGAAGACACCCAAATAATTTCATTCACAGCCCAAGATAGACACAGATATTCACAGGAGAACAAGACAGACAGATATACAAATGGATTCACACACACACAGAGACCTTTTGCAGCACAGGAAAGATCAGTATGAAGCATGTTGGAAAGGCAGGTGTCAGGTCTTCTGGCAGAAAAGGGGGTAAGGAGAGAGCTAGAGTTACAAGCTCCCCCATCTCAAACACAGATGCATTCTACTCCTGAGCAGCCATGACACCAGTGCTGCCAGTGGAAGCCAGGCAATGGGAGCAGTGTCTGCACCTAACGTCCCTGCACCTGCACCACCTCCACTCAGTCCAGAAGTGGGCACCAGCAGTGGAATCACTGCTTCTTCCACCCCAATTTCAGCTCTCAGTATGAGCCTCCCACTGCCAGAGGAGGAGCTGAAGCTGGAACCAGGGATGCTGAGTGCGCTGGCTCAGGCAATTCTGGGGACTGAGGGGGAATCAGAGTTTGTGCTCCACACCCCTCACATTCCCCTAGACCCAGGACTCCTCCGGAAAGCAGACCTTGATGGAGGCTGAGGTTGTGGAAGCAAGTGGCTCAGCTGAGGCAGCTTTGGACCCACTTTGGAACTGAGGCAGCTTCTCCTGCTGTTCAGCCTCAGCCTGCTGAGAAGGGGTAAAAGGCAGGATCCTCACGCTCACCCCAGAATCGGAGAAGTAGTGTAGTGTGGGATCATTTTGAGGTGACAGATGATCCCAGGTTTGCCATCTGCCAGTACTGCTGAAGGCACATGAGTGTGGCAAGGACATGAGACACTTCTCTACCATGGCCATGCTGCTGCAACTGAGGAGGCAGCACCCACTTGCCCTTCTTCCTGCTCAGCCTGGCACTAGTGTGAGTGTGCCAAAAGGGAAGTCCCGTGCTCGTTCCATAGCCCCCTTACCCCCAAAGCAGAGGAAGGCCACTCTGGACCAGTGGGGAAAAGGTGGACAGAAAGTGGGGGGGTGTTCCCAAGGTGTGTGAAATCACCCAGAGCACTGGGGAGATGCTTGCTCTGGATAGCCAGCCCTTCTCCCTAGTTGAGCGACCAGGGTTCAGGCAGTTCGTAGCACTTCTGGCCACATTTTACAAAGTGCCCGCATGCACCACATTTAGCAGGACGGTGGTATCAGGCATACAGGGAGTACTCAAGGGACGGTGGTATCAGGCATGCAGGGAGTACTCAAGGGAGGAGCTGCACAAGGCAGGGCCACAGGTGGCCTTGAACTTCACCTCCAACATCTGGAGCAGCTGGGGTGGCAATCATGCCTACCTCTCCTGCACAGGGCACTGGTGTGATCAGTCAGACCATCGGTAGGCTCTACTGCAAGCCAAGGTGCTGGATGAGCCCCACAAGGCAAGGGAGATCATGGTGACCATGAACCTCATGGTGCAGAGGTGGCTTACTGGGCAGGCCGAGCTCACCTGCAGGTTCATGTTCACCACAATGGAGCCAGTATGGTGAAAGCTGTCTGTGATGTCAACATTGTTGGCATCCGCTGCATGGTACACAGGCTATGCCTAATAGTGAGGGAAGCCTTGGAGGTGGACAGAGCTGCCGGTGACAGTGCCACCACCAGTATTGCTACAAGCCAGCTGATTTTAAAATGCAGGAAGGTGGCAGGCTACTTCCACCACAGCATCAAGTGAGACAAGATGCCACGGGAGAAACAGGCAGAGCTCAGCATCCCGCAGCACAGAATCATACAGGATGTGGAAACTTGGTGGAACTCCATATATCTGATGCTCAAAAGGCTGGTGGAGCAACAGGTCATCCATGAGATGGCCTTGCTTGGAGAGATAGGGATCAGTGCCCCCCTGAGTGGGGTACCATATCCCAGATGTTGGTGGTCCTCAAGCCCTTTCTCGAGGCCACCAAGACCCTTAGTGCTGGCGATGCCCTCCTCAGCCAGGTGATCCCCCTAGTGAGGGAGCTGGAGAACCAAATGGAGAAGTTCCAGGGGATCAATGTTCCTGGCTGGGGCGGGCCACCGTCACCAGACGTGCAGGCACTGGTGAGGTGGCTGAAGGAAGGCATCAGGAAACAGTTGGATCCCTTCCGGTTGAGTACGGTCCACATGCTGGTGGGCATGTGCGACCTAAGGGTGAAAGGGAACATGTGCACTGGCAGCCCCCAAACCCTTGATCACTGGATGCAGGTGCTGGTGAACAAAGTCAGGGAAGCCAAAGTGCAGAGGTGAGGGGATGCAGAAGAGAGAGATCCATTTTCCCATGCCAGAACTCCCAGCACCAGCACTGGTGCCAGCACTAGCACCAGCACCAGCCAGTCTCCTCCACGCCAGCCACTGCCAATGTGGGCCATGGACATGGTTTCAATGCTGGGGTCTAAATGCACCAGACCCCAGCCTTGGGCAGGTAGCACTGAGGCTTCTGTGAGTGCCACCGTCCTCGCTCTGTCTGCACCAATTTCCTTTTCTGAGGTTTTGAAAAGCCAAGTGATGCTCTGCTTTCAGCTGGAGGGGGCACTAACTGTATCACCAGCCAGTAGTGGAAGAATACGTCCCTGCTGAGATCATTCTTCCAGGACAAACTTGGAGGTATGGGATTGGGGCTATGGGGAAGGAGGAGGCCCCAGGTCCTGGGCATGACCACTAAAACTGTACCCTGCCAAGGTAGGGAGTCCTGGTGGGACTGCTGGTAGTGCGGCAGCCCTGTAAATGCTAGCACCAATGATCCCCTGGTGGAAGGTGGGGAGGAGGTGCCATAGCCTCCAGCTAACACACACACACACACACACACACACACACACACACACACACACACACACACACACAAAGTCCTGACTGGGGAACACCCACACCTGTTACGTCTTTGACAGGCCTGATGCTTGCTGGTTGCAGTGCAGTTGTGAGGTTCCAGGTAAGCTCAGTTTAGCTGCCTGGGATGCCAGCTTTAGGGTTGAAAACCCCTTTTTCAGGCTGAGGAAGTACCTGCAGGTGGTCCTAGATGGAAGGTGAAGTTCCCCCCAACCCCTGTCCCGATCTTCTTGAAACTTGGCAGACTTCATGCTGTCTTTGTCACCCTGGTGTGGCTAAACCGTGTTTTAGGCTGGGCAAGTCTCTGGTCAGAGATGTACAGGACAGCCCCCCCGTGGCACAGAGACATGATCTGGGGTGTTCCAAGACGAATTTATTGGGATAATCCCAGTCCAAAATCCAGTTCCTTATTCAGTTCCATGTATTTAGCAAAGTGGCTGAGGTGCTGTCTGTTATCAGCCTGACACGGCCAAACCATAGCCTAGGCTGGGTAAATTTCTGGTCACAGATGTCCAGGACAGTCCCCTGGTGACACAGAGGTATTATGATGGGTGGTCCAAGCAGAAATTCTAGCCATGATCTGAGTCTGAAAGATAGTTCTTTATTCAAACCATTATACTTAGCACAGTGGGCATGGGGGCTGTTAGCTGGCAGCCTGGCACAGCCAAACCGTGCTTTGGGCCAGGCAGGACTGTGGTCAGGGTTCTTTGGGACAGTTCCCCAGTGACATCACCATGAAATTTGGGGTGGCCCAAGAAGTATTTTGCCCCATAATCCCATCCTAATCTGACCTTCATTTAGGTCTCTGTACTTGATGTGGAATATTATTTTACATATTAATTAGTATATATGCATAGCTAATGAACTTTTCTTTCTTTAGAATATGGAATTCATTAATAACAAGTTTTTATTGGGTTTAGATTCGTTTTGAAAAAGGAACCTGGAACCGGGAGTAAGGAACCAGGAATAAGGAACCAATTTCAGCCTCGTACATGTAGCAGGGTCCTCATTTGTTAGGAGAAGAATGGGATGCTTGCCTGAGTCAGCAGCAGTGGAGATGGTCCAGGTGACTGAGAGTGGAAGCAGAAGGGTGATTCCCAAAAAAGAACCTCTAATTTCACCATGGAAAGATTTGAGAACCATTGGTCTACTGCAAAGACAAAAGTGACAGGGAAGGCAGGGTATACAGGTTCTACTCACAGCTCTAGTGTTGATTTAAAATGAAGCCATAAGCAAATCACCTAATCTTTCTCTGTCTCAGTTTCATCCTCTGTAAAATAGGCAAAATGATAAACCACCTTGGAAAGCTGCTTTGAAATCCTTGGTTAAAAAGTGCCACACAGTTGTTAAGCAATATTACAGGTAATCCAGACATGTTTTCTAGAATATTTGTATCGTTGTGGACTACTGCACTAATTTTTTCATCCATGATTTATTTCGTTATTACCCTGCCATGGAGACTGTAATATCTTTGGGACTGGGACTGGGTTTTAGTGTGTCTCTGTACAGCACTTAGTGTATTTAAACTGCAACAAGTAAAATAATAAGATAGCAAAAATTATTGCCTGTGGCAGTAAAATTGTTTCTTCAAGTAACCCTCTAAGTGGAATTGAACATTTCCTTGCTTCCATTTAAAATGTTAGCATTGGTATTCTGGAGAACTGTACTGTATACATCCTGGGTCCCAGATAACAATGAATGAGTTTGGCTCTCTGGTAGTTGAGATGAAACATTGCAGTTTTGATGCATATAATTTCCAGGCTCAAAAAACACACTGTTAAATTCCTCGTTTTGCTTTTCCTTCCCACTGAGACTGTCCTTCCTGTCAAAAATCTGAGAGACAATTTCAGGATAACATATCTCAGAGCTGCTCCATGCTATTTGATCCATAGATTGTGCGCCAGGGAAAGTCTATTTTGTCCTTCAAAACTTGATATCTCTTTTGGAAGAAAATCCTCCTAGGTAAGTGGCACAAAAATGGCCCCTGCCTGCCAGAGGGGAGATGAGAATGAAATAATAGAGCGAGAGATACCGAATTGGTCTCTTGCTTTCTGAGCTTGCAGTGGCTGGGAATGCTGTGGAAACAGAAGGCTCACTCCAGCAAGCTCGGCACTAACCATCCAGAGATGTCAGAGAATTTGTCACCTCTCCCCCATTTACAAATTGGTCTGTCTTGGCAAACTTGCATTTATAAAGTAGCAGCTTTCATGATCAAAATAGTTCTGCATTCAGTGGGCAAAGCTCTGAAATTCTGAAGGCACCTTATTTACACTTCAAAATGTAGGCTTTAAAACGTAGTTGAATATGAAATAGATTACTACAAATAGTCCAATAGCCCAGGTGACATCTACTTTGCCAGTCAAACTTCTTTGCACTGCTTGAAGCATGCAACAGAATTCCATCCTGCTCTCAGGATGAGGCTGGCAGTCTTGGAAGATGGGCAGCAGGTAACTGGGGCTTTACCTAGGCATGGAGGGGCAGTCTGGGACTTGGACTACATCCAGGACTTGTGCACCTCTGCTGCCTAAGGGCACTTTGTGTCCAAAAGCTTGTCTAACATCTGTCCCCAATGTACAAAGTATTACCAAACCAACCTTGCTTCTCTCCGACTCCTGGATTACAACTCTCCTCTCTCCTGCTCCCTGTAGCAGCAGTGAATCAGTTAAGGATGCTGATATTTTTATCGCTATCCTTCTTCAGAGCTAAGGTTGCCAACCCTGTCTGAATCTACTGGGGAGGTGTTATCACATGATGTAAGGACATTAATGACTGATCTGCTGTACTGAGGAAGGGAAATGCACATTACTATTACATTTTAAAAACTTACTGGACTACTGTATCAATTGGATTCAACGTTTACTATTTATTTGAATGAATGCTGTATCATTTATCTCCCAGGTGACTCTCAGCAGCGTCCTGGAGATTTATGCCTAATTCCCGGAGACTCCCGGGCGATGCGAGAGGGCTGGCAAGCCTACTCGGAGCAGTTGTTCCCGGTGCGCGGTACCGGCGCAGGAGGGGCCTCGGGAAGCCTGGATCTCCTCGGTCGGTGTCCAAAGGGAAGGCCGCTCGGGCCAAGCACTCACCCCCGGAGAGGAGAGGAGAGGAGAGGAGAGGA
>JAGPOW010002067.1:11398908-11489011 GCA_030014935.1 Caiman crocodilus
GGAGAGGAGAGGAGAGGAGAGGAGAGGACGGCTTTGGAGACGTGGATATTTGTAAGTAGCCCCGGGCCCTCTGCGACTCCATGACGCGGGGGGGAGGGTTTGCGTCACGGTTTTCAGCTTTCCCCTCACGTCAGAGGTGAAGAAATTCATGTTTGCTCAGCGGGGCGGCGGAGGTTCCCCGCTGCCCCGGGCTGTGGGGAGCGCCACGGGCTGAAGTGGTTGGCGACACAGGCCCGCCCCGCCCCGCCAAGGGCCGCGGAGGCAAGGGCAGGCCGGAGCGAGGCGCCGCTCGCTGGGCGCGGGGTCGGTGTCGGTCTCGACGCTGCGGCTCCGGCGGGCTCACACGGCTGCCCCGCCCCGCCCCGCCGATTCCTGACTGCGGCGCCGGAGCTGCCGCCGCCCCGCGCCGGATCGTTGCTGCCTGGAGCCCGGTAGGCGCCGCGTCGATGGGGGGAGATGGCGGCGCGGCGCCGGGCCCTGGGCTCAGGGCCGGGCAAAGTCGGGCACTCGCTTCTCCATAGCCTCCGGCCCGACTCAACCCAAGGCCGCCGCGGGCCGTGCCGGGAGCTGCCGTCCGGGCGGCCAGGGACTACTGCAGCCTGCGGGGAGGTACTGCTCCCCCGGCTGCAGAGCCGGCCCGCTCGGACATGGCGGGGCCAGGCCGAGGCCCACAGGCGTCCCTGCCTGGCTGCCCCGGCAGTCGCAGTCCCTGGCTCGAGGCAGCCTGGCTTCTCCCGCGACCTGCCGCCGCCAAGCCCGGCTGAGAGCAGACCAGAGCAGACCGACCCAGGAAGTAACCCCCTGCTTCGCCCTGGGCCGTGGGGTGGGCTCGAGCTCATGGCCTTTCAGCCCCTGCATGTGAACGGCTGTCCCACGTCTGTTCTGAAGCAAGTCAAAGCCCACAGCAGCAACCAGTCCTGGGTAAACCATCGGCTGGTTCTAGCCTGTCCCGCACCTGTTTTACTGGGAGTCAGTCCACCAGGTTAAACCTGAACCCCTGTTCAGCCTGTTTGTAACCAGCCTTGAGGCTGGTTCTCACAGGCCTCTTCTGTGTGGGGAACTGAGGTGAAGCTTAAGGTCTTGTTAATGATCATAGAATAAGAATGACAAGGCCATAAGGGACATGCAGAGTGCCCAAGCTAATGTGAGAGGGATGGGGGTGAGAAGAGGAATGCACCTAGGTCACATAAATACAGTGTTAGCCTCCTTCCCCCCCAGGGGTGGGGGGAAGGGAGGGGGTCATAATGCTGAGAGAGAAAAGAAGATACAAACAAACCCATACTAAGGTCCACAATGTGAAGGGGGTGAGTTGAACAAACAAATCACTCAGTCCATGGAGTCCTACTGCAGGGGTCTGTGCCAGGTGGAGTGGAGTAGTCTGTGGTTGAGAAGAAGTCTCAGAGTCCATTAGGTGCAGAGGGGATTCAAGTGGTCCTTTCTGGGTCTGGTCTAGAGGTGGTCGGTCTGACAGGGTTGGCATGCTGGCACTGGCCTGTGATGTGTTTGACCTAGATGTCATGGGACCAGCAGATGGTGTCAGATACCATGAATCGCCGCATCAGCTTGGTGTAGCAGCGGGAGATGCAGCAGGCACACAGGACTGTCTCGTTGCTGGGGTCCCAGGCTCCAAGCGCTCCCACATTGAATGCATTGACCATCATGTTGTAGCTGCGGCTCCTCAGGATGTTGGCCAGTGCGGTGTGCTTCTGCTTGCTACCCTGGGTTTCAGTGATGGCTTGGCACCAGTTCTCAAAGCGGATGGTCATGTCCACTATCACGACCTTGTTGGCCTCCTTGTCAGTGATGATGATGTTGGGGCGCATCTGGCTCTCACAGCCTGGGTCGGCATGGTTCATGGAGATCTCCCCTGCTGTGGCCAGGGTGACCTTCGCCGGACAGTCCTGAACAGTGTTGTGTTGAAGCTGCCAGGCTCTGGCATGCTGCCTGCAGGCACACAGCATGTTGGGGAGGGACTGAGGTGAAGCTTAAGATCTTTCCTACATGTGTAAGTTTACTTGCTTTAACACCACTGCTCTACTAGGCACCCTGCAGTGGGGTTCAGATGTGAGTTCGGTCATGGTGCATTGTGAATTCTGTTAGTATGGAAGACATTAACTTTTGAGGTACATGCTGTGAGGACAAATGTTTCTAGTCATGCTAGTGCCCAGTTAGTCCTGCATGTGATAGTCACAGAACCAGCCCGAGATGATGTTATTTGAGACTTGATTTTTGGTGAGCAATGAGAACCTCAAGAACTATGTATACCAGATAACCTTGGATTAAGGGATTAGAAGTAGAGACATCTTAAAGGAAAGGTTATGCACAAATAGAAAAATACTAGTTCACTTACCAAAATATACCCTTCTGAAATTGAGAATCTTCATTACAGAAGTGAGCTGGACTGAGGGGCTCTGGGATTTGAATGGAGTAGAGGCTTGGAATGGCTTTAAGCCAAAGGTACAAAACCAAAAGGTGCAAGCAAGAGAAAGATCCAATTAACCAAACCTCCAGATCTAATTAACCAAACCATCCCAAGGAAGATCTTGGCATAGGCAGAGATGCTATAAGGAATAGGGAGGAGGGAAAAAGAAGTGCTTGCCAAGGAAAGCGATCTCATGAAAGTCAAGAAGTATATCTGCAAAACCTGAGCTTAGTAAGACCTTGCAAAAGATACTAAATTGTAAAAGGTTCTTCAACCATAAGTAGTGGTTCACCGACACATTCACCTGATATCAGATTGGTACCGATATAAAAAAAACTGGCTGTATTGGAAATGGCTCAATGGGGCCGATAATTTGGCTGATAAATGCCTGTGCTGCATGCAGCCCCAGCACAACACTCAGGCAGCAAAAAGCAGAGGCAGCAGCATGGAGAGCTGTGTGCAGCTGGTAAATCTATTGTGGTAGAAGGGGAGGGAAGGAGTGTGGGGGGGTACAGATCAATGTCCCCCATGATGAGGGAGGGAGCAGGAACAGGCACTTTCCAGACAAGGCGGGGCAGGGATGGCCAGAGCTGCAGCTCCTGGTGGGAGGAGGGCGACTCCCATCGCTGCTTGGACCCTGGGAGGGCTCAGGGCAGGGAGAGGTGGGTGTCCCCCAGATCTGGATGAAACAGGGCAGGGTGGGGTGGTGCGGGCTGCATGGGGCTCTTCTTGGCAGGGGCTGGGCTCGGAGCAAGCACCAGTGGTGCTGGGAGGATGCTGCATCCACCCCAAATTTGGCTGCTGGTCTGCTCTCAGCGCTGATGCCACCAGCCTCCTAGCGCAGCCCTGCCTTAAGTGTCCTGCCTTCACCCATGCGCTTGGAAGAGCTAGGGCTGTGCCAGGCGGCTGGCAGCAGCGGTGCTGGGAGCAGAGTGATAGTAAAATATAGAGTGGATGCAGCATCCTCCCAGCGCCACCGGTGTCTGCTCCGAGCTCAGCCCTCATCGAGAAGAGCCCCACGCAGCCCCAGCTGCAGCCCACCCAACCCCACTCTGCACAGATTTGGGGGACAGCCCCCCAGGGTGCAAGCAGCAGCGGGAACCACCTCCTCCCCATGAGCTGCATTTCTGGCCCCCACTCCCCCCTCTACCTGGGCAGCACCTGCCCCTGCCCCCTCCCTCACTGCAGGGGGAATTGATCTGCCCCACATACCTCTTCCTTCCCCCTCCCCTTTCACCACAACAGACTTACCAGCTGGAGGCAACTGTATCGGAAATTGGATTGGTATTGGCTGACATGCCTCCTTAAATATCGGCTATCAATATTTGCCCCCAAAATCTCTATTGGTGCATGCCTAACCATAAGAATAAGAGGAGAACCAGGACAGAAAAAAATATCACATTGAAAGGAAGGTATAGTAGAAATTAAAAGCAATCACATATGGCTTAAACTGAATGCTTTGCCTCAGTTTTCAAAATGGATAATGGTTTTGAACATGGAGTTTAATAAAACTAGAAAGGTAAATGGGACTGAGGATGTGGAAATTGCTATAGGTGGAGTAAAAGCAGAGCTCAAAGAGTTTAAAGCATTTAAGTTGGAGAAAGGGATAGCTTCTGTCCTGAAAAGACTGGCACATGAAATTGCAAGTCTGGTAGCTCATATTTTTTAATAGAGCTATTAAGTCATTGTAACTGCAGTCATCATGTCATTGTAACTGCAGTACTTGCATTTGAGAAGGTAGAGAAAGGGATTGGTCTAAGCAACTAAAGGCCCATTAGTCTGACCTTAATGAAACACAAAGCTTTTGTTGAATGTATAATTGAAGACATGAAGGTAAATTGAAAATGGTAAAAATGCAGCATGGTTTTACTGATAGTGCGTTGTGCCAGACTAACTGATCTTTCTTTGATATCATGTCATATGGGATGCCATTATTTAAACTAGAGAAGATGGGGTTTAGTGAAAGAGCTGTAGGGTAAATGAAGAACTGATTTAAGGGTAGATAGCAACCAGTAACATTGAAAGAGGAAATATCAGGTTGGAAGGAGGTTAGTAGTGCAGATCTACCAGGATTTATCTTGGGACCAGTCTTCTTTTAATATTTTCATTACTGGCCTTGGCACAAAAAGGCAGAGTAAACTAATGAAACCTGCTGATGACTAAAAGGTGGACATTACCAGTACCAGTGGTTCTCAACCTTTTCAGCCTTAAGGGATCTGTCCATAAGTTTTTCTGAATTTAGCGGCAGCCTGGGCTGCTGGTTGAGATTTACTGAGCCAGAATCCAAATTCAGAATAGTTACAGGGGGCTGCCTTGAGACTAAAATGTTTTGAGAAACACTTATCTAACTGGTGCCAGGGGAGAGCGAGGTAGACCCAGGACCTTACCCTGTACTACCCCCTGCTTTTTACCACCTGTCCCCACTACCTCTGGGTCTCTACTTGACGGGGTCCCTTTGAGTCCTGTGCTGCTTTTGCTATTCAGGAAGTAGAACAAGATATTAGTGTCTGTGTAAAATACTTTAATATCACTATACCTGCTGCATCTACAGTCTGGGTTGCACTGGTATCGCTTTAGATCAGTAAAATAGTGGAATGAAAGGTATGTGTAGAGGCAGAGCCATCTCTAGGGGTGTGTGGGGCCCAGAGCATATCAGCCTGTGTAGGGCTGGGGGAGTGGGGGCAGTGACTGCCTGCAGAAACTGGCAGTGGCGGGGAGCGGGGGCGGAGTGTGATGGCGACCACCTGCAGAAGCTGCCACCAGTTGCAGTGGTGGGGCCTGTATGGCACTGTCTGCAGGGCTTCCCAAAGTGCAGGGCCCAGGGTGGTCATCCCGATTTACCCTGCCCTCCCCCGGGATGGCCCTGTGTACAGGAAGCCTTAGTGACCTGTCCAGGATTACACAATTAGAGTAATATCAGGACCGTGATGCCAAAAGTGACAATTTCCAGTCTTGCACAGTAAGTGCTAGATTTATTGTACTAGGCACCTGCTTGTCAGGTGCCCTCAATTTTATCAAAATAGTAAGAGAGTGCACACAGGAAGTTACCGTCAGTTATGCTACATTCTCCAAATTCACTCCCTAACTTACTTTAAGGTCAGGCTGTCCAACTGGTGGTTTCTGGGCTGTATGCAGCCTGCAAGGAGTTAAATTACGGCTTGAGCTCTCATCTGACTGCTGATCCATGCATTGTGCCAACTGCAACAGCAGTCAGTCTTTGGGCTCCCCCTCCCCCTTCTGGCAGCTGAGCCATGCAGTGCAGGGAGGTGAGAGTGAGACCGGGCCAAGTGGGTAGGGGAAGGGGGAGATGTGGATTTGGACTGTGCAAGGCAATGGTGGGTGCCATGTGTGGCCATGGCTTCCAGGGTTTGTGGTCCCTGGGGCTTAGCAGGTGGACAGCCCAACTTTAAGGTAAATGTTTTCCATCTGTCCTTACCTATAATCTGAAAGGGAGTGTTTTGTATTCTAGGAGATTTTAACAACAATTCTTTAAGATATAGGAAATTACTGTGACTGTTGCAGGATTTATAGTGTGCTTTAAGTTGATCCTATTGCAAGAGTTCTGTGGTTGCAAGCAGTGATGTGGTAATGCACTGTAGCTGCTGTTTAATATTAACATGCCTGTTTTTATCTGCTTTGTTTGGATGAAGAGATCAATGTTTGCCAAGAGGGGAAAAAGGGAAAACGAATTAGATGTGGGGGGGCAGAGGGGGACTGCAGTGTATGTAACTTCCCATTTTCAGGCTTCTGAACTGGTACGCTTAGAACACTGAGAGTAAACCCAAACCAGGCCATGGTGAAACACTGGTTCCCCAGGTTATGAAGCTGCTTAAAACCAGATGGGTAAAGGAAGTAGAAAATAAATAAATAGAAGCAAGTTTTGTGTTGGAGTTCTTGAGTATATCATCTTAATACTTGTCCCTGTGACCTTGTAAAATAGATTGTTGGTATCTTAACTTTTCTTTACCAAATCTTAATTCAATATTCTTCCAAAAGCAATTGAAATTATATTTTATAAGAAAAGCATTTTATAACTAAATATCGTAAAACAAGAGACCTAGCAATGGGATGTGCAGCATGGGGGAGCTGCAGGTGTTATTGCAGCCATCACTCACCTCCTCCATTGTCCCCACTCCTGCTGTTCACACGGAGCTTCATACCCTGAATTTCAGTGGCAGACCCTACCCCTAAATTGCCTGTCCCTCCAGGAGCCCCACCAGTCCAGGTGACATGGCCGTCTGGTCCAGATCCAGCCTGTGGGCCATATATTTAACACCGCTGTCTTAACAATTCAGAGCTAAATCTTGCAGGGTTTTGTGCAGGCACAGCTCTCTAAAATAAACCTAAGGCTTGATTGCAGTAAATACTGCAGGATCAAGGCCTTGTTCATAGTTTTGGAAGCTTGATTGCACTATTTGTATTTTTAGGAAGGGTCAGTCTGCTGCTTCTTTTTGGTTACAATATTTACACTGTTCTCATGCTGCAATTCCTGCTAGGAGATAAACTGAGACTGTGTGAATTGGAAAGAAGCTTGATTGTCATCAACTATCTTAGGTCTTTTGAATGCTGAGCAAAGCACAAACCTGTTTTAGCTTTTAAAATGAACGTATGTAGCATAGCTGCCACAGGGGGCCATACTGAACTTTATCAATAAGACACAGATTTCTTTGAGGGGAGTCAGAACACTGCACGTTCAACAAAAAGGGAAAATTAAGATCATTCTCAGCTGTTATGTCATTACCTTGGGCTCATTAATTTTGTGGAAGAGTTTTCTGTGCACTGTTTAATTTTAGGGGTGCATCTTATACTGGCAAAAGATGCCCATCTGACGGTTTTGGAGACTGGAGGCCTACGTGTAGCCTTAGAACAGGTGCAGCATGAACAGTCCTGATGCAAGCTTCTCCTTTGCCTCTAATCTGGCCTGAATACTTCCCCTCTATCGGGCGCTGGTCAGACCGCAGTTGAAATACTGCATTCAATTTTGGGCACCACACTTCAAGAGAGATGTGGATAACCTGAAGAGGGTCCAGAGAAGGGCCACTCATATGGTTAGGGGCTTGCAGGCTAAGCCCTACAAGGAGAGACTGGGGCACCTGGACTTCTTCAGCCTCTGCAAGAGAAGGTTGAGAGGCAACCTTGTGGCTGCCTATAAGTTCATCATGGGGGCACAGAAAGGAATTGATGAGGTTTTATTCACCAAGGCGCCCCCGGGGGTTACAAGAAATAATGGCCTTAAGCTAGCAGAGAGCAGATTTAGACTAGACATTAAGAAGAACTTCTTCACAGTTAGTGGCCAAGGTCTGGAATGGGCTCCCAAGGGAGATGGTGCTCTCCCCTACCCTGGGGGTCTTCAAGAGGAGGTTAGATAGGCTTCTAGCTGGGGTCCTCTAGACCCAGCACTCTTTCCTGCCTATGCAGGGGGTCAGACTCGATGATCTATTGAGGTCTCTTCCGACCCTAGAATCTATGAATCTATGAAGGGGGCCACTCCAGGACTGGGCCTAGAGAGGTTTTGCTAGTGCAGGTTTCCCTCAATTTATGCGGTATACGCATTCCTGGAGAACGGCGCATAAATCAATTTCTCATGAAGTGAACCCACTTTATAAAGTGGGTATAATGTATCAACTAGGGATAGGTTCCCATGTCAGGGAGGGAGGGAGTGAGGCTAGGACTAGGGGAGGGAGTGAGGCTGGGACTAGGGAAGGGGCACGGGGCGGGGGTGTCACTCCCGGGGCTGCACAAGGGAGCAAAGCAGAGAGAATTGTCAGTGGGTGCAGGGTGGGAGGGCACAGTTCTTGCTGTAGCAGGGACTGGGGTGAATGGGGACAGGCAGAGCTCAGGGGCCAGGGAGGCAGGTGGAGCATGGTACAGCCCAGCAGTTGCAGGTAGCTGGCATCGGCCACTCTCGAGAATGCTGCAGCAGGGGCTGGGGTGAGTAGGGCCCTGTGAGACCAGGGTCTCACAGCCTGTTCCCCTCAGACTTACCAGCTGAGGGGCCACCTATATCACTCACATAAGAGCGAATTTACCTTGCATATAACTAATAATGGGTCTAAAATTGCTCATTGCATAAGAGCAAATTTGCATATACAGAACCCACATAAATTGAGGGAAACCTGTATAGCTATATGGGCAAATTCCATGGGCGTGTCCCCATGAGTGGGACAAATAGCAGCAGCATACCTTGTGCCATTGCTGCTAGTCCCTGGGGAATGCCCATGTCACACATGTTCTGGTAGGTGGCATGTTACCCTGAGTGGGCTAGGAGAAGCTGGGGCCAGCAACTCTGCTGGGCTGGGGGAATTTGTGCAGCAGGGAGCCTGGCCAGCAGCTAGAGTGTGGCTCCAGCCAGCCTGGCTCTGGTTTTGGGTGGCACTTGCTGCCGCCACATGTACCACCCCCTCACCTTTTTTCAGCATGGGCTTTTGACTCTGGGATCTCCCAGGGTCAAACTACCCTCCATCCCCCCATGCTGCAAAGTAGCAGTGTGGGGAACATCTGCATGTTCAGCGTATGGGTCTGCGTCACTGCATAATGTACATCTGCATTCATCTGGATGCACCCTATGAACACGTTCACACATGCAGACGTGCTCACAACAGCTCAAATAGGAGCGGCACAAATTTGAGATTTGACTCACAGATTTTTGCCTTGGTATACGTGCCTGGACATGAACTTTGGTGTGGGGCAAGTTGTGTCATTTGGGGAAAATGACCCTGCCCAGCTCTTCCTGGATCTGCAGCCAGAGGGAGCTAGAGCCTGGGGCCAGCACCTGTGCTGGCCCCAGCAGTATAAAAAGCTGCTCTTGGCAAGCAGCTCAGGGAGCTTCTGAGGCCAAACCAGTTGGTATCTGGGGACAGTAGCCCCTTGTGCCAGCTGGACTGCTGAAGCAGCCCTAACCTAGCCCCTGCACCCTCTACCCACTGGAATGGGGGCTGCTGCCTGGCTGTGACTTGCTACCACCTGCAACAGCATCTGCCCCCTTGGACCTGCGGTCCTATGGCTGCATGCTTGCCAGACCTGGATGGGATGCCCCTGCTCTGCCATCTGGGCAGCTATCACCCAGAAGATGTGCTTCTTGTGATGGCCTGCTTTGAACTGTCAAAGTGTGTCCTCTTGGCCCCAAATGTCCAAAAGGTCAGCTACCTCATCTCCTTCCAGCTAGATCTCCAGTGCTGGCCCTGATCAGGCTCCTCTGCCCCCGTCTTGCCACTTGTCTCATCAGCAGACATCCTGGTGTTCTGTGTTTAAAACTTGAAAATTGTCTGATAAGAAACCCAAATTGTCTCATTAAAATACACAAAATAGTGTACTTCCGAGTAGAGCCGGGTGATAGCGCGAGTGGCCCAGGGCTGCCTGAAGACGCATAGCTCCATGCTGAGCTGGGCCGGACCCACAACAGGTGGCACAGGCGGTGCTGGGTCTGAGGCAGCCAGGGCCGTGCTGTGTTGCAGGGGATCTCCAATAGCAGCAGGCCTGAGTGCCCGATAGCCACTGCTGCTACCGGTGAGGGGGGAGTGGAGGCTAAAGGCCCTGCGGGGATCCATGCCCTGCAACTGGCCCCACCACAACACAACCCAGCCCACAGTCCCCACACATCCACAGCCCCACCTCTGCCCAAAATCCCCTCCCTCATCCTCAGTCCCTACTTACCAGGGACAGCACGCGGGTCACACCGCCTTGCACTGCTCCTGCTTGCTCTGCACACGAATGCAGCGTGCTAGGGCAGCAGGGGGCACCAAAGAGATGCTCTGGATGGATGCCAGAGCATCTCTGGAGGTCCAAGCCCCGGTTTGTCTCAGGGTATTGTGGGGAACCGTGTCCTGCGCCACTTTTCTCCAGAGTGTTTCTTTTTTTGATACCTGGAAATCCGGGTAACTGGTTTGAGATGCCACAACAGGCACATGCATGCTTGTCTCAGTGCACCCTATAAGTGCAGGTGTAGGCTATACTGTCGCAACAAAATGCTGTCAGTATAGATTGTGCAAGATCCCATAATAAAATAGGTCTTTTGACAAAAACACTCTTTTTTTTGATCAGCATCTCTGCACCTGGACCAGAGTTTGTGTTGGAATAAAAATATTGTGAAAATCTCAGCACTAATTAACCAACATCTTATATTGGCAAAAGTTTTGAGCATATAGTAGGTGCCTGTGTAAGGCAGCAGATTTGGCTCTGTGGCTATTTCAGCCTCTCAGCTGAGACTGTCAACAAGGGAGGCAGAAGTGCCAGTTGTTGCATGCTCACTCCTCCTTTCCCTCCAATATGTACTTTTCTCCATTTGAAACTGGATTGAAACTCTCCCTAACCCATTTGAACAGTCAGTCCATATATTTTCACAGCATCTAATCTGGATTTGAGCTGGTCTTCTGCCTGAAGATATTAAAGACTTCACTGTTCAAAATTGTGCATCTGAGTGGATGTCCTGTCAAATGCCATTATTCACAGTTCATCTTTGCAGTGTGAACTTTTCAAACAGAATAAAGCATGGTGGCTGAAACATTGGTTTATTTTTCTTTGTTCCCTGACCTCTAATTATTTATTAACATCCAAACCAATACATTGAAGGTGTGCCTACATTCCTTCTGCTTTTATTATTTAACTGAAGTATACTTCAAATTCCCCAGGAAAAAAATTGACATTTTTTTTTTCAAAGGTGGTTTGGGACTTAAGTAATTATTGGGAGAGAAGAAGTAGATTCTTCCATATAGGCTGTCAAGACTAGATGAATAATTGTGTTAATTAAACAATAAGCCCTCATCCCTCAGAAATCTCCCACATTTCTTCCCAAAGCCATATAACAAGAGTTGATATAATGTTTATGATAGTGAATAAATAAACAAACAATGTTAATTCCTGTAGAAAATTACTCTAATATTGATTTAATTAAGTTCAGAGAATTAAGTTTGTCATATGAAAAGAACTGAAGTTGTGGAATGGTTTATAAATAGCTTAAAGTATAAAGGGATCCTTTTCTCTCTCTTTATTTTTTTGATGTTTTGCTCATCCTTAGTATAACATAACATTTTTAAAAGCCTTTACTGCATCCATCTAATTCTAGGGTTCTATCAGGTCTTGCTTTTCACTGATGTGCCTTGCAGGAAAAACTTGCAAGATATATAGACAGACTCCAACTGCATCATAGCATTGCAGTGTTTTAGTGATTTGGGGACCTAAAGGCTAAAGGAAGACACAGTGCCTATTCTAATTTAATGGATAATTATGTATTATGTCTGTCTGATATTAAAAATAAGGTCACGGCCAGGAAGATGGTGTGAGCTAAGATGAAAGTAAAACTCTTTGGTGGCATGGTTAACTAGATGTAGTGGGTTTTTTTAAGTTCTGTGCTGTAGCAGGAGGGGTGGAAGTTCTAGAATTCTCCTTGAAATCCCTTGTGATCATCAGGGATCCTGGTTTTCCCTGATAAAAAAAAATCACAAATTCCCTGATAAAATATCGCAAATTCTCTGATAAAACTCCTCAAATCCATGATAAAAATTAAAGGCCCCCCATGGCCTCCCCACGGCCCTGCTAGCGCTCCTCACTCCTCCTTCCAGCCTCCCCAGTCCTGCTCGTACCCCTTAGTCCTCCCACAACAGCCCCCTAGCCCCATATATGCAGGCAGAGATACAGACAAACAGACACACAGACATGCACACAACCCCCAGCAAGTAGGTGTGTGTGTGGAGGGATGGGGGGAAAAGAAGGGGTTGGGGGGCAGATGGAGAATGGGGGAGAAGGAGTGTATCTTTGTGCCTGCTCCTGGTGGGGGTTGGGTTAGGGCAGCAGTGTCCCTCTGTGGGCTACACACGTACCGCCTGGCTGGGGAAGAGGGAAGCTCGCATGCAACGGCTGCCACCACACCATCTCCACTGTTGGGGAAGCTGGCTGGGGGCTGATGGAGCAAGGATGTGCTGGGGGAAGACATGGAGTGCCTGCCGGCCAGTGGGAACTCCTAATGGGGCTTTCCCCTGGGCAGGCAAACAGACAGGGGGATGGGGAACAGAGTGTGACCCAGGGCATGGCAGTGGAGGGGCAAGGGGCACTACTGGCCACCTGTAATACACCACAGTGCTTCCTCACCCCCCCACCTTGGCCCACTCCCAGGATCAGGGCTGGAGGGGGCAAGGGCAGTGGTGCCCTTCTGCGGGCCTCACACGTACTGCCCGGCTGGAGGGGAAGAAGGGATGCACACAGCAGCCACCATGACCACTACTGCATCGCTGCCACTGCACCTTGCACTGCTTGCCCACGGCTGGTGGCGGGAAAGTGGCACAGGACATGGTGGTGGATGGCAGCCGCTGCATGCAATCCCCCTCACTCCCCCCCCCGGCCAGGCAGGCATGTGCAGCTTGCAGAGGGGCACCGCTGCCCTCGCCCCCAGCCCTGCTCCGGGTAAGTGGTGCAGGGCACAGTGGTGGTGGTGCAGTAGTTCTGGCATACAGTGGCTGCCACCACACCGCCTCCAGCAGCTGCCCCCACACTGCATCTCCTTTCACAGGCAGCAGCAGCCACCAGCACCACTGTACTGCCACTGCCATGCCCTGTGCTGCTTGCCTAGAGCAGGGTAGAGGGCAACAGTGTCCATCTGGGGGCCTCCATGCCTGCTTGGCTGGGATGGGGTTCGCACACGGCGGTCGCCACTGCACCCTGCGTCCTGTGTGGCTTTCCCACCGTCAACTGCAGTCAAGCATCGTGAAGTGTAGTGGCAGTGGTGCATTGATGGCGGCAGCTGCCACATGCAAGCTTCCTCGCGGCCCCCCCCAACTGGGCAGTGCATGTGTGGCCCTCAGAGGGGCACTGCTGCCCTCACTCCCCTGGCTCTGTTCCGGCAAGAAGGCAAAGAATGAGCTGAGGTGGGGGGCTGGCAGTGCCCCTCGACCCTTTACCACTGCTCCCTGGGGTGTGCTCTGTCCCCCGCTCTGCCTGCCTACCCACCTGCCCAGGCTGAAGGAGGGGAATGTGTTGGGGAAGGCACTCCATGTCTTCCCCCAACACATCCTCACTCTCTCAGCCCCCAGCCAGCTTCCCCTCTAGCCCTAGCCCTACCCTGCAACCGCCAAGCCCCACTTACTTCCAGGAATGAAGAAGTCTGATCCTGAGGCAGCCTCCTGTAAGTGAGAGCGTTGGATCCCGCACTTTCGCCCACCCCCTCCAGGCAGGGCTGGGGCCTTTCCACCACTTTTGCAAACAGCTCTTGCCAGCCTGCACAGCTCTTTGCGAAAGGGGGAAATCCGCAGGTTTCCCTGCTAAAAGGGAAAACCTGCATTTTTTCCGATTAAATTGGGAAATTCATGGTTAACTGTTTTTCCTTGGGAAACAGGAAACCCAGATGCCTGGTGATCACGTAATGCTGCCTTTTCCCCTGTAAATTCTCTTTTAGAAAATATCAGCTCCTTGCAAGCATTGGCTTGAAGAGGTTGCTTACTAGTGACAAATGACCTCCTTTGACTGACTGTGGTGCCTCCCTCATACCATGTTGTTGACAGGGCAATTTGAAAGTAGCTTAGTATTTAATATCAAATAATCTGCTTTCTGTTTTATCAAGAGCAAAGCCATTTTCATCAAGATTAGCTGAGAAGGAAGAAAGGTCTTGATGTATTAAAGTCCTTGCCTTGCAAGAACTACTGCTTTTTATAGAAGCTCGAAGCATTGTACATAGTCTCAAAGACTGTGGTTACCAATAGCAATTGCGTAGACAAACAAAAGTACTATGGCATTGAAACACAGAGTACAGTGTCTGTTAAGCATCCCTTCCATGTTCTTGAATATGCTGTGAAGCTGTTTAGCCAACCAAACTAAAAACCATTCTACCCGAGAATGCTCTGAAAGTGTTCCACCACAGTCATAAGAATAAATTACTTGATGTGCTAGTTGTCTACATCATAAAAGTGAGTGTTTCTTATGCAGTTTGCATCTTTATTCATTGTATACTTATGAAACAGTGGGTGGGACTGCACAGAAATTATCTTCCTTGTTATGTTAGTATAAGACTGATGCTGAAGCTGTGGTGGTCCAGAAATTATTCAGGAGGCAAGGATGTCTTAGGGTGATATTTTTTATTGGACCAACTATGTAGCTGAGATAAAGTTAAACTAATAAGACATTCTTCCTCAGATTCAAAAGCTAGTTTAACTTTATCTCAACTACATAGTTAGTCCAGTAAAAAATATCACGCTAAGACATACTTGCCTTACACAAAAATTATATTCAGAGTTCAAGCTTCCAAAGTCATCTTTAGCTGACCCAGTTGGGATCCCATCTGAAGGCTGCTGTGGATATGGTTTGTTTCTCCTCTGCAATTAACCTTTAAAACAAACATTTCCAGAAAAAAGACACCCCTTAAGTTGGAGACAGCTATAATTTGGGCTTCAGTTACTTATGATACCACCATCCAGATCCACCAAAGTCTATCCTTGGTTTACATTTCAGTAAAAGAAGTTGAGATCTGAGATTTCTCACATTTTCATTAGACGGAATGTAAGTACTATTTTTTGAAGTGCGGGTGCCATCTTAGTCCATTAATAAAACAGTGGGAAAGGAACGAACTTCAATATTTTTGTTGTTCACATTTATGTGGGTTCATTGATCATGTTTATATAATAAAGAAAATTACCTTATTTCTGAATATATTGTTTTATGTGGCTTTGAGGCTAACCCCTAATGTTGCCTTTTAATAATGTACAGGTTTTTTGGAAGGGGAGAGATGCAGAGTATAAAGAGAAAAATATTTGGTTAGATTTGCTATAGTTCTTTTACAGAGGTGTCATCTGAACACACTTGCACTTTAGGGACTGAGAATCCCTTGCGGTACTCTGTTTTGCATGTGCTTAGTTAGTTGTGCTGTGTAGATTCTGATTAATTCGCCTCTGTATACAAGAATGTAAGATGGCTTAGTTTGGTAGGAATTCAACTCAAAACCTACTAAAAGGGTGCTCATACCGGAGAGGCAGAAAAAATGGTTTACTCAGCCTAGTTGGAAGATTTTTACAGGCATGTTAGTTAGCATCAGTGTCAAAAATGCATTCAGTTTTGAATGCTCTAGGCTAGGAAACCTAGTGATCAAACAAACCTTTAAATTAACAACAAAGCAGAGATATTTTAAATAATCAAAGAGTAAAAGGCAAGGACTACAAATGTCCACAGTTTAAACTGGAGGTTATAGTCTCCCCAAGTTCTCATAGCTGACTGGCAAATGTGGTCTGTGTAAGGCAATTTGTACATTCAGAATTTGAATAGACTATATTAAGTGCTCCCTGTGTCATAACATGACAGTTTTGGGGGGAATGAGAAATGAGTCACTTTCCCTAGGGTTATATTAGAATCTGCATTTCTGCATGCAAGGAAAAGATCAAGCCTCCCTTTGCTAAGGAAAATGCATTGCATGTTTTCTTTCTCTCAGGCTGTTTCCTAACCAGCTTCTTCAGAGGCAGGAAATCGGTATTCCGGTTTTCCTTTGTGGTCGTTGGCCCTCATATTAGAGATGGCCTCAATAACCTGCCAAGTTTCCAGTTTTGTCATATTTTTGACAAATTGATTAGTACAAAAGTAGATATAGAACTATTACACATTCCAGAGTCTGTCTTATTTCTGAAGAATCCTTCTAAGGGCTTATAGGTCTAGGTCTAACTAGACATTCAGCAAAACAAAGAGCCTGATGCAGGTGCTGGTGGACCCAGAGGTCGTGCGCCAGTTTGCAGCCTGTGAGCCAACTGGCACATCTACCTTGATGTTGCAGGGAGAATGACAGAGCAGGGGTATAGCAGGGCCCAACTCCAGTACCAGGTTAAGGCAAAAAATCCCTTCTTCAGGGTTGTTGTTAGAACACAGCAACAGGGCACCCTACTACGTGACATGGCCCACTACAGGTACCTCCAGCCACTAATGGAGGTACTGGGTTGCCGTGAACACCAAGGGAAAGAGGCTCCAAGGCATCCTTGACTGTGGACATTTTGCCAGCCACTGCTGTGAGTTGCAGGGGATCGAGGAACTCCAGTGGAGAAGATAGCAGAAATGCCCTGGTCATGTCATCTGCCAGTTCTGAGGAGGAGGATAGACTAAGGAGCTCAAAATCCACATCCAGCATGTGAAGCACCTCTCATCTAAACTGACAGCTATAATTAGGTTGGGCTGTGAGGTGAAGTGGGGGAGGGGGACTTGCTTGCAGTGGGATCGCATCTGTTTACAGCCACTCAGGGCCTGCTACCCCCTGTGGTCAGGTACCCCTTCTCAGGTGTTTTGGTCTGACCACTTCTTTTCTGGTTGCAAGATTTCTTGGATGCGTCTTTAGAGCAGCAAGCATCCTTAATTCACTCTGTTTCACATTATTCTTGATTTTCAGCTCCGATTCCAACACTGCAACCCAGGGCACACAGACAGCCAAGGCAGGATGCAACTGATGCATGAACCGACAGGCTGGTGGTTGCCCTCAGGGAATGTGAGCAGTAGCTGTGTGAACTGGTCAGACGGGTCCATCATGCTACAGGAAGCATTATGGCTGTCCAGTTTGAAAGGAGCCACGCTTAGTCCAGGAGGCATTCTAAGACCCAGCAGGACTGGCAAATACTGATGGTTGTACTGGTAGTGATTCTGTGCCTGATGGTCATTGGCCCCTGCTCCTGCCCCTGCCAAGGAGCAGCAATGGCAAGCATGAATCTGTGCTCTGCGATCCTATAGTTCTCTGTCAAGCTCTGAATGAAAGTCGACCTTAGGGCCAGGTTCTTTTAGTTAAAATTGATTATTGATTGTTTTTTTCACTGTTCCTGTGCTGTTGTACTAATTGAGCCATTATAGTAATTGTTATAGTAATGGCATTATTGCCATTGTGTTTTTTAACACTTCATGCACCATTATAGGAATTCAGAGTAATTCATACTGATTAGAAATCACTTTCTTAAAGGATTTGTTCTATTATTTGTTTCCCTTTTTTATTATTGTTGGTTGTAGATAAAGGTTTCTGTTTGCTTTGTTGGTTTTTTTTATTTCACACTTTCTCTTTTTAAAAGGGGGACTGTGGGTGGGGTAGATGTTGCTAGCTTATGGAAGGTTGGGGGGAAGTTGTTTGTAGACTACTGGTTAGCTTGATGCTGGACTCTGGTCAACTTGATGCTGGACTCGGGTCACAATAATAAAATCTCAGGCCTTGAAAGCCCCAGCATCACCACCACATCGAGATGTTGGTCCTTCACAGGCAAGGGACAGAAGTCTTTTGTGCAAGTTTGCAACATTGTGGAGAGAAGATGCTTTGCATCAGGGGATACCTTTTGCAACACTGCACATCTCTGCCCCACATTGCTGAGGAGAACATTGCCACCAGCATCAATACCTTCCTTGTCGTGTGATAGAGCCTTTCCAATTCTGGGGACACAGGCTGGCTGCTCAATATAATTTTGAACTGTTTCCATCCCACCTCTCTGCATGCTGGGGGGTGAGGGGGAGGGCAACCTGGAACCAGGGGAGGTGCAGGTGGGCCACTCCTCTACAACCCTTCTCATGTCAGCAGGCACACATGAACAAAAATTCCTTTTAATTTCACCTAAGCGTTTATTTTATTATCAGTAAACCAAAGCAGAACAGAAAAAAATAAAGGAACATAATGCCCACTCCCCTGATTTGCAACAGAAGCATTATCAAAGCACTAACAGCTAAAATCCCATCACTCGTCATTGACTCTTTCTCCTGCTGTGCCCTGTCTGTCTCACCCTCCCTTTGGTTCCTAATGGTTGTGGCGCTCTCATCTGGCTAGAGGACAAGCGCCCCTCACTCACAGGCATAGTGCCTGTCACTGAGGTTGTTCCTATGTGGGGCTGATCATGGATAGGGATCTCTGTGAAGCTCCTGGAAGAGTGGGACTGATCACAAATCGGGGCCAGGGTCATTTGTTTAAGGAGTTTCTGTCTAAACTTTCCCTCATGCCATTGGCTCCACTCAGCATGCTGACAAAAATTATTAGCCAGGTCAAGGAATTTTATTGTGCTGGCCCTGATGTCCCAGTGAACTGCAGTCTCAGTCTTCAATCTTTCGGAACACCTTGCAGAGTTTGTCCTGCCAATCATCCATGTGATTCAGAGGCCACCATCAAAGTCTACATCATGCCTTCCCTTGATTGTTGCTTGCTGCAGCAGTGCTTGGGCATTTGCTCAAATCCTATCTGTGTTGGTTTCTGCGCTTCAGGTGCAAGTTCCAAAATTCCAGCAGATTTCATAGACAGTAGGGCTGGAAGGGACCTCAGAAGATCATCAGGTCCAGCCCCCTGCCCCAGGGGCAGAAAGTCAGCTAGGGTCACAGGATCCCAGCAAGATAAGCATCCAAACATTTCTTAAAAGAGTCCAGAGTAGGAGCTTGAGCCACCTCTGGAGAGAGTCTATTCCAAGCCTTGGGGGCTTGAACAGTAAAGAAATTTTTCCTTACATCCAGCTTAAAACGGTCTTGGAGGAATTTGTGACTGTTGGGCCTTGTCTTCCCTTGGGGCGCTCTGGTGAACAGGCATTCCCCCAGATCCTGAAGCACACCCCTTATGTACTTATAGACTGCCACTAGGTCACCCCTGAGCCGGCACTTTTCCAGGTTGAAGAGTCCCATGGGTCTCAGTCTCTCATCGTAATGCCTATTCTCTTGCCCCCTAGAAATGCACTCTTGCCTCTGGACTCTCTCAAGTTTCTCCACGTTTCTCGAATTGTGGAGCCCACCAAGGCCGAGTACAGCGGGAAGATGACATCCTGAGATTTGCTTGAGAAGCATCTATGGGTGCAAGCCAGAGTTTTGTTTGCTTTACCAGCTGTGACATGACATTGGTGGCTCATGTTCATCTTGTGGTCAATTATGACCCGCAAGTCTCTTTCAGTCATGGTACTAGCAAGTGTAGCACTGCCAAACCTATAAGTGTGCTGCAGGGTTTTTTTCCCCAAGGAGGAGTATCTGCATTTTTCTGTATTGAAGGTTATCAGGTTTATATCCACCCACTTTCTAAGCCTATCCAGGTCAGCCTGGATCACCAGCCTATCCTCAGGTGTGGATGCTCTACCCCAAAGTTTAGTGTCATTGATGAACTTGGCCAGTCCACTTGTGACACCAGTGTCCACATCGTTAATAAAGATGTTGGAGGACACAGGTCCAAGGATGGGGTTTTGTGGGACACCACTAGTCACAGAGTGCCACAGAGATTCATATCCGTCGACTACCACTTTCTGGGTCTGCACTCGGAGCCAGTTCCCGAGCTATTGGACAGTGATGTAGCTGAAGCCACAGCTGGCCAATTTTTCCAAGAGATCATGGGACACCAGATCAAAGGCTTTTTTGAAGTCCAGATATATTATGTCAATCTCTTTTCCCTTATCCATGTGAGATGTCACCTGATCATAGAAGGAGATGAGATTGGTCAGGCAAGATCTATGCATAACAAACCTATGCTGGCTGTCCCTCAGGATGTTGCCATCAGCCAGCTTGTTGAGAATGGTCTCTTTGATAATTTTTCTAGAATCTTTCCAGGGATTGAGGTCAGGCTGATTGGCCTGTAGTTCCCCAGATATACTTTCCTCCCTTTCTTCAAGATGGGCACCACATTGACCTTCTTCCAGTCTTCAGGTACTTCACCTGAGCGCCACAAGTTTTTTGACTATCATTGCCAGTAGCTGGGCAGTGACGTCTGCCAGCTTCTTAAGTACTCAGGGGTGCAATCTGGCAGGACCAGCTGACTTGAATGTGTCCAGCCTCTCAAGTTGTTCCTTCGTGACGTCTACACCGATGCTGGGTATAAATTCCCCCTCCCCCTAGCCATCCTGCATCATGCTAGAGGGGGCGGCCCTTTGGGGCTGATGAAAAACCAATGCAAAGTACTCATTAAGCAGGTTGGCTTTTTCCTGGGAGTCAGTTGTCCCAACTGGTTTAGCAGGGGTCCAATGTTACCCTTGCTTTTCTTCCAACTCCCCACATATTTGAAAAGGGACTTTTTATTATATGTGTAGGCAGTTGGAGTTCAGTTGCAGCCTTGGCTTTCCTGGCTCGTCCCCTACAGATACGGGCCAGTGCAGAATACTCCTCCTTTGTGGTGATTTCTGTCTTCTATCCTTTATAAGCCTCTCTTTTTTTTGCCATAGAAGGTCCACAAATTCCCTGCTGAGCCAAGGGGGCTGCTGTCACATCACTTGTGACAGCTGAAGCACATCACTTGTGCTTTCAGAATCGCTTTTAAGGAGCAGCCACTCCTCTTGGACTCCCTTCCTTGTCGAGTCATGGCCCTTTAGGGCCTCAACAACAAGCCTCCTGAGCTTATCCAAGTTGGCTTTCCTAAAGTTGAGGACTTCTGTGTTGCTGACTGACTTGCCAGCTTTGTGATAGATAGTACAAGTTATCAGTTTGTGGTCACTGTCTCCCAGTTTTCCTTTAATTCTTAGTTCACTGACTAGATCATCCCCTTTAGCCAGTACCAGGTCCAGCAGCACTTTACCTCTTGTTGGTCCATAGACTTCTTGAGTCAGGTAGAGCTTGTCCACACACATGAAGAAGCTTTGTGACTGTTCAGACCTGGCCAAGTACTCATCCCATGAGATGTTGGGGTAGTTGAAGTATCTCATGACAACCATGCACCATGACCGTGCAGCCTCAGCCAGTTCCTGGGCAAATACCTGATCTAGCTCTTGTTCCTGGTTTGGAGGCCTGTAGTAGACTCTTACCATTGCGTCCCCTGTGCCACGTTCCCTGTGCATTCCCAGAGAGTCTCCAGTCATCCTCCCTGGGTGCCAATGTCAGCTTGCAGGGATGTGTAGCTTTCCTTGACATAGAGGGCTACACCCCACCACTTTTATCCTCACCATCTCTCCTGTACAGGGTGTAGCTGTCTATATCTGTGGCCCAGCAGGCTGGGTGCCCTATCCTGCTGGTTTTGTAGTGGTTGCCTAGTGAGCTTATTTGGCGTTGTCCATGCAGCCCCCAATGGGCTTAGTTTAAAGCCTGGTTAAAGATGTGGTAGCTGGTAACAGGAATTGTGGGGAAAAAAAGTGTTGATGGTCAAAAATCTTGTCCTCACCCCTGACAGGCAACTTTAAGAGAGGGCCCATCACATCCACACCCATGGATGTGAAACTGCAAGCAGCAGACATAGTTGCCACTTCCAATGTTTACCCCCTCCCTCCCTCCTGCCTTGCTGTGCTTGGCCATGGTGCAAAGGTGGGGCTAGTTTCACATGCCATGTGCAACTTGATTGAAAGGAGCTGCTGCTGGTCCTTCAGGCACACTCCCTTTCCCCTCCCACCACAATGTCTGACCTATCAGTCGCTGGACTGTACTCCTGGGGGTCTACAAAGTCATTGGGGGGGAGGGAAGGGAGGTAAATTTGGGTTCTTTAAGTTAGTTTTCTGCTCTGTGCCCACCTTTCTACGTCTGAGTGCTAGATGAATTTCAGGGGTAATTCTCAAAAAACCAAAACCCCAAGTTCTTACAAGATGGGCGGTGCTAATGAGAACTATTAAAAAAAGGGGCGCAGGGACCTCATACTTGTCTTTCTTTCCCCAGCTTCTACCAGGTTTGGGGGGTTTGCTGGGGTGAAAATTTGTGGCAGGTCCGGTCATTGTTCTGCAAGGCGCAGATGACAAGTTTCTGGGGCCATCAGACCCCCCAAGTTGTTATAGGAGGCGCGTTTACAACTATCTGAGCTGCGTAAGTTAGGAATTGAAATCTAAAGAGCATGATGCTTATAATACTAATGACCCTATTCAAAAGTCCTACCTAGTCAGCCCCCTTAGCTCAAGTACATGGTGCTCTGAGGAAACAGTTGTTTTCTGCATAACAAGGAGGCTTTCTCCAACTCCCGATGGAATCAGTGATGAGAACCAGATACTCTTGGACACCCTGAAGATGTCTAGCTGGAGAATGGAGTCACTTGATAATGCAGGCATGCAGCTATTGAACACAGTACATGCTATGATGACCCTTGTATGGAGGCACCAAAGCAGGGTAGCAGCTTCAAATGCCATGTTATGCAAGGCAATGTCCTGTCAGCTGCGCTTTGAGAACTGAGAGGTAGACATGGATCTTGAAACTGACAGGGTTCTGTGAATCAACCTACGTAGCAACAATCTCAAGGTCTGGGCACATGCAAGCAGCTCTGTTTGGTGAGAATGCATTGTACCTGTCTTGGAATAATCAGCAGTGACTTGACACCTTCTGCATGAGCAGGGACACATTTTGCCACATAGTCTGGATGTTGCAATGCTCAGAGTGCCAAGAAACCGTCATGCATCACCCTGTCACAGAGAAAAGAGGGTGACCATGGCCATCATGAAATTAGCCACCCCCATCAGCCTCTGCTTCATTGGAAATCAGTTCAGCATAGCTCCCTGCATGGCTGGGATGGTGATACATGAGAGATGCCAGCTGCTGTAGGATGTCATAGCAAACAACTTCATTTGCCTCCAGAACCCCAGGGAATTTGTTGAAGGCTTCAAGGCAATGGGATTCCCTAACTATGTGAGTGCATTGGACAGCATATACATTCCAGTCCTATCCCCATCCCAGGAGAGTTGGTCATTTGTCAACAGGAAGGGATTTGCCTCAGTGATCCTCCAAGCCGTAGTTGATTAAGGACACTTTGCTAATGTTTATATAAACTTGGCAGGCAGCGCTCTCAATATACGTATCCTTCAAAACTCGCTGCTGCCTGGCATGATAGAGAAAGAACTGTATGCGCCAAGGGTCTCCGATGCAGTGATCCAGGGTGTTATGATGCCCCTGCTTATCATAACAGACATGGCTTACCCCCTCTTGCCCTGGCTCATGAACTCATATGTAGGCCAAGTTACTGATTGGCAAAAGTCCATATTTAACTATCATCTCAGCAAATGCCATATGACTGTTGAATGCATAAGGTAAAAACATGGTGGAGGTCACTGAATTACAGACTTGAGGTGAAGCCAGAAAGCATTACCACTTTCATTGTGGCAGTCTGCATGCTCCACAATATTAGCGAGACCAGGGGGGAGGTTTTCAGCAAATCATGGCCTGAGGAAGTGCAGGAAATGAGGGGGGCAGTGGCCAGACGCAGACGTGGGCATGCAGGGCACAGTGCCCCCTTAGCTCAGCAAGCAAATGGTGGTTGGGGAGCTATTGTGCGGAATTGCCTGGCCACACACATTCTGGCTGCTGGAGATGGAGAGGATGCTCAGTAGGCCACCGATCAATCAGCACTGAAAGCTAAAAAACATTCAGCATTTAGTAGTTACTGTTGACTGTTTCTATAAATAAAAATTTTTAAATTGTTGCAACGCTTCTGTCTCTCATAAGTACATTGTCTGTAGTGGGGGGCTTGGTCTGTGGTGGCAGTGCTGCAAGCGGTAGGAAGCTGGAGGCAGTTGAATTTTAAAGGTTTTCCTTTGCTTTGTGGCGGGGTGGGGGAGCTGGCTCTCAGGTCTGCAGTGACAGGCTAGAAGGGGGTGGGAAGCCAGGGATGGCTGCAAAGGTTTTCTTTTGCTTTGTGGTGGGAAGGTAAGAGAGGGAGTAGCCACCCATCAGGGCACTCCTGAGGCTGTCCCCTCTAAGCATGGCCTTATTCATTCAGGCTTATGATTGGGTTCACAGAACTCCACTGGTCCAGGGGCAAAGGGTTTTCTCATGGTTGTTGGAAGGAAAAGTTTGGGGATCATTGCTGTGCATGCAAGAACTAGGCTGCGTGCAAGCTGCAAGTTTTGCTGCTCCTTTCTGTGGCAGCCCCCCTTCTGCCAGAGGACCCCCCCCACCCTGTATTAAGGAGCTGGGCATTTGTTTGCTGTACACCCAGGGGGCTGTGGGTCAGGAGTGAGGGACACTGGCATGGCTGGGGGTGTAGGGTGTTGTGGGTCAGGAGTGAAGGGCACCTGCAGGGTTAGGGACGGAGTGAGAGGCACTGGCACGGCTGGGTGGGGGTAGGGGCATATGGGTTGGGAGTGAGGGGCACTGACAAGGCCAGAGGGGGCAGGGAGGTGTAGGCTGGGAGTGAGGAGTGCCAGCAGGGATGGGGGCAGGAGGTTGTGGGTCTGGAATGGGCATGGGCAGGGCTTTTGGGGGGATGGGGGGCAGGGAACTAAAGGTTGGGAGGAAGGGCCCCTTCAGGGCTAGAGGAGCAGGGGGTGCAGGTCTGGAGTGAGTGGTGTCTGGAGGTTTGGGGATGGGGGGCAGGGGGCTGTGGGTCAGGAGTGAGGGGCCCTGGCAGGGCTGGGAAGTGCAAGGGGGATGTGTGTTGGAAGTGAGGGGCCCCGGCTGAACTGGGGGGGAGGAGGAGCAGGGGCTGCAGGTAGGAAATGAGGAGGCCTGGCAGGGCTTGGGAGTTCAGGGGCCCAGCAGCTGGCACCACATGGGGGCTGTGAAGGGTGCTCCAGGTCCTGCCCCCTTCCCCATGCCCTATCTCAGGGCAGGGTGCAACCCCCATGTGGTCTTCAGGTACGGGGAAGGCCGGATCTGGCTGAGAGGCTGCAAATTCCTGGCGGTGGGTCATGGTCCTAGCTGCCCCGTCACACAACAAAACCCATTGTCTCCTTCCTACAGGTTACCAGGAGCCCAGATGCTGCTAACCAGCCCTGCACTGGGAGTTGGGAGAGCAGTAGAGCTACACACAGGGGCTGTCTTGGCTTGTACTCCCCAGACCCTCCCTGTCCTCTCCTTCCCTTCCTCCACCAGCAGTGCCAAGAGCAGCCTGGTGCTGCTGTGTAGCCGCTTCACACAGGGGCTGTCTCAACTCAGACTCCCGCACTCTCCCCCCACCACTTCCTCCCACCACCCGTCCTGAGCACAGCCTGGGGCTCCTGTGTGGCTGCTGCACACAGGGGCTTTTTTGGCTTGGACCCCCTGTGAGATAATGGAGGGAACACACCACAACACTCCAATATATTCAGGAAACCTTCCCAATGTGCATGAATCTCCCAACTAATATGTGTGGGAAGATATATGTAAGTGAAATAAAAAACTAGCAGGTTTACATGCAAAATAAAGTTTACTTGAGGACATAGTAAACAGAGAAATAAGGTGAGAACAAAGGTAAAGATAGGAATGAAAAGAATAAAAACTTTTTAAAAATATTAGTAAAAAGGTTTTAAAAATGTGTAAAAAGAATTACATTTAATGAAAGTAGTGAAATGACAATTATATTATCTAAATGAAACTTTCAGTGGTCTGTACATATCAACATACTGTAAGCTATAGGCACCCCCTGCTGTAATTTAGTACAAAGAAATCAGGGGTTGGATTGTTATGTGGTGACCCCTATAATAATTTACTGTGAATAGCGCATTGAGAATTTTATGAGATTTCTGAGATCACATGTACACAATGATGGAAAAAATATAAAACCCACCATTTCAATATAGGGGGGCATAGAATGAAACCCTGAGGACTAAACCCCCATCATGTGTGAAAATGCCCCAACTGTCCACATGAAAACTTTCTTGATTGCATAATCTATTTACTTAAAGCTTGGATTTCCAAATGCTTCACCATCATGTTATTGGTTTCCATGTGTATTAATATGATCCTGAATGTCTTTATGAGCTTCTTAATACCAGTTTCCATGGTGAATAGCCTACTGCTGGTGGCAGGAGCCATGGCCTGTAGAAACATGTTTATATGCAATTGGCCCAGCTTGTTTTGCAAAAGGAATTCAGCCATGCATGCACTGTCCTCAATCTTATGAACTTGCATAGCTGAATTGCATCTTAATCGGCCTGTGAGGCTGTTAGGTCCACCTATATTTAAATGAGCAATGCCTGAATGATGGCTCTCCATTTTTTATCCTTTACAAGGTTGTCACATAAGACTTCAGAGCAGGCATTTTCTAAATTGGCATGAGAGTCATTGATCTTCACCCTCTGGTCTGGTCCTGGTTGATCTCAGGAGCAACTTGCTCCCTACCTTTACCCACCAATTTGTGTGTGAAATTATTAATGAGAGAGTTTTATAAAGACAGCTGGAAAAAGCTGAGTAGGCAGTGTGTTGAAAATAAAGGGAATAAAAATAGCTTCCTTAGATTTGGGAAATTTAGTATTTGGATCCAGGGGTCTGGCTAGAATGGGAGGGGGAAGCCTGTTGCTCCACACATCAATTCCCAGCACTCCTCCACCAGCTGAAGGTGAGCATAATTCCATGCTGCCAAACTTGCTTTGGCCCTGCCTATGCGCAGTTTGGAGACCACATTAGTCCCTGTGGCAGAGCACCTTTGGGTGCCTGCCACCTTAAGGACTGAAGGCAGGCAGCTGTCAGGTGCTTGATAAGGGCAGCCATTTTAGAACCCAGCTCACACAGCCTGGGCCAGCTGTTTGCTGCTAGCCACTGGGGGAATAATGTCATCTGGCTGAGCTAGTGCTTGAAGAACATCTTGGAGGTAAAGGCAGGAGCTATGGGGATGGCAGGAGGCTCCTGGTCCTGGGCATGACCTGAAACTGCACCCTGCCAGGGAAGGGTGGTCTGGTAGGGCTGTTTGTGGCAGAGCAGCCCCCAAGAAATGACAGGCCTGTGACCTCTCTGGTGTCAGGTGGGTAGGGACACCTTAACCGCAGCCCCCACCATCTGGTGGGTAGTGTAGAGATTTCATAGACATTAGGGCTGGAAGGGGTCTCGGAAGATCATTGAGTCCAGTCCCTTGCCCCAGGGACAAGAAGTCGGCAGGGATCATCGGATCCCAGCAAGATAAGCATCCAAATATCTCTTGAAGGTGTTCAAAGGAGGTGTTTGAACCACCTCCGGCAGCAGGCTATTCCAGATCTTGGGGGCTTAGACCGCAAAGAAGTTCTTCCTTATGTCCAGCCTGAAATGGTCATGGAGGAGTTTGTGACTGTTTGATTTTGTCATTCCTTGGGGTGCTCTGGTGAACAGATGTTCCCCCAGATCCTGGTGAACACCCCTAATAAACTTATAAGTGGCCACCAGATCACCCTGAGCCTGCGCTTTTCCAGGCTGAAGAGTCCCATGGCTCTCAGCCTCTCATCATAAGGTCTGTTTTCCTGACCTCTGATCACATGTGTAGCTCTCCTCTGGACTCTCTCTTATGATTTTATTTAATTACTTTCTTTTATTGGAGTTTACAAACTTCAGATCTTTGTAGTTTATTCTGTAACATACCCATAGGCCACTGCTTCCACACTGCACAGACATGAGTCTTCATTATTTCTTCCTTAGGCAGTGGTGCTCAACTTCCAGACCATGAGCCAAATCCAGTCTGTAGGATCATGTCACAAGTCAGGAAATCTGGCAGCATGTGAGCAGTGGCAGCATTAACTTGTGGTAGGAGCCAGACATGCTTACAAAGCAGTACCTGAGTCCAGCAGGGGTTTGAGACCTTGGAGGCCCCAGAGTGGGTAGTATCAGCGTGTGGGCCTGTGTAGAGTAGGGTGCAGCAGGGTGCCTGAAGGACTATACTAGTGGGGTGCAGAGTAGGGCTGCATAGAGCAGCTTGAAGGGCTGCACCAGGGCGTACCAAGTAGAGCTGCAAGGGTGGCTTGAAGACCAGTACATGGGCCAACCTCAAGCATGAGCGTATAAAACTATTTGCCCAGTGAGGGGCTAGGGACAGAAGCAGCCCAGCGTCAGCAAAAGGTTATGACACATAGAGTAGGTGAACTCACGGGATCTGAAGTTGTTGTGTGGTAGTGCCAGAGAGTGAGTAGTGAAGCCCAAAGGAGATCAAGGGCAGTAGAGTGACCCAGTAATGGGTGGTATGCTAGAGGCCCCTGTGAGAGGGGAGCAGCGTGAGTGTGTATGAAAGAGGCCCCCCAAAGGACTGAATTTGCCCCGGCCTCACACTGGGGAGCAATATCAATCTGGATGCCATCTGCGAGGCATGGGCCATGGTTGTCAAGGAGGTTTGGAGCCATGGATGGTGCCCTTGGCATCAAGGTAGTGAATGGGCAGCCTTCCGCTAATATATATCAGAGTAACATTCAGGTTGTGGCAGGTGAGTCAGGGCGGACTGCCTTAGGCAGGTGGGCAGGCTCACTCAAGATCTAGCCTTAGGAAAAACCCCTGTCACAGTCCCTTTCTGATTAAAGGTATGTTTGTTTGTTTGTTTTTTTTCAACTAGCCCAGTCTGCAAAGCTTGGCTAGGGGTATTACATCTTCTGGTAGTGAGTTTTCACTTCCAACGACTGTAAAAAGTTAAACACCAGTGCTCCACTGGTACTCCATTGGTGTCTGATGCACAGATTTGTGATGTCTTTGTCATGGGCCTGTCTACACTAAGGCAGTTTCCACTAGTGTGCTATTGCAAGGATCTGTAATGTAGCAAGGGTGTAAAGACTGCTTTCTCCAGCTGATTAAATATATTTGCAGAGTGCGCAAAACCTTCTGAGGCACACTTACATATGGTCAGCTGGGGAGGGGGCTCTCGAAGTGCTTTAGAGTGACTGCCACATCTCCTGTATCAGCATCCCCATGCTTGAATATGGTGGCGGGAGACACTTGGGTAAAGCTCGTTTGGGATGCAGAAGACTCAATTAATCGAGTCTGCTCTGATGTGTTGAAATTCTAGTGTGTCGGAGCAGCCTCAGCACTTGTGTATAGGTGCCCTTGGAGACTTGAGTTGATAGTACACTGTTGCTGTGATTTATGTCAGAATACAGGGCATTGGTGTTATACAAACTCTGTTGGGGGGCTTGGGTTTGGAATTTATTTTTAAATCATAGCTTGCACTTCCATGATGTTGTAAAATCTGAATCTGCTGTAATTCTAGAATTAACAGTCAAAGGAATGTAGCCAAATATCCATGGAAGTGATGCTGTAGTTTCTCTGCATTCCCCAACCTTTTAATGTTTTTAAAGTGAAAAATAACAATGAGGCTAATTCACTTTGCTTGTTTCATGGAATTTGTTTTATTGCAATAAACTGCAAAGCACTGTGAAGTAGGAAAAAGTAGGAAGTAGGAAAAAGCCTTTTGTGGGCGCAGCTTTGTATATGCAGTCATGTACTTTCTGTCTTTGCATTGGGCTGTGTTTTTGTAGGCTTACATTAGCCCCTACTTCTGAAGTATGTTCTTCCGTTATATTCTTAAATAAGACTATTCTCTTATTGCAGTCAAGAGCATGTTAAGTTAAAAAAAGACGCAGTTGTATTGCATACTTATTGTTGGGTATAGAGTAGGTATAGGTGGGCAAAATACAGCCCATGGGCCGGACCAGCCTGCCAGGCCATTCTGTCTAGCCCATGGGACACCTAAAAAGTTTAGAAAGCTAATATTTATCTGCTCCTGGTTGCCTGTCAAAGATGCCAGGAGCCAGGGATAGTAGGACCCAGGGGAAGCCAGCAGGACTCTGGAGTAAGGCCAGCTGGGTCCCACTCCCCAGCCCCTTTCCACCCCCACCCCCTCCAACTAGAAGCCTATGCCTGCTGCCACTTTCACTGATTCCCTGCTCTCTGGCTTCTAGTGCCATGTGGCCCCTGGCTGCATTACTGGACCATTGGTGTATGGGGCTGCACTGGTACCCTGGGGCCAGGAGTGGGGATGAGGGTGTGTGTGTGTGTGTGTGTGTGTGTGTGTGTGTGTGTGTGTGTGTGTGTGTTCATAGGGCAAGTCCCACACACATCCCACCACACACACACATCCCATCACACACACACACACACCTCCCCTTGCACTGCCATACACACAGACCCGCCCCACACATGCTTGCACCTTCTCCACACCCTACTTACCCATACACCCACAGCACTCCACAAACCTATACTTACCCCCATATCCTCCCCCACAGTATACAAGAGTAAGACTTCATTTTAAGCTATTGTGCAATCATCTCTGTGTACATTACACAAACATGTTAATCAAGAGAAATATTTTTTGAAATCAAATTAATGAATATTGTAGCTGTTTTTCTTTTTTTTTTTTTAGAATACAATTGGTATTTTTTTGTTTCTGAGATGGCAGAATCTCTTGCTGAAAGGAGTATTTCTGGGGGCAAGGGGAGGGACTTCTGGTGGCAAAAGTCAGGGGTTACAGCAGGGGTGGATAAAATGGGGGCTGAATGTGGCCTGCCAGGCCATTCTATCTGGCCCGCAGGGCCCCTAAAATATTTAGAAAATTAATATTTATCTGCCCCTGACTGCCTGTCATGTGGCCCTCAATGGCTTGCCAAAACTCAGTAAGTGGCCCTCTGCCCAAAATAATTGCCCGACCCTGAAATAGAGCAGGAGTCAGCAACCTGTGGCCTGTGATATCCAGCCAACAGAGCCATTTGATATGGCTTGCAAACATGGGGCTTCGATGGTGGAGACCTTTGGCAGCAGTCATTTTCCTGTGCCACTGTGAGGAAAAGTGCAGGTGATTGTGGGTGCTTTCCCATGCTGCTGCAGTTAAAAGCGCCAGTGGTGGCTGGGTCCTACTGTCTACCATCTATGATCTGGACTGGGTCAATCTGGTCCTCAGCCTTAATGATACAAAGTGTATTGTAACTTAATTTCTTCACAGAAATCCGCACAAAACTAGTGAGACCAGATTTTGCAGTAATCTCCTTTGCACTTTTCCAAACTTTCTGTAGGCTTTTTGCTGGCTGTTGTCCTAAATCTAAAGAAGGTATTGAAGAAATTAGGTTAGATAGGCATCTAGCTGGGGTCATCTAAACCCAGCACTCTTTCCTGCCTATGCAAGGGGTTGGACTCGATGATCTATTGAGGTCCCTTCCGACCCTAGCATCTATGAATCTATGAAATTCAGTAGATCTTGCACAAGTTCCATAGATTACTACTGTTCAGATGATGAAATTATACTAAGGGAGAAAAAAGCGTTGGAATAACTTATCCACGTTTAGGTTTATGAAAAGTTTGGGTAGGAGTCAGGTGGCAGATACAGGGTTTCATTCAGCTGCCTCTGTGTGGGGGGAGCTTTCCACTGACTTTTTTTTTTTTGGAGCCTTTCTGTACAAGAGACTTGTAAGGTTGAGAGAATTTCAGGTTTGAGTGCTGCTGTTTGTTTTAACCAAATTCATAACATCCAAAATATTGCAGCCCTTCCCCTCATTCTGAATCCAGGTCATTATTGACTCAATGCAAAGTAGCTGGTAATTAAGGAGAGACTAGCTTTCCATTGGTTCGCTTTCCATTGGGAGGTCTTGTGTACAGTATGCCCTGGGCCTCCTTTCAGTCTTCGATTTTTCTGGAGGAGCAAACATAGCTGTTCTGTGTGTCAGAGCAGATAGGTTGAAAAGGTGCCTCGGCACAGCTGTGTTAGGCACATTGCAAGTCCCGGGTGCAGAGATTTTCTCTGTAAGGCAGGAAAAGTCCATGGTGCAAGATCAGAGCCCGCCAAAGGTTTGCAGCTGCATCAGTGAGTGCATGCTCGTGATTGGCTTAGACTAAATTATGCACACGTGGTGGTCGGCAGTTGGCTCACTGGCTGCATAAAAGGCTTGGGTGATGCCTGCCCAAATTGGAGGAGTGCTTGAACACGCGTAGGGATAGATCCCCATGTGTACTTTGGAACCATGGAGGAGGCTTGATCACCCACCATCGACTCCCTGTCGTGGTTTTCCATGATGTATGCTGTCCCCGCGTGAGTGTGAGCAACCATGTGCCTGTCTGCTGTCTACGAATTGTGCCTACACTGTATGCATCAACGAGAGTCTGTGTACTACAGCTTGTAAGTAAAGTTTTTTTGTTGCAACCCACTGTGGCCTCTTATTCAACCAGTTCTGCTCTAAAGACAGCCCCATTCTGCCAGCGGTTCTCGGCCCCCACACTGTGCAGCTTCCTACAAGCCTGTTCGAGTCCTGTTGGAGCCCTGTGTACTCTCACTTAGCATTAATGGCTGTGCTTTGGTTTCTGGAGGTGGTTTCAGCTGAACTGCAGAGGGAACACTGCATCCTGATTTGCCTTTATAATGTTTTCAATGTTTAAGCTCCTAGTAGCGTTGCTTCTGCCTTCCCAGTGCCAATAGCAAATGAGTGCTCAGTCAATTCAGTCCATCCAGAATTACCCATAGCACTGGAGTCAATGTCAGTGGTAGCAGCAGGTCCTCCCAAGTGGTCCTTCCACAACGTAACTCTTTGGGGGATGTTGGAAATAAATGCTCTGTTTCATCTGGGGATTTCCCCCCCCACACACACTTTTTTTTTCCTTCTGATTCCACACAGCTGCATTCTGAGGGGGGAGGAGCAGGGAAACATCTCTGAATTTCTGGCTGAGGAACAGTTAAACTAACTGCAGCACAGTGCTTGTTCCTTTGTGCTCTTAATTCATTTCCCTGGGAAAACCTGCCTTGGCAGCAGTGTTTGGTTTCCAGCCAGGTTCTACTAATTTGGTTTTCCTATTGAGTTGACCTTGGCCAAGTCACTTAACCTTCCAAGTGCCACAGTTATGTGGTTGGGTGAGTGGCTCAATGGCACCTGGAACCCAGGATCTTCTCTAGCCTGCATGTGTCTGAAGGAACAGAGTGGGAAGTGTCAGCACTTTGACTTGGGTGCATCTGCCAAGGTGAATGGTGTTATTTTCCTATGCAGGCAGCCTTTTTAAGTCTTTCTTTTGATCTACTCTGCTGGCAGATCTCTCTAGCTTTGCACCAAAATAAGAGCCTTACTTCCTCGGAAGCACCAATATTTCTCCAGCTGAACTCTCGCAGCTGGGCATATGCCAAACTGGCTTCTATTTTCCACTATTTTGTGGCTTTTTCATATGGGGATTCTGCTCTTGGAGTATTATGCTAAACACATGCAGCTTTGTGTCCAGGAAAATACAGTTGAGTAGCTCAGAAAAGATCCTGCTTTTTTCCCATTAGAACGTAGCTTGATTTATGTTTCCCCTTATCATGGAAACAAATTTGTAGTCCTACCCTTCCACTCGCTGCTTTGCCTGCTACCTGAAAAGGAGTAGAGTATGCCTTTTATGAGACGTTACTATGGGTGTTAATGCTTAACTTAGCCAAGGGGAGTGCACTACAGAGCCAGGGGTAGGATTAATAGATTCTGTTCCTTAAGAAGGCCATAGTGGTATGAATTATTTATTCTTTTCTTTTCCTAATTCTGTTCTGCATAATCTCTAGGAGCAGTGTGGCAGGGCACCTTTGGTGCTTGCCACTTTTTAAGAGGCTTGAGCAGGCTGCGGAGCAGCTGGTAGGTGTGGTGTGGCTTAACAAGGTGGTCACCTGACTGCAAGGGGGCTCCTGAATTGGAGGATGGGGCTGCGTATCCTAAGTATGTAAACCCAGGCCCTCAGAACTAAGTGGGTAGTTGCTGCAGGTAGCCAGAGGGATAACTTTATCAGCTGGAGCTTCTGTTCCCATGACACCTGGAGGTAAAGGGCAGGAACTATGGGGATGAAGGAGGTTACTGGTCTTGGGATGGTGTAGTGGGGCTGCTTGTGGCAGAGCAGTCTCCAGGAAATACCACACCAGTGCCTCCCTAGTGAAAGGTGAGGATAGGGCTCCATATATCCTCAGCCCCCACAGCCTGGTGGGTTACCCCATAGAAGGGGCAGGTGAAGGGTCCAGGCATGTCATCAAAGGCCTGAGGCCCAACGGGTGCCTAGTAGCCCTGGGGAGGGGGTGGTGTAGTGGCCCCAGTGAAGGGATATGTAAGAGAGATTGGGCCATGCAGAGTATGGGAGGCCTGAAGGACTGCATGTGGGTTGCACAGACTAGGATCCACATAGGATGGCCAGGGCTAAAGGCCAAGAGTCCTGACTGGCCTAGAGACAAAGCCAAGGCCAAAGGTTCCAGAGGGGGCCACAGCCACAAGGGAAAAGGCTTAGGGAGTCTTGCAACCCAGAATGAGGGTGGGGTAGATCACCTGAGGAGGTGGGATCCAAGTGGGGTCTGAATGCCAGGGGGGCATAGAATAGGGTCCGTTGTGTGGCCAGAGCTACACAATGATGACCTCTGCAAAGCATGAGACATGGTATAAGGGGAGGCTTGGAGCAGTGTGTTATGCTCTTGGCATCGGGCAGTAAAATAGGCGGCCTCCTGCCTTTATAAAGAACTACTAATTGAATATATCAAAGGTGAGACAGGTGAGTGAACTGCCCTTAACAGATGGGTGGGCTAATGATTACACCAGCCACCAGATGGCCCCCTGTCACAGGCAGGAACACCAACTGAAAGCAGCATACATGTTCAGGATCTTCTAAGAACAGGCTGGGGAGTGAGGATGCCTGTTTAATGACCAGCTAGCTGACTTGCTTTGAAAATATTCCTGCATTCTACTAGATAATACACAAAAATGGCTGTTGCCTGTCATGTAAAGCAGCAAATTTTGCTGTGACTTTTTAAAAATAACCCTCTGTTTTGAGCTCATTGTGGTATTTTCCTCAGAAAGTGTAAGCTAAGCAGGCCATTTGCTGTGCTGGAGCTCAGGGAAGGGACTTTTGTTCTGTATGGGAAGAAAGGATGGCATTACTTACCTGCTGTATGGTATAGGTGTTACACAGTACACTGTAACTTTGTGCACACCACATCAGGCTTATGAAAACTGGCTTGAGGCTGCTAATGCTATTCTGTGTAACTGCATTCACCATCACTCTTGATTGTCAACCTGTTCCCTGATGTCTACAAAAGAGTCCCTTCTCCCAAGCCCTAAGAGCTCCCTAGGGCTCCCTTATTTTCTGCTGTAATAGGGGCTGTCACTCCAATGCATAAATATAAACTGTGTGCAATATACTTTTATACATTTATATAAAGGAATGGATCGGTGTCTGTAGCGCTTGACTTGAATGATTCCAAAGACTTACAGGCTGCATGTCCCAAGTAGAAGGCAGCAGCAGCCAGGCATTGCTATTCTGGGTGCTTCACAATTGTTGGGAGGCTGGGATAATGTTAACCAAGGCATTGGTAGTTATTCCCTATTCTTTTATAAATTGCAAAGGTAGATTTACTGGCTCTGTCCAAATTTTACTTTAAAATGATCTGCAAAAGAATATCAAGATGGGGAGGGAATGGGGGGTAATTGTGTTTTATGCCCTCTTGCTGCCGCTTGCAGGATGAGTGCCTATATTTTTAATTTATTTATTTTTTTAAGTCTTCTGTTTGTTTTTGCTTTCTGTTTCCTATCTCAGAAATGTCAGGAAACTTTAGCCTTATCATCCCTGTGTGGCTGGAGACCTTTAGGGCCTGGATATACAGATTAGGAGTTTTTGCAGGAGTGGAATCTAGGTGACTGTTTTCTTCCGTGTGTCAGATATTAACTATTTGTTTACAGAACAAAGGAGTCAGAGTTGAATAAGACAAAAAATTATCTCTGATTTCAGTTTTATTTCCTTTATGCTTATTATGTCAGGATCCTAGTAGTGCCAGGCCAGTTAAGACTTGAATTTCTAATGGTAAGCCAAGTGTGTTATTCCCTGTGTAAGAGCAAAATCCTTATTTATCCAATGTGGAAACAGTAAAAATAGCCCAAACCTTTATAATTTTGTTCACCGGTTTGACCTTCCATTTGAATAGTTATTAGAAAGGAACTTAATTTTTAGGTTGTGATCCAAAGGCTGGCTCATCTGAACAATGCTGCCTTTCTCAGGACTGCACCATTGGCATGTGCGTATTATTTAAAGGCTTGTTAATACTATGAACCCCAAGGTAGTGGTCTCAGTTGAACCCTGATTTAATACACAACTCAGCTGAAGCCCTTAGATTTAATTCTTTCAAAGTAGTAGTTTATGAACAGAATTAATCTTTACGTTTCCAGAAGGCACAATGCCATAAACAGCTCTGCTAGCCCAAGGTGGTTAACTGGAGTTTGTCTTCATGCTGAACTGGAGGTCTCTATTTAAAACCATTCAGGTTTGCAAATATTCTGTTAACTTCAACTCGCTGTAGCAGAACAATAATATCTGATTCTTGGGTTTGTATTATGATTGCACTTGACTTATTTCAGTGATAGTTTCTTGCTGCTGCTGCTGCCACTGCTGGCAAAGTATTCCCCACCCATTATCTGAAGACCACAATCTTCTGGTACACAAGTGGAGACTAATTGGTTGATGCATGTTCTCTGTCTCACAAGAAAGAAGCATATCTATGAGTTGGAGATGAACTGGACCCAGCTTGTTCTCCTCTCTGTACTGTATGTGTAGGTGAATGACATGGCTTACATACACACCTGTAATGGAAGGACAGCTGACTTGAGACACTGACACTACAGGCTGCATATTTACCACAAAAAGGGGCTGAAAGTACATACCAGGCTTGCATGTGAGTGGCTGTAAGACTGGGGCAGGCAATTATTTTGGGTAGAGTGTGACATAATGAGTTTAGGTGAGCTGTCAGGGGCTGCATAGGTAGCTCTGCCCCTTGATAGTTGCCCCACCCCCTGCCTACCACATTGGGACCAAAAGTCCTGCCCCCTGACCTTTGCCACTGGGAGCCCTGCCCCCTGCTTTGTTGCAGAGTCTAGTATGGGGCTTCTCTACAGCGACTGCGGAAGGTGCCACACTGAGTCCCTGCGATAGAGGTGGCCAGGCAGGCTGCACTGGGGCTGTGCGTCTCTCCCAGTGCAGCACTGGAAGCCTCTATCACAGGGGCCGCATGTGGCACACCTGCACCTTCCACACTCGCATTGGGGAAGCCCTAAGCTGGACTCTGGGGAAGCAGGGCTGGGGCTCCCTCCACTCCCAACAGAGTGCAGGGACCTGTGTAGCAGGGAGTGGGGAAGGCAGCAGGCTCCAGCACGGGGCTTCCCCTGCTGGAGCTGCAGACACGTGGTACAGAGCCCTGGTAACAGAGGCAGCTAGGCAAGCTGTGCTTTCTCTTCCCCACCCCCCCAAACCTGCAGTGTTGGCTGGAGCTGTGCCCTGCCAGGCACAAGCCCCCTGACCTCCCTGGCTGCTGCTGCTGCTAACAGCAGGGGCTGCATGCTGGCGGGGGGGGTCCTACACCCCCATACCCCAACCCTGCCCAGATGAGCTCCCTAACTAACCCACTGCTTCCCTACTTACTGCCCTGAGTGAGTTGACTTCCAGGAAGCCAAGCAGGTTCCCATGGGGAGCTGCAGCACGAGCCCTGCCCAGAAACTGCTGCTACTGGCTGGGCAGGACTCTTTTCTGCCCAGGAGGGTGGAAGCCAGGTGCAATAAGGTATGTCGGGGGAGAGGGAAATACATGTGGGAGACTCTCTTCCAGCCTTACAAGGCAAAGGGCTGGGCAGGGCACAACTCGTTGAAGGGTACCGTGGGCCAGATGAAAGTGCCTGGCAGGTCAAATGCAGTCTGTGGGCCGTATTTTGCCCACCCCTGCTATAAAAGCTGCTTGCCATTACTATGGAAGAGTCAAGGTAACTTACCCAACTGTTCCCATACAAAAGGGAACTCCCAGGTTTTGCTGGACACCCTAAGGCAGTGTTTCTCAACTGGTGGGCCCCCTAGGTGGGATTCCAGTCACAGCAGTGAAACTGGATGTGGCATGGTGGGACTTCTGGTTTCACTTCTGTGTGCTTTGATTGGCTGCTGGGGGGACCCTCACCCCCTCCCCTCTGTTCTTTGACTGCCCTCTGATTTTTCTTTAGCCCTTTTCAGCTCATGCTAAGGGCTGGGCAGTGCAGACCATCCTGAGGTTTGGTTACTGATGACTCCTATTTCTTACAAAGAATTATTTTAAGAATACTGGGCTTTTACTGTCTTTTGTTGCCTTAAGAGGCCCAGACATATTTTGCCTTGAGGGGTAGGCATAATAGCAAAGAGAAAATAAGAGACTCATTTGTGGGTGCTGAAGTTATGCATTGTGAACTCTCAGACTTTATTTAAAAGGTTGCTGTTTCATTGACTGTTGCATGCTGTATCTTGAACTGAGGCATAGAGAGTATGCTCTGTCCCATTCTGAGGTTTTATGGGTGTTGTCTCGGGCGGCTGGAGCCATCCAGAGGATCACTAATTTAATCGGACATCTGGCGGGCTGGCGATGGAGAGGCGAGACAGCTTATTGGTTTTAAAAGATTATTTTACTTACGCCATGTGGAATGGCAGCGCAGGCTTCGAGGTAGCTTGCTTGCGTTGTCACAGATAATCAAACGAGTTACAAGTTAACGAGTTTATGAACAAAAAGGAACCTGCAAGATAACGAGGGGACGTCAAGAGGACCCGGTGATGGGGAGATATTGGTGGGTGATCAGTCTTCCAAGTTTCCTTGGCTGCGCTACAGAGTTCTCCGTGGTTACTCTGTCTCGTGCTCGGAGCTCTCCAACTTGGGCGGAAGCTGCATGAACTTTTATAAGTTTGGAGTGGCCAATAACGGACTGCTAAGTAGGAATAACTAATGAAGCAGAACATGACCAAATTTGGGGTAATGGCTCCATGCTGTCTATTGTGACTTGGACACTCAACTGATTTGGTTATGACAGGTGTAATTCTTTTAATTAAATGTATAAATTTTACTCAAATAATCCCACTGGTAAAAGTGCCAATATGATTGGCTCTTTACTGCCATAAAGGTATCTTCACAAGGAAAATAGTGCAAGAAACTTCTATGCAAGAAAAACTGTTGATCTAACTCAAAATCATTCTTTTTGAGTTTATGCCAGGGGGTTGCACCATTTACCTAGATCAGCATAGTTAATATGGGACAACTTTTAAGTATAGACAGTACCTTTGTCATTGAGAGAGGAGCTGGCTTTCAGAGATATGGCTTTAAAATATTTGTCTGAAATGTAAACTGTTTAGTTGTTAAAAAGCTTTGCAGACCAGTTGTCATTAGCAGCCAGGGCCACGAGAGAGGCATGCTGTGGAATCTGCTTCCTTTAGCCTGATTCAGGGGTCTTACTGTGGAGGCAAAAAACAACCCAAAAAACCTTGTTTAAAAGGCTTGGTCTGCACTATGGACCCCTACTGGCACAGCTGTGTCTGTCTGGGCTGTAAAGAGCTGATCTCTGACCAACACAGCCAGGCTTTCAGATCCTCTGTTTGCATACAGTTGCACTGGCAAGGCTGTGTGCTCTTTCATGTACCTCATCAATACCAGGTTCAAAATGTAAGTTACTTTCCCTTTGAAGTTTATTTTTAGTTGCAGGAGTTATAGTCAATGTCCATGAAAACAGCTCTCTGCAAAAACATTTAAAAACTGAGCCTGTTTTCATATTCCGAGTGTGCATACATACTTGCTTTAAAATGCCATAAAATTATTGGTAAGCTTTTCTTAATTCCAAGCAGATGTTTTTCACACTATGAAAACATCAGGCTGTGTGCATGGCTGTATGTGCGAAGGGCAGGCTATCAAAGGGGAGGGAGGGGGTAAGGAAGAAGTGGCATGCCAGCTTGTGTTGCTGCTGCTGACCAGCTGAAGAAGCTCATTGAATTCAGTTGCAAGTCACCAGTACAACTGTAGGAGTGACTGGACATTCACTGAAGAAATATCCTCTATCCCATGCCCTGCTCCCACCTGGGCCTGGAGGTGGGTAAGGGAGGTGGCTGGGGGAATCCCTGTCCCACAGCCAGGCATGCTGGTAATTCTCCCTTTCTGGTGATGGATGGTATTAGTTCTGAGGCACTCTGCAGTTGGAAGAGTTCCCAACCAGCCTCCTGCCTGCTATTGCTCTTGGAGCTTGAGTGCGACGTAGAAATAGTGACTCAAATTTGTGTTTGGCAGTAAAAGCTCAGATTGGTTTGTTGTCTTTTAGGACAGCAGCTAGCAGGTCTGCATGGTAATCAGTCCAGCTCGGCAAAACTGCCCAGACAATGGTAAGTGACACATGTGACCAGATCCCCCTTAAGTCACTACAAAAGGACAAGTCTCACAACCTGTGTATAGATAGCCTAGAGGCCCCCACTCCATGCCAGTTCTCTCTCTGAGATGTCCCTCTTTACTTATTTCTTGGCCAAGTCCAGACCCTGGCAGCTCATTCCTTGCCAACTGCAGCTTGCCCCCCTTTCAGGTTTGGGCATCTAAATCTTGCTCCCTGCTGAGTTTGGGCTTTTCTAGCTTACTCTTTTACTGAATTTGAGCATCTGACTTAACCCTGCTGAGTATAGCTTGTCTCCTGTAATCTGTACTTCAGTGAGTTCTCATTTTTTACTCCCCAACTTGATCAGCTATTGTTTCTTACCTTGAAGTAGCATTTTGCTTACTCCATCTTTTATCAGGCTGTCCAGTGGTCAGTGAAGCCTGTTACTCCCAAGGTCCTTTTATGTTAACTACAGCTTGGCATAACCAAACCTCCTACAGACGGAGTGGGGAGGAAATACAGGGGTAGATCCAGGAGAGGTGCAGTGGTACAATTGAACCTCTGTTTTTGATCCTTGATCCACCCAAACTTTAAAACAGGGGTGAGTTAAATAAGGCCCACAGGCCATTCTATCCAGCCATTCTGTCCTAAAGTTTAGAAAATTTAATATTAATCTGTTTCTGGCTGCCTGTCAAAGACGATAGGAGCCAGGGGTAGTAGGACCCAGGAGTAAGCCTGCACCCTCTCCCCACAACTGGAAGCCTCTGCCTGCAGCAGCTTTCACTACTTCTCTGCACACCAGCTGCTTGCTCCCACACCACATGACCCCCTGCTGCATCACCAGAGTACAGGGCCCACAGGGCCAGGAGCAGGAGAAGTGTGTGTGTGTGGCACTGTCAAATATTTTTTTTTAAATCAAATTAATGAATGTTGTAGACATTCAATATTTTAAAAATATATAATTTGATATTTTCTGGTTCTGAGATGGCAAAAACCCTTGGAGTATTTCTAGTGGCAAGGTGAGGGACTTCTGGTGGGAAATGTTGGGGGTTAGAGGATAGGACTTCTGGTCCCAAGATGGCAACTGGCAGCAAGCCACTTCCCGAAGGGTGGGGCTACCTGTACAGCCCTCAACAGCTTGCCAAAACTCAGTAAGCAGCCCTCCGCTCAAAATAATTGCCCACATTGCTGTAAAACCATCTATTGGGAGGAAGGAGTGGCATTTCTATTCAGGTAGTGCTGTGAGAGTGCATTGACTTCATGGCTCATTATCATCTCCCTGATTCCTGTTAACATCTGTGGAGTGAAGAGAGATTAATGCCCCTCTATCTCTTTTTATGGTGTAGATGTTTCACTATTCAAACTATACTTTCTTCTGCAGTTTTGCTGTCTGTTAACCCTTCCTAGTAATGTCTCTGTCCTATTTTACAGCCCTGCAGACTATTTTTAGTTCTATCTAAAAACCTGAAGTTCGATTTAGAAATGACTGATAGTGCAATATTGGAGGTACTGTCAAGGTGCTCGAGGCTAGATTTTTTTGTTTTTTGTTTTATGAAACTGAATAAGATATTTACATTTAACTAAAACAACTACAGGACTGATGATACAATATCCTTTAACTAGTTTTTGCCTATTTTGTTGTGGTGCGTTAAACATTACATATACATTGCAAGTTTAGTGCACATTCCAATAGTTATTTTTGGTTTTTTTGCTTCGATCATAAACTGAATAATGTAGTGCTAGTCCTCTACCATATAAGTAAAGCTTCTAGTTTATTCTTTAACAGGAAAAACAAAGTGTTGTTATATGATGTATCATATCATTTACACCCCTTCTTTTCAGAAGGGTCTGCCCATGGGGGAATCTTTCCCATGAGCCAAAGAGTTCTCAGCTCTGGGCAGAATGCATGGGGTCCCCTTAACTGCAGCAGAGCTGGGCTCAGTGAGCCAGTCTCTCCACCAGGGAGCCAGGCATGCTGGGGATTCTCATTTTTTCTTGCTAAACAAAATGCTGGGAAAAATCCCTCTCCTACACCAATCAAGAGGCACACTGGGGAAATCTTTCCTTAGCGCTAAGGAAAGCATGCCAATGCTAGCCCTCTCTCCATCTAGTATAGGGGAGGCAAATATAGAGCCAGATACCAAGGGAAATCTAGTGGTGTCCCGTGGGTCTCCAGCGCTCGGGGGCCAAAGCCTGCATTTTGCCCCTCCACCCCGCATCCCCCCCATGACCCGAGCAGGGTGCAGGTCCTGAGGCAAATCGGCTTGTGCAGAGCCCCACCTCCCAACCTGTGGCACTTCTGCAGGAGAATTAGTAGCACAGCACACTGGCTGCGGGAGGAGAGGTGGCAGCTGGAATTTCTGGCTGGAATAGCAAATGAAGCCCATAACCCACTGGGTGGGGAGATGGTCTGCATGTAACGCTGGAGGCGCCTTGCCCTCTCCAGTTGATGTGCCCCCCTGCCCCTCCTGGCCAGTCCCCATGGGATGACAAGGTCCAGTGGTCACAAACACCTCCAAGCCCATTTTAGGAGGGACATAAGGAAAAACTTCTTTACTGTCTGAGCCCCCAAGGCCTGGAATAGACTTTCTCCAAAGGTGATGCAAGCACCTACTCTGGACTTTTTTAAAGAAGTGTTTGAAATGCTTATCTTGCTGGGATCCTTTGACACTAGCTGACTTCCTGCCCCATGGGACAGGGGGCTGAACTCAATGATCTTCTGAGGTCCCTTCCAACCCTCATGTCTATGAATCTGCCCACCATCTGAGAAAGGTGTGTTGAAGTGTCAAGGGCTGTTTTAACAGTCCAAGTGCTGTTCCAGATGGGTGACTTTGGGGTGTTGGAGGACCCAGTAAAGACCTATTCCCAATGTATTGCATATAGCACATTCAAATCTTAAAGCTTGATAGAAAAAAATGGCTATATTTTATTTCCTTCCCCCCTGACCCCCCAAGTAACAACTTTGTGGCTAGTTGGTCATTTTTGTATCTGGATGGCCACTTTTATTGTGTGATAATTTTGCAGGTCTAAATTTATTGTACAGTTAAACAGTTAATTGTGTAATTAATGTGTCAAAGGCCTTAATGGCCACGTCTTTAAACACAAAAAGCATTAATTTAAGTTACATTGCAAATGTAAACGTATCTCTTTTTATTTTAAAATATTTCCAGCTTAGCTTCCACTGTTTTAGGAAATGGTTTAAGACTGACTGAAATCATCCTGGTTTTAAACTGAAATTGGTGTTTGCAAAACCTTTAGAAGTAGTTTAACTATGGACTTAAGCACTCCATTCTTCTTTCCCTCCTGACTTCCTGAATAAAGCTGATGACAGTGCAAAATCCCTAGTTGTAGTGTGGGGGATGGAAATTTTAGCAGACATAAGCAGGGAGGGTGAGAGTTGAGTATTTAGTGGCTTAAAGTTTGCTATCTTTGGGGTATTTTAGAAGATGATTTCATCCTTAAGTGATTTCTCATTGCTTACCCTCAGTTTCAGATGAATCTGCACTTGGAAAAGGTTTCTAGTGTAATTAAACAAGAGAGAGACTTGTAGCCAGGACAGCCTCTGGACTGTGAGTTAAGACTTCAGAGGTGTGGTATACTGCCCACCTGAACAAAATCTGTAAAGCCTTAAAGTTATATGGGAAATGTAAGATTGTGACTTTTTTGCTGTGTTATTACCAGGGATCCTTGTTTTTGCTGATTTAAAAAAAATTCTCTAATAACCCCCAAAATCTGTGATTAAAATGAAAGACCTCCTCACCCGTGCTTGTGCCACTGGCCCCACTGCAGCACAGGGGACAGGGGACACATTGCCAGGGCAGTGCAGAGCTTGCAGTGACAATTGGCTTTCTTGTGCAGCTGTGTTGTTCTTTGCAGTGCCGGGTTCCACATGCTGGGCTGCAGAAGTCCCAGGGGAGAGCAGCATGGTGGGACCCCAAGCCTGAAGTAGGCGGCCTGCTCCACACACAGATCTGGGGGGCACAGGTCCCCTCTTGCCCCCTGGGAGTACACACAGCAGCAGGAAGCCAGCCCTGTCCCAATCCCCACCAGGGCACTGCAGCTCTGCATTGTGGCCCCAGGCACTACCTGGCAAGGCAGCAACCCCAGCCCTGCCCTGCCCAGCTACCTCCCTTCATCCCTATAGGAGTCTTAATGTCCCACACTTACCTGCAGGAGCTGCTCTCTAGGCTGCTTGGGGCGTACATGGTGACCTCCTCCCACTCTCCCCAGCCCCTTTCAAGCTGAACTCTGCCAGTCTGCAGAGGGCTTCTTGCAAAACTGCAAATTCTCCAGTAAAATGAAAAATCTGTTTTTGCCTCTGGTAAAAGAGAAGAAACCCACAGATTTTATGCTTTTCTGTGGGAAATGGAAAAACCCATCTAGATCCCTGCTTATGATTGGAAGAGACCCTTTTGCATTTTCTACCTGAGCTCCCACAGCAGACAAGGTTGCTAATGTGAACATTTTTTCTGGATGAGTCGAGAGCTGCTGAGGTAATCTATAAGAATCAGTGAGATGATCCTGAACAATTGAGAGAGAAGATGTATGTTAAAAAAATAAACAAAAAACCATGATATTTTTACCAATATTATTTAATTCAAACACACCAAAGGAAAAAGGCTCTCAATTCCCCATCGGGTAAGTGCTGAGAATCTTCAAACAACTCACTTGGACTGGGCAGAGACCCTCAGCGGAAATATGGAAGAGCAGGTGTGACAGCTGGGCCACCTTGCATCCACCTCAACATCAGCTTGCCCACCTGTCTCTCTGTATGGCAGTCCACCCAGTCTCACCCGCCATGACTTGCTATTCCTCAAACTGGTATATAAATATGGGAAGCTGCCCATTTTTCTGCCCCAGTACCAGGGGATGCTGTACATTACTCTGACCTCCCCTTACCATCTGTGAGGCATGGGACATGATATCTGTGTTGCTCTAGTGTCCCACGCTGACCCAAGCTCCAGAGTTTCACATGGGACTCTTACTTCCCACTCAAACTCACAGTCACAGTGCCCTCACACTGGGCAGTTCTTAACATTTTGACCCAAAATTCAGCCTCACCACCGCTGAGGAGTTACTAGGATCTTGACCTCTGGCCCAACTGTGGCCTCAGGAATCCATAAAATTACCTTGGCCTAACTGCCCCCTTCCCGGGGCTTCAACTTATGCCCTTCTACTCAGGCCTTCCACCTGTGCCCTCTTGCTAGCCTGCAGGCCAGATCCAGCCTGCCAGGCCACTATTCAGCCTGCAGGGCACCAGTGTCCTGAGGCCAGCACCAGTGGGGCCCAGAGCGGGGCGGTAAGAGTGCGGGGTGTGGGCTGGCAGAAGTCTGTGGAGCCAGGTTGGGCTACACCAGCAGGGAGAGGGGGGAGCTGTCCTGGCTCCATAGAGCCCCTGATGGCTGGGAACCTGCGTTCCTGCTGGCGCTGGCCCGAGAACACTAGCACAGGCCCCACTCTCTCACGTGGCTGCTGGCTTTCACACACCTGGTCACTCCCAGTGCCCCCATCCCAGCCCCATGGTACCAGTGAGGAGGAGTGCACAGCCCTGACATCATGCACCCTGCACTTGTCTGTCTGAACTGAGCAGTAGTGGCAGGGAATGAGCTGATACTCAGTGCAGGGTGGGGAGAGCAGCTGCTTCTCCTCGCCATGGCTGGTGCCCTGTGCTGCAGCTGCTTGGAGCCCACGCAGGGTTGCCTGTGCCTGCTCTCCATGGTGGCAGTGATGAGGTGGTGAAGAGCCAGGACAGCCCCATGCAGGCTGCGAGCAGCTGCAGCAGGAAGTGCTGGACATGGGGAGGGGGAATGGCTACTTTTCCCCCATGTTGAGTACCAGCTCATTCCCTGCTGCTGCTGCTAAGTCCAGACAGGCAAACGTGGGGCATGTAAGGTTGAGGCTGTGCACTGCTTCCCACCTGTACTGTGGGGCTGGGGCAGGAGCACTGGCAGTGAGCAGGCACACAAGGTCCAGCAGCAGCCTGGTGGGAGCGCGGGGCCTGCACTGGTGTTAGTGCTAGCACTGGCGGGGCCCAGAGTGAGCCAGTAGGAGCACGGGGTCCTGGCTGGCAGGGGCTCTATGGAGCTGGGTCAGCTGTCCCCTCTACCTGCTGGTGCAACCCAGCCCTGCTCCACAGACCCCTGCCAGCCCCGCTCCTATCCCTTCTCCACACTCCTACCACCCTGCTCTGGGCCCTGTTGGCGCTGGCCCTGGGGCACTGGTGCAGGCCCCGTCCATGCTCCCTCTCGCTTCCACTCTGCCACCACTTTCTTGCCTGTCCACCAGCCACTCTTCAGGACATGGCTCCCATACCCACACACACATCCCCACAAACCCCCATATGCAATTGCTTCTGCATATATACCACAAACTCATACAAATCAGGGCAAAAATATATTTTTAATTAAAATTTATTATTATGTATATTTTTGATTTTTAGTATGTAACTTGTTTTTTTCCCTTAAGATGGCAAACCCTCTTCCCCAAAGGAGTACTTCTAGAGGTAAGGGGGAGGGACTTCTGGTGGCAAAGGTCAGAGGTTGGGCGGGACTTCATCCCAAGATGGTGACCGGGGACTGGGGCACCTGTCAAGGGGCAGGGCTATCCGTGCAGCCCTCGACAGCTTGCCAAAACTCGGTAAGCAGCCCTCTGCTGGACATAAATGCCCGCCCCTGTGCTAGGGCTTTCACTGCCACATAGTCCCTCTCTGGGACTAACGTTACTGCCCCTTCTCTCACTGGGGCTACACAGGGTCTTGCCCTCCTGTGGCACTTGGGCATCATGCAGATATACTTGGCCCCTTCTTGTCCCCTCACTGGGACCACTCTAACTTTCTGCCCTCTCACTAGGGCCTCCAGGGTCCTCCACCTCCTGGGGCTCAGGTGTCCGGAGTCATGTCTGTCCCTGGACTCTGGTATCTCACCAGGATGCGGGGGCTGGAGTTGTAAGGCATCCCTCCTTGCCTTTCACTGGGGAGACAACTGCCCTGGCATTTATGGGGAACTTCCCTGCCACAGGGAGTTCCACCAGGCCATCGTTCCTCAGCAGGGTGGAGTTTTCTGTAATACTCAGGACCGATGCAGGCCTACCTGCCTTGGTCTCCTCCCTACTGGGCTACTTGTTTGTTCCCAGGCTGCTGCTGGATGCCTCTCCTCAAGAGGCTGAGTTTCAGCCTCCTTCACTTCAGTCTATTGTTCTGCTGAACAGAGCACAAAGGTGCTCTGCCACACACTTTCCCCCTTTTAAAATGGCTACCAGGAGGGTCTCCCTGCTGCTCACCATGCAGGCCCATTCATCACTTGCAACAGCCAACTAAGTGGCAAGCACCCCAATGGTGCTCCACCACAGCAGGTTTGACTGATGTTTCTAGAGCTTCTGCAGGTTAAACAGAGAAGCATTGTTCAGACTACCTAGATGTACCTTTTGATCTCTTTACATCTCCATGAGCAGAGAGGTGGTTAGCTGTGTTATGTCAGAACTAAATGGTTAAAAAATGCCTCGGCACAGCTGCGTGTTAGCATGATGCATCGTTGAGTGCATGCTCACGATTGGCTCGGTGTAAATTATGCACACATGGCGGCTAGCAATTGGCTCGCTAGCTGTATAAAAGGCTTGGGAGGTACCCGCCCAAATTGGAGGAGAGCCCGGATGCACAGAGGAGAGTTTTGCATGCTCGAAGAGATCCTTATGCGTATTCCGGAGCTGCGTTGGGGCCTGATCAACCACCAACAACTCCCCGTCGACATATTCCCGACGTACCCTGTGCCCTACTGTGCCACACAGAGTTTTCTTTCTGTTTGCAACTCTTCTAAGTGCGCCTACACTGCATACTTTGACGTGAGTCCCTGTATCACAGCTTGTAAGTAAAGTCGTTTTCTTTGCAACCACTACACGTGCTATGCCTAATTCCATCTCCATTGGCAGCCCCATTCCAGCCCATTTCTCATCCCCCACGTGTTAGACTGAAGTCAGTCAGAAATCAGGAAAGGGAAGGATGAAATCTTAGAAACTAACTTGTTCAAAGAGGCATGTCAGATGCATCTAACAGAACAGGTCATTGCCTACAAAAGCTCATGCCTCTGTATCAGTTACTCTAAGGCTATGCTTCTCAACCTGGGTGCCAGGAGGCTCTTTCATGGATGGTGCTGCATGGGCATCACTTTTGACCCCAGGTAAAAGTGCCCTTCACTTCTTATGCGCAGCCTGACTGGGAAGGACTGTGGTACACATGTGCTCTTCTGCCTCCTTAGGCGTCTCTGATAATCATTCCATCCAGAAGGAGCACACAGCAACTGCAGATGCTTCCTCAGCCTGACAAAGGGTTCTTAAACCTGAAAGCTTGCCAAGAGAATCTTTTCCAACTATTTATTTGGTCTAATAAAAGATATCAGATTTACCCAGAGACCCTTGTCTGCCTCTGATAAGTAGGGGGTCTACTCAATTTGTGGGGGGGGGGGTTTCCAGATTTTGTGGAAACTGAAAAATCTGGGATTGTCTGCCAAATCAACTTAATAAAAATAAAATGCTGGTTCCCTAGGGGAAGCCAGTGATCCACCCTGCCATGGCCCAGCCTCACAGCCCAGCCAGGGGGAGGGTGGGGAGGTGCTGGCTGGTGGGTTGTCAGGAAAAGCTGCAGACAAGGTAGCGCCTGCCCTGCCCTGCCCTGCCCTGCCCTGCCCTGCCCTGCCCTGCGCATCCAACCCCCGGCCCCAACAGATTTGCCTGAGTGCAGCTGCCAGGGCTGGTCCTACCACCATGTGATGCTTCTGCCTCTCAGTTGTGTGTTTGTGTCCCCCCACCCAGTTCTTCCCAGCCCTAAACAACTCCTTGCTAGGGCAAGCTGAGAAGTGCCAGGAAAAACTTCAAAGCTGAACAAAATCCTGGACACTTTTTTTTTTGATATTTAAAAAAAATGTGAGGATCCAAAAAGAGAGAATATGTCTGGGAAAACCTGGATCCTAGCCATGACCAACCCACAAAAATTGTTCAGTCTCGCTGTGATGTAAGTAAGTTCCTACTGATAAAACTAAAGCAGGCAGGAAAGCCTCCTCATGTCTTAGTCCTTACTGGTCCCGTCCCTCCACCCCACACCCCCATTCCTGGAAACAAAGGTGTTTCCCAGGATGGTTCCATCTGCCCTGTGCACCTCTCAGGGAAGCAGATTCAACAACTAAATTAAAAAAAATGTTGTGGTGATGTGTAGGAGGTGCACGTGCACCCCCTGGAAGCACCAGCACCCTGCTGGCTCAGCAACTGGTCACTGGGGGACCACTCCCAGTCAGTGATCTGGTGCCTCCCAGACTCAAGAGGCACTAGTCGCCCATGTTGAAGAGGCAGTCTGAGTCTGAAAAGGTTGAGAACCACTCTGCTCTAAGGTACCACCCTCTACTGTCTTCTACCTTGTATCTCCATGAAGTTGAAAAGCTCCCCGTCCTCTGCCCCACTAAGTCTTACTTCAGTGTGAGAGGGACAGTGGTTTACAGGGGCAATTTCTGTCAAGTGGAGGTAATTGCAACTCGCTGTCATGGTTGTAAGGCTCATCTTTTTCCCAGGCATTTGAAGGTGGGGTTTGATGTAAGTATTCTGATTATAGAGGTGTGGATTTGTCTCTATGCTAAAATATCTCCAAATGCTGAACTTCAGATGTTAAAGTTACATGTCTGGTGCCTAGAGCTAATGGAGTAATGCCTTCTTTATTATAACCTAAATAAATGCATCCAAAGATATTACACAGCTTCCTGTTGACTTTGTGGCTGGACTGGAAATATTAGCAGGTATCTGTGTGATAGGCTTTCTCCTCTTAAGAGCTCTTTTACAAATTCTCCATCTACATTGCAATTCTTAACTGCTTGTTCCGAGAAAAAGAGGTAGAAACTGGAGAAAACAATAGGAGCAGAACAGGGAAAAGGCTCTCTCAATCCTCGTAGATGATTGTTTCTGTCTTGGCCTTCTGTGATATGGGGAATGTACTTCATTTGGAGGCTGCTGGGAGATTTGGTCCATATTTGTGCAGTGCCTTAAAATGTGTAGATCAGTAGTTCTCAGCCTTTTTAGAGTAGGCTCCTCATAATAGACTCAAGGCACTCCTCCATAATTTTTTGTGAATCAAACAGCACCCCATTTCAAAATTAATTTATTTACTACAGTACTTATCGCCTTGTAAAGGGCCTAGGTCAGGGGCAGGCAATTGTTTTGGTGGGAGAGCTGCTTAATGAGTTTGGTGTGCTGTCAAGGGCCACGAGGGTAGCCCCTCCCCTTGACACTTGCCCTGTCCTCTGATTGCCATCTGGGACCAGAAGTCTGGTTGCTAACCCTGACCTTTGCCACTGGAAGTCCCTTCCCTTGTCTCTGGAAGTACTCCTTTTGGAAAGAGGGATTTGCTGTCCTGGAACTGGAAAAAAAAACCAAATCATATACTAAAAATCAAAATCTATTATAACATGTTTTATTTAAAAAATATTTTTGTCCATTACACTATGCAAATGCACACAAATATATAGAGGCAATTGCAAAATAGCTCAAAATAAAGTTTTACTCTTGTATATTGTGAATGGGGTTTGTTTGGTAGGCTGGATATGTGTTCCATGTGGAAGGGTCTGGGGGGGTGTGAGCGTGTGTAGGAGAGAGTGGGGTTTGCTGGGAAGGAAGTGTGGGTATGGTGGGGTGTGTCATGCACACACATACACATCCTGGGGTGACAGCCCTGTCCATGCAGTGCGGGGCAGATGGGCCTGCTGAGCCCTAGGGCTATAGCTGATACTGGTGGCAGCTTTATAGCACCTGTAGCCTGGTTACTGGTGCCTCTGCTCTGCCTTCCCCTAGTGACTGGGGATGCCTGGACCCAGGCCTGCTACTCTTCCCTGCCCAGCCATTGCTATGGAAGCAAGTGGTCCCCCACAGTGGCAGCTGCAGGGCCTGGGCTGTGGGGTGCGGTATACACAAGCTCTTGGGGCCGTTGCCTCCACTCCTAGGGATTAGCCGTGCGGGAGAGAATGGATGGTTGCAAAGGAAGTCCTTCAGAGGAGGCCACATGTGCACAAGCAAGCCAATAAGTGTGCCCCCCTGAGCCCTTCAGCATGCCCTCCCAACAGCCTGGTGCTTGGACACTCTGTGGTTCCTCTCTGCCAGTTCCAACAGCGTACCAGATCAGCCAGAATCTGCTTGCACACCTCCGAACCTGGCCTGCCCCATGTGCTTTGCACCACCCACCCACTCTGAGCAGTGGCTGGGCAGAAGCTGCTGCTGGTGCAGGGGAAGGGCAGCCCCTTCCCTTCAGCGCTGCTGGGTCCTTCTCACTTCAGCCACCCAGAACCCATGCCCAGGCTCGCCCCCTCTCCCACATGGTCAATGCCACCGCTGGCTTCAGGTCCAGCTGCTCACCACCCCCCTCCCCTGCCGCCGCCAGCTTCACATCCAACCAATTGCCTCCCCTCCCAGGTTTTGATGCTGCCGCTGCCGGCTTCTTCAGCCACTAGCCACCCACCTCCTGCTGCCAGCTTCTTTGCATCGGGGGTCCCAGAACTATTTCTTTCAGGGGCCCCAAAAAATTGTGGGCAGCCATGCTTAATTAAGGCCTTATTGGAAGCCACAGGGCTCAGCAACTGCCTGAGGCAAGTGTTTTAGAGAGAGGAGGTAATAGAAGAAACAGAAATTCCATTTTGGTGCTGAGCGCCTGCAAGTCCCTCTTCTCTCCCAAGGCAGCTGGAGTCCCGGTGCTTCACAAGGGGCTCTGCCAGGCAGCAAAATTCCCCTGCAGCTGTGTGCAAAGCCATGAATTTAGACCTGGCAGTGTTTTCACTAGGGACCTACTTAAATCTCAGTTTTGTGATTTTCACGGAAAGCATGAAAAACAGCATTTCCCATACTTTTGCATGGAATCACCCACAAAATAAGAGAGCTTACCAGAATACCAAAAAAGCACAGCAATCCTTGTACCCATAGAGCACATGGTTTGAGAGAGAGCTTCTGAGAGGCTGAGCTAGTGATGTGGACTCATTGAAGGCACCAGTCAGGAAAGCAAAAGGATTTTGGCACCATCTTTTAAGAAGCCAGATGCAATGCTGCAGTCTAAAGATGAGTGAAAAGAAATCCAAAAAAGCTAAATATATTTCAGCTTTAAGGCAGTTCTCTGTAGGAACCTCATATGCAGATGGTTAGAAGTTGCTTTGTTCATTGTGCAGTGTGACAATGGATGTGTTGAAGAAAAGCAGCATTGATCGACCAAATGGCATATAAAATAAATAGCTGCTGCAGAGGCTCTGGGTCAGAGCAAAAAGCAAATGACTGTGCCTTCAGTCTTTGAAATAACCACTGAACGTAGTTTGACAAGAATATAGGCAGCTATGTTGGCTGTGTGGACCACTGGCAGTCGAGTGGCAGGCTGAGGCTACGGCCAGTAGGCTGGAACAGCAGGTGGGTACTTTCTGACAGATGGAGAGGAACTAGGCACTGAAGCGTATTGGTTGAGCTAAGATTGCTTTACTTACACTGCTGATGGTTACAATACAGGATGAAAACTGACTTAGGTTATGATTGCAAATGGAACGAGATGAGATGAGAGCTCTCTGAGAACAGAACGAGACGTCCGTGAAAGGCTTGAAGAGCGCACGGGGACAGAGGGTACGTTGGGAAGGTCGGTGACGGGGAGTCACTGGTGGGTGATCAGTCCGCCAGTTGGCTCCATGGTGTGTCCGGAGTTCTCCACTCCGAGAAATGCACAGAGTTCTCCAACGTGGGCAGAAACAGATTTAACTTTTATATGGCTAGCAAGCCAATCACGAGTCGCCAAATATGAATAATTTGGAATCGGCCAATGGTGTTGTGCGTGTTTGCATAAAGTTGATGGGAACTTTTTCTAAGCTGTAATTTTCCATTACTGTGGCATATAGTTATTAGGGTCTGGCATAGCCACTGTGACCTAGTTGCTGCCACCAGCAGAATGTTTCACAGTCAAACTAATGGAATTTTCCACTGCCATAGGCATATAACCACTGGGTTCTGACCGGCTGTAGTGGAGCCATTCACCGCCATCCACATTCCTCTGGAGAATATTGATTATGTTAACTCAACTCAAGGGACTACTTGAACAAACATGTGCAAAATGCTGGCAATTGCCCATGTGCAAAGAAGCTTTGTCAAGATCATCTACCAGAAGTAATTGCTTTGCGTGTTCAGTCTACAAAATCTGCATTGGCATAATACGAATATCAATTATAGCAGAAAAAGCAACAGATGCCCAAGATAACTGTGTTCTGCACACTTTATTTGTACCTGGAGCTGGACAGGCTGAGCTGCTTGTTTTCAAACTGAGCTGGTTCATCTTGTCTGTCAAATTTTCTACCACAGCACAAGCTGGAGTGAAGGCTGGTCTCCTGTCAGTTATGTGGGCTTCAGGAGCTGTTGGAGTGTGAAGCAAGGGGCTTTGGTATCCAGGTTGTAGTCAGAGCTTGTAGTAGAGATGGTATCTTTTTGTAGATCAGCAAGATTTTTGCAAAAAAAATCTTTAATTTGCAAGGGGCTTAGACTGTTGCCACCTGCTAGATGAGAGGTTTGAGTATGGATCAACCAAGATTGACCTCTGTACAGTCCTTGTGCCAGCCAAGGCAATATCTGTGGTCCAAATTAAGTAGATGAATTCCAGCAGATATGATCTATCCTCATTTCCCAGCTCCTTAGAGATGAATAATGGGGGAGGGGAAAGGGGGGAATAATGAACTGAGAATGCTAGCAGTGCCCTGTGGAAGCAGCACTAAACAATTCCCATAAAGACAGCAAAGTCACTGCACTGCCCCTCTCTCTGCCATGCTCCTGCTGGTTGCTGGGTAGTAACTTTCCACAGAAGAAAGCTGAATCTCGCTCCAATTTTATATGTGCTTCCAGATGTAATCAGCCACAGTGTTGCTAAGCCCTGAACCCTGTTTCTGTCTTGGGGTCAGGACACTTCCTTGGATTATTTATTGCAAAGCATGCTCTACTTGGATTCTTTGAGAGAGTTTTACCATCTTCACATGTTATTGCAGCTCCGGTCATAGTTCAGTGGCATTGTCCACTGTGAGTGAGGAGGCTAGGCTTTCCAGCATTCCCGTATGCTTATTGGATTAATTTTAAGGTGACCATATGTCTCAGTTCGCCTGGGACAGTCCCAGATTTCAAAAGCTGCTCTTGGCTGGTTGGTAAAAAATTAAAACGGGAATCTTGTAATTGGAGGGGCATAGCCTGGCAAGGAGGCAGAGTGGCATGGTGCATTAGGCAGCTCTGCCTCCCTTCCAGACTTCACCTGCACCTCTGCCCACCAGCCTCTGCCACTGCCTGCAGCAGTGCCACTGATTTAGCAGGGGTTGGAGTGAGGTGGGGGAGTGTCCTGAATGTCCTGGTTGCCTGGAATTTCCATATGGTCACCCTAGTTAATCTAGGAATTTAGCATGTTCATAAGTTCATCTCCATTGCCACCTTTAGCCCAACAACTGAACGTTTGCACCACTTGCTCAGAAGGAGATCCAGGTTATTGGGCCACTTGGCCCACAAGGGTTTGAATCCATACACCCGCTTCTCAGCATAGTGCTCCAGCTACCAAGCCATAGGCTAGGCAGGGCCTAGAGATCCCTCCCTACCTCCTGTTGAAGTCAGTGCACTGAGTAGCTGGGACAGAAATATATATGTGAAGGTCAAAAATAGGACAAGGCATAGTGAGTATGGCTCAGTGAGATCAACTTTGCAGAGGAAAAAGGACCCTGGGTTCTGTCTCCTGCTCCTGCCTCCAGTGAGGGGAAAAAGGCTATTCCATTGCAGTCCATTTTTCTATTAAACATTAAATGCAGAAACACTACTTGGGTAAGATAGGAGCAAAGACCAGAACTTGGGAGTTATGCAAGTTCCTAGGGCGAATAGGATCTAATATTCGGTTAAATTGCCCAAATATCACTTACCTAAAAAGTTAGCTAAATAGGTAGCGCTTGCACATCTAAAAAGCACGGCTGGATTTGAACTGGAATCACAGGAAATTAATAATAATATCACAGAATGGATGAGGTCTGGAATGTTTCCTAAGTAGTTTCCCTCTATCAGCACTTTACTTCCTTCTAATCTCCAACCTCACTGTACTCCCCTCACTGTCACTAGTTGTGGCTTCCCTGTGACTAATGTTTTGAGGACTTGCACAGAGTTATGGGTCTTCTTGTGTGGAACAGAATCACAGCAGAGCATGAATGGTTTGAAGTAGATTCTTTCTGAACATGCTCAGACAGGCCAGATGCATTGCACGGGGGAATGTCTGTTGGCCAACTTCAGCCACAGCACTGATCCTTACCCATCCAGAGGGGACTTGGATTTGGGTTCTGAACTACACAATAATTTTGCGGAGCTGCAGCAGGATTAGTTTTATTTTTTATCCAAGTGCTTTCTTGCCCTTCTGGTTTCTATCTGGAAATGTTGTCTGTAACGCATCTGATCTTTGCTGATACTTGGTCTCCATGGTGGTTACTTGGTTAGTGAGTAGTCCTCTCAGGTTGCCAGCCCATGGGGAGCTCTTGCCCTCCAAATATAGGGCTGTTTGTTTTGTAAGCTCAATGGGAGCTTTACAAGCTCAGTGGGAGTGATGGTGGAGTGATGCTGCCTAGTAGTCTGTTGGGATAGACACAGTTGTCATGTGTGCTGCTTCTTTAGGGCTGCTGCAGAGCTGTTTATGATGCATATTGCCTGAGGGGTGAAAGTATTTCACTCCTTTAAAAATAAAGTGCCATGTAATAGACACAGTTCCTATATGGGAATTAACCAACAGGAGGCCCTGGACGTGGTTGAAATGAAAAGGTGCCTGAATGAGGGGAGTGGGGGTGTGGTGTGCACTATCTGAAGGGGAAACAAGGGGATAATTTGTCCATTGCTCTCCTCCAAGGAAACAGTTACTACTCAGCCAGAATTCAACTCCCTAGAGAAAAGGTAGCATAGAATTCACATGTGCCCACTCTATTCTGCTGGGAAACACTGTGCTTCTGTGATGCAGCAGTCTAAGGGGATGTGGAACTCCGAGTGTGACTATCTTAGCCACTAAAATATCCACAAAATAAGCAGTCACAGTAAACATAAAATAAGACTGCCAAAATCCAGAATTTCTGCCCAGTACGTCTTCCCTATAAGTTCACCAGGGACAAAGTACCTGTCGGCCTGAATGGGATTTAGGACACTTTCCAAGCCTTTTGATAGCAGCGTTTCCACTCTTTTATAATTGTATTTGTTTTTTTCTCTTTGAAGAGCTTCATCAGATCAAGAAGACTTTCAAGTGACGCAGCTTAGACAAGAATTCTATTTTCTTAGCTCCATCAAAGCCTCTGAGCTACCCATTTTTAGGAAGAAGGAAGGTAAACCTTTGGAAATTAAAGATGATACTTTTCCATAATTCTGTTTCAGAAGGTGATGTTTCTGAGCACAAATATTTTCTTAAAAACCTTCTGGGCTTTTTTTGTCTGCTCTTCCCCACTGGGTGAGGTGATTATGATCAATGAGGGGAAAATTGTGTCAGTTTTTTCTTTTTGTGTACATGCAGAACAGTGTGTACATCCAGAACTGCTGAAGCACACAGGGCCTTGGAACTGAGGAGTTTCAGATAATTTTATCTTCTCTCTGATCCCACGGTGATACTAATGGTATCTTCCACTGAGTGCCTCTATCTTGGGTATTCTCAGGCATTAAGAAATGCATAGAAATTACATCAGTGAATTACAGCTGTTTGTTTATCTGTATACTTGTTATGGGTAGAAACTGGTGCAGGACACTTAGTCTGCTTGCAGGTGTTAAACAACAACACAAACACCAAAAAACCCAGTGCTTTTACTTTAAACTTCACACTGAACCCAGTGCATGCCCAGAAGAGGCAGCATGTTAGTTGGACCTGGCTTACAAGTGTCTGTATAGATCAGGGGCTTTAGTGAGGCTTTTTGCTATTTTTTGTCTAATAGCTGATTGAATCAGCTTTAGCTAAAAGCACCATAAAACCCAGCTGAAGCATCCAATCTATATAGACACTATGGAACTGGGTCAAACTAATGCGCTGCTGCTTCTGGTAAAGCATGTTTTTTAACATCTGCAAACAGCTTTAGTATACCTGAAACAGCAGGAGTATGTTGGGCAATGAAATATAATCACTAAAAAGCAAATTTGGGCACTTGAGTTAATGTTTGTTCTTGCCTTGATTATGAAGTCCCTCTTCTGCACCTGGCACAAGCCATCCCCTCAGGCACAGGACCCTCTGAAGTTTAGTTATGTGTCCTCATTCCAGCATTCTGCACCTATCACTGGGCTGGGTTTAGATCAGTACTGACTCTAAGGGAAGAAAATTCCTTGGTGAATCCTGATCACTGCTCTTTGTAGCATCATGTGTCTTCCTCAAATTCTGGCACCAGCCACAGCCTGCTTAGCCTGGAAGACCCATGGGTGAGGGTTGCAGGCACATGTCTGCTGACAAGCTGGAACATGCTCCCACAGGTATACAGTGCTTCTAGAAATGCCTGGCTCTTACCAGAAGCTCTATAGCCCTCTTTACTGTCCATCTGTGAGTGGCAGCAGTTCTGGACTTTGTGCATCTGTACTACCAAAGCTGGTTATTTGGCATGTAATTCTTTTTCTTGCAGAACAGTCCTAAGCAATGTCCAGCAGTCCACCCCCACCCTATCCTGGGGGTCCCTCAGCACCTCTAATAGAGGAGAAGAATGGCCCACCCCCTACTTCAGGTAAGCAGTTGGGTCCCCCGTCTGGGCTGTAGTGTGAGGAGATGAACCCAGGGAAAGCACAGTCCCTGCCAGAGTGCTCCAGGGATGGATACTTGCCTTAAAGCCTGCATTTTGTGTCAGCAGGGCATCATGTACCAGGGTCAGCACTGGGAGGCCAGGAAGCAGAACTGCTTGCTCCTCTGCTGCAAATGTGAAGTCTGGGCTCAGCCCTGAGGGAGGAGATTTCACTGGAGATGTAGCAGCAAGCTGGAGAAGTTGGATGAAAGCTGGTTCCAGCAATTAATGTCACTTGCATAGTTTAGACCTTCAATCACTCCAGTGATCAGAGGTTTACATAAAGCTCCCTGTCACTATGCTGAGCCATCCAGAGCTATTTATGCCTCCTTTCCAGCTAATCTGAACCCAGAAATGAGCTCCCCCCACTTCTTTTCCTATCTGTTCAAGAAGAATTGTGGACGCTGGGGTTCCTCTGGCAGGGCTCCCTCAATTGTGGCACATGTCCCCTGGTTTCCACTTGTCCAGTACAACTGATACCATCAGCACAGCACATCACCTGTAGCATCACCACAGAATTCTCCCCTAGGTCAGTCCTGCCTGCTTTCCAGGGGGTCTTGCTCAGAACAGTAAGGCTCAGCTGTGCTACACTCCTTCACTCTAAATTTGCACCTCCTTTCCTTCCCTTGGTCTTTAACAGCCTCCTCCAAGCAGACTCCTTCTGGTTTCCTTTTCAGGTGGAATTGCCTCTGCTGTCAACCAGCCTCAAGCAACACACACACCACCTTCAGATTTTGGGCCTCCCCCATATGAACCTCCACTCCAGCCTGGGTACATCCCTCCTCACATGCCCACAGAAGGCTCTGGGCCCTATATGTCCCATGGTGAGTATTGCCTCTTTGAATGCATGCACCTTCCAGGCATCCTGTCTGGTTGCACAGGGACAAAGGCCTGAAATCCCATGGTGCTGTTGCTTGCTCTACTAAGCCATCAGGGCTTCATACCATGCCAGTTATGATAATGCAAAGATTTTCTTCCTGTTCAGAAGCACTGAGGAGTCCATAGTGGGACCTCAGGTCTGTGTCATTTGTAGACAGTGCTTCTGGAGAACATGTTGCTTTTGGGAGATGACATTTGTCCCAGGCCTGAAACGATCTGCTAACAGCTCTTTGTCTCTACCCCTCTACTGTCTGGCAGAGCTGCACTAGCTGACTGTTCTCCCTCTGCAGAGAGGCAGGAATTGTATTAGCTGGCTGCTGCTGCTCCCTTAGCCAGGTCCTCTAAACAGCTTGCAAGTGTCTAGGATAGGAACTGCCTGTTGTTCAGTGCTTGCCCAGAGCATGACATAGAGGGCCCAAGACACTTATCATGATGGGGTCACAGCAAGTGCTGTGGTTAGTCGCATGCTTTGGAAGTGGTATTCTACTCTAATGCTAAGGTCTCGGGTGTGTCTGCTTATCATTCACAGGTTATTATCCACCCCCAGGACCTCACCCTTCCATGGGCTATTACCCTGGTCCAGAGCACTACCCCCCTCCTGATGGCCGCACCGCGACCGTTATTGTACCATCAGGGGCTGCTACCACCGTCACTGTGTTGCAAGGGGAGATATTTCAAGGTGCCCCTGTGCAGACAGTGTGTCCTCACTGCCAGCAGGCCATTACTACCAAGATCACGTATGAAGTAGGGCTCATGAACTTCCTCCTCGCCTTCTTCTGCTGCTTTGTTGGGTACGTGCTATGACTGGGAGAGCTTCATCCTCCCCTAGAACCTTCCAGCTGCAGGTTGTGGATGGATTTGGGAAAGGAAGAATTGGCCTCATTGCTGCAGTGGTGGATGACCCATGTCCGTATGAAACTGGCCCTCTTCTCCATTACATGATTGCTCTTCGCTGTTTTGTCCCCTGCTGACTCCAAATGGACTGAGATTTAGCCAGGTTTTTTTTGCACTGCTGAAGGAGGGACTAGGCTGGGAGGCAGTGAGCCTGCATGCAGGTTCCAGGCTATTGCTTGTGTGTGTGTTTTCCTCTTCTATGCTGCACCAGCATTTAGACTCCTCTGGGGGACCCTTTGCTAGTTATTTCCTTTTAACTAAGACTGAGGCAGGTTGGAGATGGGCTCTGCTGGGGATGCCCTTGCTATCTGCTGTAGGGTTTGTAGGAAGCTGCCCAACTGTGTACTGAGAGAACTTCTGTAATGAACAGTTTCCTTTGTAGAGAACCTGTGAGCAGTTTTATACATGGAATCCAGTGGCAATGTGTGCCTCCTTCCGATGGGTTCTATGCTGTGAAGCAGTGATTGTGCTTGATCCTGGAGCTGCAGGCTCTGTGTGGGTTCCTGTTCAATACAGAGGGATTTTTAAATTGAATTAAATTGAATTCAATGCCACCTTTTCTCTAACATGAGTCTGAAAAGGTACTTCCCAGCCTGCCAGAGGGGCTGTGCATATATTCGGCCCAAAGGAATGTTTGCAACGAAAATCCTCCCAGATTGTAGATATGGCTGTTTAGCAGTATGGGAAGCCAGCCCAAAGCTCCAACCAGGCAGCATCCTCCCTCAGTATTGTCACAGCAGCTCCTAGATTTGATGTGTGTGGTTTTGGTATGTATGTTGCAGACAGTGCCCTGCCTGCTGCCAGACTTCCTGGGTAACACTGGCTACAGACAGGCAGAGTACATTGTGTACCTCCCTTGTGTAAGCATGTCAGCCAAGGAAGAGTCACCCCCCTGTAACCCATTAGCAACATGCTGTCTTATGATCTCCCTCCTATGCCGGAGGGCTTAAGCCCCCTTTTTTCCCTCTGAAGTGTCCCCCAGTTTCCTATATAATATGCTACCAGGATTCCTCCACCAGGTGTGTTGCGGTCCTGTGTCTGAGAACTGTGTCCAGGAGGCTGTGGCCTTAAGGGTATAGTCCTGGCTGTCAGGCAGTCTATTATGTCCTGGCTCCAACTCACATGGTTGTGCTTTCTCCTTCTGTTCCAGATGTGATGCGGGCTGCTGCTTTCTCCCGTGTCTGATAGATGACTTCAAGGACGTGACACACACCTGCCCCAACTGTAAAGCCTACATCTACACATACAAGCGCATGTGCTAACAGTGCCCCAGGCAGCCAGCAACATTGTCACCTCCTCCCTGCTGCCGTACCGACCTATGCGTGCAGAATGCTCTATTCTTTCCCCTTTTGGTGGTGTGTGTTTAGTTTCCCTCCATTTGAAAGAGCTTTGAATGCCTTTAGAGCTCTGGTGCTCTCACTGACCATAGGAGCTGCAAGCCCCTGAGAGCTCATATGCTGGTATGAGTGCACAGAGTAGCTAGGCTAGGCTGCACCACAGAGCGCTACGGTACATGCCTTGCTGTTCCCAGCAGTCTCTCTCGTTCTCACCCTCATGGCTATTATACAGCAAGTTGTAAGTAGGATTGTGAATGAGAGGCATTGTACAGAAGACTTTCTTTTCCTTGTATATGCGCCCCCCTGGTAGCCACACTCAGTGGTCTGCTCCTACCTCATCCCTTGGGACCCTCCAAGAAAGTCACTGTTAGTAGCCTCCGTTAAAGGAGACCATTATTGTACAAGGCAGGTATCATTTAAGTGGCAGCACATGCAGCTGCCATTCTAAAAGACTCTTGCCTAGTCACTGTCCTTCTGCCACATGCAGATATCTCCTGTATTTCCTAGCATCTGTGAAGGTGCCGTGGGGTGCGCCCTCCTCCCTGAGGGGCTGGGATCGTCTTTATATGCCCTGTTCTTGGTCTCTGTGAAAGCAGAGATGTAATTTGTTAATAGTTTTATGCTTTTGAGATTATATGTGAAAGGCAAGGACATCTTTGTGTCTGTCTATCTGTCCATCCCTGGGTGGGGCCAAGTCTACCACAGACAGCATGATGCCTCTGCAGGCAGCTTCTGTTGAATACTTGTGGTCTGCTCCCCTGCCAGGCCTTGCTTGTAGGCTGTTTGCTGACTGGCTGTGTTTGCTAGAGGCAAAAGTGCTGCCCTCCATGGGCTATGCAGCATGAAAGGGAAGGTTTTATTTTAGAAACAGTGTTTGCTTATTTTCTTTACATCTGCTGCTGAGGAAAGCACATTTCCTCCTCTAGAGCATAATCAGCTCTTTCCTTGCCCTGAGAGGATAGGAAAAGCAGCAGGTCCATTTACAGAGGGCAGACAGGCCTGGTCAGAGATGTGAGGCTTATTTCTGGTGAATAGCTTTTGAGTCGTGGAGCCTCTGAGCCCATTGCTGCAGTGTCTCCTGAGGTTTCGGTCTTCCCTCCAGGGGTGTAGTGGCCCACATTGTCATGAAGGGACACATGGGGCTGCCCCCAGCTGGTGCATTACAGTGAGAACTAGATAACCCTGTATCTGCCATGTTTTGGGCACAGGGAAAGATATAAGCCTTGCTTTGCCCCTTTTAAAGATCAAACCCTCAGGCACTGTGGCAGAAGTCAGTAGGTACTGGAACTTGATGCCTGCAAGTATGGGCTGAGGAGACTTCCTTCTACCCCCACAGGTTTGCACTGCCTGGCTTTGGAAGGGAGCAGCAGCAGCAGGTCTGCTCAAGTCCTGCGTGATCTAGAACACAGAGAACATTTGGCATTGGGTATTGCTGAAGGGCAGTGGGGAAACATCATGGGGGTCCTGTTTTCTCTGGATCTTAGCATTGGAGGCTAGATGAACATCTTGCTGGAGTTGTTTCACCCCAGTACTCTTTCCAGCCACGGCAGGGGTCAGACTTGATGATCTACTCAGGTCCCTTCTGACCCTACCAATTATGAAACTATAAAGCATTTCTTCCCCTTTCCCAACTTGAGTCTAGTAGAGAATAAAGGATAAGGTGAGAAGTTCAGAGGAGGTGGGTTTTCACATGATCTCATTAATTTGGTGGTATTTGGTAGGATCAGGCTGTCAAAGACATTACTGGAGATTTAGCTGTCTACTGTAAGACTTTTCCTTTACCTTTATTCTTTCTCTGTAAGCTTTTACCTTAAGTTCAGTGATGCAGTCTTCAGCCATTAGCCTTTGCCACCAAGATCCCTGGTTTCAAATCTGCAGCCAGTCATGACTATAGTGGGTGTGATGATCTCATTAGATGTCTTTGTCTTGTCAAATCTGTCCACCAGATTGGCTGTCTTCAGTTAAGAGAACTGTATTATAGGCGTAAGGGATGGGGAGATGAGAGGACTCCTGAAGAGGCCTCACACTCCCATCCCCTGAGAGAGCTTGTATTTTCATCATGCTTTGCTCCAGCCATTCCCATGGACCCAGAACACGCCTATTGAATCTGTGTCATGTATTGCAAAGGAATGTACATATGGCTGGCTGCATACACCAGGTCCCTGTCTTAGTTTTCCCCCTATGCATGTGGGTTTGTATCTCTTACCTTGGATTTTGTGTTCTATTGACATGTAACATGAGGGGAAATGGGGGTGGCTGCTTGTGAATCACCCTCAACCCACCAAATTTTACCTAGAGACTGATGTCCCCTCACTTGCCACAAGATGGCAGTGTGATGCAGGTAGCATGTAATACCTCAGTGCAGCAAGCTAGAAGTTGGTGTTTGTTTTTTAATTAATTTTATTTAAGCATCCTGTTGTTAAACGGTCATCAAATTTTAACTGTAACTTACGTGACATGAATTTTCTGCCCTTTGAGCCAAATTGGGTTTGTGGTAAAACTCTCTGGAGAACCCATGGCTGCAACATAATGGGAAGCAAATGAGCACTAGTTACTCTTTGCTTGCTGTTCTGTGTGTGTTTAAGTGCTGGGAAGAGGGAATGACGATTGAGGGATAAAACCAGCTGGTGCTGTTGAGAATGAGGAGCACAAGGTGCTTTAGGGAGTCTCGGCTGACTCCCCCTTTTTCAATAGCTTCTATTTCATTTTAGTCCAGCTGATGAAGTCCTTCCCTATTAGTGCATGGCATCAAAATACAATGTGAACTTCTGCTGTGTGATCACTTATATCCCACTTGCTAAACTGGGTTGGATGAATGAATGTGGGACTGTTGTCCCCCCCAGACCAGCTGAGACTTCTGGGTCATGAATTTTGAAACTGGTCACAGTATGACCCTGGCTCTCAACTGTTAAAGTGTGATCTGTATAGAGTCAAATATCCATTTGACACCAGTGGGCGATGTTTACTTCCTTGTGGATTGATTTTTCCAGATGTTCTTCAGGGCTTTGTATGATGTCAGGAGTGAATTATTTTGCGCTCAGAAAAGCAAACTGTTAATGCTTTTACATAATGTTTGTATATAAATAAAAGACAGACCCTGATCTTACTGCACTGCTTTCATTGTAAGACCTGCAAGAGATCTAGATGAGTTGGGGAATGGTGGTGAGATGGCTATTTTCTATCTGGGGTAAAGAATATGCAAAGTTAGCTCTGGACAGCACTGGCTTTCTGATAGCTATTCAGTGGGTTTTGGTCCAGCTATTGGAGAATCTTTGGTCATTGCCAACACACTATGATACTTTTTTGTTGGAAACTAAAGTTTTGGACTTGCCTTGAGGTCTGTGGCACATTGGCAAGGTGGTGATCACATCTTTTGTGGCTGGGTAAGCTATCTACCAGCTCTGTGGCTCAAGTAAATCTTTGCTCTTTCACTTTACATATAAATCAGGCCCTCCCCACACTAAGGTTGGAAGAAAAACATGACTTTGCAGACTCCAATAATAAAGCAGTTTATTAGAATATAGGATCTTGAGAAAGAGGTAGAAGGGATTTCACAAGGTGATCTAGTCCAGCCCCCTGTTCAAGGCAGGATCATCCCTGCTATGCGTCTGTCCAACCTCTTGAAAATATCCAGGTAAAAAGATTCCACAGCTTCTCTAGGGAACCAGTGGTTGACCACCCTCCATAACCAGAGAGTTCCTTCTAATCTCCAACCTAATATTCCCCTGCTGCAGCTCAAGGCCTCTGCTCCTAGTCCTGTCCCATATTCCCAGAGAGAAACCCATCTTCATCTTTCTCCTTCAGGTATTTGAAGACTGTTATCAAATATCCCTTCAGTCTTATGTTCTCCAGACTAAACCCTAGCTGCCCAATAATTTTTGTTGCTATCCACTTTGCTCTTTACAGTCTTCCCTTGTCCTGCTTGAATTATTAACACCTGTTAATACAACCAGTGCCATTGGCTTCTTTTTGCACAAAAAAAAGCCCACAGCTCATATTCTGCTTATGGTCTACTGTAACCCCTAGGTCCTCTGCAGTACTACAGCCCTAACCAGTCATACCCAGACTGTATTTGTGCATGCAAATACACATGCCCTCCATGGTATTTCTTCTCAAGTACAGAACTTTGGATGTGTCCATGTTGAATTTCATCTGGTTGATTGCACACTACTTTTCCAGGCTACCCAGTTTAATAAATATTAGTGACTGCTTGGTTATTTCTTCTCACCAGTCATGGAAAAGCCTGGGAAGGAGATAAAACTGATCTCCAAAAACAATAAAATTCTAGCCATTGCCATCCAGCAAAGTTGAAGTCTGTCCCTTATGAAATAGAGTGTATTTAAATAGTTGAAGCAGCCAGAGAATAAGAGAAGTCTAGGCTGTTGGCAGTCTAAGTTTATTTGATCAGAGCTTGCAAGCTCTGTTTGTTTGTATGTATTTTTTAAGAGTCATCCTGGACTCACTGCCGAGTAGTAAATGCAAAGGCACACTACTGGAATAGCTTGTTTGCTCTTGCTAGAATGACAGTGGGAATAGAGGTGAAATCAAGGCAAGGGTTGGCCCTCATCCCTTCCAGATGTGGGGAGGAACCACCCTGTGGACAGTTAACTACATAAAGGACCAGCTCCAGGTGTGCTGAATAGAGTGAGCTATCTTGGGGAGAAATTCTGAAAAGAGACATGGCTTATTGGAACCTCACCTGCTTCAACCATATCCCAAAGCTCCAATCTTATAAAGGACAAAGGGGAAGCTGGGCAGGTGTCATGATTATGTAGAGTTTGTCTTGAAAAGCTTTGATTACAAGCAGCCTTCATGTCTTCTTCACATGGCCTCTATATGGTACAGTCTCAGACAGGTTAGCAAACAGTATCCCAAAAAGGCAGGATCAGTAAAAATTAATTGCAAGACTGCTCTTTGAAGCTCTGCATCTGAACATGCTTCTGACTAGAAAGAATGATGCCTGCTGACACTGTCTGGATAAACAGGTACCTTCCATTTTGTTGTCCATGATTGGAATGTCTGCGTCAGGCAGCTGGGTCGCCTGTGGGAAGAGGAAATGAAGCAAAAAAAGCAGGGTCTAATCTACCTGTGGAAACTCCCTGGCACCCTTTGCTTTGTCTGTGGCAGATGCCAAACCCCTCTTCACGTCTACTCTGTATGAATTGGCTTCTTTTATGGCTAGGGACATTCAGAAAGCCTGAGCCTGAAATGATTCAATCTTGCAGGTTAGGCTAAACTGGTTTGTAACTGTACAGACATCCGCTCTGGACTGAAGAAATGAAGGTACATGCCTGCAGTGGCTCAGGTTAGAGGCTGGGGAGCATTAGAGCAGCCCTCCCTTCCCTTCCACATTGCTGAGTGGAAGGGGGCATGGCCAGGCTCCAGCAAGATACTCTGATTAGGGAGGGGTTCCCACCATATCACATCCACCCTTCACTGACCAGCAAGGGAGCCAGTAGGGAGTTGATAACAGAGCACTGAGTTACACAGAGTTGTTAGCATTTATCAGCCAGTCAAACAAAAAGCTTCTCGCATTCATTCAAACTTTTCTTAAACAACAATTTTTCCAAGGAAGGAATGGAGGTACATTACCAGCTATCTGTTGATTAGCTCCAAAAAGCCGTAAGAGGACACTGTCCTGTCTGCCTTTGTCCCGTCTCCCATAGCATGGACCAAAGCCAGCATGTGATATGCGAGCTAATACTGAGAGGCATCTGTGTAAGGCAGAAAGGAGGGAAGGATCCCTGCTTGAACAGGGATTGGTTGGGGGGGTGTTGAGCAGGAAGAAGCCAGGAAGACCCTGCTGTGCTTGCAAGTCTCTACCTCAAGCCAGGAGCAAAGGGGAGGTGCCAGCCCTGCCCAGAGTTGCAAAGCATCTGGGATGCTGGAGAATTCTTATTTAACTTAAACCAGGAAAGGGTCTGGGACAGACATTGCATAAACCAGTTTGACCCAAATCAGTTAAGTCTGATATTATTACATTCAACCAGGTTTATCTCAAACCAGTTTCAGCCATTTTCGAACTAGTTTATGTGCAGTGAATATCTATTCAGTTACAGGTTTAAACCAGTTTCTGATCACTTAAAACAGTTTATGTATAATGTCTGTTCCTAGTCTATGTGCGCAGCCTCTCAGGCATCCTGTGAGCCCTCCCCCACAAATCTGGCTCCTGCCCCAGGCTGCTGCACCAGTCATTTTCCCTTTGCCCCTCTTTTAGTGCTTTACAGGGCCTGTGTTCTCCTAGGGTGGGTCCCCATGTGCTGGGGCATGCAGTTTGTGGCACCACAAACTGCCTTCTGTGCCAAAAACTGCATGTGGGGAATGTGAAAAACCCAACAGCAAAAAGCTCCTGGGAAAATGGGATGGAGCAGTAGGTGCTGGCCCCAACCTCCCCTATCCCGGACAATTTGTGGCATGCCAAAGCACATGTGCAGGGGGATACAGTGAGTCACAAAGCAGTGACATGAACTTGTGCTGCTGCTGTTTGTGCTTATACAAGCACCCCCTCCCCCCACATGTGGGGACTGACCCCCAGTGTCCTCTTCAGCCCTTGTACCACAGAGTGGCTGCCACTTTGCCTGGAGGCAGGGCTTCAGTCTTGAAGAAAAATGGTTGGCAGAAGCACCCACAGTTATTAAAGGCAGTCCTGGAAAGAATAGGCATATTTTGCTGACTTCGGCCCTAGTGACAGTGATGGGACATAGGGATTGGGGAAGTGGTGCAGATGCAGCCTTCTGTAGTTTCTGGGGAGACAGATGAGCTTTTCCTCTTGCCCTATCACCCCAAAATACTGAGAATTGCTATTAAATCATGGGAGTCAGAAATTGTGTTGAAGCAGGTGCTTAAAGGAGCAGGCTAAGTTGGAGGGGGCTGCCTCCAAAGGAAGCTTGAAAGAAGCTGTCCTGGCATCCCAAAGCAAGGTAGAGATTGACATACTGTCCTCTGTATTACTTTGTCCTGGAAAAGTGCCCCTGTTCCATAATGGATGGACCTCTCCTGCACCCCACTCTGAACATGCCAGGCACTGCTGCCTGGTACTTCCACACTTTTCTTCCCCCCCGTCTCAGAGCTGGCACTTGCCTCTCTGGCTCAGACTAGGAGGAAGCACAGCCTGGAATAGCCTGGCTGAAGTCTCATCATCTCACCTGTTCTGACCCTACCTCATACACCCTTGGAGGTCAGCTGTGTCTGCTGGAGAAAGCCTATTCCCTTCTCCCCAGAGGAAGATGGCAAAGGCAAGGCATGAGGCAAAAGGCAGTACGTGAAGGCCACTGGCACAGAGGAAGCAGCAGGGACCAGAGCAGGGCCAGACAGTGTTCTGCAGCAACTTCATATCTCAACCCCTAGAGACAGACTCTTTGATTAATTGACTTCCCACTTCTTTTAAAAGGGACAGAAAGTCACTGTCTTTTCCAGAGTGGCTATAAGTCCCTATCCTGTTTGACACGCACCCCACATGCTGGCACTGAATCAGTCACAGAGCAGAGTCCTGAAGAGCAAACTCCTTGCTGCAGTTAAGACTTTCCTTCATGGGGTATGTGCTACATGTGAGGGATGAAAGCCTGGCAGCCCTCAGCACTGCCCCTGCCCAGGCCATGGCTGACACACTTCACTAATATATACTGGGTTACAACATGCTTCCACCTCAGTACAGAAGCATGCAAGAACAAGGCCATGCCCAGTAAGGAATGCACCAGGGAAGTGGAACTGGAATGAAAAGACCCACTTCCTTCTGGAGCAACACCAAATGTCACAGTTCTGCACACTTCCAAGGAGATCAGCATCAGCAGAGGGGCTGTCAGCAGTCCCCACTATTTAGTGTCACAGCACACTACCTATAAGAGCTGGTGCAGATGCTATATGGTTAATGACTTGGGCTCAGTCCTGCTGTATCTCATCCACACTGATCAGGGCATCTGAACTAGAGGCACAATTGAAAAAAAGGAGCACCACTACCTGGAGTTCACCTGCACTATGAGGCCCAGCAATTGGTGCTCCCCTCCCACATCAAAGACAGGTCTTAGCCACATGCATGTGCTTTTCTCTTGTAAATCAAGAGAAAAGAAGGCAAAACCTGTCTTCTGCAGCTGGATGGCATTTCTAGGGAAGAGACACCTTTAAATGATAGCTTCTTAGTGGCTGCACAAGCCAGGCTTGGCACGCTGGGTTTTGCAATGCCAGGCAGCAGTTTCCTAGCAAAGCAGGGAAAACATTACTGCAGTATTTCCCAACTGCACACTGGTGTGGCCTTCAGACATCAAGAGGTGTGCCATGGAATTTTGGAAGTCTGTCTGTGCATGTCCGTAACGCTCTTGGGGCAGGGGGGCATGGCTCCGGCCAATGCCATATGTCAACACCCCCACCCTGTGGGGTGGCAGCAGTGCAGTGGTGTGCCACAATTTTATTTTTTTTAATTTTTTTTAATGTAAGGATGCTGTGGGATGGAAAAGGTAGGAAAATGCTGCATTGCTGAACTGGGGGCTTGTTCTGCTTTGGCTAGTGAGCTGGTAAGATCTTGCTATTTATCTGCTTGGAGAAGAGCTCCTGTTAACTTCACAACAGCTTGCATCCAGTCCAGAAAGAGCCTGCAAGAGGAAAGACCAGATGCTTTGCCTCTGAGAAGCTATCAGCCACAGACCTGTTTTCCAGAACATGGGAAAAGCTTTATGCACTTTGCAGGGGCATGTTAAGTGAGAAAGAACACAGCTTCTCTCTTCTTCTAGGGGGAGCTTCTCCTTCCCTGGAAACAGACTGAGCCCATCTCTGTGAAGGGTCTCCCCCTCCCAGTGCTGACCTGCCTGCTTTGGATACCACACTTTTCCACAAGATCTGTTCAAACTCTACCAGACCAGTGCTGGGCAAAGGTAAAACCAAGCAGCTATTTCCAGACTGTTCAAGAGCATAAATTCACGCAGCAAGACCCAGGGACTATATGCCCCTCCCCAAGTATTACTAGGGTATAACATGGCCCACAGGCATATGCTAACCAAGGTGAAGTGCCTGTGAAGGCTACTGAGTCTCTATACTTGGAATAACTGCTATTCTCTGCAGCAAGGGGAAGGCCATTTCCCGCATTCACTTAATTCAGTAGAAAGAGCCCTCCAGAGGCAAAAACCAGCATAGACAAGTCACTATATTATGATACCTCCTAAATCAATTATCTGTGGAAGCTTCTCCTTTCCCTTTGTAGCAGGAGAGATAGGAAGGGGAGGATGCAACCTTCCTTGGATTGAGAGTATTTAACAACTACCTCCAGTCCTTGCAGTGGAAGGACAATGACAGCCCCTTGCCTTACTTGCAGCAAGTTAGGGTGTTTGGGAAGTTTTGAGCTTTGTGCCTGGCACTTCTATAAAGGACACTGTTCGCAGTTTTTAAGAACTGGTTAGACCAACACTTGGCTGTGACAGTTTAGTCAGGGATAATCCTACCTCAAGTAGGGGACTAAACTAGATGACCTCCTGAAAGTCCTTCCTATGACTATGAATTCTTGAGTCATTCATTACAAAAAGTATCTAACAGGGAAGACTGGTCCTTTTGTCCTAAAGCAGCCCAGCTATCGCCACACAGCTGGATTGATACCTCCAACCTGCCCTCCTACACCTGTATGGCCAAAACAAGACCAGGCTGTTGCCATGCCCCTAAGCCCAGTCCAGCCCATGGGGTAAAAAGCTTGGGTTCCACTGTCCCAAAATTACAGCGGTAAGAATCCTGCAGGCTTGTGGCAAAAGGTGAGCAAATCCAGTTCTAATAAATGGAGAGAAACTCCTCCCCTCCCCCCCAAACCCATTAATTCCTATTTTTGGTACCCTTCCAAGTGCACATTCAGAATAGGCTGAAGGGAGTGGCTGGGAGAGCTGTGACTTGGGCATGGTGACCAAGTGCAGCATTATGTCAAACCTCCTAAGCAAATCTATGCTTGCCCAGCACATGCTCACAGCCATGATGGAGGGGACTGGCTGAGTGAAGTTCTCAGGGACCAACCTTTCTTACTGCACAACCAGAACTCATACATTAAGATTCTGAAGTATAAACTGTATTGTGTCAAAGGTTTTAGCATCTCATAAGTTACATGAAAAGTAAATAATGCGATTCATTTAATATATACAAGAGCATCTCCCCCATCCCATGAGGAACCCTCTGTTCAGCAATTGTTATGTACCAAGGCAAAAAGGCTCCTATTTTAAATAAGTGATTTCTGGTCCCCATTGCCACAGTAAGAGACAAGGGGCATCTCTGTAGTAGTTTCATTTTTCTATCATGACTTCCTTGGGGAGGACAAAGCACAAATTCCCCATTCAAGCCAGTTGTAAAAGAATCCTCCCAATGTCACAGGCCAAGCACCTCATTAGTATAGTATGTACTGAGCCATGCTCCACTGGATGCAGCAAGATATCAAAACTTGGAACTTCCCACCCCCACCCCCACCCCCATCACCAGGCTCAAAGACATGGAAAGCTATTTGTTTATAAACTTCTGACAGCATTGGGATAGAAGCATGCCCAGGATATAAACCTGCATCAAGTCAACAGAGATTTTGGCTCCAAGATGCTTAACTAGAATTGCTGAGCTACATTCTTAGCTCAGAATCCCAAGTAATTACGTGAATTATTAGGTATGTACCACTCTGTGTTTGGATTACTATTTATATGCAGATCGTAATAGGCATTCACTGAAGATTCTGGTTTATTATTTTCTTACTTAAATCCTGCATTAAAAACTCCACCAATAGTAGGGGAGCAGTCCCAAAAAAGTGTGAGTGCATCTTCTGCCAATGGATGATGCCATGTAATGTCACTCCGTCACATCACGTACCAGGCTGCAACTCCTGCTGCCATGGCGATGCAAGCTGCAAGAATGAACTGCATGGTAGGCTGCTTCAGCATGACCATGGCAATATGGTACGGGCAGCTGGCATCCCCTTTGCCTGCTGGAAAGGACAGAAAGCAGTTAGCTTATTATGGTAATTTTATGCATCTGCATTATTAGGGTGTGTGGTGTACGCCACTTCTATGCACACACCAGATAAGTACATCACATAACTGCATATCTCAATTTGTTGCTTATTGTCTATATCAGGAACGCTCAACCCCTGGCCCATGGACCAGATCCAGCCTGCGGCAGTGTCATCTAGCCTACAGGGCTCCCCATGGATCTGGAAATTTGGTACAGGGGAGCGATGACACAGCCCTCTGCTGCCAAATTTCCAGACCTATGGAGAGTGCTGGGCCCTGTGCACTGCACTGAGCACCTGATTGCAATGCACAGGGCCAGTGGAGGTGGTGCTGGGTCTTGGCATACGAGAAGCAGGAGGGGGTGGCGCTGGATTCCCAAGGTCCAAGCCCAGTGGATGGACACAGGAGATGGTGCCTAGTCCACAGGCTGGATCAGGCCCTGGGACAAGTCCTGTGCCACACATGGCCTATGAAGCCAAAAGGTTGAACACCACTGGTTTATATAGTAACTCAGGCTATACGCCTATCAGTTAAGGGCATAACTCCCAGCCCCACTATCTACATTTTAACTGAAGCACAATTAGGCCACTGGGAGATGTTACACTTAAGATGTGGCTGACCTGTGAATTGCACCATAATAGTAATCTGGTCACTCATGCAGGCAGTTAATGGTGTGACAAAACAAGAAACTGGCCACAAAAACATTCCACAAAATCCGTAATATTTTTGCGACAGTTTTCTATTGCACCTAAAAATTGAACACAGGTCAGGGTAGCCCTGCAATCTAATGCCAGCTGCATGACAGGGCCTGGTTGATAGCTTCCCATGATGTACCCCGCTGTTTTTATGGTGCTGAGTCAAGGGGAGCTCATCAGCAGGTATGGAGCGTCAGGTACCAGGGAGCTGCAGGGTTCTCAGCATCCTGACAGGTTGAAGGCCTTGTCCTGGAGCTACAAAACAAGACAACTGACACATCCTGGTTATGGGGGACTTGGGATCTAGGAGAAGTTCCCTGATTTCAGGGTCTTGTGTACCAACACCTTTAAAAACCACAGGTACAGCAGAGCTGCACATGCAGTTTTCTGAAATACCCAGCGCATGGGGACCCCAGGATCAAGGAATCTCTCCTAGATCCCAGGACCTTGGCACACCAAAATCTTTAAAAAGAAAGAAAAAAATCACATGTGCAGCTAAGCTGCACAGAAGATTTTTGGACACCTTGGTGCACAGGGCTCTAAGACAAGCCCCAGTGTGGTCCTAGGGCTGGAACCCAGTCACCGACTCATACCAGGCTGCAGGCACTCAGATACCAACTGTCATAACAGGAAAACCCCAGGACCTCAATCTCAAGCACTCCCTATGCTTGACAAGCAGTAATGGTGCAATTTGGTTCTGAATCTCAGTCTCAACAATCTGGCCGTGTGCATGGCCACACATACACAGCAGAATGCCCAATTCTAGTCAGGGATCAGATCCCGTCGCACCATTACATGAACATGTGCTGAGGCCTTACCTGTGCCAGAAGTGGGAAATGAAAAGCAGCAATCAGATGATTGCTCCTGGATGCCTTGAAATTCACAAGAACCAGTTTCATGGTTGCTGCTCTTTTGAAGCTTTTCAGAGCATCTCTAAAGTTGACTACTCAAAGCCTTGAACATGAAGGGAGTTGGACAACTTTGTGGCTGTTAATACAACTCTGACAGTGCTGTAATCTTTGCTCAGTATGTATGAAGACTTGTCAGTGCTATACACCTAGTGAGCATAGCTTATGTTACATTTATCTAAGTGCACAGACTTTAAGCCTGGGCTTTCTGTTTAGACCGGGTATGCTGTATAACAAACAAAAAAACCAAACCCACCTAGTTTTGTAGCATAGTACGGGCATTTGTGCAGGTCTCCCTTCCCATCATGTACAGGGAGGCCTCCATCTTGGGCTTCTTCTGTTAGCAGTGCACCAATCTTGTCCAATTCATCAAAAACCTGCAGGGGAAAAATTAAGCCTCAACATGAGCTCCCAAAAATTACTTAAATGAGGGGCCGCTCCAGAGGAGGAGGAGGAGGATCTTGCATATAGTGGATCTCAGTTATCAGGTAAAGGAGCTCAGATCACAAAGTAAAAAGCTATGGGCTACCATTTTCACAACCGACTAAATTGGATGCCCACTTCACTCCTTTAAAGGGCCTTGGTCTTCCCAAGAGGCTGAGCACCCACTCTGAGTTACACCCTAAGACAACAACCAAAATAAAAAAAATCACTAAGTCACTTCTGAGCATCTTGCCTGGTGCTTTGCTAGCTGTCTGCTTTGTCAATTTAATTGGGCCCTGTCCACTGTGTATCCCACCAGCAACAGATTCTTCAGCTGAGATTCATCCTATTCAAGACTATCAAACCATAGTGTATACTTGCTTGTCTCCTATAAACTGGGTTAGCACAGCAAGGCTAATCATATAATCCAATCACTTTTCCTCCTGAAGTCAGTGGCCCCAGCAGCACAGCTAGCAAACAGGTCTGCTGCCAAGGGCCATTTTCAACATTTTCAATCCCTTTTCAGATCAGAGCAAAAAGCCCAACAGCAGCACCAGAGTTTATTTTTAGCTCAATACCAAGTGAACTGCCTGATCCAAGGTGCAACGCCAGGCGCTTTGATGCTGTCTGGCATTTGACATTCCCTTGATGCTCCATTGAAATGGGACTATAATAATGCTCATTAAGCAGATTAGCTGTCAATGTGGGCAGACCCCACCTGAACTAACAGCACCTACAACTGTTGCCTACATGCCACTGAGATTCATGCAGACTGATTGGCAGCTCCTGCCAGTTCCTACAAAGCTGCAGGGAGCAGTGACCTTGGAATTTTGCAGGCTCTACTTTACCAGGTTTCTAGACCTCCTTCACTGAAACTCAGTCCTACACTTAATTCCCTAAAGGGTGGGAAGAAATCTTGTTTAACCTCTTCCCCTGTCTTTCCAAAGCCACATTAGTGCTGAAGGTTATTCTCCTCTTTTTGGTGCAACAAGTAGAATCATCACACAAGGACACATCCCCATGGACAATTCTTATTCCATGTTTCATTACACTATAAGCTTAGAACAAACTCTAAAGCCTACTGGATAATAGGTTTAGAATTCCCTAAAAAGCACTGATTGTCCTCTAGTACAGTAGTTGTTCTCAACCTTTTTCTTACCAGAACTTATTTGCAAAGATCCATGCGGCCTGTCCTGACCCACATCTCCCTGGCCCTGCCAGTGCCCAATTCCAAGTGTCATCGTCCACCCCCCACCCCATTGGCATCCCTTACTCTTGACCTGCAGCTCCCCACTCCTCCCAGAGGAATCCCCACCTGCCCCTGTCCTGTCCCGCTCAGGTCAGAGTATGGTGGCTGCATCAGCTCTGGCTTATGTGGGTAGCAGTAGAGTGAGTCCAGCCTCAGCATGGGCTGGAGGGTGGAGGCCTGGGGCTGCCATGCTGCACCAGGCAGCCTGATCATGGCCCCTCCCACCCTCTGAGCAGCATCTCCCAGCCACCCCACCCCCATGAGCATGGGCACCAGCCCTGGTGCTGCCAGGCCAGCTATGCAGCTCTCCCCTGCCTTGTACCCCCACTGGAAGTGGTAGGCAGGCGCCTTTCTGCCATCCCTCTGCCCTGCCACAGCTCTTGACCCTTTGAAATATTCTTGTAACCCACTTTTAGGTCGTGAACCATGGGTTGAGAAATGCTGCTCAAGTACATCACATCATGGCATTACCATTTTTACTTCCCTCTTTTTATTTTTTTTTTATTTTGTTTATTCCCAGGGAGGGTGAGTGTCAGCTGGAAGGAGAGGGGAGAAAGGGTGCTCTTTTTACAGCTTCTTCAAAGCTGGCTGGATCATGGGAATGTAACTGCCTCTTTGCAAACTCTTTCCTGTTTGATACAAGTCCAGTGATGTGTGTTGTTTCTGTTATGTGGTTTCACTGAAGGTGAAATGCCTGCACAGCACCAAGCATGTTTTGGGAGTTATAGGACTAAAAGGTCAGAGCCCCAGGTAAGATACTGCAGGACTAAGATTCTCTCCCAGACAACTGCAAATGCTGCTTTCAGCATTGCCAGGCTCCTTTGAAGGAGCTCCTAGAGAAGGAATGGGGCACATCCTAGTAGCCAAGTCAAAATAGCCTTGTGTATTAACAAGTTACATGGAGCTCTGCTGCTCTGGATGGAAAAGTTCCTAAACTGCTCTCTGCCAGACATGTCTGTGAGTGCTCTCAACCTCCTGTAAATGCATTCCCCCATAAGTGACTGGTACCTCCTCAATCTGGGGGGCACCTGCAGAAGCTGCTCCCAGCACAGGCCCTGTCAGGGGGAGCACCAGTCATACCAATAGCGTCAGTGTTGGCCGTCAGGGGGGACCCCAGACCCTTCGGAGGGGCATGTGCACCCCCTACCAGTCACCTATGTACTCCCTGTTGGTTCTTGCACTATACCCCTCAAGCAGAAAGCCACAGGTGCTGCTGCTTCTCCTCTGGAATTCTGTTGCAAGCAAAGGGCACTCCCTCCTGACACTGCAGCAGGGGAGAAGAGGCCTCCTTTGAACAAGGAGGCAAGCAAATTAGAACTCCAGCAGCACCTGCTGTGTTAGCCCCTGGCTCTCCAATCCAGCAACTCCAGAGTGCTTCCCCCCCACCCCTTTTTAATTTTAAAAGTAATTTCAGATCAAATAAAACCAGAAAGCTCAAGTCACAATTACAGTTCCACTGTGCTCTGAGTCAACCACTGTATTAGATAGGAATCTCACCTTTACCTGTGGCAGGTGAGGGTGCGATACCTTGCAGTTGTGTGACAGGGTTAATTGGGTAGTTTTAGGAATAAGCTACACAAGGATTTGTCTGGGATGATCTGGATAGGGATGATCCTGCCTCAAGCAGGAGGTTAGACTAGATGACCTCCAGAGGTCCCTTCCAGCCTTGCTTCTCTATGATTCCACAATTCATGCAGAAGCAGACAAAGTTTCAATAGTACAGGCAAGAACATATCACCTAAGTTGGACAAAGCTGCTGGGAGATTTAGCCTGAGTTGCACTTTCACTGCAGAGGGAAGCCAGCTACACCTTTGTTTTCTCTACACAAATTAAAACGGTTCTGGTTTTCTTGCCTGGCTGCCAACTCAGGTTAGGAGCTTTTGAATTAACTGAGTATACTGTACATGAGGCATTTCCTTCACACTTCAGCATCAGAACAGAGGGCTGGCTGCCTCTAAATACAGATATCACAACAGCTCTCAGCAGCTCCAGGCAAGATTTGGATCCAGTTGTGGTGCATGCCGTACATATGAGTAGATACATTAGGCCTAATCTTTATTTCCTGTGTAAAGAATATACAAGCTTGGCTCTTTACTCCTCCTCTGAGTTGCCCTACTCCTGGATTTAGCCAATGACCTTAGTTCTACACCATCTAATAAAGAAAAAAGCCTCCATGAATCTCAGAACTAGAAGATGAAAGCAGCACAGCCTTATTAAGCATAGACAGATGCTTGGTACCTGCATGTTGAATTTAAAGGCTGCATTGGCTTCCTCCACAATCTTCTCCTTGGTTTTCTTGTCCAAGTCCAGGGCATTCATTCTTGCCCTGTAGAACTGCTTGAACTGCTGTGCATTGGAAATATTCTCAAACACATAGAACTGGATCCCTTCCCCAGAGCTGGGTAGCTTTAGGGCCCTCTGGGCCACCTTTTTCAGCACCTGCCCCCCCGACAGGTCCCCCATATAACGCGTGTAAGCATGGGCCACCAGCAGCTCTGGCTCATTTTGCCCAACTTGGTGGATTCTATCCACATAACACTTGGCTGCCTCTGAACACTGTATCTTCTCTTTCCAGTCTTCTCCATAAAAAAATTTCAAGTCTTTAGCCAACTCTTTTTTTCGATGAAGTTCCAGAGGGAAGTAGAGAGGTGCAAATGCTGGATGGTCCTTGTTGTGGTCCATTTCTTCTTCCAGGGCAGAGTAGGTGAAGTAGAGTGCTACAGTTGCTAGCTAGAAGCAAAGCATAAACGTACATGAGAGATCAATTGCTGGAAAAAAATATCTATTAACATAAAGCACCATGCCTAACAGCAAATTCTTCCCATATGGACTTGGTCTTTCCCAGCATATGACCCAGTAGGCTGTGAAGTACTCTTGAACATGAATTGTAGAAACCCCACTGCTTGGGACACACCAGGACAAAACTATTCTTGGATTCTCCTAGCACGTGATGCAGTGGTACCTTAATGCCAGGTAGGATTCTATTAGCCTTTTTTGACCTAGCATTCTCATCTTGGCTACAACCCTACCCATAACATCATACCATTCAATTTTCTTATTCGGACTTAAGAGAATGTCTTCAATTTGGCATGAAGCTTCCAACTCTTTTCAACTGGACCACTCCTTTGCTAATGGAGAGAGAGTGGGAAGGTGCAAACCTTAAAGAGCTCCTTCTTGATCCGTCCTTTCAGGAAGTCTTTCACAAACTGAGTGTTCTCTGCACGATCATGGGACTCCTTGGTCCCCTCCTTTAGCAGCTCTGAGAGATCAGTGGGACTGTGAAAAACAGAAAAAACACATATGGGAGTTAGACCTGGATCATGCCCTAAGAAGACTGTAAGGGTCTTAGATGTACCTCAAGAACATCTGCACTATAACAGACCATATGCTAGAGCAAGTTTGGCCACTTCTGCACTTCAAGCAGGTCCTACATTAGGTCAGTAGAAACAATGAAATCACTGCTTGACACTCAGTGGTACCCATCACCAAAACACATTTTATCCCACTGGCACTAATTAACACCCCTCTCAGGACAGTTATCACCTAGCTTGGAGTACAGCCCCCAGATTGCAGAAGCACTGAGTGTTCAGCTAGCCATTTCCCCTATTGTGTTTTGTATGGATGTGGTGGCTATGATATTTTAGCAGTGCTAAACGATAAAGTCTGAGAAGAGCAAAACAGACTGCAACCAATCATAGCTTTACAGAAGATTGCCAAGCACACAGCCAGAGAAAGTGGGGCAGTACATCCAGCAAACCCACGGGTACCATATCTAAGAGGAAACTTCAACTGCATTGCCTGTTCAAAAGTCAAGCATGAAAATAAGACCAGCTCATAGAGGATGCTATTTATACCCCTAGGCCAGAATGATACAAATTCACATTCTAACAAATTTCCTTCCCCCCCCCCACCAACAACAGGCTCTTTTTCTGGGAACAAGTGCAAAGAAGACATCTAGTTTTCAAGAATCAAAATAATTTTCATTTCGATGAAAAATTAATTGAATTTTCATTTCAATACCTGTCAAAAACTGAAAGACTTCATTGAAACAGCTTAGGAAAGTCATCATAAAGAATTAAAAAGTTATTTTCAGGACAAGAGAATTTGTTAATGATTTGTCATGTGTTATTTGCAGGTACAGAAGCAACATGACTAACCATCCCACTGAACGTATTTCAAATGAAATATGGTTAGTGAAATAGAGCCAGGTTTAAAGCACAGAGCAGCATCAGCAGAAAGAACATACTCAACTCCTACATGTCATTCAATTTGCTCTTTGTAGAGAGACCATGAACAAGGCAAGCAATTATGGTGACACTTCTGTCACAACTGCTCCAAGGGGTAGAACAGCCTCCAGTTGGACTTGGCTGTGGCTTTTCTGGGCTGGATAAGAAATAATAAATAACCTAGAGACGATAGATTCCTTGACGTATTTCAGGCCCCTGGCTTGTGATTTATCAGCTCAAGATGTGGTCAAAAGGGAGGGGGGGTCCTATGCAAAACTGCTTTAATTCAACCTTGAAGGTCCAACATCTTGCATTCATTAATAGGGCCCTGAGAAAAAGTTGGGATTTTGTGGACTGAACAGATACTGTGAAATTAGCCCCACACCGCTATTTTAAGCGTTGCAAGCCTATGCCAGAAAAATGTGCAAAAGTGCAAGTTTCTCTTTGCAGGCTGGCAGTGTTCCAGGCTGCAAAGAGAAACCTGGGCTTTCGCAGCATTCCAGCCTGCAAGTGCCTGCTGGGGGCACAGCCAGGATGCAACCGCATGAAGCTAAGTGTATAGGGAGGAGGAGGGGAAGAGGTTTTGGAGGACCAGGGCATGTGCTGCCTGCCATAGGTGGCAGAATGCTAGGGCTAGAGGGGCTTATCCCCTCAAAACTTTTCACAGCAGCTGACAACAGCAGCAGTACCACTGCACTGCCATTTGACAGCACCTGGCAGTGCTTGGTGTGCAGTCGCTACTCTGCCGCTGCTTACAGTCACAGCACATGCCAGCCCCACAACAGCCCCACAGCTTGGTGCCTGCCCCACACGTGGCACACATATAGGTAAAGTATCGTTTGTCACGGAATATTCACAGAACTGCCAGGACCCATTTGCCAAGACCAGAGGTAGTTCTGTGAAAAATGATACTTTATCCACACACGTGCTGCAAATTTATTTTCCAAAATAAATCCATGAGTTTGTATATTGGCCTGTTTCTAGCCCTAATGAATAAGACCCTGACAAACAGACATCTAGAAGGCCTCTCTCTCAGTAGCACAAAACTTTAGTACACCATGAGATCTTGGATTTTAGTAGCTATGACACTTATCCCTCAGCTTATTTTTTGAAGAGTTCCAGAAATTTTTCTTTTGCTTTCAAGGCCTGTAACTAGTCTTTTAAGAAGGCTGCTAGCTCTCTGGGTGTAATATTAGAAATATGCAAGTGTTTACTTATTTTAATGGCTGCACTTCTTTATGATGTGGTAGAAATAATACCTGCTGGTATGATATATAAAGCTGTTCTTGGATATTTTTTTTTTTGCACTGACCTGCATAATTGACTAATGGATAATACCAGAGTTCATTCATCTCATTCCAATTAAATCATACCACTCACTCAATGATGTATTCAATATAATTAGCATTTATCTACTTAGAACTAAATTGCAGGCAGCTTTGAAGCCATAAAACCAATAGACTATTTGTTGTTAAAAAAATAACAGACAAGTTAAAATGAACATAGAGTGATCTGTTTACCAAAACTAATGCAAGTTTCACAGAATGAATCACTTAATTCAGGTTCGTAAGTCCCCAAGTCCCATTCTTGCCTTAGCAAACACTGGTAGCAAGCTTACCCTCCTCTCCTCCTGTGTCCTTATATACAAGGAAGTGAGAAACCTTAAACTTCACAAGTTGATTTCAGGAGGAAGAATAAATGGCAGGATGTATTCAGGTGTAATATGAAACATATTCCAAATCATCAGATTCTAAGAGGAAAGACTAGAGCACCCTACTGTAAAATGATGAGTTATTATTATACTTATTATACTCCAGGAGATTCCACACAATACCTTCTTTCCTACACATTACAAAAGGTGAAGTGGGGTGGATATCCCAGGACAAGCCATGAGACATTTACACTCATCATCAGTAAAGAACTAGATGGCTCAAGGGATCAGTAATGTTGTCTAGCCAGTAGGCTTCCTGTTGAATCAGTCAGACAGTCAAAGCCAGCCACATTCTGCAGCTCCTCCTGTGACTCAGTCTCCCTATCTGTCAAATATAGAGCATGACACTACCTACATGAGAATTGGAGCTAATTACCCCTCAGGCAGCACTGTACTGAGGCAGCTATACCAATTTCTGTCCCAGAGGTGGCATGTCTAGAGCAGCATTGTGATATCTCAGCAGAATGCTGTGGGAAAATTTGGGGAGCTGAAAACATTCCTCTTCTCCAGTTCTGGCCATTGCAGCCTAACTGCATCATGCCCAAACCACCAGTTGGGAAACAGTGAAGGAGGAGATAGCTGTGTGCACCCCAGGGAGGTATGCAGAATGCTGTATTTTACAGCTCAAATACAACTCAAGTTCTCATTCTGACCGTTCACTGATATCTTTTCTCCTAATAGGCTTGTAAGAAGAATAGGATAAAAACATGATCGTATTCCAGACTTGTCTGCAGAACTGGAGGAAAAACGACAGCAATATGATGCCTGCCTTTGACCTACTCACCTGAATTTCCTGCTAGGAAATGTATAGTTCTGGCTGAACAGTTAACTGTTCACACTTCCCAAGAAGACTCACCTAACATCATTTTCTTCTTCCGTTTCTTTGTAGTGCAACCCTTCTGTTTCATCTGCTCCCTCTGAAGCCTCCATTACATCAGACAACATCACCGCACAACCCCAGTCTGTCCACCGTTGTCCTCAACTCGCCCTGTTTGAAAACAAGAAGCATCTGTCAATGTAGCTATTCCAGCAATATTTTAGTAAATGAAGAACTGATGCAACACCTTAATACAGGGGACATTTCCTAAACCAAGAGGAGTAGGATAAAAGAAAGGCACTAAAGGCCGCAGGTCCTTGAGCTGGACAAATTTTAACTCAGATACTGGCAGGGATAACTGACAGGCATGCCTCTGACAGTCTCACTGTGTCCACTCAACACATACAGCATTACCAGTTAATGATCCGGTTGCATCTTAGACTACAAGAAGTCCCTGCAGCTCTAAGCAAAGTAACTGACAGCCTCAGCTCAGAGCTTCACATGCTGTATTAGAAGCAGGAAGCACACTGATAATCTGGCATTCATATGGGTACAGAAGAAACCAATGATTCATTGTACAACCCAAGTCAGCTTCCCTCTCAGGGACAGGTGTCAAATGAACAAAAACAGAAGCCTGAAATATTAGCTGCCTCCATACCACGGTAAGCAAAACAATTTTTCCCCCACCAGGATTGACAAACCTCTAATCCAAAGGCAGAAAAGCTAGATGCAGAGTGGAGAAAATGAGGCAAGGAGGTAAACCTCTCTCCTTCAAACGTCTCTTGCAACTTTTAACAATGAGGGCTTGGACTGCAATCTGCTTGTTCACCCCATGCACCAATATGTTCTAGCAGCAACACACAGCCTGTTGTCCTCACAACAGCCAATTTACTCAGCTAAGCTTTAGAAACAGACAGCTGGGCTGAGGACTAACAAAAGCCTCTCCTGCAATGCTGTATATCTGGAAGGGAAGAGATGCAAGTCACAGGGCTGTAAAACAATGCCAGAAAAACAGGCCTGCAGACTGCAGAACAACGTCCTTAAAAGCAGGAGCAGGGTTTTCCAGTCTTTCTTGGGCTGTTCCACCCCACACCTCTAAAGAGCAGTGACCTGCTCATGAAGCAATTTTATTTAGGGTGACCCACTAAGACTATATGTAGCATAGAAAGCCTGCTGGCGCCTGGTAGGCAGCAGAATCTGAAAAGCTGCAGATAAAGCAGCATGCAGAACAACAGAGGCAGTGAGCAGGACTAGAAGTCATACCTGTGACTTATGACACCAACGCCTCGAGTAAGCCATTTGGCCACTATTACCTCATTCCCTATTTTATGAATGAGAAAATTCAGTGTATAGATACACAGGTTCACTGAGGCTGAAAAACATCCTTTTTGTTGCAGCACTGGCCATGCTGGGATGTGTTCCAGCACAGCTGATCTGCTTTGCTGGGTGACAGATATTGTCCATTGTCCTTCAGCATTGGACTCAATCCTACAGGACAACACCAACCTGGGCAAACTGACTTGGGGCATGGCAGCATGATATGCAAGTCCAGGGAATCCCCTGCTGGGGGTTCCTGGGCACACTTCTGCAAGCAGAGAACCTGGGAAAGTACTCCCAGGGCTTCCAGGGGTATGGAGGATTGAGCCCCTGAACACCCCTGCAGACTAATTCCTGGGGCACACAAGATCCAGCCCCTGAACTCCAAAGAACCTGCCAGGGGTGGCTAGAGAGCACAGCCAGTTCCAGGCTGCCCACACTCTGCCATCACAAAGCATCTGTGGCAGAACAGACCATGGACATCAACTTGTTTTTGCTTTGGGTCCCCATAAAAAAAGGTTTACAGCAGCACAAAGGCAGCATCTGTTTTTAGCTTCAAACTTAAAGATGGCAAATCAGGAGTCAGATGGGCACAGACCAAGCCTCCTACTTATTTACAAAGCATTTTCCTGAACGTATGCTGGCTGACCAGAAATAATTCACCCTCTTATACTGCTGCCTCCTCCCCATTAGCAGCAAATACAGTGGTCAACTTAAGGTGCATTGACCTGGCACGTCTATATTTTGAGGCACAGAAAACAGTAACCAAGATAACAAGGCAGACTGCAAGCCATGCTAGTTAGCACAAAGCAGCATTGGCAGATCAGCTACTGACAGCCAGGCACATGTATATACCCTACCAGATTCACAGTGGAAGTAGGTTAAACTGCAGCTCCTTTAATTCTACAGGGTCACCCTGTGCATGTGCCCCACCACTGACTGGTAGAGGGGCCCTGCTTGTGGCTTGCTCCTAATCAGGAGGGAAGCAAAAACCTCAGTTTTCAACTTGGTGCCGTCTTTGTTTCACTGATACTGACTGGCTGAGGGGCCCCAACCTTCCCCTTTGCTTGGCCTTGGTGAGGCTGCAGCTGGAGTACTGCATCCAATTCTGGGCTCCATACATTAGAAAGGATGTAGAGAAGCTTGAGAGAGTCCAGAGGAGGGCCACACGCATGATCAGAGGTCAAGAGAGCAGACCTTACAAGGAGAGACTGAGAGGCATGGGACCTGGAAAAGAGGCCTGGAAAAGAGAAGGCTCAGGGGGAACTTGGTGCCAGCCTACAAGTATAAAAGGGATGTGCATCAGGATCTAGAAGAATCTAAGGAAAGACCAGGTCTAACAGTCAAGCTGCTGGAAGACCATTTTAGACTGGACGCAAGAAAAAACTTCTTTACTGTCCAAGTCTTCAGAGACTGGAATAGACTCCCCCAGAATTGGTGTAAGCACCTACTCTAGATACATTCAAGAAAAGCCTGGCTGCTCACCTTGCTGGGGTCATCTGACCCCAGGTGACTTTCCTGCCCTTTGGACCAAGTGATCTTGTGAGGTGCCTGCCAGCCTTAATGTCTATGAAATCGATGTTCAGCTTGCGGAAAAGGTGCTTAAGAGGGGAAATAAGAGCAGTCTTCAAATACTGATCTCTTTGAAGGGTTACCACAAAGAGGGAAAGCATTTATTTCTCTCACTGCAGAGAGGAAGACGCAAACCAATGTTCTGAAGTTGCAGCAAAATAAATGTAGATGGCCTATCTAGGAGTCTTGGTTGACCATAACCTCAATATTAGTCTACAGCATGATTCAACTTCTGTGAAGCTGCATGTGGTTTTGGACTGCATCAATAGAAGCATGAGGTACAAGTCATAAGGAGAGTCTGCTCCTTCACACAGAGAGCTATACCCCCATTCTTCCTCACCTTGTACAGGAGGGATCATGTATAGCCATCTATACCTGTAAGTGGAGTCCCACCAGGTCTCCATTATCCCTGAGATCACATTAATTTTTGCTTAGCAGAAGGGCCAATTCTTCCCGTTTGTTCCCCAAAACATGCCTAGCTCCCTCAGACTTTCCTCATATGACTTGCACTCCAACCCCCTGACCATCTTTATTGCCCGTCTCTGGAGCCTCTCTAACTTCTCTACCTGTTTTTTTAAGAAGTAGAGCCCAGAACTGCATACAGTGCTTCAGATGAGGCCTCACCAGTGCCAGGTAGAGAGGCACTATCACTTCCCACGTTTTGCATCTAATGCATTTGGGAAACTGAGGCCTCGACAACCTTACGGCCTGGCCTGATGGCTGGGGAACCGGCTCCATAGCTGAACCCAGAAAATGATAATTCATGGAACTGAGTCAACATGGTGCATGGTTACCAATGGCACCCCCAGGGTTCAGTACTGTACTCAGACCAGTACTCTTTAATGTACTCGTAAGTGATCTGGATTTGGGTGTCAGAAGCAGGTTGGCCAAGTTCACAGATGACACCAAATTATGGGGAAGTGCGGTCACACTAGAGGATAGGCTAGGGATTCAGGCTGACCTGGACAAGCTCACAAGGTGGGCAGATCAAGACTTGATGACATTCAACACAGCAAGATGTTCCACCCTGGGAGAAAGAACCCACATCACATGTATAGGCTTGGCAGTGCTACACTCACTAGCAACACAACTGAAAGAGATTTGGGGGTCATGACTGATCACAAGATGAAGATGAGCCACCAATGCGATGCCACAACCAGTAAAGCAGATAAAACTCTGGCTTGCATCTAACAATGCATCTCAAGCAAGGCCCTGGCAGCCCTGCTGCTTGCTGCCGACTAGCAGGGAGACAAAAACAGTGCTAAGTTCAAAACCAAACTAAGACCTCCCAAGTCCTTTTCCATAGGGCTAACATCCAGTCCAGTGTCCCCCATTTTGTATTTGTGTTTTTGATTATTCTTCCTGAGGTGTAGCACCTTGCACTTGTCCCCACTGAACTTCATCCTGTTAGCTCTAGCCCAGTGGTTTTCAAACTTTTCATTTGCAGACTCTTTTGGAAATGCTGAATGGAGGTGCAGACCACTATGAATTGTGTGGATACTCACATACTTTTGATTGACCAGTCATCTTTTCTGGACCCCTTAGACATAGCCTGCAGATCTCAGGGGTCCATGGAACCCAGAAAGTCATTGCTGTAGCCCAACTTCCTAATCTGTTGAGATCCTTCTGAATTGCACTTGCATCTTCCACCAGGTTCAATCTTTCCAGTTTCATGTTGCTCAAGAAGCTTTCTATGCCAGCAGCCAAATCATTACTAAACCTGACATGCAGGGCGTGGATTGCAGCTCTGCCCTGCGACCCGGCTGTCACTGGCCTGTGATCCTGGTCTCGCGCCTGCCCGTCTGTCCCATTCCTGGACACTGCTCCCCACTCAACCACAGCCCTATGCCATCTGTCCAGCTCAGCACACACCCTGCCCTCAGGGGTCCTGGCCAGTCTCCATGAAGACCTTGCCCACCTGTGCCATCTGGCACCCCAAGCGGGGTGCAGGGAGGATGGGCCACGGTGCCCGAGCAGTGGGGCTGGGTCCAGTGGCAGCAGGAGCTGCTGCCCGGGCTGCCAGGAAGAAGAATCCAGCCCTACCCCCACCTCATTGTGCACCCAGGGGCAGAGGGAGCTGTTGCATCCATGACAGTCTGGGCTGCCTCCTGCTCCTGGGCCGGACAGGGCCAAGAGACCCACTACAGGCCAGATAAAATTTGTTGGTGGGCTGCATTTGATCCCCAGGCTGCATTTTGCCCACTCCTGGGCTAAATGGTCCACAGTTCCCCAGGTCTTCCTTCCCCCCCCACTTTTTTTTTTAAACAAGGAACACCACACATTGGCTTTTTGTCCATTTCTCTAGCACCGGGCTCTTCTACCATGACTTCTTGGAGCCCTTAGCAATGATCTTCACGAGCTCTGCTGTCAGTTCCTTCAGGACCCTAGAACGAAGCCCACCCGGCCTGCTGACTTGAAGTCATTCAAACCCAACAAAAGTTCTCTGACCATCCCTTTTGTTACCTCCTTTCTCAGCTTGCCCCCTTCCTTATCCAGATAATCCCTATTAGTAGGGACCCACAAAAATCATGATTTTGTGGAAACTTGCAGGCAATGCTGGATTTTGCAAAGTGGGTAATGTCCACAAAATCTGAAAAAAGACCTTACTGAAAATAAAATGCTGACTCCCTAGAGGGAGCCAGTAGTTCTCTCGGTGCTGTGGCCCAACTGCACAGCCTGCCAGGCGGGGAAGGCGGTGCTGCCGGCACACGGGGAGACCAAAATGGCTGCTGCCTCCTGCCCCATCCTGCTGATTGGCCAAGAAGGCTGCTAGTCTTGTGACCCTGACCCTCTTCAACAATCAGCGGCGAGGGGCAGCACTGCATGAGACAGCCCCCCGCAACCAAACAGCAGCATGCAGCAGAGCCATACGATGGACAGCCCTTGGCAGCCAATCAGCAGCAAAGGCTCCTCCTTTCACCAGGGTCCGTTGGCCAATAACAGGTGGTGGTGGAGGAAGTGGGGGAGCCACAATCAGCCCACAAAAGAGGCAGCCAGCTCCATGATCTTGAAATTGGCTGGCTGCCTCCTCCAGTTGGGAAGACCCCTATCTATTAGGTATCTGGCCGCAGCTTAATTTTTTAATGAAGACTGAGGCAAAGTAGCTGTTGAGTCCCTTTGGTTTCTTCGTATCTTCGGTTAGGACCACGGCAGACATAATATGGCCTGCGGGCCAGATCCAGCCCACGACAAGTAGGGATGTGCATATCTTTAAAAAAAATTATCCATTTACCCATCTCTAATAATATCATTTAAATCGTTAACTGATAACACAGCAGCTCAGACGTAGCTGCTGCTGGGAGATATTCCCTGGGCCCTTTGATGGAGAGGGAGGGGAGAACAGTGGGGTGTCAAGCCCAGCCAGGCAACACAGCTCAGGCAAAGCCTGGTGCTGAATAGGAGAGAGCACCTGTGCACAAACAGCTAATTGCTTAACTGATTAGGCTGCCCACCATTTTCTTCTTTAGCCTCATACTCTATGGGTACTATTCCTACCTTACCCCTCTCCCTCCCTCCCACTGCCAACATCTCCACTGCCACCACCAGACCTGGCCTCACTGCCCAGGCACCTGGGCCCATTTGCCCTGTACCCACTGCTGGGGGCACCAGAGTGGGCAGGCAAGGTCTCCCTGGAATGGATGACATAGGGCAGGACAGGCAGACAGGGTCAGGACTGGGACTGCAGGGTTGTGACAGCACTGGGCTGGATCCTGGGGCAGAGCTGCAATCCACTCCCCACATGTCCTAGCAGCGGGCACCAGTTCTTCAGGTGAGGACATAGGAAGTGTATTGTGGCTCTGCCCCAGGCTCCAGCCCCACGCTGTCACTGTCCCATGATCCCAGCCCCAGCCCTGTCTGCCATTCTGCTCCTGGACCCTGCTCCCAACTCGCGCATCCACCCACCTGCGGTCCCACGCCACCTGCACAGCTAAGTGTGACCAGCCCACAGGCGTCCCAGTCTGGTCTCCATGGAGGCCCCCACCCACCCACCTGCTCCATCCAGTGTCCCCCAGGGCCAGACAGGATGAGTTGCTCCCTCCCACTCCCTTGTGCTAGATCGTAACAGCTCATCAGAACTCCTTAAGTGGCCCTCCAACCCAAATAATTGCCCACCCCTGCGTTAGGTGCTCCCCCTGGCTTGTTAACAGAGGACCTGCAATTTCCCAGCTCCTCCTTTCCTGGCCAACATACTTACAAAACCTCTTCTTGTTCTCTACCTCCTTTGCCAGGTGCAGTTCATTCTTTATCTTTATCTTCCTGATTTTGTCCTTACAGGTTTTGATATTTCTTGGTATGCATCCCTGGTGTCCTGCCCATTCTTCCATTGCCTGTATGCTTTCCTTTTGCATTTGATGCACCAAAAGTTCCTTGTGCAGCTACACTAGTCTCTTACCAGCCTTCTTGTGTTTCCATCATGTTGGGACAGTTTCTTGTTAGGCTTTCAGTACTGTGCCCCTCAGAAGCTCCCCAGGCCTCCTGGGCACTTTTATCCTTCCACCTATTCTCCTTGAGTTGGATGAAACCTGCTTTTTGAAATGTAGCATCCTAATTTTGCTGACCTCATGCTTTCCCCATCTCAGTATCTGGAATTCTAACATATTGTGATCACTTCCCTCCCAAGTTATACATCACCTTTATATCCTCCACCAGTTCTTCCCTGTTGGTCAGGACAAGATCCAAGACAGATAATCCACTAGTTGTATCCTCCACTTTCTGGAAGAGAAAGTTGTCTTTCACACAATTTAGGCTTGCCTTTTTATATTTGGCCACAATATTCTTCTAAAAGATGTCCAGAAAACCCAAGTCTCCCACCAGTACCATCTCATAGCTTTTGTAGAGCTACTCTTCAAGAAGACAATAAAGCTAATCTACCTCTTGCCATCTTCTTCCTTCTGAACCAGAGAAGGAGTGTAGGCACCTTTGACACAAAAGACAACACCACCACCTTTCATCCCAACTCATCCTTCTTAAAACACAGAATGACCCTTGATATTCACATTCCAGTCAAAAGATCTGTCCCACTAGGTCTCAGTGATGCCCGTCTGTGCTGAGCGATTAAAAGTGCCTCGGCACAACCGAGTTCTCAACACAATGCGAGTGTTCGATTGCAAGGCATTCCCCTGTAAGGCAGGAAAAACCTTTGGTGCAATGATCAGTCCCGCCAAAGCTTGCATCTGCACTATTTGCAGGCATTCTTTTGATTGGCTTAACGTAAATTATTCATACGTGGCGGCTGGCAATTGGCTCGCTAGCCGTATAAAAGGGCAAGTTTCCGCCTAAGTTGGAGAGAACTCTGCATGCACATCGGAAGCAACTTTCACGTGCATCTCGGAGCGGACTTGAAGGTCTGATCAACCACC
>JAGPOW010002067.1:11489111-11499318 GCA_030014935.1 Caiman crocodilus
ACGTACCCCGTGCCCTGCATGCTCAGACAACATCGGTGTCCCACCCGGTTTCTACTTTTCTGTTTTCTACTTGTTTCTGCAACTTTATGGAGCGTGCCTACGCTGTACCACAGTTTGTAAGTAAAGTTCTTTTTGAATTCAACTGACAAGCTTTTCGTGCCTAATTCCACTCCATCGGCAGCCCCATCCGGCCCCCACAATGCCGATCAGATTGTAGTTCTTTTCACAGACTGCAGCTTCAACTCCTCTTGTTTATTCCCCAGGCTTCTCACATGTATACATGCATCAGATACATTTTGCATTTTGACCTCCTCACTTCCTTTTTGTGCCACTTGTTGCAGTCCTGTAACACGAGCCCTTTTCCAGAGTTGAATTGCTTCAAGTCCTTTCCCATCTGGACTGCATGCTTTGCTGCTGAGGGTTTGGTCACCATCCCCTGTGAAACCTAGCTGAAAGCCCTCCTTCTTGCTTGGCCAGGTGATGCTCACAGATGCTTGACTCTATTCTTATTAGATAGACCCCATCTCTTGATAATAGTCCTCCTCCCAAGAACAACTGCCTGTTGTAGAAGCCAGAGCCTTTATGTTGAAACCACCTTTTCAGCCACATGTTGGCTTTCAGAATATGATGGTCTCTGCCTGGACCCCTGCCTTCCACAGGAAGGATCAATGTAAACACCACTTGTGCTCCAAGCTCCTTAATCTTCCTGATGCCCATGCAGTTATAGCTACTGTTCCCGTTACCTACTGCTGGTTTCTTAACCCTCTTTTTCAGCTTCCTATAACTGTCTGACCTCCCAGCAACCTTATTAAAAAAAATTTACTGAATTTTGTGCAGGCTCAAGGTCTCAGCTGGAGCGCGCTGAAGAATGGAGTTATATTTATATATACAGTGTACAGCACAAGCAGCAGGTCAAAGCCTGCCTTGCCCAGTACACCTCATCCAAACCTGGTAGTCCCTGCACTCAGGGGATTATTCAATTTGTGACCCATGCTCTTGGCCCTGCCTAACATTACCAACTTTAAACCAAAGGGCAATGATTGTGCTGGTAACTAGTTAAAATTAGGCTGAGACTCAATCAGGCTACATATAATGGATTTTAGCTTCATGCAGCAAGACTGAAACCAAGTCTGGCAGCAAGATGCTAGTAATTTAGGAGTTCAGAGCCCTGTACCCCTATTATGATTCACCCCAAGGGCAGGCAATGTCCCTTCCAGTCATCAGCCTTCCTAGAAAATGGTTGCAAAGTCTACTTTGCGGCTTTTCTGTTGGAAAGGATAATGCCAATGAAAGTGGCAAGGGGACAAAGGTTTGTAAGCTTTATTTCCACACTCATACCTTAACCTTTGTACTTTGTTCGATCAGGTCACCAATTCCCATCAGATACCAGCTCAGCAAACAGTACGTGACCTCTGAGGGCTGCAGAGACATTTAATCAAGCTGTATACACCATAAGACAAGTGCACCTCTTTTTTACAAGGGGGAAGTGAAGCTAAAGTTAAGTGACTTGCCCAAGTCCATCTAGAAAGCCTGCAATTAATAGACTAGAGTCTACTCCAATTGCATATAGAAGCAGTGCATGATTGCCTTCACATTGCCCCTTGAGTTCCAGCCAGAAGGCCAAGATCACAGGCCACTACTTGAATTCAGTTTGCTCTAGTGCTAGTTCCAATATTTTAAAATTCAGATTCTAAAAATAAGAATCCTCCATCCAAATCATCTTAAAGTTCAGGCTTATGGTCCTTGGGAAAAGCTAGCCTTTCAGAAGACACCTCAGCACACCAGAGCTGGTGCTCACGCAGATAAGGGAAAAGCAGCTGTGATCTGTCCTAAGAAGGTTGCTCCTGCATTGCTTCCAATTCTTAAAAGAAGCAGAGCCAAAAAAGGCAAGAAATTTCCTCAGGGAAAAGCAAAAGCAAATGCAACAACAGGTAAGAGCAAGGACAAACTAAAATGTGGTTGCATCCTACTGCTACTACCAAACTAATAAATACTCTCTTCTTTATAGGGAACCTAATTGACTAGTGGGAGGTGCATAAGATTACCAGACACTGACTCATCACCTCTTTGCCACAGTTTTGAAATTGGTGCAGCATAGAACTGTTAACTACAGGACATGTGAAATGTGCTGAAAATGGTGTTTTAGATCTAAAATTTCCTTTAAAAATTAGTAATTCTCCCAAAAAGAATGTGCCTTCTGTGTTTCTTTGCAATTGCTTGCCATTTAGCATTCTCCTAACCCCATTCAGAGATGTGAGGGAGTGCTTTATTTTTCTGTGGGAAATTTTCCATTTCTAAAAATTCATTGTTTCATGAAGTTCATTAGTAACAATGAATGGATGCCAATACAATATTAGGCAAGCTTAGCAGTTTCAAAGATGTAATTGATGTTTTTCAAGTGATTATGCCCAGGAAGTGTGTAACAGTACATAAATGTCTTATTGATTTGTAAACAGGAGGGCAAATACACTTGCATAATAAGCCAAACCAAAAATCAAGTTATGAACTCACCTAATTGGCTGCGCAGGTCAAATAAAATCCAAAGCATGGCATATCATGCAGTTCTTTGGGTGTGCTAAAATTAGTGTGTCAATAGTTTTTCTTAAATTTAAACAAACAATATCATAGAAGCACATGCTATTCTGTATTGTCTTTACATTGTTACAAGTATTCCAATAAAAATAATTTCTTTCCACATGAAACTTTGAATTTGTTTGAATATAACATTTAAAACAACATTAAGTGTGCTGTACTTAATTTTTTTCCTAATCAAATATTTCAGTTCAAATACTTGTTAATTTTGTCTCAACAGCCACATGGGATCTATTTAGTAAACAAAACTAAAAAAAGTAAGTCAAATAAACATGCTAAATCAGATCACGCCCTATTTAGGGCATTAGAGAATTTTCTGGGAAATTTTCCAATTCAAAATTTTCCAGAAAACCCACATCTCTGACCCCATTTCATAATTTCTCTCTAAAAAGGACACAAATCCCTCTGGTTTAAATCATACTTAGACATGAGTACTGGAGAAAAGCACTTCAATTAGGAAATGCTGACTTTTCAAAGTATAATTGTGATAAATTTAAAATAGATTAAAAATGCCTCCATAGTTTTCATCGTAGTCTCAGGCTTTCACTGGTCCAAATTTTGAATTTATTCATGAAGCAGAGACATTTGAAAATAAGGAGTTAAAATAATCTGATAATCACACACAGATTGATTTAGACAATGCTACTGAATAAAAGGCATAAACTAAGGTTAGCTTCTCAGAACGATTCAACTTATATTTAAGAGCTCTATGTCCTATATAAGCAAAAATAACAAGGTCAATTAGCTTCAGAAAAAAACAAGAGATGGTGTAACTCCACTCCACTCTGCTTAGAAATAATTCTAGTCTGGCAAGGTCTCACCTATTCTCCTGTGACCTCTGTAGACAGTAGCTAGCTACTTATGCAGCTTCCCTTTCCTTTTGTGTGTCCTTGTGACAAGGTATTTAATAGAGCTCAGAAATTTGTTAGAATCTGACAAGCCATGAGTATTTCTGCTATGGCCTCAAACCTGCAATCTCTGAGCTAACAACCCTATGCCTTTGCACCTGCACCACCTCAGCCCCCAGGCCCTAAACAGAGAGGCAGAGACTGTGGAACTGGAGTGCAAGGCATAGGAGGAGGAAGTTGGTGAGGTGACTGCCTGATCAAGAAACCAAGGGCACTGACAACTATAAACAAGTGACAGACAGTGGCCTCAAGAATGAATTCTCTAGCAAAATGAAATCTAAAATTCTAAACTTCAAGAATACATTCTTCTCCCAAAATAACAATCCATCCAAAACTGCAGCCAATTATCCCAGTACAGTCAAGAATCATGCATTGTTTACACTATCAATTCACAATGACATCATTGTGGCAAATATTCTGATTTCATTGTTACAAAAAGGGTCTTCAAGTCAGGGTCTTCTTGGCGTTTCTTCTGCCACTGTATGGCTTTGGATTGTTGCTTAGATTCTGTACCCATCTTCCCATCCATTGGGGAAGACTTGTAGGAAGGGAGGTCCACAAGCCTTCTAGGTGAGGGAAATGAAGTAGGAGGAATTAAGTGATTAGAGCTAAATTCTTAAAGCCCAGGACTCATCTACACATAGAACTATTCCTCCAATAACAACATGTGTGGGCACACATTCCAAAGTAGAGTGCCTCATTCCTACTTAAATTTAGTCCACTTTATGGAGTAAATTAATCTGGATTTAAAGTTTTTAAAAATTTTAAGTTAAAAAAAAAAAAAGGGGGGGGAAGAAAGCAGCAGATTTACATTCCAGGCACATTCATAAGCATATCTCCAGGAAGATCTGGAAAACAAAATTGCTTAAAGTTTTAGCTTTTTCACAGACAAGGGAATGGTAGCCCCTAGTCAAATGTCAAAAAGCCCCTAGAGAGGATGAGCTGTTGTTACTGATATTAAACAGATCTTCAGTTTTCTTATACAAACTTACCTTGGTACTTCACACTAAACTAAAGTCTACTTTTCAGATATCTTCATTCAGATCACACTTCACAAAATACCACAGAGAAGAGAAAAAATTTAAGGAAAAAAAAATTAACACATAATGTTCAGTCTTTCCTTAGAACAAGGCAAACAACTGGGAGGCTTTCGAGACTACAAGGGTCTGAACCCTGTCAAAGCACTGTTTCAGCATAATCACATTCTGTCATCAGTTAGTTAACTTTACTTCATAATTCAGATTATATTTAGTATTAAATTAGTTAATACTTTGGACATAAAAGATGTCCTCTACAGCAAGATTTTAAGCAGTGAGGCATATTGGGCATCTATACGCACGCTTTTTTTCCTGTGATGCACCAGAGACCCACCACTTCAGAGCAGACTCATTAATCACGTCTGCTCTGCACGCAAGCTGAGGCACGCTACACTGTGCCACATGCAGTTGCCTAAGCGGTGAAATGCTCATCAGCGCATAGAAAATGGTGGCAGCACACTTGAACTAAAACACCTCCAAAGTGTTTTAGTTCAAAAGCGCGCCACCAACATTTTCTCAGGGCTGGGCACTTTTCAATGGGTAAAAATGCCCATTACAACTGAACAATTACACCTCTCTAAACAAGAAGAACATGTCTCTGCAGGTAAGAAAGTCCATCAGCTTGATCTGTCAATTTTCAAGGTACAATTTGATCAGGAGGAAGTTTGCTCTGTGACAAAAGAAAACGTGCATTATGAGAACATTCATCCTTATTTTGTACTGGCTGGAACTGGCCACTGTAGGAGACAGGAAGCCTATCTATTTTTTATCTAAAGTCATGAGAAGTTAGCACTTCTAAACTCAAGTTAGACAGAACAGTTTGGGGAGTTACCCTGTCCTTTTGCACACACACACACCCCCACCCTCCAGAGGTGGGCAAAACATGGCCTGTGGGCCAGATGCAGCCTGCCAGGCTATTCTATCTGGCCTGCGGGGCCCCAAAAAATTTTAGAAAATTTATATTTACGTGCCTCTAGCTGACTGTCATGCAGCCCTCAATGGCTTGCCAAAACTCAGTAAGCGGCCCTCCACCCGACATAACTGCCTGCCCCTGACATGGAAGGTACCAGGAAGTGAAGAGACAACTGTACTGTTTCAGTGTCCAGCCCTCTAACTGGTCTTTTGATACACAGAATGCCAAGTTAAAGTCATTATTGCCTTGACAATGGGAAGCTTCTATTGAGCCAGATGTGTCCAGCAGATGCCAAGCGGGGCAGTGACAGACAGTACAAATGAGGTGTATAAAGCACTTGGAGGGTGACAAGTCTCACAATATACACAGCTGTGACAAATATATTATTCAGCACTTCACAATGGAAACGTTGGGGGAGGGGCAGGAAGGGTAATAGCATTTAAGAACCTCATCTTCAAAGCTTTTCAGAGGACTCAACTCGGATAGTAAACTGAGGGCCTCAAAACAATACCCTTGCATGAGGAACTGTCAACACCTCACAGCTTAGAAAAGACCCTAGAATACTAGAAACCTTTGGTTCCCAACCTTTGTTAGTCCACAGGCAAGAGTACTGAGCAAGTAACACATTGTGGGCAACAGCATATGCTCTATTCTTTCTTTTACTTTAAAAAAAAAAAAGAGTTCTGTGTCTGTAAGCAGAATCAAAAGGTTCGCAGGTAACACGCTACCTGTGTGCCATACATCAGAGGCACTACTGCCATAAAAAACCTTTATCCTAAAGAACCTCAGGATTCTTTCAAACAAATATATCCAGAAATAACTTCCTCCACCAGTGAAGTACAGCCACCCCTGAAGTAGCACACCTAACCGTAGTGCACAGCAGCTTGGGACATGTGGAATTCAAGCCACTGAAAACTGAAGGGAAAATTTAGGAGGCTGCAAATACAGTCACTGCTTGGGCAGCAATTTGGCCAGAATACTGGTATTAATATATCTATCCCTCTTGCAAAAAAGTGTCTATAGTCTTTGCCAACTAGAGTCTGGACTTCTATTTTACCTGAAACTCAGACCTGCCAGCACACAATGCCTTACAGCATAATTCTTTAGTACTTCTTTGGACAAATGGCAAAAGAAAGCACTAGCAAATACTTATCAACATCAATTCCTAGAGCACACAGATATGCTGTATTACAGCTTCCAAATATTAAGTGGAAACCTGAATAGTGTACAAGATGTGCCAGTCACAGTGCAGAGAGAGGTAGGCACAGGCAGCACAGGAGAGGGTCTTGCATGATGCTTGAAGAGGACTTGGTGGACAAACATACATTTACAGTGGCTTCAAAAGGGGAGAAGGAACTGCTGCTCAGAAGCAAACAGCAGCTATTATTCTACAATTGTTGTGTTTGCATGATCCTGTAATGATACAAGCGAGCTAGTTGGCTCAACTTTGTCCAGAGATGAAGCCGGGAGCAGTTTTACTACACTTGTATTGCACTAAACTCATGTATTTTCCTTCTTCACTCATGAAACAGCTACAAATGTATGTTTGTCTATACCCTAAAGTAGAGAGGAGGCTAGATCTGGCAAAGGTGCAAGCAGATGGAGAAGTGTTTGCAGAGGTTGATGGGAAGTGGCCACAAAGGACCAGGAGAGGAGAACAATTTTCTTTGCACAGAGGTGAAAAGATAGCATTTATATGCATCCTGGGTAAGTGCATAATTCACCAAATGGCATTAACACTGCCAAATCCAATTTGTCTATTAGTTACATTGCAACAAATCGAGTACTGCATATTAGTTAAATGCATAAACCACTTAAGTATATAACATCTTTCAGAATCATGGCTCACTTTGCAAATAAGTGTACTCTGGTAACTACATAAGATAATTGCATCTGCCTACTTTGTTCACAGTTGTATTTCCTTAAATTCCACCAAAAAGAGTGAAGGAGAAGGAACTCCCAAAAGGAAGGCTGCTATTTTCAAAGCTTCTAATAACAGGAAGATAGATAGTTTGGGGGCTGCTAACACCCTAGCACTGACAGCACCATGACAGCACAGAGTAATTACATTTTTTGGCTATGTGCCTGATCAATGTAGATGCATAGTCTTTTTTTTGGTCCTGAGGCTGTGTGCTTGAGAGCACAATGTATATGGGTAATAGTAAGTCTACAGCATCCTAAATTAAATTAGCCCAAGGCGCTCAGGAGAGCTAGTAAAATAAGTATCTAGCTGGACAGGGGCCAGTTAACTACGATCAGTATATGAGATTACGTATCTGAATAGAGGTTACAGTTACAGGATCTGTAGAAAACGATTGGCTCTATTTTCTCTAGATGCAAGACAAGGACAGAAATTCTTTGATGAAAAAAAGTGTTGAAAGGAGAGAAAAGAAAAAACAAAAACACGAATGTGAGAAAACTTTCCCTAGTAAAACCATGAGGGATCAGTCACTCAAGCATAGCAGCTAGAATCTTGCTATATCATCTTCATTATCAACATTATTAATTATTATGTACTTGTCTAATAATAATCTCCCACAAAAATGTTCAAATGCAAGGAAGTAAGAGACCCTATGACATTTTAATCATAAGCAGTGCAGATCATTTTGAAATTGGTTCAAGTGAATCCTTTAGTTTGATTAAAAACCAAAACACTAAAGCCCACTGAGGAATCTAAACTCTCAGACATAACTAGTTTTAGCCATTTACATTAGAAAAGTAGCTGATATTGCTGCCAGATCACAAATTTTGTCAACAGAATTCACCACTGTTCAAGCAGTCCTTGCCCATAATAATGCACTGGAATATTAGAAATTTGACAAAACCTATCACTAGCTGCTGTACTAATCAGTCTCATTACAGCAAGACCACTGTTGCTCGGTCTTGAGCAATTTCCAGAAATAAGGCAGGTATAAGAAAGTCAGGCACTGTTTGTACCTTGTTAATGGATTACCATGGTTAGAAAACTAAATACATATCTAGTGCACTGTTGCCTCTGACCCAAATGGTTCAGTTTCACAGTGAACACATTCCTCTTTCCTATTTACAGAGAAAGATAAAAAACAAATGAGTCATCACGTGATCAGTCAGAAAGCTGGTAGTGCTTCTAGTGTCTAAGCAGTTCTTCTCACACCAATACACCACTAAATCAGGCCAAATTAATTATTCCTTCCTACCGCTCTCAGAAATAAGCAAGTATTCTAATGGTCTAAAAGGAACAAACAGGTTAGTGATTTGCCAAAGGCCGTACAGCAAATGTGTCAGAGCAGGAACTGAAATACAGGATTACAGTTTTGAGCCTCTGGTAACTTTGGACAATCCCACAGAAGACCAAAACTCAGATCTAACCCCACTGTTTGAAAGTAAACGAGCAAAGAGGAACATGGAAGAAATATGCTCCTGGGCACTTGTGTTGCTAAACAGATTCTGACAAGTGGGGGATGTTTTATTTTTTAGGCTCAACAATTTCAAACCTAAACTTCTTTATTTTTATCAGACTTAGATGTCACCAGCAGGTGAATCAGTGAGAGTGAGTTCAACTCCAACAGCAGTGGGTATAGTTCTTGTCATCCATTTGCATCACCACAAGAGGACAAAAGCCCTCAGTGGTGTTATTGGTATTTATTTCTGTCTGACAGCTGCATCTTAGTCATTCTCAGAATCTGCTTCAATTAAGTGCAAATCTCAGCCAAGTCCCTGAAGAAAAAAAGAAAGCGCACTCGGGTCTCCATTTGAATTCGTTTTGTGCAAATTCACTTATATGCGACAACTTTATTGATACCAGAAATTTGCTTTGTGAGAAAAATCCAATGTGAAGTCAGCTGGCAATGAGCAGTCCCAGCCTGCAGAGCTGGAAGGAAGCAGAAGGAAGGAAGGGAGACGGGGCACCATGTGCATGTAAAAAAACAAAAGAAACAAAAATGTATCCGCCTACTGTGGACATTGGAAGTACATGCACATGGCTCCTAGTCTTGAGGGCAGCTCCAGCAGGTAAGTGGGGAAGAGGGGGATTTAGGCCCCTGTAGGGAGTGAGCTGGGCAGGCTTGAGGTTGCTGTCCAGCTTGGGGGTGCTTGGGGCTGCTTGCAGCATGGGGTAAGCACCTTCTCCACACAGCCCCATTGTGGCGGGAGGCAAGCAAGCGGCTGGATGCTTCGCATGGCTCTGTGCCGCTCCACCTGGCTCTGGGCTGTTGCTGCTCCGCCCCATGCCACAGGGCCCCCCAAAGTGCGGCCCAGGGCGCTCAGTCTGACTCCCACCTCCCTGGGGACAGCCCCGGTGATTACTGTTTGAATTTGTTATGTTTTGGGGGAGCAGTAGAGTGAGGCTGGTACGTATCCCTATTAATTATATGTAATAATGGATTTGCTTTATGCAAGGTATTTTTGGAATGCAACCCTAGCATAAAGAAAGACCCAAATGTACCAACTGGAGCTGACAAAAGTATTGTTTCTTATTTTTTGCTTTTAGTCCACACTATTTTATCATCTTCCATCATGGAAGAAGTGAAGGGGTCAGTGATTCACTAGATGAGGACTTGGCTTCTGCTCTTCCTTCACTTTGAGTTGCGATGGACTAAGTCCACCCTTACACCTTCCTACCCCCTTGTTCAAAGCCTTGATAATCTTAGCATAGGAAATCACCATATTTTCCCCAAAGAGAAATCACTGCAACAACTCCCTCTCCCTCCCCCAACATTTAGAAATTCCTAATAATCTTCTCCCATGGAACACACTTCCTTATTTGTCAGTTCTGCAAT
>JAGPOW010002067.1:11499762-11519923 GCA_030014935.1 Caiman crocodilus
GGCTGTCTTTTAACATATTCATGCTAATATAAGAGCTCTGTATGGACAGCAGTAATGACAGTCATCGTAACAGCTACAGTCAAGCACCCGCACAATAAGAGGAGGCTTGGGCGGCAATTTTGGTGGCAGGTAAAAAAAAAAAGTTAGACTTCTGATTTTACCGGCAGGCCAACTGGAGTTCTTTAAACAATAATGAACTATGAGTAGGCCATGCATGACCACCAGTGAGGCTGGCCAATTCCTCATGTTTGGAATAAAAAAAAATGGGGAAACAGGGCCCCTCTACACATGCAGCTACAGACACAACTGGATCTAATGCAGGATCCACACCATTACTGCCTCCTGCCATGTGTATCTCACATTAGATCCCATCGCACCTTATTGCTGGTATAGCGGCAACTGGATCCTGGGCTCCTCCCACATCAGTACAAAGCAGGTTTCCATGGTTGGGAGCCTGCTTTGCTGATGGGGTTCCCAGCTGCAGGGACCCCACACAGCTGGGACTGAGAGTCCTAGGTCTGATGGGGCTCTCAGTACAGTTGCATGTGGGGTGCAGCCGGGACTAAGAGCCCTGTCAGCTGCAGCCGTGGTGCCCCACAGCTGGGGGGTCATAACGGCGGGGAGATCAGGGGAGCTACAGTCTCCCAGCTGCTACCTGGAGCACCCCGCACCCCGGGGACCACACCGGCTGCACCGTGCTGTGCTGCGCTGCGCTGCCCGGCAGCTGGCAGGGCCTGCGCCAAAGCTGGAGAGAAACCAGCTATAAAGTCATTACACGTGTTCGAGCAATCACAGCGAAGGCGCAGAGGAGCCGGCCGGCCGGACACGGCCAGCTCCAGGCCGAAGGGCAGGGCAAGGGAAGCGCTGGGACCAGGCCCGAGGCCCGGCACAGCCGGCAGCGCCGGGCCGAGCCTGCTGCAAAGGCACCGGGCGCAGCACTGGGGCCCCCGCCGGGACAGTCGGAGCCGATCACGGAGCGGCTACACGGCACCCGGCCGCGCCGGCTCCTGGAAGCGCGGCAGCGGCAGCCCCCACTTCGCGCCCGCGCCCAACCCCACCCCGGCCCCAGCTCCGGCCCCCCTGAGCCACCGCAGCACTTACCGCTGATAGCTCAAGCGCCGCCACCCCCAGCCCGGCCGGAAGAGGCGGGACACGCGCTAGTCACCGCCGCGATTAGTTATCGCGAAGGAGAGGAGTCGCAGCGACCTCGTGAGTAAATAAAATGGCTGCGGCGACGAGGCCTCCCATTGGTAGCTGGAGCCGTGACGCAACAGAACCGGGTCCTGAGGATGACCCCGGGCCGTAGAGCCTCATCCACATACCAGTGTACGTGCTCCCTCGGCGCGCGCCACCCCCGCCCGCCCGCTGGGGGGCGGAGCTCCAAGGCCCGGCCCTGCCCTGCCCTGCCCTCACACGGATCGAAACCAGTCGTTAAAGTGCCAGGACGAAGTGCGTGCGGGTCCCACTTCTCCTCTTTCTGCCCTTTACAGCCGTAGGCACATGTGGCGTTAATCCAGGGAGAAACCATTTATCCCAGAACAAAGTGACATGGCCAGGCGGACGGTTGTCTCTGTTGTCCTGGGATAAATCCTAAAAAAGGTTCCCCAGGAAATAAGAGTTGGTCAGAGTTTATCCCGGGATAACAGCATTGAATCGATGACTGAAACGCAGCAGTGCAGTCAGCTGCTCACCAACCCCTGGTTAGAAGGGTGAATGTGTCCCAACCATCCCAAGAGATTTTTTTATTCCTCGACAAACACAGGGACGACTTGGACACGGACCAGGATTCGCTTTTTAACTATTTGGTACATGCACTGCCTGAGTGACACCAGCGGGGTTCTGTGGTATTTCTTATTCTGGGTTACGTGTTGCTTCCCCAGGACCAAGTTGCTGCTCTGACGAGCTGCATGAAAAACCCTGTGAACACAGGCTGATTGGAGCACCTACCCTGGGCACGGGAACAGCATGCCTGCCTGCCACAGTTTTCCCTCCAAGTTAGTTAACCCTCCAAGAGTGTCCTGTGCCCTCCAAGTCCAGTTCAAAACCTAAAACTAAGGAAAGCTGGAGAAAGGAATCATCAAAGGTAGGCTGAGCAAATCTTCCACTTCTTCTGCTGTCTATCATAAAACAAAAGTAAAGCACTAATCTGATTTGTGCAGCTCAGTTCTGAGACACTGCCAGTCACCCTGTAATGGTGAGACAGGGTGATGGTCTGCCCTTCTGCAAGTAGGAAGAGCAAGCTGCACAGTGTCCCTTTTGGTAGGGAAGAGATAGGACTTAAAAGTTCTGGAAAGTTTCCTGGCAGATAGGAGTGTCATTGGAAATGGGACTGGCACACTCCCCATGCCTCATGCCCTCATACATTAGATACAGAAACAGCTTCATTCCATTTCTTAGGAGTTCACAGATCAAGAATGCTATAAATGTCAATGTGGTTGACATTTAAAGCATTGAGCAAATAAATGCCAGCTCCTTGGTATAATGATCTGAAGTTAAGGATTTTAAATAAAGTTGATTTGTGAATTTCTAAATAAAAAAAGCCTTTTTTATTTAGAAATAAATAAATAAATATAAAAAAAAATAAATCAGCGCTTCATAATAATGATGCCCAGTGAAACCCACGCATCCACTCAAAACAGATTATCCAATCACATTTCCTCTAAATTTTCACTAGAAGAAAAATGTTCATTTGCAGCCCTTGTAGTAAAGGTAACCTTCCAAGCAGGAGCCAATAGTAAGTGACAATGAGTAGTTGCTGTTACACAGGAGCTGTACAGAGGGCCACCAGAATAAACAGGCAGACTCTCCTTTCACTGCTCACTCCCCTCCTGGGCCTATCATCTTATCATTCATTGCCAGTAGGGCTGTGTGAAATTTCACTGATTGTTTCATTTTGACACTTTCGACTTTTTTCAAGCTCAAAACAGTAAAATTGAAACAAAAGTCTTCAAAACAACCTTGAAACAAAATGAGGGCACTTGAAATGTTTCAAGTTTCGAAGATAGGCTTGCTTGCAGGGAAACGGAAACTGGGGAGCAGGAAGGGAAAGAGGGAAGGACTGCTCTGATATTGACTGTGTAGCTGACCAGTGACTGTGATCCTTCCCTGAGGTCCCTTCCAATCCCACTGTTCTGGGGGAGGGACAGAAAAACAGCTGCACCTTAACACACATGCACAAGCGGCTTGAGGTGCACTTTCCCAGAAGCCCCTGCACTGATCTCCTTGAAACTTGGCAGGCTTCATGCCCTCAGCAGGGGCTACCATGCCTGCAGTTTTCACCCTGCTGTGCCTTAACACACACACGTGATGCAAGTTTTGCTTTCAAGACATTGAGGTGCAGTTTCCCAGAAATCCCTGTACCTAGCTCCTTGAAACTTGGCAGGCTTCAAAAGAGGCTACCATCCCTGCAGGTTTCATCCAAATCAGGCCAGAAATGACAAAGGCTGTTTGAGCCTTCCCCATTATAGCCAATGGGCAAAACGTCAAAACAGCGTCAAAACAGCGAAACAATTTCAACAAAACAAAGTGGAACAGTACCTTGAAAACGAAATGAAACAGCAAAATGGAAGTCAAAATGAAATGGTGCAGTTTTGCACAGCTCTGCCAGTAAGTACTCTGGCAGCAGAGTTTGGTGCACACTGCCATCTGGTTGCCCTTACTGATTAGATTACTTGAATTTTGCTAATTGGGTCAACGTTTATGAACTAAAAAGGCTACTAAATGTCTGAAAGCACTGGGCCTGGATGACATCCATCCCGAACAATTCACTCATGTTAATTCAACTGTCTTAGACTGGCTATGTCATTCTATGACTAACTGCCTGTGACAGCCAGAACCAGAGGGATTAATAAGCAATAATACGTGCTTCTTGGAGGCATTTGGTATTTTGCCTAAACAGGTAATATTAGTTAATAATAAGCTTGTAAGTTTGTAAAATGCAAATGTAACTTGTCTGTCATAAGTTTAACCACAATGATACATTAACTGTTCATGGAACTGACTGGGCCCCATAGGCAAAGCTGTAGCTGTGAGATTAGCTGACCTAATGGTTTTTTGCTCAGGGTTCAGCCTTAGCGATAAAAACTGGATCTAACTGTTTGGCACACCCAACACATTCCAAGAAAGCATATCCCAAGAAAGCATATTCAAATGAAGCCCAAAAGGGGTTGGGATTTAGGCAGAGCGACATTCAAACCTAAAGGTGCTGCATCATAATTTGCTTATTGGATAAACCCAAGTCTGAGCAGTAACCTTTTATGATAATTTTAACACCTTTCAATCCCATAGGGTAACAGCTATAGGGCAACATTGTGAGTGGCCCTGAGGCCAACAGATTAACATAAGGAGGATTGAATCCTGATCAAGGGACCTTCCCAGGTAATCCCTCTGACAGTGTCAATCATCTGGGACACCTGACTTTGCTGGAATCACTTGCACGCACCTGGCATTGAGGGACTATCGATAAGTTGCCAACCCGTGTCTATTTGTTGTTTTGAACAGCCTAGTGTGGCTAATCCCCTTGCAGTGCCCAGTTGGCCTGCAATAGATTGATCTATCTATCTATCTGTTGTTATTATTTACTATTAGCTCTTTTATACTGCATTATTTGCTTATTGCATTTATCTTTCTTTTAACTGGTGTGTGTGGGTAAGCTATAATAAATTTGCTTTTATTTCTCTCCCAAATTTGCGTCCTTGATGCGAAACTGAATCAAACAGCCCAGTTGGCCTGTGATAAAATTGATACACTCACAGTGCCCAGCTGGCCTGTGACAATGACCCTCTTGTCAGATCTGTGGTTTGTGTAAGAGGCGAAAAAGGTCACCACTCTCAGGACTGCAGATGAGCCTTGTGGCTATCAGCCAGTTTTTCTGTGCTCCACTATGTTCAAAACTTGGAACATACCATATTTCCTCCATAAGAAAATGAGGTCCATCTATCCCCACATTTAGCATGGGGGGGTGGAGGTGTAGCCACTGGGCATCGAACATCCTACCCTGGGCTTCCTTGCCCCGAGGATTTGCAGATATCCGGCTGGCCATTGCAGGTAGCCTTGGGGCAGGTCTCTCTCCACACCGTGGTCTGCCCCTTTCTCACCTGCCACGACTTTGATCTTCCAGTGGGTGGGGCTTCCGACCGGGCGGTTGCCCTCTTCGGCTACCTGCAGTAGAAATCTTCTGCAAGGCTCCTCCACCCCTTCCACCTCGCCCTTACCCTACCCAGCGGTTCTTGGTGTTCCTGTTGCTGTTCTCTCTGGCACGCCACCGATGTAGTCGCCTTCCCCTCCCCCTACCACTGCGCCTCAGCCCCTTCCAACCCGAAGTAACACAAACAAAAGAAACTCTACCAAACTTAAATACGGCTAGTCACCTAACAGGGCCTCTACCCCTCAATCAAGTCACTACATGTGACTCCGCTTGCTAGCCCTCACTCTCCGGGCCAACTACCCACCACTCCTTGCCCTGCTCCCCCAGGTGTGGCACTCTCTCTGGGTTCTCCCCACCGTAGATCCCTCTCTCTGGATCCACACTGTCCTGCCGGTCCTTCTCCGGGTCGTCCCAGGGCTGCACTCTCCCTCCTGGATCCACCCCCTGCTGCAGTCCTCTCTCTGGGTCTTCTCTGGGCCAAGTGGCCCTCCACGCATCCGCGGCTCATTCCCCGCTTTTCCTCGGCTCACCCACTGTAGCCGTGTTGTCCTCTGGGCTCTCTCTCTCCTCTGGGGTGCACACCTGCAGTCGGTTCTGGCGTTCTGCGCCCTCCGGGCTCTCTTTCCCATCCGGGGCGCACGCCAGCAGTCAGGTCCAGCATTCTGTGCCTCCAGCAGCCTCTGGCCCAGCCTACTCCCAGCAGCCGCATGTTCCCCGTGCTCCTTGCTGCAGCTGTCCCTTTTATCTCCGTCGGCTGGCGGTCTCTGCTGATGTCACCCGCCATCCCCAGGTGATTTAACTCTTTGCCCTGGCTGCATGCAGGCTTCTCTGGCGATTCTGCGGTAAGTAACTTACATTTTTTCTTTTCTTTTCTTTTCTTTTCACTTTATTACCCATTTCTGCCTCCGCGGCTCCTTCCGGGAGCTCCGGAGTTCCCTCGGGACTTTTCCCCCTGTGACAGGAGGGAACACCCCTTGCCTTACAATTGAGCATGAGGAGGAGGGAAGTGGGGGGGTGTTGGGCTGGTACAGCAGTCCTGGCTCCATGTCACTGCTCCAGGGCTGGGCTGGAGCCATGCTCCATGCCATGGGTTGCAGCAGGGATGGAGCATGCTGGTGTGGAGAAAAGGAAAGCAGAGCGGGGTAAGGGGCAGATGTGAGGGGGAGAGACTTCTGGGGGGGAAGATGGGAGAAAGAACCAGAGACCTGAGGCTGTGGGTGGCAGAAGCAACATGGAGAGAGGAGGAGGGGGGAAAAAGGGAAGGGGGAATTGGGCAACCTGAGGCTGGGGTGGGTGGAGGGGAAGAAAGGCTGGCACCATGGGGGGGTAGGTGGCCCCCTTTCTCACTGCTTACCCCACTACCACCACACTGCCTACCCCAATGTTGCCACCCCTTCCTGCACCTTTACTGTCCCCTGCCTGCCCTACCTACAAGCTCCCCCTACTGCCTCCCCCACTATCTATCCCCCCACCACCTGCCCCATTACTGCCCCCCTCATCACCTCTCCCCCTACCACCTTCAGTAATGGGGGGATGAATTTAAAATGATCCTCCAATAATTATATTCCATACATGGAACAATATAATAAATATATGTATTTTCTATATATAGAATCTAATTATTGGGGGATCATCTTACATTCAGGGACATTTTGTCTTCAAGTAAATATAGTATCTTCCCTGGAAGAATTAAACTAATAGCAAAAAAAATGTTGAAAAAAACAGACTGGCTTCAACACATGCTGCTACAAATTACATAGAACCAGCCCCTGAAGCAAATAAAAAATGCAGGGCAATGTTCCTTGATCTTACCACCGATCATAATGCAGTATGGCACCACAATTTGGTACTGAAACTCCAGTGTCAATCACAGCTTGTTTGCTTCATAATGGGCATTCTGTCCAGTTAGATGTTCCTGTAATCTGTTCACTGGTTAATGGAGTCTCATGCACACACTGAAGAAAAGCACTCTGCAACATGCTGTGTTTGCTCCTGTCTTATTCAGTTCATATATTGCTAACTTACCAGAAAAAAAAATTCAAAACTTGTGTATGCTGATGATTTGGTGTTATTCTGCACAGGCAGGAGTTTTGAAACAATGAAGACAATATTCTTCTGTGACCTTGCAGTCCTGGGAAAATATTTCTTATTGACTGCACATATAGCTCAGTACACAGAAAACTGTCTCACTGTTTTCCTTGGATAATCATTGCACACCATGTCAACCTTTTGCTCACTGCTAGTGGTACGGTGTTTCTTTTTCTGCATCTCCTATATACTTGGGCATTCAGCTCAGTAACATTTAAGAATGTGCAAAAACTAATTGCAGGAAAAATAGCTGCATGAATGAATCTACTCTGTAGGCTTTGTGCTGTCTTTTGGAGGGGCCAGTCTCTCCATGCTCCAAAACATATCACTGGCCTTTCTGGATGCGCCTACTGATATCAAATTTCTGTCATGCATCTATGCACACCTAAGGAAAATGGATGCTCAGATCAATGCCTCATTAATATTTGATGCCCACTGACCAAGAATTAGTGACTACTTCCCAGTCACATTTTTAAACTCTGACTTTTTAATGATCATGTATCTGGCACCTTCTTCACAACAAGCTAAGGAATAAACTTCCTCCTCAATGGCTTAAAATATTATCTCCCATTCATCAGCAGGGCAAATAATTTTGTCTGTACTCCTGAGTACGAACAGACATCAGTGATGCATCAGCAGATGGCAAGACAAACAGAGATAATCATTCATCCTTATTCCCTCTCATTTCTAAATCACTGGATGTAATATGTCCCAGAAAAATACTGTAGATTATGCACTGGGATTGGCCATTTCAGGATTGCCTTTTCTCGGGAAAGGCTCAACTCAGCACTGCTTTAATGTGGAGCTGTTATCCAAACAGTAGCCCTGGGTCCTCCTAGAGAAGGGGTTAAACCTCAAATATATAAATCTGGGCTGGAGAAAGCATTAGGAAGAGCACTCCTGTGAACAGCCAGGCCATCTGGGGTGCATCCACACATGCAAGCATGGGCACTTGCAGCAGCTCAAATAGAAGCAGTGCAAATTTGAGTGACCGCTTTTTGCCTCAGCAGACGTTCTAGGACATGGACTTTGTTGAGAAGCAAATTGTGCTACATAGGGCAAAATAACCCTGCCTGGCTCCTTCTGGATCTGCAGCCAAGGGAGCTAGAGCCTGGGACCAGCACCTGCGCTGCTGCTGTCACCACCGCGGGAACTGGAGCCGGGGCCAGGCTGTGACACCGCCACTGCTGTGGGGGCCGGGGTGGGCTATGCTGCCTCCCTGCTGGGCCTGGGCAGGCCGGGCTGTGTTGCTGCTGCCGCGGGGGCTGGGGCTGGGGCCAGAGCAGGCTGTGCCACCTCCCTGCTGGGCCTGGGCAGGCCGGGCTGTTTCACTGCTGCCGCGGGGTTGGAGCCAGGCTGCGCCGTCACCCTGTGTATATGCTGCCACAGGGAATACACGGGTGTGGCGTATACATGGACTAATTTACAAAAATACAATTTTCTGCAGGTTATACGTGGGTACAGCTTATACACGTGGGCGGGCTATATGTGCAAAAACATGATAGGTAGTTCAGGGCTACTTGTTCTCAGGAACTACTTGGGGCCCAGCCAATTGGTACCTGGGGACTCTACCCCTTGTGCCAGCTAGACTGCTGAAGGAGCCTTGAGAGGTCCCTGCACCCTCTACCCACTGCAGCAGTCTGGCAATGGGGGCTGCTGCACACCTGCCAGACCTGGATGGGAACTGCACAGCCGGTAGAGGCATCTGCCCCTCTGGGCCACCTGCCAGTGGGCTGTGGCTACACAGCTGGCCTCTGTGCGGCACTACTGCCATGTGGGCAGCAGAGCAGGGATTGTAAGGGGACTTGGAGGGAAGGCAGGACTGGGGCTGGGCAGAGCAGGGGTCAGGGGAGCTTGGGGGGCAGGTGGAGGGATGGGGCCAGGTAGAGCAGGGGTCGGGGCCTCAGGGAGGCAGGCAGGGGATAGGGCCGGGCAGGAAAGGGCTGGGGGAACAGGCAGGGCTGGTGGGCCCCCCCGCCCCACATAGTCCTGTCCCCCTTCCTCCAGCCCCCCCAACCCCTTACCAGCACTGGAGCCCTGGTGCTGCACTGCCTGGCAGGATGTTTGTTCAGCACCAGAGCAAGGGGCCAACCATAGAGACACTGTGGCAGCCAGAGCATCTCTGTGGAGGACCCAGCCTCCAGGACTGTGCCATGCCCTGCTTTTTTAAACTTCATTTTTTTTAAAGCCCTAGATATCCAGGGGTCTAACCCCCACCGCTGGGCCCCCCCCCCAGCGCGCAAGTTTGCAGTACAAGGAACACTTTTTCATTCCCGCACGTGCCTCTTGCCCCATCGCAAAGGGGTTTGAGACGAGGCAATAGGCATGTGCACGCTCGTCTAGACACGCCCCTGGAAGCCTGTGGCAGTGCTGCCATTTAATGGAGACCCAAAGGAAGAAAAGTGGCTGCCTGCCTCTGCCTCCTTCAGGAGGCACAGGGGATAGTGAAGAAAACCCACCAACCAGTAATTCAACGCTTTGGGATGTAGACTGAGGAAGAAGACCAGTTCTGAAGACAGTCTGTGGAACCAGAGTACAGCAAAATAAAAAATGTGAGAAGAAAACCAATAGGGGGCAAGCTATAAATTATTTTCAACATCTAAAATTAATTGGAATAGAATGCCCTTTCAGTGCCCAGAAATGCAAGGAGAATGGGGATCAAGCAAAACGATCTGTAAGTCATGGAGTGTTAAAACAAACACCCTTTCCCCCATGACTTAATCAGCATTACAGATGTTTGGTGTAATGGGAGGCCATTGGCCCCATTACTGTAAAGGGTAAAGAAAAGACAGAAGGCACAACATGCCATCTTCTGGCAATATAAACTCTGTAGCAAGGAGAGCTACCCCTTAGCTACTCCTTAGCTCTATTCCAGCCCTCTGGTACCTTGCCCGTTTCCCACAACTTGGTAAATATTGCGAAGGGCTCCAAGATCCCCTCTGCCAGTTCCTTTAGTACCCTGGGATGAAGTTGATTAGGACTGGTGATGGGGATTTCTTCAAGTCAAAGGTGCTATATTTATCAGGAACAGATGTGTCAAACAAAGGAAAAATGTAAAGTAAATGGCTCCAGACCTAAGTGGATAAGTTCTGGCCTTTGTAGTGTATGGTATTGCCATTATGGAGTTTGCATTCCCTGTAAATAGGAAAACATTACATTTCATTTTCAAGAGTTAAAATGGAAATATGAACATATGAACAACGCTGTGCCTATAAGTACCTTTTAAAAAAATTCACCTTGCATATTTCTTTAAGGAATTGTGATATGATCGTTACATACCTGATTAAAATCAAGTCAATTTAAATCACTGGTCAGGCAGCCTCGATTTAATAATTATTTTCTACAAAAAAGTGTATTCTTGTTGTTTGATATCCTTTATTCATTTAACTTCTTGAAACTTTGCATTTTTAGAAAAAGGTAAGGGCTTGACTATGTATACACAAACTTGCAGAGAGACAGGAGGGCTGAAGGCTGGGTAATCAGGTCTATTATAGCTCGTCTTCATATAGTGCTGTTAACAAGGATGTTAATTCTGGAGACAGAAACTCTCTCTATGCCTGAAGAAGGGCATTTGTGCCCGAAAGCTTTCAAAGGATAATTTTTCCAATTATTTAATTGGTCTAATAAAAGATATCACATCTACCCAAAGAACCTTGTCTGCTTGTGATCTCTGGAGAGACAAATCCACAGTTTGAGAACTGAAACTAAACATCACAGAGATGCTTTGTGGGATCTTCTGGAGTGAGCACTGAGTCCCGTTGGGCAAAGTGGTTTTCTTCAATCTTCACTAATTTATAGTGGAGCCTCTAGGAACCCCATAAGATTGGGCCTCTAATTTAGTCCATGTCCTGTTGTAACCTATTTGTAAAACTTCTTAAAGGTTACATGAATATGTTGTCTCAAATGGTATATAATTAGAAGTTATCATCCCTATTCCATGGTATCTTTGAGTTTTAATATATCTTAAATTAAAAATATCTATATATAATTGTATTGTTTTAAAAGTATCTTAACAAAAAAAGCAAAATATACAATTAAATAAAAATGATTTAAATAAAATAAATCAGATGTTTTAAAATTTAAAATATAGTTGATTTTTATGCACTCTGGATCTTCATAAGAGTTTTATCTCATTCAAAATGCACTAATCTTTATAGTTTGGTGAGCTCTAGCAACTATGCTATAGATGAAAGCATTAACAAATGTGATGCTAAATTTAAAAAAAGTTCTGAAATTACTAAGTAGGAGACAGCTGAATGGCAAATGTCTCACCCATTTCAATCTCATAAGCTTGTTGACAGCCTTTGTTCTAAGGCTGTAGAATGAATTAAAGGGATAGGACTGTTTTCTTTAGTAGAATCCTCCTTAGTTAAAGAAGTAAAACAAAGTGTGGCACTTAGTTAATATCAGTTAGTTTGCTTGTCATGGAAATCTAGAAGCAGTGATAAAGGTCTCCAATTCATTGATGGCTCGTATCAATGCTTTTTTTTTTTCTCTATTTCTGCCCAAACAGACTTCATCAAACCTTTACAATGCATACTCAAAACTATGCAAGGAAAGACCTTGATTTAAAAGAAAAAACAAGATGAGGATCATGTTTAGCATTGCTAAAACAAACTGCCATACAGGTCATGTGTTTCACTAGTATCAGTAGTTCAGAAATTTAGGAAGCAGTGGACTTGCTCAACATGTGACTGTCAAATAGTGACAAGGTGTGAGTTAATATTGACAGAAATTGACTTTTATTCTTTTTATGATAAATCACCAGTCATAAAGCATGCAACAATTGGGCTGATGCCCTGTGTCCATGCATGCAGCATTAGGATGGTGGGTGTACCTTGTGTTTTTTGGTTTTCAGAAGTGTAGGGCTAAATGATCTTATTTCAGTGTCCTAGAAATTAGATCACCCATAGCGACCTTAGCCTGGTGTTAATAAAATCTGTCATCAATTTTCCTAGCTATATAGAAGTAAAGAGAAGTTTTTATAGCAGTTAGTGATGACTTATGCAGTTGTGGAAGTTTTTCTTACAGTTAAGATGCTGCTGTGGTTTGATAAAGAATGGAGTGAGGTAGTTAGCCATGTTAGTCTGAAGTCAGGCAGAAGGCAGAGTGGATTTGCACTTTGTAGCTTAACTACATCATAGCTGTATAGCATAAACTTTCCTAAACTGCAGATTACATCATCTGACATTGTTAAGAGACTACAGAAAGAAGAGTTGCTAAATAAAAAGCAATGATTAGAATATGGAGGGTAGGAAAGGGGGAAGGAAAAAGTAAGGACACCGCTGAGTGAGGCAAGTTGGGCAAGAGAAAGAGTGAAGTTACATGTTACACTTACACCTGACTAAATCTGTGGAATGTTAAGTGGTGTTATAAACATGCTTTCGCGTATTGAATTAATACCATTTCTTGCCTGCACACCTCTGACTTGCCATTAGAGGGCTGGTGATGGCTAGGAGCCAGAACAGTTGGGGTCTTTCCCTTCTCTGGTTGGGGGGGAGGGGAAAGCAGTGCATCCTGGGATGATGGAGGCTTGCAAATTGCTCATTTTATCTCTGTGGAGCAAAGGGAAGTTACCCTTGCCTGGAGTGGGGTAACATTGAGATGCTCAGAGGGCACTTAACACAAGTTAATGAGCGTTGACTTGCAGATGCTCATGTTCTAAGTGCCATTAGTATGGTGTAAGTCTAACATGTAACTTCACCCAAAAAACAAAGCAAGTTAACCCACTGAGGGACATAGAGTTTATTAAAAGCTACTTCAGTGGGATAAGAATCTATAGTCTTGGTTTAATCCCAACTTAAGACTTTAGACCTGACTTAAGACATCCATCATCCATTCGTGGATGATATCTTGTTCCACAATTTCCTGCTCAAGTTGTTTTTTGAAGTTTTGCTGTCTAAAACCAGCCAATCTGAGGTCAGCAATAGAATATCCAGGGAGGTTAAAATGCATTGCCAAAGCTTAGTGTCTTTCTGGAATTGATACCAGATCAGTTTTCATTCATTCTTACTCGTAGCAATCACCCCATCTGCTCATTGTAGGGGCACTATAAGCAGGTGAAGATAAAGAATGCTATGTGACTCTTACTGTTACCCCTTACAAGAAGACACTTATTAGAGTGGAATAGTGATTATGACTGTGCTTCAAAATGCCTGGAGGATATAGCAGCTGGCACAGCCAGCAAGGCAAATCAGTCCTAAATTCTTGCTCATCCTGGGTTTGTTATGGTAACTTTAAGCATCTGAAGACTGCTATTCCCCTTTCTTGTCCCCTGCCATTGTTTCCACCTCACTGTCCCCTGTTCTTCCCACTTCAGCTGTTAGCACACAAAAACTTTCTCCTTGCTATCTGGTGCCCTTTGCTGCTCCTCAATATAGTGAGCAGCAGCAATTTACTGCAGGGTTTGACCTTCCTGCTTTTAGCCAGAGCTGTACTGCCGCTGTACCTATGGTACTAGCTTCTTGTGGAGGGAAGGAGGGTGCTTTCTTCTGAGGCATTGGGGCATAATCAGAACAATGTGATGTCTGTTCTCTTAGTGCAGGGGTGGGCAAAATGAGGCCCAGGGGCTGAATGTGACCCACCAGGCCATTATATCTGGCCCACGGGACGTCTAAAATATTTAGAAAATTAATATTTATCCGCCCCTGGCTGCCTATCATGTGGCCCTCAATGAATTGCCAAAACTCAGTAACCAGCCCCCTGCCCAAAATAACTGCCTGCCCCTGTCTTAGCAGCTTGGTTTATTGTTCATGCCTAAATGAAGAATCATTGTAGGGCCAAGGATGGGGAAGAGAAACAACAGATGCATAATATATAATGCAAGGGTAGTTGTGGAACAATACTATTGATTAAAATTTCCTTTTCTGAAAAAAGTCAGTGTTGATCTCCTATTCAAGTTTCAAAAAGAAGGTTGTGACATGCAAGGAAAGAGAGAACCAAAACTGAAAATCCAACTGTTGTAAAGAGCACTGGTATAACAGCTCTCAGCAGAAGCCTGGAGTTGTTAGCACAGGGAGTAAAACTAGAGCTGGTGAGATGAGGCAAAAAATGTTTCACTGGGAAATGCCAATTCCTGAAAAGTACAGCTTTGGGTGGTCAGGTGCTGCTTTCAAAGGGAAGGGAAATGATTTTTCCACTCTAGGTTTGAACTGCATATTAAGCTCACAGAGAGAAAGCAGAAAGAGCATCTCAAAAGAGAAAATACCTACGTGTATGTAAAAGACATTTCTGCTTGAATGCATATTTCTACAGGTCAGGTCTACATGAGACAATATGTTGCCATAGCGATGAGCTACAGCAACATAGCTTGTTGCTACAGTGACATAGCTTTGGCAGACAAACTATGATGCTGACACTATGTTGCTGTAGCAACAAGCTACCTCACTGAAGCTAAAGCAAGTACTAAATGACTGCATAGTACCAAATGCACAGTCCTAGGCATGTGTGGATGTGCCCAGAATACATTATCTCCAGCAGAAGAGTGATGGAGGCCAGGCTGAGATGTGGGAGAATGGTAGGATTAGGGCCTGACAAACTGAGTAAAGATTGCATTCCATTTCACTCACATAGACGGGCAATTACACATTACAATGAACCTGCAAAAGAGGGGTAGGGGAACCTATTTTTAACTTGGTCTTGATCATTTCTTCACAGCTCTTCTGGGGGAAGATTTTTAGGGTGCTTACAGACGTAGAAAAAAACGAAACAAAACTGCGCTTTACTTGCAGCTTGACATCCCCCAGCACTAAGCATAGCACATGCCAAGAAGAGGAGTCATGTCAGTTTGACCCAGCTTCTGTACAGCATCTGTACAGCTTGCACACTTCAGCGGGGCGTTTTGGGACTTTTATCCAATAGCTGATTCAAAAAGCGCCAAAAAACCCCTACACCCTACAAAGACAGTGGACTCTATCAGTCTTAAAAACTAAGGGCACTGATAGACATGAAAAAAACAACACCGTGCAATACCAGAAGAGGAATTGCATCGGTTTGACTTGGCTTACCCAGCATCTGTGTAGCATGTACACTTCAGCAAGGCCTTTTGGTGTTTTTATCTAATAGCTGATTGAATGAGATCATCAGAATCTGCTGTATATTGAGCAAGCTGAGCACAGCCAACTTGCATATTGCTTTGAAAGGTACTTTAAAAGGTGCAGTACTCATTCTCCCCATTCTAGGTCTCTAGTAGTATACAGGACACACATTCCACCAACTTAACAAGAGCCCCGCCTCCTGCTGCCATCTTGGGGCTAACCACCATCTTGGAACCCTGTTCCCCTTATGTGGTGTGAGACATAAGAAACCCCACTCTCAACACCCACATCACATGGTGCATGACATCAGATACCATGTCCCTTAGGCTGCCATTTTGGTGGCCACTTTGACTGCCATGTTGGTCCCAGAATTCCTAGCCCCCGTAGGGTTGCCAACCCTTCCAGATTAGCTGGGAGTCTACCAGGATTAACATCAATCTCCCAGTGACTATTGAAAGCAATCTGGGAGATTCATATTGTGGACAGCAGTCACCTCATGCTCCAAGAAACGTAGGACCAGGGTTGCTCCTCCGCTGGCCCCACACAACAGGTACGCTTCCCTCCCCATGCATGAGGAGACTCCAATGGTGACACCGGAGAAGGAGGAAGGTAAGCAGCATGCTGCTACCCCCCAAGAGGAGGTGTAAGGTGGGGGAGAGGCTCCCTCCTTTGGGGCACTGAGGGTCCCCTCTGCCATCTGTACCCCCTAGCCCATGAGGTCTGCTGCCTTCCTGAGGCCTGCATCCAAGATATTGTGGAGAGAATCCTCAGTCTAGTCCAGCTCTCTGACCTCTACCCCAGGCTCTTCATTCATGTGGAAACAAATGACAAGGCCAGGAGTAATCCAGACCAGATCATGAGTGACTACAGGGCTCTGGGGGCTGGGCTCAAGGGGTGGAGGGCCCAGGTAGTCATTTCCTCTGTGCTCCCAGTTGCAGGCCACAGGCCTAAGAGGGAAGGAAGTCAACTGATGATTCTGATGGAGGTGTCACCAAGAGGCTTCAGCTTCCTCAACCACAGCACGCACTTCAGGGACTGAGGACTCCTGAGAAGGGATGGCATCCACCTTATGTGGAGAGGTAAGGCCCTGTTCTCGGCCAGGATGGCTTATCTTCTAGATAGGGCTTTAAACTAAGACTGCTGGAGGACAGGGAAATGTGAACTGGAGCTTGGCCAGGGACCAACATACAAGAAAGCTCTGTAGATAGGGATACTAGGAGAGCCGCTCTTTTGGGAGCCAAGGGAATATCTCTTCTTTAGCAGGACAGGAAGTTGAGGATCTCAATAGGAGGACTCAGGTGCCTGTACACTAATGCCAAGAGTATGGGGAATAAGCAGGAGGACCTAACCCTCTTGCTTTCTGGTGGGGATTATGACCTAGTAGGGATTACAGAGACTTGGTGGGGTTCCTCACATGTTTGGAGCATAGCCATAGAGGACTACATCCTTCATAGAAGGGACTGGGTAGGGAAGAAAGATGGAGGTGTAGCTCTCTATCTGAAGGAGCAGTATATCTCCTTGGAGGCCAACATTAGCTCCAAAGAAGAATGGCTTGAAACCCTCTAGGTCAAGCTGCGGGGGTGGGGTGGGAAGATTGACATGGAGAGAGAGAGAGAGACCTAACTGTAGGTGTTTACTACAGGCCACCAAACCAGGGGGAGGAACTTGATATAGAGTTCACTCAAAAACTGACAGAGGCCACGTGGTCGTTATGGGTGACTTTAATTATCCGGACATCTCTTAGGAGGAACACTTGGCCAAGTTGGACCAATCACGTTCCTTCCTGACCTGCATCAAAGAGCTCTTTCTGGCTTAGGAGGTGCATGGGTCACCCAGAGGTAACACTCTCCTAAATTTGGTCCTGGCCGAAGGACATAGGGGGTAGCCTGTGTGACAGTGACCGTGAAGCCATCATGTTAAAAAATGCAAATTTCAACAAGCTCAGGTCACTAGTTGGGGAAGTGCTATGGGACCAGGGACCAGAGGTGAAAAGCGTGGTCCTTCCTTAAGGACATGATCCTTGAAGCACAAAGGAAGTCCATTCCCATGCAAAGAAAAAGTAGCAGAAGGGCTGGGAAGCCCTCTTGGCTAAACAGGAAAATCATGGCCCACTTAAGAAAGAAGAGGTGTACAAACAGTGGAAGCTGGGGACAGGCCCCAAGGAAGACTATACAACAACGGCCTGCACTTGTAGGGAACAAATTAGAAAGGCCAAGGTGGCAACTGAACTTAGGTTAGCAGTGAGAATCAAGAACAACAGGAACTCCTTTAGGTATGTTTAGAACAGGAGTTAAAAATGGGAGTGTGGGGCCATTGCTCAGCAACTCAAGACAGTTGGTTACCGACACTCAGGAAAAAAGTAAACTCCTGAATGACTACTTTGCCTCAGTATTTCACTGGGCCAAGGGGCAAATCATGCCAGATAGGGTACAGAATGAACAGGGCAGGAATGACTGCCTTTCTACTGTTGCTGTAGGTGTGATCAATTAAATAAATTAGACATATATAAGTCAGCAGGACTGGATGAACTCCATCTGAGAGTGCTGAAGGAGCTTGCCAAAGTCATTGCAGAACCCCTAGCAAAACTGCCAAAATTTGTGGTGCTCCAGAGGTCTCTGAGGACTGGAAGAAGGCCAGTGTTGTGCCCATCTTGAAGAAGGTCCGCCTCGGGAGGACCTGGGTAACTATAGGTCAGTTAGCCTAAGTTCTATCCCAGGGAAAATCCTGGAAAAATTCGTTAAGGAGTCTATGTGCAATAGGCTTGCAGAGGTAAAATTCTGAATGACAGCCAGCATGGCTTTATTGCGGACAGGTCTTGTCTTACCAACCTCATCTCCTTTTACAATTAGGTAACTCACCACCTGAATAAGAGAGAGGAAGTTGACATTGTATACCTTGACTTCCAAAAAGCCTTTGATCTGGTATCACACAATGTTCTCGCAAGAAAATTGGAAGATTGTGGGCTTAACTGCAAAACAGTTAGGTGGGCATGAAGCTGGCTTCAGGGTAGGATGCAGAGAATCCTAATGAACAGATCTGTGTCATCCTGGCGAGAAGCGGGTATTGGTATCCCACAGAGGTCAGTGCTTGGTTCAGTACTTTTTAATATCTTTATCAATGATTTGGATGTGGGGGTGAAGAACTCACTGGTCAAGTCTGTGGATGACACCAAGTTATGGGGAAGCGTGGTCATGATTGAAGATAGCCTACAGATACAGGTGGATTTAAATAGGCTAGCAAGTTGGGTGGATCGGAACCAGAGGAAGTTCAACATAGAGAAAGTGGTCCACCTGGGGATGAATAGTCTCTTGCACACCTACAGGCTTGGTGGCACCAAACTGACTACCACCATGAACAAAAGGGACCTGAGGGTAATACCAGCCCACAGTATAAATATGAGCAGGCAGTGTGACACTATTGCCAGTAGAGCAGATAATAGCATCAATCAATGCATGTCCAACAAAATCAACAAAGTGATTCTTCTGCTCTACTCAGTATTGGTGAGACTGCAGCTGAAGTACCACGTCTAGTTCTGGGCACTGTGCTTTAACAAGGATGTAGTTAAACTTGAGAGTCCAGAGAAGGGCCACCCGTATGATTAGAGACTTGCACAACAAGCCATATGAGGAAAGGCTGAGGAACCTGGGACTCTTCAGGCTGAAAAAGCGAAGGGTGAGAGAGGACTTGGTAGCAGCTTACTGCTAGATCTGGGAAGTACATCGAGGGCTCGGTGAACAACTGTTCACCAGGGCACCCTTGGGGAAAACCAGGAGTAATGGTCACAAACTTGTGGAAGACCATTTCAGGCTCAACATTAGGAAAAATTTCTTCACAGTTAGAATGTCAAGACTGTGGAATAAGCTCCCTTCAGAAGTGGTTCAGTTGTCTACCCTGGAAATCTCCAGAGGAGGCTGGACAGTCAGCTTGCTGGGATCACCTGACCCTAGCTGTCTTTCCTGCCTGGTGCAGAGAGCAGGACCCGATAATCTTCCAAGGTCCCTTTCCACCCCTAACAAACTACAAATCTATGAAAACAGGTTAAGCAGTATAATTAATGACTAGAGGTGCACCAATACATGGATCCATATTGGACTGGCACCAGTATAAGAAAATTTGACGGTATCAGCAACTGGCTTTTTTTGTGCCTGATGTGGCTGATAATGTTGCTGATAAATGCCCTGCACATGTGCACAGCCGCAGTGAAGCACAGAGGTGGCAAGAAGCGCAGCCCAGCAGCATGGAGAGCAGCCGGGTCTGACTGGTAAGTCTGTTTTGAGGGAAGGGGTGTGTGGTGGGGGCAGACTGAGTCCCCCAGTGGTGAGGGAGGGGTAGGACTGGGGCTGAGGGAGGGGCAGGTGCTGCACAGCTGGGGTGTGGTGCAGAATGGAGCCATGAGCAGCTCATTCGGGGGCCGTGGGAAGGGGGTGGTGGCTTCCACCGCTATACTCACTCCAGAAGGGCATTGGGGGTGTGTCCCCAGATCTGCATGTGGGGTGAAGGCAGGCTGCTGCTGTAGGATGGGGTCAGGGTGGTGCTGGGCTCTTTTCAGTGGAGGGTGTTGGGCCAGGGCTACACTCAGTGAGGGGGGCAACAGCAAATTTTGGGGTGGCTGCAGCCCCCCCACCATAGCCCCACTTTCAGCACCACTGCCACCCACCCTGAGCACAGCCTGGCCCAGCCCCCCACCAGGAAGAGCTTGGTACCACTCCAGCCTAAGCCTGCAGTGGCAGCCTGTTCTTGCATTGTGCAGCTCCAGGGGAACATGCCTGCCATGCCATCCTGGGGTGCATGTAGCAGTGGGAGCTGCCTCCCCCCCACAACCCCTGGATGTGACACAGCTCTGTCACGTGCTCCACTTTGGCTGTTCAGTCCCTGCCCCTGCCCCTGCCCC
>JAGPOW010002067.1:11532060-11544021 GCA_030014935.1 Caiman crocodilus
TTTTGCTGAATTGTGATTATTCCCATGGGGCATGAATTTAGTTCAGTGGCTATGATTCTGCTTTCTCATACAGAGGCAATGACTCTCACAAAGTATGGCATATTCTACTAGGATAAAAACATTTTAAGGCCAGACAGAAAGCAATAAGCAGTCTTTACTCACATAAGCTTACCAGGCATCAATCACCTGCTGCTTGGGTTCCTGGCAGGTATGGACACAAGTTTATTAGCACGTTGTTCCAGAGTGAGTCTCTGTGCCATAGCCTACATCAGGTCTCAGATCTAGGGAGCCTGACCCCTCCCCAGCCATAGGCTGGTCACATTATACCAGTCTGCTGGCCAGTACAGACCTGGCTGGGCTCCTCCCATCCCCAGCAGCATGTGAGAAGCCGGCTTCAGCTGAGTGTCACTTTTCCTGGTCGGTGCAGACCCGGCTGCGTCCATCCCATCTCGAGCAGCATGCGGCTGAAGCTGGCTTCACACGAGCTGCTGTGGATGGAAGGAGCCCAGCCGGGTCTGCACCGGCCAGCAGAAGCAGCAGTGGAGCCATGTGCCGCTTGGGACAAGACGAACCCAACCAGAGCAGCAGGGGCTGAGCTGCATTTTGACCCTGCCTGGACCAGTGAGTCCCGACAGGCACACGGGTCCACCGCCACTTCTGCTGGCCAGTGCTGACCTGGCTGGGCTCCTCCCATTCCCAGCAGCATGTGGGAATCTGGCTTCAGCTGCATGCTGCTCCAGATGGGACAGACCCACCCGGGTCGGCATCATCCAGAAGCAGCGGTGGAGCCATGTGTCACTCAGGACTGACTGGCACAGGTAGGGGAAAGTGCAACGGAGCCCCTGCTGCTCTGGCTGGGCTCATTCTGTCCCAAGAGGCACATGGCTACTGCTCTTCCCACATGCACCATGTCGGCAACATCAAGCTGACGTGGTGCATGTGGGAACCTTGTCCCTTCCCCAGCCCTTCAGCAGCCATTAATAAGCTGCTGAGGGGCTGGGGGAGGGACAAGGGGTGGGAACAAAAGTAAACTGTGTTTACCTTCATTTCCCATCACAGCACTGCAGGCCACAGAAAATGGCTTGGCAGGCCGCATGGTGTCCCACGGGCCATATGTTGGACAAGCCTACACTAAAATGCATAATTAAATGGAAATGCTGGAGAAGGCCATCTCTGGGCAGCATAATCATACATCTGGGTGGAGATGCATAGTTTTCAAAACTGGACAATAACAAGAACTATCACCTTTTGGAATTACAGCAAAACTGTAGCTATGTCACCAAGCATTCTATTCAGATTGACCGGTGGAACTACTGAGAATCGCTATTTGGAATATTTTTTGTGTAGAAGCACTGCAGAACATCAGGAGACAAATAATGTAAACAGTGTGCTGAAATATAGTGCTGGAATCCTTGTCCTAGCAAAAAGATACGATGAATCACTCAGAAATGGCTCTTTGCATGCTTCTTTTTCTCCTGCTGACGTAAAGATTTGTACATTCTGGACAAAGATTTGGGAAATGGAATAATCTAATAATATTGTTTTACAATGTTGTAGTCTCTCTAGAAATTATATGCACAGTTGTGAAGGTCTGCAACATAAAATGTATATGTTTATATAGGAAGACAAAGAATTATAATAAAATCATCTGATATATGTAAAATATATTGCACCCCCTCCATGTTAAAACCTAGGTGTAAATTCAAGCACTCTACAGTTAGAAAATGGTTGATTCCAAGTTACCTGTGGATTCTTACTTGTGTCTATTTGTGATTCAGTTTCATGCATTTAATGAAGCAGAAGTTCTGAGGAAAAAATAAGTAACTCTGTCATCAAAGATTGCATTTTAAAGCATAAACAGAATAAGGTCAAATTAAAAGTAGCCCATGCTACTTTTATGGATGGCATTTTCGATTATTTGATTTTTGTGTGCCAATGAGAAATGTCTTTCCTTGCAGCCCTAGGAATAGGAACTCTTTCTCTTGATCTATGCAGCTGATCAGGTGAGTTTTGGGAACGGGAAATCTTCTTTAGGGGAGGAGAAATGGACAAGATGAAGGCTTGTCACATGTTCACTGTTTATTTCATACAAAGTCCTCTCCGTGCTTTAACACATCATCTTTTTCTTTGCTGAGGGAATATTTCACAGGAAAGAAATACCTACAGAAAAGTCAGACGCATACAAGGAAGTTTTGGAAAAAAGCATGTTGGAGCTTTTGAGATCTCCACATGCTGTGCAATAAGCTGAGAGCAATAATAAGCTGACTGAACCCTTTCTAACATCACAGATAGATCAAGGATTGTTAGATAACAGAATCAGCATGAGCTAGATAGGGTTCTAGTGATAGCAGAGCTGTATTAGCATGGCATATCACTCGAGCTAATTTTAAGCTAGCAGAGGTATTTCTACACAGCAGAACACTGATGCATGTAGCCATTCCCACAGTGATAAGATAAAATGCTTTTGTGAATAATTCCTAAACTAAGTGAAAGAGAGGCTGTTCTTTGGGATTTCCATACATGATATAGATCAGTCCTTCTCAACCTTTTTAGACTAAAGGCACCCCTCATCAGACTCAAGTCAGAAAATGCCAGCTCTTAGCTTTCCCTTTTTTTTGACCACAGTAAAATAATTGAGCAATCTTTCTGCTGCAAAGAACTCGGAAAGACCACAATGAGTCAGAATGTTTTTGACATCATGGATTCCTACTGTATTTACATGAATTCAAGATGAGCCCCTCCCCACCCATTTAACATGCAGGGAAAAAAGTCCCTTACATTGGATTTGAGTACAGGGTGGATGGGGGACAGGTGACTGCTGCAACTATGACTCTGGCCCCAATCGGGGATTGGAGTTAAAGCCACAGGCACTCCCACCCCCCTGCCCCTTTGCCTGCCACCTCCCACAACCTCTGACCCACCACCTCCCTTCTCACCACTGCTGCTTACCCTCTAGCTCCAGCTCCAGCAGGTCTTTGACATCACTCAGTCCATTTTTTTTTTTCCTGGCACAAAATCTGAAATTCTCCACAGGACTCACAAGACTGAAGAACATGAAAGTGGTTGGAGAGCTCAGCTGGGAAAGAAAAACCAGGTAAAGTTTGGCTCCAGACATCTTTGCTTTCCACAATAGGGTTTTCCTGCCCCATTCTACCCTCAGAGGTCAGATGGTTCAATCTGCCGGGCTGTTTACTGTACAGGATGTGCGTCCTTTCCCACCATAACCCCAACTTCCCCGGAGCAGGTCAGCCACTGTTCAGACAAACTCTGGAGCTTGCAGGTGTTTGTATATGAAGACATCCAGCTCCCTGTATTGTTGCAGAGTGTAATTGAGGGAACACCCCAAAAATACATCCACAAGAAGCTCTCTCTGCTCAAGGCCAACTAAACAAGTATCTGATGGTCTGAAATTAGGAGCCAAAGAAAATCATAGAATCATAGAACATTTGGGTTGGAAGGTACCTCGGGAGGTCATCTCGTCTAACCCCTTGCTCAAAGCAGAACCAGCCCCAACTAGATCATCCCAAGCTTTGTCAAGCTGGGTCTTAAAAACCTCCAAGCATGGAGATTCCACCACCTCTCTAGGGAACCCATGTCAGTGCTTCACCACCCTCATAGTGAGAAAGTTTTTCCTAATATCCAGTCTAAACATCTGTTGCTGCAACTTGAGCCCATTGCTCCTTGCTGTCATCTGTCACCGCTCAGTACCATCTAGCTCCATCCTCTTTGGACCCACCCTTCAGGTAGTTAAAGGCTGCTATCAAATCCCATCTCAGTCATCTCTTCTGCAGACTAAATAAACCCAGTTCACTCAGCTTCTCCTCATCAGTCACGTGTCTCAGCCCCTGAACCATTTTCATTGCCCTGCGCTGGTCTCCAACTTGTCCACATCCTTTCTGTAGTGGGGGGGAGTCCCAAAACCAAACACAGTGCTCCAGATGTGGCCTCACTAATGCAGAACAGAGCAGAATATCTTCATTGGCTGCCAACTAGGCCAGTGGTTCTCAATCTTTTTTTGTACCAGGATTTGTAAACATTGTTGGCCAGTCCTGACCCAGTGCCCCATATTCCCGACCTGCTGCCCCCAGTGTGTGGGGCAGGGGGTGGGTGTGTGGGACAGAGAGGGGTGTGTGGAACGTGGAGGGCCCCCGGCAGGCCCCTTGCACGCTGGAACTCTGATAGTCTGCAAGGGAAAAGCCACGGTCTCCCACAATTTTCTCTTTTAATGAAGAATCCATTTTTAAAGTTTATTGATAGTTTTTAAGTTTGTTTATGCTCCTTTTATATAGTTTTGTGACCCACTTTTGGGCCCTGACCCATGGGTTGAGAAACACTGAACTAGACATTAAGGCACTGATTACTACCTGTTGAGCCTGACAATCCAGCCAGCTTTCTATCCAGCTTCCATTCATCCAACCCAAATCTCCTTAACTTGCTTGCAAGAATTCTGTAGGAGATGGTATCAAAAACCTTGCTAAAGTTAAGATATATCTCATCCACTGCTTTCCTCACATCCACAGAGCCAGTCATCTCATCATAGAAGGCAATCAGGTTGCTCAGGCATGACTTGCCCTTGGTGAATCCATGCCAACTGTTCTTAATCACACTCTTCTCATCCACATGCTTAGAAGTAGATTTTTTGAGGACCTGCTTCATGATTTTTCCAGGGACTGATGTGAGGAGAGCTGGCCTGTAGTTCCCTGGATCCTCCTTCCCTTATAGGAAGGGACCAAGGAGAGAGAAGTAGAGAAGCTCCTCTTCTGAGTGTCCCTAACGTCTCAGCAAATTCTGTCCAGGCATGGTAATCTGGTGGGCGATCAGGGTCATTTTGGTAAAGTTAGGGTGAGGTAGGTTTTAAAATTAGGCTTCAGCATCAATTATAGAATGACAACGCTGCCAGACTGCTGTTGCTTAGGAATACATACATACTTTATTAGCAGGGATCCAGGTTTTCTGTTTCCCATGGAAAAATGGAGTAAACCACAGATTTTACCTTTTACCAGAAGCAAACATGGATTTCTCATTTTATGAGAGAAGCCTGTGGATTTTTCCATTTTGGAATGAATTCCCTGCAGGCTGGCAGAGCTCCAGCCTGCAAGGAGCTGTGGCGGAGCAGGAGGAAGGCAGAGAGACAGGAGCGCCATGTGCATGGGTATGCATGTGGCCCCAGGCAACTTGCAGAGCAGCTCCAGCAGCTATGTGGGGAGAGAGGGGGCTGGGCAGGGCTGAAGCTGCTGCCCAGCTGGGTGGGGCATGGGGCCCGGGCCCATAATGCATGGCTGCAGGTCCCCAGTAGGGAGAAAGACTGGGCTGTGGGTGGGTCACCTGGGGGAGAGGGAGAGCTGGCTCCCTGCTGCCACACACACTCCTGGGGGGCAGAGGGAACCTGCACCCCCCAGAGCCGTACCTGGGGCAGGCGCAGCTGTGGGCTCTCGCCTTGCTTCACTGTCCACAGACCTCAGCCATGCCAGGTCATGCCCTCTGGAGCCCCAAAGACGTGACCTGGCATGGCTGGGGACAGTGGGGCTGCATGGGGATCTCCTCGCCACCACTCCCCACGCCCCACCTCTGCCCTGGTGATGCACCTCCAGTGCTTTGAGGGGTGCGGCCCCATGCTGCTGACCTCACTGCAGTCTTGCATGAAGGAGGCACGTCACTGGGGTGGGGTGGGGAGCGGGGGGCAAACAGTGGTGAGGAGATCCCTGCGCAGCTCCGCTGCTGCCTGCCACGCCAGGTTGTGCCCGCCAGGCTCCGGAGGCCTCAGGGGAGGGAAGCAGGATGGCAGGTAACAGCAGACCTGTGCGGAGAAGCTGCTAGCCACTGTTCCCTGCCACCCTGCTGAAGCACTATAGTGGATTTGCTATACATACAGAAGCTGATGCCTTCCACATATCCTACAGATATAAATGTCCCTGGCCATACTTCTAACAGTTTAAATTAGGCCAGGCTCCTGGGAGTCCACAATGTTAGCAGTACAGACCTCAGGAATCTGTAACAGTGCTTGATCCCTGAGCCCAGCTTTTGTTCCCCTCCTGCCTCTATCCCTACTCCAGGCCCTGAGGCAGCATCTTAATATTAGTCTTGCTCTAATGTACCTTAGGTATAATGTGCTTTTTCTAGTCTGGGGATGGTATGTTAAATCTGAGTTCTACTGTACATTCATTCATGCATCCAGGACCTGAGATATCACAGAATTATAGAAAATTAGGGTTGGAAGGGACCTTGGGAGGTCACCTAGTTCAACCCCCTGCTCAAAATAGGACCATCCCCAAGTAGATCATCCCAGCCAACTTTTTCTCTAGCTGGGTCTTAAAACCCTCCAATCTCTCTGAGTAACCAGAGACAGGCTCCAGGACTGGCGAGAGATGTGCTCTCCCAAAGCCCCCCACCGACCCCCAGCACTGTCAGAGGTAAGCGGGGCCTGTGGTGGGAGGGGGTTAACCCCAGGCAGCAGGCGGAGGCAGATGAGCGGGCGGAGGAGGGCCTCGCCCCGCCCCAGCCCCTACTTCGCCCAGCCCCCCAGGGAGCTACATGTCCGGAGCCTCGCGAACAGGCTGCACAGAAAGGCATGCTTGACTGCCCAGTGCATGAGTTAGTGTGGAGTTCGCGCAGGAGAGCGAGCAGGAGAGCTCGAGGCCCTGCCTGTGCGCCCTAAGGAAGGCAGTCCCAGCCGCAGCCAGCCTACCAGTGGCACGCTGCAGATGGGCACACACCGCAACCCGAGGGCCCTCTGGGGGTCTGCGGCCCCCATTCTGGCTCCTCAGAGGCTTCTACCCAGACAGGGCCCCTGGTTTCAGGCTCCACGCAGACGAAGCCCCTGGCTCTTGGCTGTGGGGGCCGCCTCTCTTTTTCAGGCTCTGGGGTCTGGGAGCATGGCCACCTCCTCTTGTGAGGTCTGCTCCCTTTTGGGGTCTCTAGTGTGCCAGCTGGAGGAGCTCCAGGCCACAGTCCAGAGACTGCTTGCCATCAGGGACTGCGAGCAGGAGATTGACTCCTACTGCCAGGACCTTCTCCCCCAGGAGATAGAAGGTAGACCACGGTCTCCCTCCAGGACAAGGGAGGACTCAGGGACCTCCCATTTTGTCCAGCCAAGGGGATGGACCAAGGTGGTCAAGGGCCCCAAGGCCTGTTGCACCAAGGTCCCCGCCCCACTGGAGTTTTGCAACAGGTATGAACCTCTTGCAGCCCCAGCAGATCCTGCTAAGTTTCCAGCTCCCACAGGCAACACAGGCTCTACTGTAGCTACTACCTGCACTCTCCCCAAGACAAAATGCATAGTGTTTGTCGTGGGAGACTCCATCCTGAAGGGAATGATGGGGCAATCTGCCACCCCGATCCCCTAAGTCTGGGAAGTCTGCTGCTTCCCGCGAGCCCGTATCTGAGACATTGCAGAGAAGATCCCTAAGCTCCTCCAGCCCACTGACCTATGCTCCTTATTCATGTGGGCACCAATGACACGGCTCGGAGCACTCCCAGCTGGATCATGAAGCACTACAGGGAATTGGGAGTGGGGCTAAAGGGTCTGAAGGTGCAGGTAGTGTTTTCTTCAATCCTCCCAGTCTCGGACTACAGGCTGAGGAGGGAGAGGAGGATCCAGGTAGTAAACCAAATACTGCAGCGCTGGTGTCATCGGGAAGGCTTTGGCCTCCATGACCACGGTCTGCTCTTTGGGGAGAGAGGCAGTGAGCTGCTGGGAGGGGACGGCTTCCACCTCTGTCCGCTGGGGAGGAGGCTCTTCTCAGCCAGACTGGCTGACCTGCTCCACTGGGCTTTAAACTAAGCCCGCCGGGGGGCAGGGGGACTACTGCCACTGCTGGCCGACTAAGCAACCCTTGCAAAGCCAGCAGGCCAAGGAACTTAAGGGAGCCCACCCCTGCCTCAGCCCTGCAACAATTTGTAGGCAAGGCAAGGGCCCCCAAAGGGGACACTTGCATGTCTGTACATGAAAGCCAGGAGCTTGGGGAATAAACAGGAGAAACTTGTTCTCCTGCTTAACAAATAATTACAATGTCACAGGGATAACGGAGACCTGATGGGACTCCACCTATGACTGGACCATGGGTATAGATGGCTATACCTTGTATAGGAGAGATCCAGTGGACAAAAGGGGTGAGGGTGTAGCTCTGTATGTCAAGGAGAGATACGTGTCCCTGCAAGCCAATATTGGCGACCAGGGTGAACAACTCTGAGTTAAAATCCTCTGAGTTAAAATCCATGGGGAACATGGCACAGGGGACACAATTGTGGGAGTCTATTACAGACCTCCCACACAAAGTCAAGAGCTTGACCAGGAGTTTGCATGGGAATTGGCTGAGGCCGCATGATCCCGGTCCATGGCTGTCATGGGAGAATTCAACTACCCAGACATCTTGTGGGAAGGGCGCTCAGCTAAATCCAAGCGGTCACAAAGCTTCCTCACATGTGGATGACCTCTATCTGACACAAGAAGTCTATGGGCCAATGAGAGGTAAAGCACTGCTCAACCTGGTACTGACAACCAGGGATGACCTAATCAGTGACCTAACAATTGTTGGGAAGCTGGGTGACTGACCATGATCTGATCACCTTCACCGTCTGCCATAAAGCTGGCAAGTCAGTCAGCAATACAGAAGTCCTTGACTTCAGGAAAGCTGACTTTGACAAGCTCAGGAGGCTTGTCGGTGAGGCCCTACGGGACCACGACCCAAAGGGGAGGGGAGTTCAGGAAGAGAAATTGCTCCTCAAGGGAGCAATCCTTGATGCACAAGCTAATGCTACTCCATCTCGGAGGAAAGGCAGCAAAAGGGCACAGCAGCTCCCTTGGCTCTCCAGGGAACTAGACCTCCTGAGGCTAAAAAGAAAGACCTACAAAAGATGGAGGATGGGTTCTACCTCCAAGGAGGATATTCTGCACTGGTCCGGTACTGCAGGGAGTTAACCAGAAAAGTCAAGGCTGCAACGGAACTCCAACTAGCTACAAATATCAAGAATAATAAAAAGTCCTTTTTCAGATATGTGGGGAGCTGGAGAAAAATCAAGGGCAACACTGGACCCCTGCTAAACCAGGTGGGAAAACTGACAACTGATGCCCAGGAAAAAGCCAACCTACTAAATGGGTACTTTGCATCAGTTTTTCATCAATCCCACAGGATGCCCCTGCCCACTACGGGACAGGGAGGTCCAGGTGAGGGAGATTCCTTGTCTTCCATCAATGCTGACCTCATGAAGGAACACCTTGAGAGGCTGGACATCTTCAAGTCAGCCATCCCTGACAATCTACACCCCAGGGTACTCAAGGATCTGGCTAGCATCATAGCTCAGACCCCTGCCATGGATCTTCAAGAACTCCTGGCACTCTGGTGAAGTGCCTGAGGACTGGAAGAAAGCCAGTGTGGTGCCTATCTTCAAGAAAGGGAGGAAAGTGGATCCAGCAAACTACAGGCCCATCAGCTTGACCTCTATCCTGGGGAAGGTCTTAAAAAAGATTATCAAAGAGGCCATTCTTAATGGACTGGCTGATGGCAACATCCTGAGGGATAAACAGCACGGGTTTGTTGTGGGTAGGTCTTGCTTGACCAATCTTGTTTCCTTTTACGACCAGGCAACCGATTACCTGAACAAGGGAGAGGAGATTGATGTTGTATATCTTGACTTCAAAAAAGCCTTCCATCTGGTATCCCATGATTAACTCTTGGCAAAACTGGCCAACTGTGGTCCACCACAATCCACTGGCTGGGGAACTGGCTCTGTGGTCAGACCCAGAGGGTGGTGGTTGACAGAAATCAATCGTCATGGTGCCCTGTGACCAGTGGGGTCCCTCAAGGCTCTGTCCTTAGACCCATATTGTTCAACATCTTCATTAATGATGTGGACATTGGAGTCAGAAGCAGACTGGCCAAGTTCATCGATGATAACAAACTTTGGGGTAAAGCATCCACACTTGAGGACACGAGGGCGGTCCAGGCTGACTGTGACAGGCTTAGGAAATGGGCAGACAAGAACCTGATGGTGTTTAACACTAAAAAATGCAAGGTTCTTCACCTTGGGAAGATAAACCTGCAGCATCCGTACAGGTTCAGCAGTGCTACGCTGGCTAGCACTACAGGTGAAAGTGACTTGGGGTGTCATGATTGACCACAAGATGAACATGAGCTTCCAATATGATGCTGCAGCTAGTAAAGTGAGCAAAACACTGGCTTGCATCCAGGGATGCTTTTCATGCAAATCCCAGGACGTCATTCTCCCATTGTACTTGGCCTTGGTGAGACTGCAGTTGGAGTATTACATCCAGTTTTAGGCTCCACAATTCAAAAAGGATGTGGAGAAGCTTGAGAGAGTCCAGAGAAGAGCCACGTACATGATCAGAGATCAGGAAAACAGACCTCATGACGACAGGCTGAGCTATGGGGCTCTTCAGCCTGGAAAAACACAGGCTCAGGAACAATCTGGTGGCCACCTATAAGTTTATCAGGGGTGTTAACCAGGATCTGAGGGAATGTTTGTTTACCAGAGCGCCCCAAGGGATGCCAAGGTCAAATGGTTATAAACTCCTGCATGACCGTTTCAGGCTCTGGACATAAGGAAGAATTTCTTTACTGTCTGAGCCCCCAAGGTCTGGGATAGCCTGCTGCTGGAGGTGGTTCAAGCACCTACTTTGAACGCCTTCAAGAGAAATCTTGCTGGGATCCTATGATCCCTGCTGACTTCCTCCCCCTGGAGCAGGGGGCTGGACTCGATGATCTTCTGAGATCCCTTCCAGCCCTAATGTCTATGAAATCTATTACACCTTTTCCAGTGCTTTACTCTCCTAGTGAGAAAGTGTTTCCTAATATCTAACTTAAACTTCCCTTGCTCCAACTTGAGACCACTGCTTCTTATTCTGTCATCTGTCACCATGGAAAACAACTTTCCCTTTACAAAGCTATGAAACTGAAGCCATGAGAGAAAACCTGCTGAGTTTCTTTTATTCCCTAAGCTTGTTATCCTTGCAGAGGGAAAAATTAGGCTAGCTTATCTGTAGTTGGCAAACCCACGCATTTATCACCTTATTTCAACCTACTCCTAAACACTTACAATGCATTTATTAAATGCACCAGCTTTTTGTCAGGTTCAGCCACTGAAACATCTATGCCTATTTCTTTGGCTTCTTCCTCCCTTTTGTCCCAAAATCAACAGCATTTTTGTACTTTCCAAATGGGATACCTCACCATTACTCAAAATGCTCAAAGTAATTGCCAAAGGTTCTTGTGCAGCATCAACAGATTCTTCAACACTTTGTCAAATGCAGAACGAGTGTATGTAGCCCTAAGTGTCCAAAAGCCTTCAAGCAAGAGGATTCCTGAGTTCTGTCCCAGCGCTTATATTGATGTCTATGGCCATTTTGTTTTACTGGCTCAATTTTGTCATATGTTGATAGGGAATAACTCTTTCCTAACTCAGACAGTGCTGGGAAGAGTAACTGTTAAGTGCCTGGAGACAACTGAGGATGGGAGTCACTAGAGAAGGTATGCAACTTCAGGTTCCACTACCACAAATATATGCAGTTCAGCTCAGTACACAAGAAAAGGTTGGAGCAACTGACACACTAATCAGCTTCCAGGTCGGTAATGGTTGAAGGAAGTGACACAGTGGGAGCATCTTCTTGAGATGTATACTACAGAGTTGCCTAATTAGCTCCACAATAATGTCTTAAGATCTACACATGCAGCCCTATGAGGCTACAGGAAACTAATTAACTCCACCGCAGGTTAGTACTTGTAAATACAAGTACTGTCCTGCAGTGGTGTTTTTTGTATGCAGTAGCACATGTGCCGATGCTGATACAGCTGGCAGGGCATGAGGATGCGTCAGTGCACGGCTGCCTGCCCTCTGCAGCTCTTGAGCTCACATGTACTCCTCATTCCTGATGTTCATAAGCTTTGGTGAATGGGGTGGATATAGAGAATCAAGATGATTGTTGCTGTGTAGAGCTAGTCACTAGGG
>JAGPOW010002067.1:11553345-11616256 GCA_030014935.1 Caiman crocodilus
ATTACTGAAACATTCTACTTGCTGTCAGCCCGACAAAAAGGACTCTGTATACTAAAGAGCCCGGATAATATATGGGGCTGGCTGCCTTGTTTACTGGAGCTCCCAAAGAGAATGAGTGAGTATTATTACTTATTAAGTAATTAATCTATTACTTATTAAGCAATAAAGCACCTATATCCGACCTCAAATCAGCGTAACCCTTCCTGCAGGTACCTGTGTAAATAATACCTCCTCCCCTCCCCCCCCCCCCATTTTGTTTAAAGATCAAAGGCATGGCAGGTGAGAATAGTGAGGTTTGGGGGTACCTGGTACAGATCCGCTGACAGTCACAATGGACAATAAGCTGAATATGACCCAGCAGTGTTTCCTTGTTGCCAAGAAGGCTAAGAGTATACTGGGATGCTTTGGTAGAAGTGCTGCCAGCAAATCAAGAGAAGTGATTATTCCCCTCTGTTTAACACTGATTGGGCCACATCTGGAGTACTGTGTCCAGTTTTGGGATGCCCACTACAGAAAAAGATATGGACAAATTGGGTGTCTGCACATCGCCATATGGCAACATTGCTATGGTGCTGTACTTTAGTACTCCCTTTTGGAAGCACTAAACCATGGTGTGCAGTTAGATTTCGCTGCTATGTGGCTGTAGTGGTGTGCTATACCAGGAACCGTGCTGCTATAGTAATACAGCTGCCAATCACATGTAGACCCACATGATTGCTATGTTGCAGTAGTGTGCCATATGGCACCATATCGCATCACTACATCACTGTAGGGTGATATGTAGAAGCACTCACTGGAGACTCCAGCAGAGGGCAACAAAAATAGTTAGGGGGCTGAGGCACATGACTTATGAGAAGAGGCTGAGGGAAATGGGCTTATTTAGTCTAGAGCAAACTGAGGAGGGGATTTGATAGCAGCCTTCAACTACCTGAAGGGAGGTTCCAGAGAGGATGGAGCTGGACTGTTCTCAGTGGTAGCAGATGACAGAACAGGGAGCAATGGTCTCATGTTGCAGCAAGGGAAGTTTAGGTAGGAAAAACTCTCTCACTAGGAGGGTAGTAAAACACTGGGACAGGTTACCCAGAGGGATTGTGGAATCTCCATCCTTAGAGGTTTTTAAGACCTGGCTCTACAAAGCCTGGCTGGGATGATATAGTTGGGGTTAGGCCTGCTTTGAACAGGGGGTTGAACTAGATGACCTCCTGAGATCCCTTCCAACCCTGATTTTCTATGACCCTATGATAGGATTTATTTATTTTTATTTCCTTTTATGCCCTTGCTAGCTGTATCTCAGTTTGTGGCTTGACCTCCTGATTTTTCCCTTACATGCTTGTACTATAGTCTTATTCTCATCCTTAGAAATACATCTCAAACCACTGAAGAGATTATTGTTTAGCCAAGCCAGTGTCTTGCTGTGCTTCTTATGATTTTGTATAAGATGTAGGGGAAATCTGGCTACAAACAACACATAGCTTCAGGATGACATGTGATCTAGTAGTATGAAGCAGGCTAGTTTAGTTGATGGAATTTCTCTGAGATTGGAGATCACTGCCTTGATGAACTAGTTTCCAGATGATAAGCTTTTGCTGATTTTCAGTCTTGAGGACTCCTATGGATTACTATGCTGACTATGAGGGCTGATTAAGGACTGAAGCTGTATGATATGGCAACTTCTTTTGATGAGGCAGTTGTTTAGATACAGGTACATGTGCATACCCTGAATCCTTAAGTGTGCAACTCTCACCACAGGCATATTGTGAAAATCCAAGAAAGCAGAGACCCACTGACAGAACCTTGTACTTATAACTCCGAGTCATAGTTATTTCCTCTAGGATGGAGGACGAGCATAACAACCCAATGTTAAACCAGTGTTGGTACTGCTTAAATATCAGCGGTGATGCTATTCACTAGTGACCTTGGAGATGAGACCAGGTACCAGGTAGACCCTACTTTGTTAGCTGCCGCTGCCTGAGAATGCTTAGCATGTGGCTACTAGGAGAATTCAGGTGTTTGGTTCTTCTGAGGCCTCTTAGATTTTTCATTTTAGGGGAGTAGGTCTGTGTCAAGAGTCTTTACTGGTTCTTGAAACTCACTAGCTATGCTATGGTGTGGAGGAAGCACTATCAGATTTCGACCAAGAACCGCCAGTGGTGCTGGGCTTGGCTTAACAGGCTTTGGATTTTCAATCAAGAAAGGTCAAGTCAGATATCTTGTCAATACTGGTGGTCAGGGTTGAGTCTGATTCGTAACCCCCGCCCCAGCTTGATATGATTTCAGGGGTACAAGCCTGTTTTTAGAGCCAGATGGGCTCCTTACCCATCCTTACTCTTCTGTGTAGAATGGGGCCCTCCTGGCTTTTTCAAGAGAAACAGCTTCAGACAAGTATTCCTCAACAGATTAGTTCCTGGTGAAGTTTGGCAGAATGAACATCCATCAGGTACATAGCTATTGTGCAAGCAACAACTCTGGCTGGTCACTGGTGAGTTCACAACAAGATCAACAAGGCTTTATTATTTTTATTATCAACAAGGCTTAAAGCCTATGGATTTTGATCCACCTTTCAAGATGGATCAACGCCCTGGAAAAAATATGAAAAAAAAGCCTTTTCTCATATTAAGAATACAATGGATGTTTTGGGTAAAAGGCAGACAAAGTTCCTTGGGTGAATTTAATATCTTTTATTAGACCAACCCAAATGGTTGGAGAATAGGTATTAAGCAAGCTTTCGGGTTCAAAAAGTCTTTGTCAGGGTAAAAGAAAAATTGTCAAAAATTTTCTTTTACCCAAAAACTATACAGAGTTAAGAGACGCAAAATACTGCAGGGGAGAAGCCCAATTTTTTTGTGTGATAAGAACAATAGTTGTGACCACTCCACCTCTTACGCCATTAGGTGCAGAGGAAAAGAATATGCAGGATGCAGATATGATCCCACAGGCCAATGCTACTTAAAGATTCTGAATCCATTTCCACGAGCTGTGTACACACATACCTTGAATGGGATACACATTTGCAAAAACTTGAAGAGGACATGCTAATTATGTTTACATCCAAAAAAGACAAAATGGTGGCAGCTCACAATGAGGCTGCAGGAATTCCACATTTCATTCATTCCTCACCTGTTCTCATGCCATTCAGAATCTCTTTTTCCTCATAGCCCTGGACACGGAGAACCCATGGCTCTTCCTTTTGTTCCATGCGAGAGATCATGTCTGGTTTAGTAATGGGAAATCCTGCTTAGGACAGAAATGGACAAGATCAGGGTTGTCACATCTTGACTGAATGCTCACTACAACGAGCTCTCCAAATTTTTAACATGCAACCACTGTCTCTACAGGAGAGGTCATGAAAGGTAAATAGCTCTTGAGAAAGTCAGTTGAAAACTGGGACTTCAGAAGAATACAACAAGCAGCTCCTTGTACTATTTCTACCCAGCAGTGATCATGGCTCATCAGAGAGCAAAAATAGTGAAGAAAATGATGATCCCATGTGTGTGAGTACAATTTTATGTTACACTTCTCTCCCTACCAGAAACTCTGGATGAAGGGAGATTAACACCTGTGAGCAGGTTCTGAATTTCCTTCCCAAAGGAGGGGATAGTCTTTCCTATACAATTTCTTAAGGGTTATGGAAACCCCTGACTAGAGCACAGACCTTTTGGAGCAAGAGCTGTAGCTGAAACAGGACTGTTCAGGGCTAATAGTCTGCTCCCACTCAACTGTCTTGCACAGTTGCCTATACTTCATTAAAAAATTGCTAACCGAAGTGCTTGAATATCATGATTTGATTGAACAATCATTATTTAAAACTTAAATCTCTAATCTCTCAGTTTTCAGCTTTTAGGAGTTATGTTTCTAATCTTTTTGCCACAAACTGTAAGGGCTAGAACACTGCTATTGTTCATACAAGCTGAGATTCTTCTATAATCACAGGGCCTCGGAAGCTGAAACTATAAGGAACTTACCAAATATTGCAAGAGAGATGGCCACACTGTTCTATTTTTTCTCTTTCCTCCCTGAATTTACTGCTTCCTTATCCTTTTCAGTAGTTCTCTGCATCAGGCCCTCTGCATTCATTTAATTTGCCTGATGGAGGGGGATTTGTGATCTGAGGTGATACATGGATGTTGTTCTGAAGCTTGTCAGGATGCTAAGCTTAACTGGGTTTTTGGTTGTAGCCTGAAGAAGGGTGACTGTGCGGAAAAGCTTGCCAAGAACTTTTTTCCAGCTACGCAGTTGGTCTAATAAAAGATATCACATCTACTCAAAGAAGCTTAACTGGGGAGGATCACAAGGAGTTGCAGCCCATTTTAAAACCAGTGGCTCTTTCTTTTGGTGCAGAAATCCTAACGAGCTTGGAAACTACGCTTTACTTAGACCTAACACCTTCCATGAAAACTAAATGCATCGGGATGTCTCTAGAATCCTCACTCCACTCCAGCGTCTGAGCAAGTCACTATAAAAGAGAAGAATTAATGGAAGCTACAGTTTGGAGTAGGACAGGTTCCTGCCAACCTCCTTGAGAGCATCATGTCACTACACACTAACTAGGAAGATACAGGGCACTTCCTTCATCTCCCTTAGACTAATCTACCGAGCAGAGATACTGCCGCAGGTCTGCATAGCACGTATCTGGAAGCTTGTCTCTCTTAGCCTGTCTCTCCCTCACTGTTCCTCCCCCATCTCCTCTAACTAGTAGACTTGGTTACTGTTCCACTTCCAGGGGCAACAGCTCTCCCACAGCTGCACCGGCTCCTGTGTGTGTCAGTACAGCCAGCAGATCTGGGACTTACAGACAAACAAGGAGCAGAAACATGGGAGATTGGGGTCTTTTCATAGTTACGTTTCCCGAGTTCTCTCAATTACCTGGAGTCTCCGGCTCAGGAGTTAGCATGTGCAGGGTCCAGGGCTTCCCTACGTTGCTAGTTAGAGTCTGAGACAATCCCCAGCTTGGCTGGTAACAATAGGAGCTTTAAATAAGGTCCCTCCCTGGCACATCCTGAGGAGAGGACAGGAGGGGAACTAACAGCTGTCCAGCCCTGGCTTCTGGGGAAAAAAGCAGAGAAGCAGCTGCAGCAGCCCTGGTCATGTGACAGTGTTAACCAATCACAGAGAGACATTTTCTTGCAACAAGAACTGTCATGTGGCTGGGATAACAAATCACAGGGAGGGAGGCTCTCTCCTACCCCTGAGCAAGGAACTGTCACCTGATCTGGTGACCAGTCACCGAGGGGTGTGTTCTTCAAATGGTGAGCAAGGGATTTGTACAGGATAAGCTAGTGGTTCTCAACCTTTCCAGGCCCAAGGCACTTTCCTTTTGAATTTAGTGGCACCCCATTTCAAACACTAATTCCATGAATGACTGCTGCCTCCCCATGTCGGCAGGGGTGGCGAGTGACAACCACCTGCGGTCGCCAGTCTCGGGGGCACGTGGCCCCTGCTTCCCCCCTACGACTAACTCATTTCTTACAGTGCATGAAAATCAGTATGACCAGAAATATATTTTTCAGGAAGGTCAGGATGTTCCTGTGGATTCCTGTTTGAAATCTCTGGGTTTATCTTGGGAAGGTGGAGGTGTATGCACACTTAACAGTGCTAGTGTTGCATGGCACCCCACAGCACCCTTGGAAAGATCACATGACACTCAAGTTGAGAATCACGGGAATGAACACAAAATCTTCACTTGGTTACTGGCTGCAATCCTGCTGCTGTGCTTCAGCGGTAGACTCTTTGTCTATCGTGTGGGACTTGTGAGTTTGATTCCCAGACATGCATATTACTGCAGTCATGGATTCTGTCTCAATGCCCTAAAAGGGAGATGGAAGGTCTGGGGAGCCACTGCTCCTCTGTAGTCCAACCTACATGTATGTGTTGAAGGTCCTGGTGACCTGTCACACATACAATGAGATCCAGAAGGATCATCAGTTGCTTATTATTAACTGAAAATATTATCAAGCTTGTCAATAAGTGTGTACAAAGAGAAACACTAAGTAGTCATTGAATAATTTGTGCTGTTCAGTCCATCTTCCATAGTTGCAGTTCTTTGTCCATGTCGTTCGTATTTTTCAAAGATTTATTTGAAAGTTTCTTATGACAAATGAGTGCTAAATTTATGCTCAACTCCTCAAATTGGGGGAAAAAGGCTCTTTAGCCTGGCTCCTGTTTTTTAACACGTTTGTTTCAAAGGATCATGCTGATAACACTGCTATCAACATAACTTTCAGGGTTAGGGGAGCAGCTGAAGTTCATGCCTCGCTTGAAAGGGCAAAGAAAGTAAAGTTATATTTATAATAGAGAAATTTAAAGTAAGAAAATGAGGTTTTTTTCCTAGGTTAGTAAAAGCATACTTTGAAGACTGGGAAAAGGCAAGAATTACTATAGTCACTGACATAATTAAAATTTGACACTAAATGAGGAAAATACAATGTCCATGTCTTGCAATCTTAACATTTACAAATCAAAGAATAAGTTTTTCACTCAAAAAATGTAAGATGTTTTAGAGTAGGGTTGTCCAATTCATTTGGGTTAGATTAGAAGCCCACAAGCCTTTTTGTGGATCACAAAACTCAATTCTAGCAGCTGGGCAGGATGGAGCAGCATTAACCTCAACATACTGGCTGCATCTCCATTACTTACTCTGCCCCCAAAAAGCACCCCCTACCCTCAGCCCAGCCATTTTGTGCCAGGGTGAGCAGTGGCGGTGCTAAGAACCCGCTTCTCCTCCACAGAGGCCCTGACAGCTGCTGGGTTCGACACTGCTACCACTTGCTCACTGCAGAACTTCCAGGCTCTGCAGGCTATCATTTAACCCAGTGGTTCTGAACCTTGAGTCTAAAAGAGGCACCTCACTTTAGACACAAGGCACCCCTCAGAAATTGCCAGCTCTTAGTTTTCATTCATTTCTTGACTACAGAAAAATACTAGAACAATTCTTTTGTTGCAAATAACTCAGAAAGAATACAATCAGTCAGAATGTATTTAACACCAGGAATTCTTTGGGTTTATCTTGTGAATCAAACTGTCACACATAGCAGTGCTAACAACTGCATGGCACCCCTGAAAGGATTTATATAGGCACCCTAGAGTACTACACCTGAGTGTCACTGACTTAATTACCCATGGGCTGCATGTAGCCCACAAGCTGCCTGTTTTAGAGAGATCTTTCAGTTAACAACAACTTACTCTTTTCCCCATTTCTCTCTATAAACTTCTATCAGCTCAGCACAGAAATGCCCAGCGCTTGTGGGGGTTACTCCATAAAGACGTGTATCCAGATTCCTGAACTGTTGTAGACTGTAACCTAGAGCACGTGCATCGTGCACACACGTTATATCATTGCCTTGCATACATTTTTTGAGAAGTTTAAAGATACTAAAGTCAATGATTTTTAAACTAGAATTAAGCACCAATGCTCCTTGAAATCTAAATATCCAGAGAGAGGTTTATAGAAAAAGGAAAATTAACTCTCCTAATTCCATCATTCCAAGAAAATCACTTGTTTTATACATAACAAAGAATCCTACACAAAGAACCTGGATCCATTCCTGGTTCCTTAGACCACGAATCCTGGGCAGACACCTCTTTGTGCAATGCCTAACTTAATGTGGCCCCAATTTTTATTGATATTTCTAGGCTTCAGTTACAGTGAAATGAACTAGTCTAATTTTTTTATAAAGTGGATATTTATGACCATCTTTGCTTTACAAACAGGAAAACTGAGGGTGTCTACACATGTTCTGGGGGTGGCGGTGGAAGGCGCTTTAGAGTGGCTCTCAACAGCTGCTCTGTTTAAAGTGGCTGTAGTGTCTCATGCATTCAGCATCCTGAATGTCAAGGGGCACTTTAACTAAAGCGCATTTGACAAGCTTTAGCTAAAGAGCCCCTGCCGCCACTTTGAAGCGCAGGGACACTGAAACCATGAGATGCCGAGGCTGCTGGTGCGCATTAATCAGCACACTCCAGCAGACTCGATTAATAGAGTCTACTTTGATACGCTGCAATTAGTGTGTTGGAGCAGGCATCTTGCACATCTACAGTCACCCTGAGGCACTGTCAGGTGAAGCAAGTCACCTGAGATCACAGAGACAAGTTGACACTAGGCTCTCCCCCCCACCTCTGATCATTAGCAGATCTCATCCTACCCCATGCAATCCCAATAAAAACCCCACTAGACTGTGAAAGTTTCTTTGCAAATTATCTGAATCTACTCCAAATGATTGACCACGCTGCTTACACAAATGCTTTCTCCTCCCCCTCCCCAAATGACCCAGGCCTCAAGCACCTCCTGGTACTGCTGTTGGCTCCAGGCACAGGGCCCTTATATACCTGGCCTTTACATGGCTCCTTTTTCTATACTACCATTTTTGTTCATGCTATTCAATGTGTTATGTTTTTCCTAGAGCTCTTTTTATTCTTTACAATCAAGGCAGTTCCCACAGCTACCTGGGGAGAAACATGGCCAGCTTCTAGCTACAAGGCTCCTCTGCAAGGAAAACTTTTCCCTGTGCTCAGCCCATTCTTAGTGTTTCCCTCCGATATGGATCCTCTGATGCTGAACAAGGTGTGAGCTCTGACTGAAGCTCTTCCCACAGGCACCACAGACATAGGGGCGCTCTCCTGTGTGGATCCTTCGATGCTTAATCAGGGCTGAGCTCCAGCTGAAGCTCCTCCCACACTGGGTGCACTCATAGGGTTTCTCGCCTGTATGGACTCTTTGGTGCTTCATGAGGTCCGAGCTCTGACTGAAACTCTTCCCACAGTCTGAGCACTCATATGGCTTCTCCCCAGTGTGGATCCTCTGGTGCTGGATGAGATGAGAACTCACACAGAATCTCTTCCCACACTGGGCACACTCATAGGGCTTCTCGCCTGTGTGGACTCTCTGGTGCTTCATGAGGTCAGAGCTTTGACTAAAGCTCTTCCCACAGTCTAAACATTCATAAGGTTTCTCCCCTGTGTGGATCCTCTGGTGTCGTGTCAAAGCAGAGCTCACACTGAAGCTCTTCCCACAGTCGCAGCATTCATAGGGCTTCTCTCCAGTATGGATCCTCTGGTGCTGAATGAGCTGTGAGTTCCCTATGAAGCTCTTCCCACAGTCACTGCATTTATAGGGCTTCTCCCCAGTGTGGATGATCTGGTGCCGAATGAGGTTCGAGCTCACAGTGAAGCTTTTCCCACAGTCGGCACATGCATAAGGCCTCTCCCCCGTGTGCTTGGTCTGATGTTGGATGAGGTGCGAGCGCTGCCGGAAACTCCCCCCACACTCATCACAACCAAAGGGCTTCTCCCCTGTGTGGATTCGCTGGTGCTGTATGAGGTTGGAGATTACCCTGAAGCTCTTCCCACAGTCATTGCATATTGTTGGTCTTTCCACTGTGGAGTTTCTCTGCTGGACAATATCTGGCAGCTGCCTAAAATCTCCCTTGCATGCACTTTCTTTACCTTGACTCTTCCCTGGAAGAGCTCTTGGAAGTCTTTCTGACCTGCAATGAGGACCATCAGCTTTGCCCTGCTCAGGAATCTGAGATATATTTCCTTGGGATATGCTTGATAATGTGTCACTTGGTTCCACTGACTCAGGACTGTCCTGGTGCAGGTGCTCATTCTCATGCTCATACAGAATCTCATCACCTGCTGCAATAAAATGAGAAAGCAGAGATGAGTCATTGGAAAGAAAGGAAACTTTAAGAAATGGGACTGGAAGAGAAAACCTGAAAATCATATTTTCTGTATGAATGTATTGTACCTACTATTGCTACAAGTTCACCTCCATTGTTACATACAGCCCCTGAGTATTGTTGTACCAAGGGCCACCCAAAACTACTGAGCCATCTGTAAAAAACTAAGGAATTGGGAGTTTGACTACAGATCCCTTAACCACTTACCTATGATAAAACACACAGGGCAGAGCAACACCACTTGGTGTCTGAGCAGCAGTGCAGCATCCTGCAAGTGGCATTCTCTCAGAGCTCTATAGCCCCTTTCCCAGCCATGTACTACTGCTGCTGTGGTATCCCATATCTTGCCTGTAACACTGCTGAGGGGTCTGTGCTGGCATGGGAGGGTGGGACTGGCAGGAGTAAGGCTGGAAATGGGCTGGGGGGAACAGCATGGTGCAGGCTTCAGTTGAGAGCATCAGTGTGTGATGGTGAGTAAGGGCCCCTTGGGGTGGGGACAGCATGGTATAGAACATTGCCTGCAGTAAAGCAGGATTGCCAACCAATGCTTTTTTTTTTTAAACTTATACTCTGAAAAGTTTTTATTGACAACCAAACTTTTTTTTTTAATATGGTTAGTGTTAAACTCTAAATTTGAGCCCAGACTTTGCCCAGGGCTTGGCAAAAGGGTTAAATTTATATTTTGTAAAATATATTTCAGCAAAAACATGTTCCAGGAAAAAGGTTTGGTCACCAGTAAAAAGTTTTCAAATTGTCAGCAAAAAAAAAAATTAAAATAAAAAAGATCTTGGGTTGGCAACCCTGCCGCTGCTGTTGGAGCCAGAGCTGCAGCTTAGAGTGTGGCAGTATAGGTGGCACAGAGCAGCGCAGGGTAGAATACTGAACAGTTATACCTCTGCTGAATGCTAAAAACAATGGCCTGAACACGGACTTAATGGCTCTATGACTCATGATAATCTGCTTACTATTGCTGCTAACTATTTTGCATTTCACAGGTAATAATCATCTTTCTAGTTTTTGAATAGTATTCTTTTTTTACATTGTGGGGTGGGGGGGTCAAACATATGGCCTATGCTGAATCCAATCTGTGGAGCTACTCTATCTAGCCCACTGGGCCACCTGTGGACACTGGGGGACATGATGTGCCACAAAACCCAGCACCTGTGACCCCACTGGACATGTCTATTAGCAGTGAGTCTGCCCCACTGCTGCTACCCCTGGACTTACTCCCTCAGGCCTACAACAGCCACTGGACCTCTTGCTGCCGCCAAACCCCTCACTGCCACTGGACACCTCACTGCCACCGTCATCATGATGAATAATTATGGTAGCTCTTGTGCTGCGGGCTAGCTCTACTCTTGTTCTATATAATTTACCCATTCAACTTCATTTCCTGTCTTTGGAGCTAATTTATCACCATTCTCTGCTCCCCCTTCCTGGGCATCCTCTATGCCTCAAGTGATTGTAACGAAGGAAGTTCAGCGAGCTAAATTCTAGTCTGTAGTTCTTGCTGGGAACGATTTTGGTGGGGGTTCAGTGTGTGCACATGTTACTGTGAATAGTTCCCAATGTAGGTCATCTATATTCACCTCAGGGCCAGATGGCAGTCTAGGCCTGACAGCAGGCCATGGAGAGTGCTCTCTGATAGGCTCCCCATGACGTAATGATCCATTGCATTGAGTGAGGTTGTCCCCAAGTTAAGACTATAGTTCTGTAAGTGTTTTGTTGAAGTGTAGCTGGCAGATCTTGAGAAAAGGGAGGCTCTGAGAGAGCTAGAGAGAGAAGTTCCCAGGATGGACAGCAAGAAAAGGAACAGTTCCAGGGAAGAGAGAGTAAAGTCCACGTGAGGACAGAGGAAACGAATGGAGCAGAGTTTGCTGTGCTATTGCAGACAATCGGCACTCTGATAAGCCCTCTTTAAAAGAAAAAAACCCACTCCCTTCTTGTCAGGAGCTGACCAAAAAGAAAGAGCTCCTAGAATTGGAGATGCAAGGGATCACTGGGGAAGTCAGAGACTGAGAAGAGTCAGGGTCTCAAAGCCAGTCTTGCCCTTTGTGATGCCACACTAATGTGGCTGCACAGGGTCCTTGCAGGAGAAGGAGACTAAATAAGGTCACTTCTTGGGGAAGTCCCAAGGAACAGCTTTCCCCTCAAAAAGGCGAAGTTTGATCCTTTTCATGGTAGTGACCAAATGCAAACCATTGCTATTTTCCATTGTTCAACTCAGTCTGTGTCTATTTCTTTTGCTGATCCAACACCTTTTCCACTAAAGGATGATCCAATAAAATACATCACAAAAAACCTCTTGTACATTTCCTGGACCATCATGGCTACAATAACATTCCAACTCTACTCAAATAAATAAGTCACTTGGGTTTCTTGAAGTTATTACTGTATTTTGCATCATCTAATAACAGTGCCTAGAAGGCCCTACTGGGCAAGTGTGGTTCAAAAAAAGCAATAAGATGACCATCCATGCTACTGAGCTCTCACAGTCTTGGCTAATGCTGAGTTTGTCACCAGCAGAGCTAAAATCATGAGCTGAATGCTGAATATTGTGCAAAACAAGGGACAAGGGGGCAATTTTCCCATGTCACATCTGAAATAACAGGCAAAGAATGGAGAAGGGCAGAGTTTTCTGCTTGAATTCAGTCAAGATGGTTGAGCAGTCCCGAGAGGTATCTACCATAAAATACAGACTAGATGATAACAAGTTAAGAAATATAGTCTAGAGCAGGGTGCTCAACTTTTTGGCTCCACCAGCCAGATAAGAAAGTAGGGCAACTGACTAGTTACCTCAGGTGCCTGTACACAAATGCATAGAGCCTGCAAAATGAGCAGGAAGAACTGGAAGTTCTTGCACAATTACAGAACTATGATGTGACTGGAACAACAGAGACTTAGTGGGGGCTTGTATGACTGGAGCATTGTCATGGATGGGTACAACTGTTCAGGAAGGGATGAAGAGGAGGAGGAGGAGGAGGAGTTGCACTTTTTGTAAATGAGCCATACAATGGCTCAGAGCTCCAATACGAAACTGGAGGTAGGCCTGTTGAGTGTCTCTGGGTTTGGGTCAGAAAGGAGCGCAATAAGGGTGGAGGTCTGCTATAGACCACCAGACCACAAAGAAGGGGTGGATGAGGCTTTCTTCAAACAGGTAGTGGAAGTTTTCCAGTCCCAGGCCCTGGTTCTCATCCGGGACTTCAATCACCCTGACATCTGCTAGGAGGGCAATACAACAGCATGCAGGTAATCCAGGAAGGTTTTGGAGAGTACAGGCAGTCCTTGGACTTACAACACAATTGGCTCCTGAAAACCACAACTTAAGTCAAAACGTTGTGACTTGGAACCAATTTTCTCATAAGAAACAAGGTTATAAATGGGGGACTGTTTCCTGAACCAAGGCCTTATACCCTATTTTCACCAAAAATACCCCAACATATTGTACTTGACCAATTATAGATGAGTAATGTATTTGTATTGTAAACAGCAATCCTATTGATTAGGGAGGACTTCTTTGAGGTGACTTTGCTGGACTTTTTGAAAGGCTCTCAGTTGGACTTTTTAAAGGGTTCTTGGCTGGAGTCTTTTCAGGAGTCTTGGCTGCAGGTTTCTCTGGAGTCCTGCCTGCTTTCTTAAAGAAAGTGTCCAAGGAAATTTGGACAGATGTTCTTCAGGGAGATAAATGACATAGTGAACTTGTTCGCTAGCATAGCATTGCATTGGATCAAGCGTTGTACAATCAAAATTGATGTCATAAAGTTGAAACAGGGTGTCAATTTATAAATGTTGCAAGTGCAAAACATTGTAACTCGAAATGTTGCAAATCAAGGACTGCCTGTACTGGGGACAACTTCCTGGTGCAAGTGCTGGAGCGGCCAACTAGGGGCCATGCTCTTTTTGACCTGCTACTCACAACAGGGAAGAATTGGTGGGGAATGTAGTAGTGGGTGGCAACATGAGCAGCAGTGACCACGAGATGATTGAGTTCATGATCCTGAGGAAAGGAAGATGTCAGAACCCATTAATTGAATGCCTATGGCACAGTGGAATTTCCCACCATGGTGGAAAAACCCCAGTGCAGTGAAAAGTTCCCGCCAACTTAATGGTCGCGTTAGCCAAACACACACGCCACCATTGGCCGGTTACAAATTATTCCTACTTGGCAACTTATGATTGGCTTATTGACCATATAAAGATGAAAGCAATTTCTGCCCACATTGGAGAACTCCAGATGCACCCTGGAGTAAACTTGGCGGACTGATCACCCACCAACGACTCCCCGTCACCGACCTTCCCAACATACCCCCCTCCCTGCGCACTCGGCAATTCATTTATAGACTGTCTTGTCTCGTCTCAAGAGCTCTCGCTATGCGTGTAACCAAAACTACATTTGTAACTGCAACTAAGCCAGTTCCTCCTATGCTGCACACATCAGTAGTGTAAGTAAACAACCTTGTTGCAACCAATACATGTCTGTGCCTAATTCCACTCCACCCGTCGAAGTACCCACCTGACGTTCTAGGTTCCCGGCAAGGGCCCCAGCACTTGCCCGGCCACCACAGAAGAGAGTTCAGCATAGTAAGGACTCTGGACTTCAGAAAAGCAGACTTTGATTCATTCAGGGAACTCATGGGCAGAATCCCCTGGGAAGCCAGTCTGAGGGGGAGAGAAGTCCAGGAGAGCTGGCTGTACTTTATGTTTACGTGCATTTTAGTATTATATTAATGACTAATGTAAATTTTTAAGGACATCAAAATTATTGCTATTTTTAATTTTTATTGAGAATAAGTTTTATTGTAAATAATTGTAAAAAAAAAAATCTTAGCAGAAATGAGATAATAATTGAGTCACTAGTGAGAAGCTTTTGTTTGCATTTCATTGGCAAGCACTGTCAGTTCTTGGGGTAACAGATGAAATAGCGACTTGAAGAGCTGCTTTGAGTTGAAGATGGTTTCTTTCCTTCGTTTTTATAGTTGCCATGACAGAGAAGGCTTGCTCACAAAGATATGTGGAAGAAAAGGGTATCAGTTTCTTAATAGCTTTTCCCTAAATTGTTCATATTCTGTCTTCACTTTAAGCCAGAAAATATCCAAAAGGCAGACTCTTGAATAATTCTTTCAATGTTGGATCGCTTGCTAACTCAATGAGATTATTCTCCTCTGAGACAAAGTGACAGCTTATTTGTTTCATTGCCAGAATGAATGAACAGATCCATTACCCACAAAAAAATATAAAATCTTACATTTTATAAGGAGAAGAAACTCTGTGCTAATGGGTTATGACATAATCAAAACTTTCACTTTTCCCTGCAGAATCTCAAGCCTGCAGGCCCCCTACCTCTCTCAGGAATGTCACTTTTTTGGATAAGTCCCACCTACATGACCTTTGCAACCCACCACTGCCGGTTGAGACACACTGCTTTAAAGAAGCCTTATTGAGACTGAAGGAACAAGCCATCCTGATGCACAGGAAGACTAGCAAGTATGGCAGTAGTTCAGCTTGGTTTAGCAGGCAACTCTTCAGTAAATTAAATTACAAAAAGGAAGCTTTTAAGAAGTGGAAACTTGGACAAATAACTAGGGAAGACTATAAGAGCACTGCTTGGGCCTGAAGGGATGAAGTCAGGAAGGCCACAGCTCAACTGGAGTTGCAGCTAGCAAGGGATTTGAAGGGTAACAAAAAGGGCTTCTACAAGTATGTTGCTAGCAAGAAGAGGGTCAGGGAAAGCATAGGTCCCTTACTGAATAGGGAAGAAACCTAGTGACAGAGGATGCAGAAAAAGCTGAAGTGCTCAATGACTTTTTTGCCTCATTCTTCATAGGCAAGGTCATCTCCCAGACTACTGCACCTGGAAACACTGTTTGTGCAGGAGGTGAGCAGTCCTCAGTAGTGAAAGAACAGCTTAGGGACTACTCAGAAAAGCTGCACCTGAGGGTGCTGAGGGAGTTGGCTGATGTGATTGCAGAGCTGTTTTCCATCATCTTTGAAAACTAATGACAATCAAGAGAGGTCCCAGATGATTGGAAAAGGGCAAACACAGTGCCCATATTGAAGAAAAAGGAAAAAAGAGGATCCAGGGAACTACAGAATAGTCACACTCACCTCAGTCCCTGGAAAAATCATGGAGGAGATCCTTAAAGAATCCATTTATAAGCATTTGGAGGACAAGGTGATTAGGAACAGTCATAATGGATTCATGAAGGGCAAGTCATGCCTGACCAAACTGACTGCCTTCCATGACAAGGTGACTGGCTCTGCGGATATGCAGAGACCAGTAGATGTGGTGTACCTTGATTTTAGCAAGGCTTTTGATATGGTTTCCCACAAAAGTCTCCCATGCAAGCTAAGGAAGTATGGGCTTGAATGAATGGACTGTAAGGTGGATAGAGAACTGGCTGGTACATCGGGCTCAGACACTAGTAATCAATGGTTTGATGTCTAGTTGACAGCCATTTATCAAGTGGACTGTTCCAGGGGTTCGTCCTGGGGCTGGTTTTGTTCAGTATCTTCATCAATGACCTGGAAGATGGCATAGAGTGCACCCGCAGCAAGTTTACAGATGACACCAAACTGTGGAGAATAGTAGATAGGCTGGAGGGTCAGGCTATGATTCAATGACCTAGCTAAACTGGAAGACTGGACAAAAAAAATCTCATGAGGTTCAACAAGGACAAGTGCAAAGTCCTGCACTTAGGACAGAAGAATCCCATGCACCAGTACAGGCTGGGGGCTGGCTAGCTAGGCAGCAGCTCTGCAGAAAAGGATCTGGGGGTTACAGTGGACAATAAGCTGAATATGAGTCAGCAGTGTGCCTTTGTTGCCAAGAAGGCTAACGGCATACTGGGCTGCACTGGAAGATGTGTTGCCACCAGATCAAGGCAAGTGATTATTTCCTTCTATTCAGCACTGGTGAGGCCACATCTGGAGTACTTTGTTCAGTTTGGGGCCTCCCATTACAGAAAGGATGTGGACAAATTGGAGAGGGTCCAGCAGAGGGCTACAAAAAGGTGAGGGGGCTGGGGAACATGACTTATGAGGAAAGCTTGAGGGAACTGGGTTTATTTAGTCTAGAGAAGAGAAGACTTAATAGCAGCCTTCAACTACCTGAAGGGGGGCTCGAAAGGCGATGGATCTAGACTATTTTCAGTGGTAGCAGATGACAGAACAAGGAGCAATAGTCTCACGTTGCAGTGAGGAAAGTTTAGGTTAAACATTAGGAAGAATTTTCTCACTAGGAGGGTAGTAAAACACTCAAACAGGTTATCCAGAAAGGTGGTAGAAGCTCCATTCTTGGAGGTTTTCAAAACCTAGCTAGGCAAAACTTTGACTAGGATGATCTAGATGGGGACGGTCCTGCCTTGTGGAGGGGGCTGGACTAGGTGATGTCCTAAGGAATCTTCCAGCCCTAACTTCCTACAATTCTAAGGCCTGTCTGAAAGCTAGATCTGGCTCTTCAGCCTTGTATTACCCCTTTCCACCTCCCACATGCAAGGATTGGGTCCCATGGGTCTGGCACCACCCCTTCCTGTCCCCTGCTGCTGGAATGTAGTCCTGGAGGTCCAGCACCACCCAGTTCCACCAAAGTTGGGTCCCAATGATCTAGCACTATCCTTCCCAACTACTCCTACCAAGATGGGTCTTGGGGATGGTAGAAACACACATCTCCCACCAGGATTGGGTGCCAGGGATCCATCACTCCTTCCCCCACTACCCCCCCATGTCAGAATTGCCCCCTTCTGCCCCCACATGCCAGGATTGGGTCCTGGGGCCCAGCACACCCCCACTCGGCCCTTCCTGCTAGGATCAGGTGCTTGATCCAGTGCATGGGGTTTGGGGTTCCTCATGGGTCTGAAGATTTAGCAACATGGGGGCAGTGCCACTGCTCCCCCACTGTCAAATTTCCAGGCTCATGGAGAGCCCCACAGAGGCTGGATCTGGCCCATGTGCCAGAGGTTGAGCACCCCTGGACTAAATAATAAATAAAGGAAATTCAGACAAGAAGAAACAACTCTTGGGTGAATACATACTTGGTTGGAACATCATGTTCAATTAGTAGTCATCAATGGCTCAATGTCTAGTTGGGAGGAGGTATCAAGTAGAGCTCCCTAGAACAATGTCTTGGGTCTGGTATTGTTCAAAATCTTCATAAATTATTTGTATAATGGAATCCGGTGTATGCTTAATGAATTTGTTTTGGGCCCCACACTTCAAGAAGGATGTGGACAGACTATAAAGTATCCAGTGGAGAGCAACAACATGATAAGAGGCTTAGGGAGCATAATTCATGAGGAAACACTGAAAGAGCTAGTGCTATTTAGTTTGAAGAAGAAAAGACTAAGGAGGGAACTGGTAAGTCTTCAAATACCTAAAGGACAACAGAAAGAACAGAAATGGACTTTTTCTCTGTAGCCACAGTGGAAAGGACTAGGACAATGGCCTCAAGCTGCAGCAAAGGAAACTTAGGCTGGAGATTAGGAAGAACTTTTTGACTATGAAGTTGGTTAAGCATTAGAACAAGCTACCTGAAGAGGTTGTGGAATCTCCATTCCTGAGACTTTTCAAGAGTAGGTTGGACAAACATTGGCCTGAGATGGTTTAGTTGGGGATGATCCTGCCTCAACCAGGGGGCTGGACTAGATGACCCCATGAGGTCTCTTCTAGCTCTACTTCCCTAGAATCCTATAAGAACATGACAAATACTGGTTGCAGCAGTGGTAAGATAAAACAGAAGAGTCCATACATTCAGAGATTTTAAAGCTAAGAGAGACAAACAGCTCATTTCGGCTGATCTCCTTTATAACACAGGTCATTACATTTAATTCAGCCCCCAGGACCTGCCAGTGATTGTGTATCCCACAGTGCTCCCTAGGGATGTGACCAAACCCTGCAGTCACATGGTCTAAAGTCCTCAGCATGTGGATAGTTGTCAGCATACCTCTAAGGTGCAAGAAACTCAGCTCTTTGGCTGAGTTCTTCTGGAGTCTACCCCTTCTGGAACTATTAAAGATGGAAAACTACTTAAAACAGCAGCAGCCTCTCTTCCTTGAAAGAGCCTTCAGCAATCTGCAGTTCAGTTTGGCAGCCCAGGAAAAATCACTTACAGGAATTGTAGTGGAAATGTTCAGTGTCTATCTTCTAGTCAGGAGGCTCCAACTAACCACAAAACAATACAATAATTAATTCAAATCAACTAACAAACTGTCCACAACTGCCTGCAGTTAAGTTTCAATACCTCTAAGCAATTCACTCAGAAGTTCTAATGGAGTTCCACCTTCTGCTCAGGTTGGGGATGATCCTGCCTAACTAGTCTAGTTAGTCTAGTTAGATAGACTAACTGCTATCATTGTACAAGCTGGCCTTATTCCCATGCATAGTCTTCTCAAAAGCTAAGGTAGGAACTTATTCCAGGGGATGAGCAGGGCTGCTTCTCTCTTCCTCCTCCTTCTCCTCCCTCCCACCTGAACTGTCCTTCACTTTCAGCACATCCCCACAGCTTACGCCAGCTCCCAACCTGCATGCTGGAAGCAACAGCCAGCAGATTCCCGCTAGGGATCAGGGCATCTGCCCAAGTCCACAGGTGATGTTGCTGTATTAGCTGCACTCCCAGGCAGTCCTCCCAATCTCTAGCAGGAATTTGCTGAGAGCATCCACAGCTGATGCCAGCACACCCCTGGTGCTGCTTCCCATGTATTTGGAATTTAGAATTTGTCTGGTTCTAGATTCCAACCATGTCTTTTTTTTCATACTTCCACCGCTAGATTTAAGCTTCCTTTACTTCCTGGTATTTTTTTCCTATGCAGGTACTTATACAATACATAATTATGTCACCAAGCAGTCTTCTTTTCTAGAAAACTAAAAGTTTAAGTCTTTAAGCCTTGTCACAAAGTATGTGCTCCAAACCATGAATCTTTTTTCTGGGGTTTTTTTCTATATCCTTTCCAATACTTCAACATCTTTTCTAAAATATATAGACACCAGAACTGCCCAGAGTCTTTCAGCACTGGCCTTCCTAATACCCTATACAGAAAAAAAACACCTCCAAGCTTTTTATTTTTATATATCCAAGCACTGTATTGGTTCTTTTTGCCACACTACCATACTGGGAACTCACAGTGGGTTCCTTCTCAACTGTGAGTCCTTGGATCTATATTGAAGCTCTGCTTTCTACAATACAATTCCCATAGAGTAGATATAGCTTGCATTATAAAGTTAGACATCTTGGAACAAATATTTGCCTGTAGTAAAATATATTTTGTTTGAATAGGCCCATATTACCAAGCAATCCAGGTTGCTCTGTAACTCTGTCCTGTCCTCATTATTATTCACCACACTGTCAATCTGTATGTCCTCCCTATGTTTTATCAGTGCTGATTTTATATTTACCTTCCAATATTGATGAAGGCAGGCACTAGGATCCAGCCACTGCTGACACTTTTCCCAGTTGTTAAGCAGGGAAAGTGTCCAAAACAACTGCTTTTCCTGTTGTGGCCTGGGGACAGTGTTTGCAGCCAGCAGTTTTCCCCACAGTGGCTGGGGAAAGTGATTGCTGCCAAAACCCCCTGTTGCTTCAGGATCAAGCCTGCAGGTCATAGTTGCTGACCCCTGCACTGCACTAAGGGCTAAAACTTGGTAGGGCCTTTTTTACCCCACTTTTTGCTAAGTTACATTTCTAGGCCTTACACTTGCTAGATCAGGGCAGGCAATTATTTTGGGCAGAGGGCCCCTTACCGAGTTTTGGTAAGGTGTCAAAGGGCCACATGCGTATCCCTTCCCCTTGATAGGTGTCCCGCCCCCTAATTACCATCTTGGGCCTGGAAGTCCCTCCCCTTCCTCCTGGAAGTACTTCTTTTGGGAAGAAGGTTTGCCATCTTAGACTAGGGAAAAAAAACCCAACAAATTATACACTACAAATCAAACATCCATAATGATATATTTTAATTGAATTTTAAAAAAATATTTTGTCATGATTTGTGCGTGCTTGTGCTGTATGTATAGAAATGATTGCATAATAGTGCAAAATGCAGTCTTACTCTTGTATAGTGTTTGGGGTGTGCAGGGATCTGCGTGTATATGATGTTTGTGTAGGGAGGGAGGATGTAGCTGTGGGGGTTGCAGGAAGGGTTTGAGGATATGTGGGGTATGCATGGGAGCTCCCCTGTACGTCCCCCTGAGCCAGTTAGCACCCAACCCTGCTTTGCAACAGCCCAGAGCCTGAGTGCCCTATGTCACCTCTTCACCACCGTCAACAGCACACAGCCCCAGAATGCCCTGTGCCCATTGTGCACCACCTGGCTGTGGCATGTCCTGCTGCCCCTGGGCATGCAACACTGGTGGTGGGGAGCAGAGCGCACAGCTGCGACTCTGCACAACTTGCACCGGCTCCGGGCTCACCCATCCAGGCTGAGTAGCAACTGGGCACAAACTCTGTCCCATGATGCTGCTGCTTAGCTCAGATGGGCGAAAGCGGGGTCAGGGCTGTGCATGCTGGTCCCTGCTTGTACTGTGGGGTGGGGTGGGGTGGGGGGACTGGGAGTGAGTGGGTGCATGGAGCGCAGTGACAGCCAGATGGGAGCATGGGGCCTGTGCCAGTATCCTGGGCTAGTGCCGGCAGGACCCAGAGAAGGGCAGCACGAGTGCAGGGTCCCAGGGGCTCTATGAAGCTGGGCCAGCTCACCTCTCTCCCTGCTGGTGCACCCCAGCCCAGCTCCATAGCCCCCTGCCAGTGCACACCCCACACTCTTGCTGCTCCAGTCTGGGATCCACCAGCGCTGACACCAGGACACCAGAGGGAGCCCCGCATACCTGCTCATTCCCAATCCCAAGCCATCCGCTGCTGCTTTCCCCATTTTCCTGCCCTCCCACCGGCCACTCCTGCACCATGTGGCTCCTGGCTGCTTGGCCACAACCACAGGACTCAGCAGGAGCCGGCCTGGCCCCAAGGACTGAGGCAATCACCCGCAGTCCTCTCCATGTTTTTACCCAAATTTCCCACTCCCGTGCAGCGAGGCACAAACAACTTCATGGTCCCAGGCCAGAAGCTTGTGTTAGGCAGAAGGAGTAGGGGTGGGGGCAAGGCCGCATGGACCTTGTTGTTGCTGGGTCCTGCCATGTCTTCCACTGGGTCCTACTGCCCTTGTCTCCTGCCATCTTTGACAGCCAGCCAGGGGCAGATAAGTATTTATTTTCTAAATTATTTTAGGGGCCTGTGGGCTGGACAGAATGGCCTGGTGGGCCGGATGAGGCCCATAGGCTGTAGTTTGCCCACCCCTGTGCTAGATAGATGCATACAGAGGCACATACCTGTCTGGGCAGAGTGTACCCTACTGAACATGTGCAGTAGCCACATGGACATTTGCACATCCAGATGGGAACATCTCTAAAAAGATCACTTGAACTTTTCTCCATCTCCCTTTCCAAGTTCCTGGAAGTCTCATAATCTGCACAGTTTCAGGTAAAGTTGTGCCCCAAATTCTAATGTGCATCATCACCAATACAGATTTGGGAAATCATTTCATAATACTGTGCCATCTTGCATTTATAACTTGTATTTTTCACTCTAAAGAACAGCACTGTGCTATACTGTCCCTACATCTCTCACCAAATTCTCTGTCCATTTTATTTTTTATAATTCCTCCTTTGCAATTAACAAATGGCAAATCTTGATTCTCATATCTATGGCTCACTAATAGGGAAAGATTAACTAAAGAGATGCTTCAAACACTACTACAGATCACTGACCCAAGAGTCTCAGCCCTGTGGACTTCACTGTCATACAACCATACCTCTCACTTGGGCAGTTTAGAGACCCAAGGCCCAGCCACATAAGCTTCACAGACAACATATAAATACCAAACAGTTCAAACACACATTTCATCAACTCCCTTTACACAAAAGCACAGATTCTATAGTTATGTCTTTACATTGTGGTTCACTGGAGATGTTAGGAGCATACAGAGGCATTTGGGCAAATGCATATTGTTCACTCCATTAACTATCAGTTTCCCAGACAGTTTAATTTATTCCATACCTATGCATGTACCGTTCACAACCATGCTTTGCTTAGAGTCCTGGAGACCAGGAATCTATAGGTCTTCTTCTTGTTCTATTCAAGAAATCATAACAGGTTTGGGAACAGAAAAGCCTGCTCAGTAAAAGAGAAGTGAGCAAGATCAGGATTTACTTTAATTGCTTCTCAGTCCAGTGAGCTAAGATGTGACAGCCTCTATTCAAGTTTTAATATCTTAACTGTCTTCTATGAAGAATTAGCCAATATTTTATACCTAACATTTCTTTGCTGGAGGCACATTACAGTCTGCCTGAACATACAAGAAATAACTCATCATACAGAGGTAAGCCGTGCGCTGTGCCCCCTGTAGGAGGTCCAGGGATCATTACACACCAGGAGACATAAGCTAATAAGCTATTTGCCATTTCTAACCTGTAAGAGAACAAAACCAGCCCAATATTGTCTGAGTGATTGTACACAAGTTATGTTCACAGAACCTCCATCCTCTAGAAACAGTAGGTCGAGGTAGATCCACATCAGTGCAGTGCTCCTGAAATTCCTTTCCAAAAGAGATGGACAGTGACCATTTCTTTCAGACAAACTCCTGGACCTTTCAGACTAAATCATTATTAAAAGTGGCCCCCAGGAATTCATTGGGTTCAGTGACTGACTGGCCTGGATCTAGTTTTGCTGCACAACAGGAGCAGTGATCTACTCTTTGCTAACACCGCCTACTCTTGCTCATCTTTTTAAGAGGGGAGTGTCAACCCCTACCTCAAAGGACCATGAGAATCAATGTTTCCCTTCCTCTTTAACATGGGGAAAGAGAGAAGCCAGATCTTGTCTTCCCACTTTCACTCTTTTCCTCTCTGGGAATCAGAGAAAGCATTTTCAGCTACTCCAGATCTTCTGCAATACAAGGACCATTGTGGCTAACCCCAAGTCCCTTTACCTAGGACTCTAAGACAAGGCTACTGTAACAGTGGATTGTGACAGGAATGGCTCTTTTGGGCCTTGAGTGAGAGACACTGTTAGCAGGTTCTGTTCACAATAGTAAAGGAATGGAGAGCGGGGGGTGGAAAAACTGAGAAAAAGGGGAAAAAGAAGAGAGCACAATTCAAAGAAGGAAAGCAGGATGGATAGAAAGCAACAGAGAGCAGAAACAGGAAAAGTAACATTAAACGAGATGTGGCAGAGGTTGCAGACATGGTCATCGACTGACAAGCCACATTGATAAGTAGAGACTGTGGACCTCACACAACCCTAAGTCATGAATATGTCCTTAAGCTTGTATATAAGCAAATCCAAGTAACTAATAAGTTTAAATTTAAGCCGCATGCAATAGCCTGGGAAAAATAGAACAAAATCTATCGATCAGGACCATTAACATTGGGCTTGGCCAAGTCCAAATAACTGCTTTTAGATAGTGCTTAAAAGTAATAATTGCTCTTTTGCTCTTTGATAAGAACTGAATTGTATGGAATCAGTTACAATCCTACTGAAATAACAGTATCTCTCTAAACTGAATATGCAAAGTGAAAATGTAGGTCCTGTATAGAAAATAAATAAAATGGGGACTTAAAGAGGTTTTGGAGGTGTGAATCCAGGAGCACTGAGAAAAAGGAGGAGTCTAGCACCAAAACCACCTGTTGTCTGCCCTGGCCATTTTCATGGGGCTTGTGATAAACTGCAAACAAGTGGCTAAAACAGAAGGCCCTAAAGACTGTTTCAGAATGAATCTTTGCAAATGTTACAACTAGTCAAGTCAGCAAAGTGAAAGAAACGTGGAAGCAGCATTCCCAGACAATGGGGGAAAGAGATAGGAAATTCCCCCTTTCCAGAACTGTAATTTTCACAAGGACAAATATCTCAACTAGTAAGCTTCTTCCAAATCCATAGAAAAAAGAGTTTGGTCCAATTTCCAAAGTCTCAGTGGCACAAGGCACTTGGAATAAAACCAATAAGAACATAAGAATTGCTATTTACTGGGTCTGACCATAGGTCCAACTGGCTCGGTCACCTTGACTCTCTGCTCCACGTACGAGTCCTGTGTTCCTACTCTCCCATCCCCGTTGGTGTTCAGGCTAAGCAAGCCAGCAGTGAGCCTCCCCTTCCCTCATGTGTCCTCAACCAAGCCCCAGTCCCCCCAGCCCCAGCCAAACACTAGGGCACCTGTGCCAGGAGTGCCCCCATGACCAACAACTGGGGGGGTACTGCAGGCCCCCACCAGAGAAGGGTGCCTCACTACTGGTACCCCTAGCATCCTAGCTGCTGCACCCAGCCCCCCCCGCAAGCTCAGGGGACCTAGCAGCTCAGTCACTGACAGGTCCCAAGGTGGGGGAGGAACAGACAGAAGAGGGGAGGGAGCAGGGTGACCCCCACCCCTGACTCTGCACCTTCTGCTAGTACCCCATGCCCTGCACAGTCCCATGCTGCCCCCTCTCACTGGAGCTGATCCACCTGCACTGTCCCATGGCTGAGTGGATGCTGGTCCTCTTTGGGCAGTATTCTACCACCAAAGCAAAGTGGAAGGCCCTGGTGCAACTCAGGCCCTCCAACATGGAAGAGGTCTCCCTCCAGCCCACTAAAAACTGGAACACATCCCTATTACCACTCCCCTCTTCCCAAGCTGCACCAGACACCTCATCCCCCAGGAAAATAAGAAGAGTTGATTCTGTGGAAGAAGATCCAAGACAGCCAGGCCATCCCAGAGAGGAATCCATGAAGGAGACACTCCCTCTCCACTTGCCAACCAAGACCTGTCCCCCAGCATTGGAAATGCCAAGGCACAGGCCTCGGCCATCCCTGGGGCAGGTTTGGCAGCAGAGCCCTTGTCCTATGACCATCTGGGGGAGGTGGCAGCCCTCATGCCAGTGAACCCCAAATAAGAACCACTTTGCCAGGGCTCTGGGGAGGGCACTGAGACCATCAGGGTGCCTGATGAGTCTCTTCCTGTGCCCCTGCAAACCATCTCAGAGACCATGCCAAACCCACCCTGTGGTCCTGACACAGAGGAGGTCATAACAGGTTCCCCCAACAAGCAGAACAATCCTGAGGGGGACCCTGCACAGACTCCCTCTCCACCCCCACCCCAATGGGCTCCACCAGTGTTGGGTTCAGCCGGTGTTCCTCCAGTCCTCTGCCCCTGCACTGGCTGGAAGGGTAGGAGGCCATGGCCCAGGGGGCCAGGCCACCCCTCTCCTGGTGCCTGCCAGGCAGGGCTTGTCCTCTAAGGGGCCTGAAGGGAGCAGGAAGCTGCTTCTCACCCCAGGCTGGGCATGTAATCATGAAAATTTGAATTTATATCCATTGATAAAAAAATTAATAATATCTGACAGTATTAAAAATAAAAACTAAATTTTAGCCATGAACATTATTTAAAAAAAAAAAAAAATCAAATTCTGCCAAACCTATTTATAACAAGAAATTTGGTCTTTGCCTCCTGGTCTGTTAATTGACCCAGTCTATTTGTGGATAGTTGAAGTCCCCCATTATTACTGTGTTTGCTACTGTCACAACTTCTCTCAACTCCCTTAGCACTTCTAGCTCACTGCTGCCATCCTGGACTGAGGGTCAATATATCCCTACTTTTTTCCTAGTGAAACGTAAGGTTTCTATCCACAAAGATTCTACAGTACCTCTCTTATTAGTTGAATATTTATTAAAATAAGCTATATCTAAATATTGGGTGTTGACTGAGCAGGAGGGATGTGGATTTTAGCAACCTCAGCAAATTTAAGACAACATGCGGCAGATCTATGTGCCATCCTCCTCTTCCTTCCTGAATCTTCCCAGCCCACAAAAGTGAAAATCTATATGATGTTGTTGTGGATAACTAAACAAGTGTTTAGTCTTGTGCTTTGGGGTATAAACAATAAATGACTAAGCTACTAACCTGTTGCTTACTTCTTTATCAGTAACCTGACTCGGGTGATATTAGTACCCTACCTGGTAAGAGGAAATGGAGGATCACTGGGAATTGTGACTGTAGCTTAATTTAGTGTATAAAAAGATTAATGATTAAGGGAACTGTAACTGTCCCTTAGTTCTGTGGCTAAGCTTGCAAGAGAGATCCTGATCATAGCTGGACCACAGTCCTGTCTCTCCAAAGACTGATCAGTGCCAAGTTTGTGGGATGAGAGAAAGAAGATCAGGAATAAAAAGGAAAAATGGATTTCTCCTCCAAGTAACTGGCCATGTGCACATTCTGTTGTGGATGTACCTACAACTTGTGCTCGATTTCAGAGGCTTTTCTGGCCTCTGGAAAAAAAAAAAAGCATGACATGCACTCACCCTGCTCATTCTGAATCATCAAAAATAGACCTGGAAAGGACCATGGGGGGAAGGGGGTGTCATCTAATCTATTTCCTGCTCCGAGGTAGGATCAACTACGCGAACTTACATACATATATGTACATATGAAAGCCAGTGTTCCAGGTGAGGTAGAGAGGCTTACAAGCATGCTATTGTCAGGATGATAGACCTAGTCATGAGAGTTCATTTCAAGCATGCCAGTCCACAAGCAGTTGAGGCTTCCCCATGAGTGAGATTCATAACAAGGACACAACTATTTCACCTGAGAGCATGCTGGATGTGTTACTACTGGAGTTACTGGTCTGTTGGTTCAAAAGCAGTGTCAGCCTCATAAACCTCTGAGCCGTATACTGCCTCTGTCCCAAAAGAGCCACAGGCCTGCCACATTTAGGCCTTGGCTGGGAAGAGAGGTTCAGTCAAAACACTCCTCTTGAGCGCTGCGTTATTACCGCTACTACTAGAACTGCTCATACTCCTTCACCAGAAACAATTCCCGGTAACTTCTGACTCTGCCTGTCATAGAAAGAGAAATGACAAATCCTAGTCACTGGACATTATAAAGGTTTGTTCCATATTTGGCTGCTCCCGATTTCTGTTCTCAGCCCCCGTATTCTGTCTGGGTCTAAACATCAGTCCCTATTTTGAACCTGCCCTGGGATCATTTCTCTACTCTTCCTCTCTCATCTCCCCACTCCAACCCTTCCAGCACTCCAGCAGAGGCTCCCTGAGCTGGTCCCCACAGCCGCTTCTCAGCCCTACTCCTGGAGTGAGCAGGACGTTGTTGTGGAGCCTGTCATGCTGACAAGGGCAAGCAGGGAGATTTCACAAGAGGCTTCAGTCTATTTTACCGTTAAATTCTCCCCAGGGCCTATTGCTAGCTTCACGTGTTCCTGGCGTTGCTGGAAATCACCCGGTATCTTTCTGACCCCTCAGCGCTGGCACTTCCCACCAGGGACAGTGCGCCAGGACACGTGCACGACACGTCCACTGCGTGCCCGAGCCGGGCAGGGCACAAGACACCGGGAGCCTCTCCAAGGGCAGAGGCAGTGGCGCAGTCAGCGAGCAGACGGGGCGCGCGCTCCTCCGTCCGGGACCGCGGCTGCCGGCGAGATCTGGGCGGCAGGAACTCGCTGCCACCCGCTGCCTCCTGCCGGCCTGGCCCTGCTCGAGCTGCTCCCGGGCGCACTCGCTCTGCCCGGCGGCCCGCGCGGAGAAGAGGCGGCGTTTCGCGCGGACACCCGGTTACCTGCGGGGTCCGGCTCGGGAGCCAGCGCGCGCGGCCCGCGGGCCCCGGGGGAGGCCGGTCACTGCGGCGGGGGCGGGCGAGGGGCTGGAGCTCGAGCTCTTCCGGCACTGGACTAGGAGCACTCACGTGACAACGGCGGCCAATCACAGCAGCGGCTCCTGTCGCCCAATGCTGAAGAAGGAACTTTCTAACCCGCTATTGCCAGAGCCGCGCGCCCCGCCCCGGAGCAGCCGTTGTGCGCGGGACCCGGGCCGGGCCTCGAGGGCGCGCCGTGTCTTGTCGGCCCGTCTGAGGGGCTCGGGTCAAGCCGAGCTGCTGCAAGAGGGTCAAGCTACTCGCAGGGACCCCGCACAAACGTTATTCCTGGAGATAAGCAAGTCTGGCTCAGAAACATTTCCTGAAGCTAATTCTCACCCACATCACTGGTGCTTGCAAACCAGACTCGGGGCTAGTCTGGGTTCCTGGCACAGAGGAGCTTCCTCACTTCAAGGAAGTGAGCCCTTGACCAGCACCATGAAGCATCTTGACAGGTGCTTAATTCCACAACTTGGACTTCACCCTGTGCTACCAATTTTTTGATAGCATGTTCTTAGAAGGATCGTTCTGGTCACCCCAGACCTTATTTTCATGTCATTTAGCCAGTGCCAAGAACCATGGGAAGACCACAGTTATTTCTGTGCTTTTGGGTTCATTATAGTGTGTGCAGGTTACATTGTCTGAGAAGACAAGACTCAGAACAGGATGTGGAGAGCCGTCTTACAGTGGGAAGTTGTAAAAGCTGACTGAGGTTACTATACAAATCTGAATGCTTGGGAGACAATCCCTGTGGGGGTTTGGGGAATGTTTAGAGACCTTTTCCTTTCGTGGAGCTGTTAGTCTGACATCCCATCAGCAACAACCTAGGCTCAAGCATCTGTCTGTCTGTTCCTGACAAATCTTAGCAGAAGGGTAGGCAGGCAGGCCAGACGTGGCTTTTCCTGTCTTCATGAAAGCAGTAGCTGAGCAGTCAGGCAGGGGCGTACGAGACAGAAAACTCCCGGGGATTAAATAACAGTGACTACAGTGAAGGGATTGGAGGGCAAGGGTAGCAAATCGGCTGAACTGGGAGTTGTCTTAATGTATTGGGAGGGCATATCTTAATGGCTAACCTAAATCACCATGGTTCTTGTGCGTCCACTTCCTTTTCCCTCCCCTCACCCTGTGTGCATTTTGAAAGGGTAAATAGGGCAGGAATATGGAGGGAGAAATGAGGTGCACATGAAGGTTGAGAGAGGTGTATTAACAGCCCTGGAGTATGAAGCTATCCACAGCCACCAGAAGGAAACACCTAACCTGTTCTGTACCAGATGCTCCACAACCGTTCATTCATACATGCTGTATGGGACTCGAGCACCTGGCAGCCGCAGACTTCACACTCCAATTTAACTGCGCTGGCCACTGTTTGTCTACCCACTTTTAAGATCCAGCAGATTGGAATCCTCACCCAGTACTTTTTAGCATGTCCCCTTCTGGCAAAGGGGCTCATTCCACAGCCCTGCCCCTGGGCACCCCTAGTTTGAGGTTGTTTGTATCAGCTGGATTTGCTTTCAGATACCCAGTCCAGCATTATTCAGAGGTGTAAGACAAGACTATCCAACTTCTGAATGCCCCAGGGCTGCAGGCCCCCAGCCACACACTTAATGGGTCTCACGCGCCCCCCGGCTGTGCCACACACTGTGCCACATGCTTCTCTCCCCACCAAGCTGCACCACGCAGGGTCCCCCTGAATCTTCCAGCCAGTCTCCCTCAGCCTATACACTGCCTTAGCCCCATGGGTGGGGTCAGGCAATGGAAGCAAAAGGGAGCAGGAGCCTGGAGACTGCAGTGGCAGCAGGAGAACAGTGGAGAAGAGCACCCAGACCAGGTGTTGGATGTTAAACCTTGGGGGTGGATGTGAAGCCCACCAGCTGACCAGTCCTGGTCTACGACATCACCAGTGGCCCCCCATTTGCTGCTGCAACAGCTCTCCCCAGCTTCTCACCTATCTCAGGGCCCAGAGTGTCCCAGGGCTCCCTCCTCTCCTAACTACACTCCCCCCGACCAGGTCTTTGGCCAGCATAATGGACGTGCTGGGATGCTGCCGAGAAGCCCCTGTAACTTCAGGTTGGGTCCAAGATTTCAAAACACAACTGAGCATGCACTTTCGACTGGATGTTCCCTGTGAGGAAAGTTTACACTTGACATTTCTTACAAAAGATTTTTATTGCACATAACACGCATCTGATAAAACCCAGATGATATGGTATCAAAAATAAATTACATTTATATATTACAAAAGTCCACATCATGTTTTTTTGAAGAGCCTGGCTTCTTTTTACCATTGTACCTGTTACTAAATAAGGCCCTTGTATTTGCATCATTTAAAAGCCTGGAAAGTCAGCAGATCTCAAAAGATTAAATAAAAGAAGATGAACTTTAAGGGTCTATAACTTCCCCAAAAATCACAGATCTAGCCAAGAGCCTGGCTGTGGGCCAACGTGGAAACTCATTTAAGATGAGTAATGAGGTACTGAAGGTTTCTAGTACTCATTACATCTGTCTCCTTAAAACAAGTAAGATCTCACTGTTAGGGACATAAGATTGGCCTGGGCGGTGCTGGCAATTTGAGAGAAATCCACATGCCATTTGCAGCTCTTTCTACCACAGGGGTGAGGCCTGGAGATCCCAACACGCATGTTAAAACACACCACTGAATCTTGAGACCTGAAATCTCTGAGGTCCTTACCAATGCATTGAATACAAGAAGGCAATTAGATTCCTGGTAACCATTGCCAATAGAATAAGAAGTCCTTTAAACCATACAGGAGCACAGTTTCTTTGTACTTTCCACAACACAGCTCTTTAACATGCCACATTTCTATCTACAACAGCTTTCATCTAAGCAGCTAAAATCCTTTAGAAGAGAGAGCAACTCTTATTTCTCTTTTTCACAGGGGAAGCAGGGAAGTTATGACAAACTTTCAAAGGAGCTCTGCTTTCCCAGGGACTGATTTCAGAAGTGCAAAGCACCAAAATACTAGTTGAAGCCAGCATGATTTGCAAGAGCTTAGTACTTGCTGGGAATAAAACCCTAGATACCTAAAGAGAGACAGCCAACAATCTGGGAATCCAAAATCTGTAGCCACTTGGGAATCTGTGCCCAATTTACCAAAGACCCCATAATGAACCAGTGTAGACCTTAGGTCCCCTAACTAACCCACTAAACAATACTGCCTCTACACTGCTCCTTAATTTCCACTCCTCAATCAGTAGAGCAAAATCTCATACTGAAAGAAACTAAGCAACAACTGAAAACATCATGGTATTTTTCTAAAACACATCTACCTGTTCTCAATGCTTTACATGTCAGAGCAACAGAAACTTTCCGTCTAGTATGGTAGGATATCTACCATGGGACAATGGAGCTCAAAGGAATTTGGCCTGCTTTTCCTGAAGACTTAAAGATTTTCTGTCATGTAGACAGGATCTCATTTCAATACTCAGTGAGACCTTTGGGAAGTAGTATTCAGGATGGTCTGCCTGTAAAGGCACAGATTAAAAGCATGGGTAAAATACAACCTTTTAGAGAAGAGGGAGGACAAGAGAAGAGTGACAGAACTGAAAGGAAAAGGCTAGTGAGGGTGGAAAAAACAGTGGAATAGAAGGAGAAAGAAAGAAGAGCCTAAAGAAGAGAAAAAAACCAGGTAGAACACCCAAGCTAACTCTGTGCTAAGGAGTGAAATGGATGACACAGCAGGTGTGGGGTGGAATGAGCAGCTCTGCAAGTCAGTGGGAATGGTTGCGTCTCAAGACTTCCAGTCCAACCTCCAATCTCTGCTATTTGAGCAACTCATCACAAGAGGGAGCAATGCACTAACTGGTTTGTACAAACAGCTCAAATTCATGTGCTCAGAAAATTCTAAGGGGGCAGAGTGAGGTTTCTGGTTTATTCCAAAATTTCCACCTCTAGAACCAAGTCTTGAAAGAGTTCTGGACATTAGGGACAACGAGAAGAGTCTCAGACTCCTGCAGAGGAGAAATGCATGTGTGAAGAAATGGCTGGACAGAGGAGAAGAGGCTTCATTTAATATCGTTTGCCTCTCTTCTTACCCCTATGTTGCTGCTTCTCTTTCCGTGCCCCAGCTGTGGTAAAGGTAATGCAGTGAGCATCTAAAAAATCCAGGAGCTTTCCCAGCCCAATCTTGATGCCATTCTGCTTTAACTCAGCTTGCAGTTCAGCCAGCTCCAAGGGCTCATAAAAGAGTATCCTCCGATAGAGAGCTGGGTTTGAATGGATGTAGCGTCTCACTGCCTCCTGTTTATCTGCATTCTGAGTGGCAGTCTGAGATGCTGGGACCCCCTCATTATCATCTTCTTCCAATGCAAGGGCACAGGTCTCAAATTCATTGGCAGACGAACTGAAAGTAAGAGCAAGCGAGAGAGCAAGGAAGAATCAGGGAATGTGTTCATGGACGTGAATGTAAGTGTCTAACAGAACAGGTTTAATAAGGGCCCACATTCTGTAAGCTTCCCCTTCTCAACTGTGCCAGTGCCTCCTCTCCTGTGGTCCCCTGCTGCTGCTTCTCCCTGCTGACCTTCACCATCTGCTGTCATTCTACTTTTGTGTGTAGCTTTGTTACGAAGGTCTGTTGTGGCTCTACTATTGCAGTCTTGGGCCCACATATAACTCCACGAGTGACCCTGAAGTAAACAGACCCTTTACCAAGCAACAGAATATCAGCCACAGCAAATGATATCAAACTTACTTTTGTGATCTGACAAAAGTTCACTTGGAATTAGAATGAAGACACTCATGTAGGTCACCAAAGCCTCAAATGATAAAGGACAAACAATAACGATAAAAGGATTTTTGTAGTTTGCAGGGGTTCACATCCTATCCCACACCAATGACTACAATTCTATTGCTATTTCAGTAGTTTATTTTAGTCTTACCTCTGTGACCCAAAGGAATGGTCCGTTCCATCCCCCGAAGACGTTGTAGATTCATGTGATGCTGAGAGCATCTGCTCATCAGTGCTGATTGCCAGAGAACCTTTAACTGGAGATCCAGCAAGAGACAGAGTTACTTCATTTTGCCTGCTGGAATCTCCTGCATGGGTTTTGGTTTCAGCAGTCATCTTAGCTGCTGCACAACTTGTAGAGGGGCCCATTAAGTTGTCATCACTGCTCCCCAGAACGGGCAAGGAAGGGACCAAAATACTCATCTTCTGCTTGCTCGCTCCGCTTGAGGCTTTGGAACTCTTTGTTCTCACTGCAGTCCCATCTGCCTTGGATGGGCTGCAATGCTTGGCAATTGCTTTCCACAAGGGGGGCTGGGAGGATGAGATTTCATCCTCTGAATCGGACTCCATGACCTGGTGAGTGTACTGGAATATCTCCTTCAGCTTTAACACCATCTGATGTTTTGGGAGAGGACGGACTCCAAATCTAAAATATAAAAGGTAGAATTTTAATTAAACAATACAGTACTCTTAGGCTAACATGGTGATGTCCCACACTACTGGCACTGCAGCATGGCTTCGAGAAGGGAATGGGATTACACTATGGAGGCTATAGTCCAGGCATTAGCACTATTAACTGGATCTCAAATAACACTTCCTGGAGCCCCATCAAATTGTTGGCTCTTACCTCTTACTGTACAAGCGTTTCTCTGTCAAGGCACTTCCCTCAGGTACCTGCAAATTAAGAAACCGTTTGCGTTTGTGGAAGTAACACTAACCTGTTCAACTCCTTCTTAAGCTCTGGTGTCTCCATGACGGAGTATTCTGGCATTGGTGTTATTGGAACCTTGGGAGGCAGGTTCTTCTTTGGACAGACAGGCTCTGTAGCAGGATGAAATTATTAGCTAGAATAAATCTGTACAGTTCTTGGACTAGTTGATACAGTCTGGTCTAAGTGACAAGTATTACAAGGTCACATAAGAGTAATTTTTATGGCATCATTTTCCTGCAATGATTTCCAAAGCACTTGACCAGTTACATCTTGTTTGTAAAAGAGAGGAGCTTCAACAATAGGTTTTATCTATGGACTCACCCTTTTCACGGGGTGTTTTACTTGAAAGCAGCGGTTCTCAAACTTCGACAGATTGTGCACCGCCGATTTAAAACGCTATAAGTACCACCAGCACATTTTTCAGTTCAACTTTAAGTACCACTAGCAAATTTTTGTCATATAAAGTAATTATAATAAATCAGTTAACACATATCACTGACAGGCTGTCTGCGTATCACTGGTGGTATCCATACTGCAGATTGGAAACTGCTGCTTTAAAGCATAAAATAAATGAAAAGTGTTGGTCATAAAGATCCTCAGTTGTAAGTTGAGGCAGCTTTTGAAAGCTGACAAAGTCTATGTTAATTGAACTCTATAGCAGCCTCTGCTGTCCTGAGCCATTTCTGTAACATTAATATGTTACATTAATATGTTACAGAAATGGCTCAGGACATACCCAAGAGCTGGGGTGGTTGTTGTAGAGAATGGGCATGTCTACATGCAATGTTATATCGTTGCAACATGCCACGGTGATATAGCGTCCACAGGCAAAAACCATGACACTGTTGCTACATCGCTACAGCAATGCACTCCCTTGGTATAGCGTGTTCCTATGGTGACGTAATGACTAAAAATAACCATACACCATGAGCACAGTGCAGTATAGGCTGTTACTGCATTGTCATTTAGTACCTCCAAAAAGAAGTACTAAATGACGGTGCAGTAACAACGCTGTAGGGGCACATGTAGATGCTCCAGTAAGTCTTAAACTTCTGGAGACCAAAGTTACATTGCAGACTGAGGTCAAAGGGAAGTGGTGTGACATCCACTTCCTAATGCCCTATCACACGTGTGCTTTACTGCAGAGCTGCTCCACAGTAAAGCATCACCATCTACACTTGTGCCTCTATTAGTGTGCAGTAAACTAATTAACACTGCTGTAGGATGGTACTGCCCAGGACAAGTAGTCTCTTTTCCAAGATCTTTCCAGGAATCAGTTTGACCTTAATCCCTGGAAAGATCTTGAAAAAAATTATCAAAGAAATCATTCTTGACAGGCTAACAGAAGGAGACATTCTGAAGGATAGCCAGCACAGGTTTGTTGTGCGTAAGTCTTGCCTGACCAATCTCATTTCCTTCCATGACCAAGTGATCTTTCACCTGGACAAAAGAGAAGAGGTTGCTATCATATATCTGGACTTTAAAAAAGCCTTTGACCTGGTGTTCCATGATGTCCTCATGGAAAAGTCGGGAAACTGTGGCCTCAACTACACTACAGTCTGATGGGTGGGGAATTGACTCTGAGTTTGGACCCAGAGACTGGTAATTGATGGAACTGAATCAACATGGCACTCAGTGACCAGTGGTGTCCTCCAAGGCTCCATTCTTGGACCTGTACTCTTTAATATCTTTATAAACGATCTGGACTCTGGTATCAGAAGTGGACTGGCCAAGTTCACTGACAACACCAAACTTTGGAGAAGAATATCCACACTTGAGGATAGGCTGGTGATCGCATGCCTTTCGAGGTTGGCCTGAAGGTGGGCGGATGAAAACCTGATGGCAGTCAATATGGAGAAATGCAAGATACTCCACCTCAGGAAAAAAGCCCACATCACACATATAGGCTCAGCAGTGTTATACTCACTAGCACCACAACCGAAAGAGACTTGGGGGTCGTGACTGACCACAAGTTGAACATGAGCCACCAGTGCAATACTGCAGCTGACAAAGTGAACAAAACTCTGGCTTGCATCTCTAGCAAGACCCAGGATGTCATCCTTCCGCAGTACTTGGCCTTGGTGAGGCCACAGCTAGAGTAGCATCCAATTCTGGGCTTCACAATTCAGGATGTGGAGAAGCTTGAAAGAGTCCAGAGGAGAAAAACGTGCATGATCAAGAGAACAGGCCTTATGAAGAGAGCCTGAGAGCCATGGGACTCTTCAGCCTGGAGGAGCGCAGGCTCAGGGGTGACTTGGTGGCAGCCTATAAGTCCATGAGGGGTGTGCATCAGGATCTGGGAAAATGTCTGTTCACCAAGAGCACCTTAAGGGATGACAAGGTCCAATGGTCACAAACTCCTGCAAGACCATTTTAGGCTGGACATAAGGAAAAACTTTTTTTACTGTTCGAGCCCCCAAGGCCTGGACTAGGCTCCCCCCGGAAGTGATGCAAGCACCTACTCTGGACATTTTTAAGAAACATTTGGATGCTTATCCTGCTGGGAACCTTTGATGCTAGCCCACTTCCTGCCCTTCAGGCAAGGGGCTGGACCTGACGATCTTACGAGGTCCCTTCCAGCCCTAATATCTATGAATCTATCCTACAATAGAGTACTTACATGCACCAAAACGCATGTGTAGACAGTGACCAGAGCTAGCTGGGGCACAAGGGTGCTACAGTGCAGGGGCTGAGTCCTCCGGACCCCCTGCTAGCTGCAGCTGCTCTGTCCTGGTTCAGTATGCTGCAGTCTCATGCACGTGTAAAAACTGAGCCTGGGAGCAATAAACTCCAGCCCAAACTGCACTGGAGTTTATTGTTACATGATAATAGCACATGTAGATGCATCCATCATGTCCTAAATAGTATTCTTAGATCTTGGATGAAAGAGCAATGCAAATGTAAAGAAATGTAAAATTATTAACCAAATAAGAAACAGCCTACAGAGGTACTAAGGGATTAATATAAGTACTTACGAGGAGTCTTTAGTAGCTCTGTGTTCTGGGCAGCAGCTGCAGCTGACAGCCTTTGTGTGAGAGGAATTACCTCTGGGAGATCATCTTCATCTCCATTCCAACTGTCCCAGACTTTGGAATCCAAAAAGCTTAACCTACTACCCACTGAAGGCCGTGTCTCAACAGGACTCTTTTTGTCACAGGACAAAAGTTTTCGTGTGTCAAAAGGACTCCCTCTAAGAGGGGTACTACCTCTGACTTCCAGGGGTCTTGTTGGGGTTTTCCACTGTTCCTCTTTAGGGTCACTTTTACTGTTGGTTGTGCTGTTATTTGCACAGTCAGACTTCTCAGGCTCTTTGCTGGTCCCTCTGATTGGTGACAGATATTCAACATCCCAGAAGGCATCATCAACTGGGACTGGGGGATCATCACTCAGCAAGAAATTGCTACTTGGTGAAAATGGAGTTGCATCTTTTTCTTCCTCACTGTCCTCTACCTCAACCACACTAATGTCTGTTTTATCTGCCAAAGACTGCTTATGGCATGGAGGCACTTGTCTGGCTAAAGAAGGGCTTTCTGAAGACTTTTCTTTTACACTAGCACAGTTAGGGGAAAGTGGACTTGTAGGCACAGGGGAAATGGGCAAAAAGTCTTTTGAACACTGACCCAACTGGCTGCCAGAAGAGTTCCTTTTGCTGACTGAGTTGTCCAGATGGAAAGGTTTTTCTGACAAAGTCACTGGCAACCCACCTGAAGTTGGTTCAGAACTACTTATGATGGTCGTAGAAGGCTTATGGTTATTATTACCTACCACTAAAATTTCAGTTTTGTGCATGGATCCCTGATGATTCAAATTTCTCATGCTTGAAACTTGGGTCTGTGTTGAGCAGTTTCTGCTTTTGCTCAAAAGAGGCGTGCCTGGCACCAGCCACGATGCATCCATGCTAGAACTCTCCTCACAACTGTACTCCTTCCCACAGCTCAGATTCAGATTCAGTTTGTTGTCAACACAGGTACCTGCCCAGCTGTTCACATGCATCTCTGGCAACACCTCTGCAACAGCATTACTATGCACCTCATTCTGAATTCCAAGTGAGACTTGAGACAGCCTCTGATGTACTTCCTTGTCAACAACTGATACAGGTTCAGATTTTGGCACCTTGGGATCTTGCTCTACTTTTTTACAGATATAATCCAATTTCCTAGAAATGTCTGTTTCCCTCAAGGAAGATCCAGAATCTGATTCCTCTTTTGTTTGTTTTAATTCAATTTCTTCATCAGAATCTGACAAAACAATAATATCAGGTTCTTTGTTCACGTGAGATATGGCATCCTGAGTTTTGAGAATCTGTGATGAGGATGGTGAGAGAGATTTTTTCTTGTTTAAGTGAATGCAAGGAGATCTGTCTGGAAAAACTCTTCTCTGTATGTTCTCATGTCTTGAAGCAACACTCCGCTCACTGGCTTTGCAGAAGGGCACATCATCATGTGAGAGATCTCTTATTGGTGTTGATATAGGATGAATGCCTGTATATACTCTTAAATCAGATAAAGTCTGATTTAATTTTGCAGACAAAGGGGATGAACCAATAGCAGGAAAAAGAGGTGTGCATGGCTTAATAAGAGGACTGTGACAGAAACTGCTCTTGCCTGACTCAAGGCCTTTCTGTGCCTGATGGCAAACTGGTGAGTTATTAATTTCAACACATTTCTCACTGTTGGTCTCTCCAGGATCTTTGATATCTTCATTCAATGAGGCAGGATCACAACAGTCTCCCTGGGTTGCAGAAAACATGTGCTCATAACTTACACCAAGGGCTACAACATTGTGTTGATGACTAGGAAACAGCTTTTCCCAGGGATCTTCCTCCTCTTCATCTTGTGAAGCCTGATATGATCTGGAAACTCTGGATGTTCTAGTGGTCCGTCTTTCACCAAAGAATGCACTGCAGGACATGGCATTATCACTGCACTTATAAGACTCATCCTGGCAGTGCACTGTAGTGATTTGTGTAACATTCATGCCCTCACACCCATCTGGGCCTTGGATTTTCTTTTCTTGCGTAGGTAAATCACACCTAGATCTTCCCAGATTAATAATTCCCTTCCATTTTTTAATCTTGCTACATGTCGAGGAAGATTCAAATACCTTCCCCCCTTTGTCATCCACCTGTTGATTCATGTCTTGGGCCTTCTCTGATTCACTGTATATGCTCTTCTCTGTGCATTCTTCCTCCTGCGGCTTGTCCTGAGCCATTTTTCGCTGTGTAGCCGCAAACTCATAGATTTCCTCAAGTTCCTGTTCATCCACTTTCTCATGGTCTTCCTCCTCTTCACCTTCTGGTTTCAGCAAAGCTATTTCTTCCTCATCTTCATCTATCCACATTGACTTCAAGAGCTCCTGGAAGTTCTCAGCTCTATTCTCACAATCCTCATCATCCCCCACAGAGAAAAGCTCCTCTCCTGAATCCACCCCAGATGGTTCTTGGTCCTCTCTAGGTCTGCTTTCGCATACAGCAATCAGTTCACTTACATTAAACCTGTAATGATACAATTAAAAGATTATTGTTTTCTCTCCTTCAATGTTGCTCCACTATCTGGATGCAATATGAGTGCCCTCATGCAGATTTCCTCATATGAGTCATGTGCATACCTTTCATGACAGGCATCTCTTCAAATCTAATGTCAGTCAGATATCCCCTCTTCTAGTAGGATGCACATGTGAAAGCACCAGCCCAACAACTCAACTCTCAGACTAACTCTAAAGACCTTTACCCAACTAAAATTAAAATTCCCAGAAACCGACCAGGAGGCAAATAATGGCCCTTCCAAGAGGCAGGATCCTATTTATGCTTTTCCTGACTCAGGCTCTACCTTAGACTACTTCAGCTGAGAAGGTACTAGTGTCTGCAACAGAAGCCAGCAGACTCAGCACAGACAAACCCATAGCAGAGAATGTCTAATGCTATTAAGGGTATGAATTTACCACACTGTTATAAAAGGGGACATAAATCACAGTAAAGATAAAGCCTCAATTTAGAAACTGGATTAGAAACAATGCTTGAGGAATCACATTTAGAAGACATACACCTTTCTCTACATCCCATTCTTAACATTATTTTAAAATTATATATTACTTTTTGAAAAAAGATTATTTTCAAGTGCAATGAACAAACCATAAATTATAAGGGGAAACTTGCTGACTGGTTGACAATACAGAGGAAAGTATTGTGAAATGCACAGAACATAAAGAGTATGTTTTTCTCTCATCTCCTTGAGTGTCAGTCACATTAAGGTTCATCTGTAACACTAGCAGGTTAAAACTTTTGGAGAGAAGTGAGATTTTTAATTTGACAGATTCTGTTTCATTTGTCCTTATTTTTAAAGGTTTGCAGGTGGAGAGTCACATAATGATGGTAAGACTAATACTTTAAGTCAATATTATACACACTATTTTCTTTCCCAGAGCAAATCTTGCTAGAATTAATGGGATGGGACTACTTAGTGAAGAGCTTTAGCACTCAGATGAAAAACATACTACTTCTCAGTATTATATTGTCATGATCAGCCATTGTGGGAGGTCCCAGGACCAAATGCTACTATGAACACTATGAGCAGAACAGAATGGCTCGTTTCCCCTACAGGTGCAACAACTTGTGCCAACAGTGGTAAAACTTGAGCCTAGCAGCAGGTAATACTAAGCAGGTATGACTTGGCAGAGACACACAGTGAGAAGATGAGAGTTGTGATGTGTCTGTTAGCACATTCATAAGAAAAACATGCAGATGAGTAAGAAGTTCATTGAATCCATTCAAACCAGAAAAAGATTCAACTGTCCTCAGAATAACAACAAAGCACTGATACCCATTGAACATTTACGTCAAAAAGATTTCACTTAAACAAATGCAACCTGAGGACGGTCATAATTGCAGAAACTTGGCTGCAAATACAAGAATTTGGACTCCAAATAAATCTAACATGGGATCAGTGATTAGAATGCAATATACAAACCTGGCTGCAAGAATCCTCACATCAGAGAGCACATGGGGACGGATATTAGAATCAGCAGAATAGAGGTACCGTAGAAATGCGTACGTTGCCTCTGCTGTCACTTCACTCAGTAGCACTCGGCGGATCTGCAAATTTCCATCTTCTTCCACTAAAAATCCTTCATTGTGAGCCTGATAGTGGAAGGATATGAAAAATAAAGCAAGGTCATCCGTCTGTTGGCAAGAGACAGGCATCAGACCTGTCATCCACTGAAGTGGCCAGTACTAGATGCTTCACAAGGACACCAAGATGATCATATATGCAATGCCTTAAAGCAAGGTGGCAGTAGCGTGCTTCCTGTCCTCTGCAGTCACCTGTTTATACCCTGTAGCATAGCTGTACTACATTTGATTCCATCCTCCATATAAGTACCACACATTGCTAAGACTTATAAGCATTTTCCAATTCCTTTTTTAAACCAGTTGCCTCCTGGAACAGTGATTTCACAAGGTGACTGAAAGAAGAACACCATGTGAAGAAGAGTGTCTTTGAGTTGTTTTTAGTTTACCTGTCCTTGGCTGCACTGACTGACCACTCATACTCCTTTTATGGGACAACAGAAAGGAGGATCTGTTCAACTACTTCTATATCTTTGGTAACTTGAATAATACCTGTGAGGATCCACCTGCATTTGTCAAGATGCTTCTTCAATTACAACACTCTCCCATGATCTTTGCACCCATTGCACCTACTGCATTCCCTGAGATTCTCTTAGGCAAGTACATGTCACACAAATGAAAAACAAAGGGGGCTCAGATATTCCCATTAACTCCCAATGGCTCAAGGTCTCTGACAATGGGAGACTTGGTCCTAACAACACCCTCTTGGCCAATAAATAGATCATATGGGAAACAACGCCCTGCGGAATAGAACCTAAGGGAAAATAACCACATGGAGGGAATTAAATATATAACATGGGGACCTGATCCAGCAACTCTTACTATATATACAATATATACAAGCAGTTCTTACCCATGCAAACAGCTGGTGGGACTACCCAAGTAAGAAAAGGTTGCAAACTGGGGTACAGGTAAGTAATAAAAGGAAGTTCACCTAGTTCAGAATGCACAGGGTTAACCCTTGTCTCTAGTTTCATAAAAGTGTCATGTCACAGGATGCATCTACACCACATCCCTGGTGCTGCCAGGGGTCCTCCCTTTGAAGCATGCTCAACTATCTACTCATACATACCAAACTGGAAAATGCAGTGGTGAAGCCACTCTGCGAACAACCCCCTTACACAGGAGTGGGCAATTATTTGGGTCCACAGGCCACATAGGGAGTTTTGGTGAGCTCTTGCAAGCTTGGTCAGCACCTCCTGCCTCCAATCTGGGACAGCACCCCTTTCTCCGCAACAACTAACCAAAACTCCTTAAGTGGCTCTGCTCCACGCCTGGCCAGGCAGCTTGGATGGAGTTGCTGGTAGGGACAGTGTAGCATCCAGGACCAGGAGGGGCAGACAGAGCCAGGGCTGGGATTGCAAGGCACCGAGCACAGGGCTGGGGCCTGTGGCAGAGCCGGGATTCACTGCCTACATGCCCCTGCAATGGGTACCGGTTCTGTGGGCAGGGGCATGCAGAGAGTGGATTGCAACTCTTCCCCAGCCCTGACCCCATGCTGTCACTGCCTAGCAGTACTGAGGTCTGGAGACTGGCTGGCATCTGTACAGCCAGGTAGAGTGTGCAGCCAGGAGGACAGGATGGGGCTACGGGTAGGCAGGGAGCTGAGTCTGGGTTCGAGCTCTTTTGGCAGTACAAGCGCAGGGTCAGGGCCCAGGGAAGAGCTGAGATTTGCTATCCCCATGCCCCTGCCTGTGAAACTTGTGCCCGTTGCAGGGCTGCGTGGGCAGATCATGGCTCTGCCCCAGCCCCGGCCCCACGATCCCACCCTGTGATCCCAGTCTCGCCTGCTCATCCCACTTCTGAACACAGCTCTCCACCCACCTGCAGCCCCATCCCATTCACCCAGCCATTCACCCTGCCCATGTGGGTCCCACCCCCCATTGTTGGTTCAGAGTGGATGGGCTGGGGTGCCTGGGTAGCGGAGCTGGCTCTGGCAGCAGCAGCTAGATGGAGCTCCTGCCACTGGGGCTGCTAAGAAGTGAGTCTGGATGCCATGTTGCCCCAGCCCTGCTGGGTGCCTAGGGGTAGTAGCACTGGCCACATGTGCCACGGCCTAAGCTGCTCCCTGTGCCTGGGCTAGGAAGGACCAAGGGACTCACCGCAGGCTAGATAACATACCTTGGAGGCCAAATCTGGTCTGTGGGCCGTATCTTGCCCACCCCTGGGTCATATTTTCCCCATCTCAAGTACATCACAGGCAGAGAGCTCAAGAGCAACCCAGAGTAGTTTCAACACCACATTTCTGAGTTTGGCATGTATGAACAAGTGCAGCTGGGTAGGACACATCAAAGTTGTGCAGACACATGTACACAGGCCTTCTTGAAATGACAGTATTCAAGTAAACCAAGCGATGTTGAAAAGTTGCTCTAGGCACTGCCAAGTAGCACCAAGTATAGATTAGGGTCAGCACCCATTGTCATGCTAGTGAGAGTGCTACGGGGATCATGGTGAGAATTGCCTGACACCAAACCCTACTGGGGAGCATGTGGAGCACTGCAGCTACCATGGCAAGCTCAGCCTTGCTATCTCAACAGTGAACGAAGGCATGGGAGGCATTATATTAGTTTGACCCTACTCATGAAGTTTATGCAAGAATGTAGCTAAGAACTTTCAACTGCTTGGTCCCTGGACTTTAAGTTCCCTCACTGTAAGAGAAAGACAAGGTGGGCTTACCTGACTGACATAATAGTTTGTGTTGGGTGACGATGAAAAACCAGAGACCAAACAGGTAGCTAGAACTTCATGTGTTAACTGGTGGCAGAATGCTGGGGGCAGGCTTCATTCTCCCCCTACCACTTCCCACATACTACCACACTCAAAAAGACACCAGCACTCTTGCCTCCTGGACTCATCTAGCAAGGAGATCAAAAGTCATGGCTGGGCCACAGATGCCTGTCAGAAGGCCCTTTATCAACCTCTGCTGATTCTGGAGCAGCACTGACTGTTGAGAGCAGAGCTGGTTTGGCTATTTATCTCATCCTAGCTATGAGGACAGCACCTTCTGGTCAAAAGTCCAGAGGAGGCCACCCTATCAGAAGGCAGAGAAAGGTAACACTGCAAACAACATCACATTTAAATACAAAAGCATACACATTCAGCTATACTTACCATTTCCACTGCCCGTGGGCACCGTGCATATAGCACAAACATATGGGCATAAAGAACTTCCCCAGAGTCGACCTGGAACTGGATGTCACTTAGATGGGGATTGTTGACCATTCCACTAAAATCAAAAGCCAGTGACTGGAGCAAGGGCTAGAACAAAGAAGGAAAGGAGAGAGGAAAATACTGGTGACACTGTAGGTCATTTCTTTGACAAATGCAGAGGGAATAACCCAATTTGTCAGTGTTTCTGTCCTCTGGACCATAGTTTGAAGGGAGTTAGCTTGTCCCTTGAAGCAAATCTTACTCTGGGTTAAATTTCACTTTCAAGTCAGCAATGATGAATTCGAGAGGCAACTAGCAACAAGCTTCTGCACTTCAGAGTTACTATGCTGCAGCTAGAGTCACACTTGTCTATCTGTTACTTCAACTGCTCTGGCACTGGGTGGGCACAAGACAGAAAGACAAACAGCTGTTTTTAGAGCGCCTTCAGTCAACACAGCTTCAACGCTGTCAGGGTAGATAAGTCCAACTGCAATGTGGGCAAACCTAACAGCAACGATTGGTGACTCCCTTCTGTGTTGACAGAGGCATCGATTTGTTGTCTGGATTTGGGGTCCCAGGAGGTGTACAGTCTATCTGAATCCTGTATTCAGGATGTCACAGAAAGACTGCAAAAGCTCATCCATCCCTCAGATCACTATGCTTCTCTGCTTGTCCATGTAGGCAACGATAATACCACCAGAATGACACTGAGCAGATCAGAGATTACAAAGAGGATTAAAAAGTTTTGAGTATAAGTAGTATTTTCATCAATCGTTGCAGAAGAAGGTGGTCCAGGCAGGGACCATCACATCATGGAAATGAATGTATGGCTGAAAATGCCCTGTCAAGATGAAGGCTTTAGGATTCTTTGACAATGGGCAGATGTTCTGGGGAGAAGTACTGCTATCAAGATACAGGACCCATCTGATCAGAACTGTGAAGAGCATCTTTGGTCACTATCTAGCCAACCTAGTAAGGAAGGCTTTAAACTTAGCTTCTTGTGGGATGGTGAACAAAACCTTCCAGCAACAGAACAAAAAAATCCAAAGGAAAGAGGAGTGGAAGAAGCAGCTAAAATCAGGGAAGGGCAAGAGAGCCACAGGACAGCAAGAGGGAAATGAGTATGTCAAAATGCAAAATACTTCTGATCTATGTATACAAATGTGAGAAGTATGAGGAACAAACAAGATGAGTTGTTACTGCACAGTCATTTAATATTTGCTTAAGCTGTTGTTACTGTGCAGTCCCATCACTGCATGGTTATTTTTAGTTGCTGCTGCACAGTAGAATTGTTGCCACGGTTCATGCCCAGCAATGCTATGTTGTAGCAACAAGCTAAGGCATAGTAGCTTGTTGTTGTGGTAATGTAGCTTCTTGCATAGATGCGCCCAGTCATTCATAAGAAAATACCATTACTATGAGCTGCGATGAGACCCTCTGTTGGCAGTCTTAGCTAGAGGAAACTGGAAGATCAGCTGCCTTCACGTGGCCAATGGGTATGCTGCCAGGCCAGAACTGTGGCAAACTGATAGGGCAACATGAGGGAAACTTACTTTGCTGCCTGCTATTAGGGGTGCACTGATATATCAGTTGGCTATCAGACTGCCACCAATAAAAGGAGAAATTATGTTATCAGCTATCAACTTTTTTTGGTCATCGTAGCTGACAAATACAGCCATGTGCCTGGACTATTCTGGCAAGCGTGGTCCAGTCCCCATGCCCCATTGCCAGCCCTAGCCCACAGCAGACTACAGGTTCTGGCGAGCACTGGGAGGGAGGGGGTGCTGGGGTAGTCTCTTGATGCTGCACTCAGCAACAAAGGGACTGTTACCATCTCCTGCTGCCACTGCCATAGAAATGGCGCACACGCAGCAAGGGTTGCCACAGAGACATTTGCGTATGGGTGTTTGCGCAGGGGTTGCGTATGGGTGGGGTAAGGTGCTGCACAAGGGACATTCTGCTCTGCTGGGCACTGGGTGCCTTTGCAAAAGCAGCTTCTCCCCAGGGGCCATGGGAGGTTGGCTGCACGGGGTCCCTCAGCACTGAGGCAGTGGAGTGCTCTGGGCTCCAAACATGACTGGCACTACTGTTCAAGTGAGAGTCTGCCCCGCCTGCCCAGGATGGCAGCACAGGCTGTGTGGGGAGCAGGGCTGCAGGTAGGAGCCATGGGTGACATGAATGGGAATAAGTTGGTCACTGCCTTCCTCATCAAGGGCCAGAGCAAACAGGAGAGGTTATGAATACAAAACAAACAAAAAAAGGTTTATTTATGTCAGTAGTTTGAAATACCTTGCACTATTACTAAATAACAGTTATCAGATTGGCATCAGCCAATATAATTGGTTAATCATTGGTATCAAACAAGAAAATCTTTATCGGTATACCCCTACCTCCTATGTTGCACGTATTCAGAGGACAGAAATTCATTCCCCTGGGCTGCCAATCAAGTGTTTTTCACAAGCATAATGTTCAAAGAAAAAAAAATGTCATATTTTGTTTCTGCCTTGGAGCTGTCTCGAACTGTCAGACCTTCCAGAAAACTGGATCCATATAGTTTGGTATTGTGCCTCTAACCATGGCCAGTTCTTTGGATGAGAGGATTCAGCACTGTTCAAGCCTAGCTGGGAATCTGATTAGGCCTGAAGCCCTAGTCATAAGATCTCATACATTTTAAACCTACTGTAGCTTCAGAAACTAAAATATTATTCCTGTCTACACAAGATAAAGCTCCATCTAGAACAACACAATCTTTACTTTGTTAGCAGGTTTCTGTATGAGCTCAGAGGACTAGGGAAACCTATGTTTGATTCAATGCAGTATGTAGTCAAGGATGTCCAACATCAATTGGTACTGAAATATCAGCACACACCTGAAAAGGCCTTTCAGGACTTGAGAGTAGACTAAAGAAGGCTTCATGTGCCACTGCAGCAACCTGAGTCCACGCTCCAAGGGAAAGGTGGGAAGCAAAGGCTGAAAACAGTCAGATTTTTTTGCTTTCTTATTTTTGGCAAGGAAGATGGCAAGATGGTACCTCAGGATGCCAGCAAGCAAAGCACACTGATGTCACATTTCCTGCTACTGCTGAAACCATGAATCAAACATGCCTTCCCTCCTCATAAAAAAGGAAACTTATTAGAACTGGAATCCTTCTCCTTACTGTTCCATGGCTTGGACGAAGCAAACAGCTGGGTCCAAATCCAGTTCTGAGTGAAGAGGTGTTTACATCAGAAATGCTCCAGCAGTAACTGCCAGCACATCAGCAGCGAGGCCAAATACCACAGAAACTGATTTCCCTGCATACAATAGTTAGGGTCTCCCCCATTCAGACTGGCAGCAAGCAGAACATGGGAAAGCCTGCTGTGCTTGCTCCATCCCTATTCACAAAGAGAACTGACTTTCCGGGGAGGTCAAACCTGCACCTCAATCTTTTAGAAAAGCCTAAATAAAATTAAAGTGCCTTAACTGCTTGGACACCACTCTCACATCCCCTCTGAGGACCTTTCTAGTCTGTTAAGGGCCTCTTCATCCCAAATCTCCAAAACATATTTAGCTTGAAAATTGAGACTCATCCATGACAGGTAACAACTCAATAACAGAAAGTAAATTTCCACCACATAAAGTAGATTTATCTTTATAACTGCTGAGAATTAAGAACCCCTACAAAGATATGCACACATTGTACTTAATTATGCTTCTACAAAGCAAAGCTACCGAGTGGGTGTGTCTACACAAGATGCTCTACTGCATAGTAAAGCAAATGCAGATGCTCACTGCACAATAATTGGTTCTAATTGTAAGTACATTTGCTACCTGCAAAAGCAAGTAGCAAATTTACTTGTGATTAGCAACAGTGCAGTAGCACATGAGCTCTGACCCTGAGCTTCCTGCCCCCAGGAGCTGCTTGCTAATGGGGTACAAGGACAATGTTCCCTGCCCCAGTAGTAAGGAGCTCCCAGCCCCCACTCTGTGATTGTGGGGTATGGGCTAGGAGATGCTTATCTGCCAGCCTGAGCCCTGTGGTGGCAGGACCCAGGCCGGGACATGCTTGTCAGGTCCTGGTGCTGGGAAACCCTTCTGTCTCAGCCCAAGTTCCATGGCTGTGGGACCCAGGCTGTGAGATCCTTACCCTGTAGCCTGAGCTTTGCGGTAGGGAAGTCCAGGTTGGGATATTCTTATCTCTCAGCCCGAGTCCCACAGTTGGCGGGTCCAGGCTGGGAGATCCTTCTCTCCCAGCACCAGCTATGCAGTCACTGGTGCAAAGTCCCAGTCTCTGCCAGCAGACAGCTGTCTCCTGGCCCCATTGTCCCAGCCAACTCCTGGACTAGAACGCAGAGAGAGCCTAGAGCTCTCCTTGGCTGTGTCAGGAGCCAGTAAAGGGCTAGCGGGGCAAGAGCTGAATGCTGCCATGAGCAGCAAACTTGCTCCCAAGGCTCAGCATATGCTTGCCTGGGTCAGTTTACTCTAGACTAATTTACTCTACAGTAAGATGATCCCATGTTATTTGCACGTGTAGATGCGCCCACTGGAGGGTAAACTGTGATCTCTGAAATACTACAGGTCTGATGGGGAACCATCTGTGATTTGCATTCTTCATGGCACTGCACTGATCACCCCTGTGGGAGTGCAGGGAAATGTAAGCAGCAGGTCTCAAAGGGCATTCTGACCCATCCAGCTATCTTCTTTGTGGTGGGTTTCCCAGAAGGCTGAGGATGCTGTGGAATGACTATGCTGAGCCCTCACAAAATGATGCTCTCCCATAAATCTCCCAGCATTTCATCTCCTCTGTAAGCTTCTGTACCAGATAGCATGTGTTTGGTGTAAATCAGTCTGTCCAGGCAGAAATCCATTTACTTATCATTTGTCTAGCTTGGCACAGTACACATAAGAAAGAAGACACCACTTCTGCCCTGAAATACTTGGAGCCCAAGCACACTGTGTACATGAACTGGTTCTCTTTCCACAATCATCCCTATCTGCCTACAGTTATTTTAAATCTTTTCCTATACAGCGCTACTATCATTTTACCAACATGGTATTTGGCGTCAGACTTACATATTTCTGCCAACCATAAATATATACATGGAGAACTAAACAAGGATTTGTCCTTACTCTGTGATGGCTGCTTCTCTGGCACCTCTTTCCTGTGTATGGAGGGACAAAGCCACTGAGTGGAATATCTGTGGGCGCTGATTCTTTCCCTTAGGGAAGAAAACACAAATCAAACACAACTCCTATGCGAGACAGACTACAAAGTAAACATTCCCACTAGTACCTCTGTAGTACAGATAACACAACCAGTGATTTCTAGCCAGGTAGGCTAGAACTAGTCCTGGCTCTTCAGCCTTCCTCTCCATTCTTAACAAGGAATTTCTGTGTTAGGCTGTGACATATTGCTGATTTTTGCCCGGAATTTAAGATTTCAAGATTTCAGATAGACCAAGTTCTCTGGTAGTTCAGAGTGCACAGAATGTAATGGGCAGAAGAAATCTTAGTCTACATAAACTGGTACACAGTTACATTTGCAGCTGGAATGTGGCTTTCCTCACACAGGGTCCATGCACACAATTACATCAGTCACTAGAGAAGCTGAGTCCCCTCTGAAACAGTCTAGCAGTAGTGTAAGATACTCAACAATACCAAGCAGCAGTTTGGATGAGAAAATTAAAAGTACTACCTATACATAAATCACAGATACAACACAATTTCTGCCTGAGTAGAAAATCCTTTAGGAAGCTGTTTAAGGAATACTAAAAATACCATATTTACACAAATCCAAATCAACTTTGGATTTAATATGACCCCCCAATAATTAGATTTGACATATGGAAAATTATAAATTTGTTAGTCTTCCACGTATAAAATCAAATTATTGGAGGGTCATCTTAAATTCTGCCCCCCTATGGGGGAGTAGAGGGGGAGAAGGGAGAGCAAGCAGCCTGACCTTTGCACCTTGCTCCCCTACAAGTATGCTCTGCCATGCCTGGACCCCTGCTGCCTGTTCCCTGTCCCCCCTGCCACTAGTCCTCCTTGCCTCCAACTCTGCTGTCTGCCTTCCCAGCCAACCTGTGCTGCTGCCCAATCAGAAGTGCAGGTCAAGGGATGGGGCAGAAGCACATACTGCTCATTGGCCAAGGCATTGGGAAATAGTGCAGGTCAGAGAAAGGGGTAGCAGTGTGTGGTGCCACCCCATCTCAACACATGCTGCTGCCAAATCCCAGCTGTGCACTCCTACCGGATCAGCAGGGATCCGGGTTTTCTGTTTCCCATGGAAAAATGTGGATTTTCCCCTTTAAAGGAGAAAAATACAGGAAACCATGGGTTTCTCCTTGCAGGCTGGCAACCTTCCAGCCTGCAAAAGGGGTTGCTTGGGACTGGGGGGGGTGTGCGCACAATTGGAGGCAGGGGGCACCATGTGCATGTGTGCATACACATGGCTGGCATACAACCAGGCAGGGTGGTGAGAGCAGCCCCAGCAGCTGGATACAGGTAATTCTATGGGGGAGTGGGGTTGGAGGGCCAGGGATTGGGGACTGTCTGGGGGACTATGGGTGTGTGTGTGTGTGTGAGAGAGAGAGAGCTCTGTGTGTGTGCATGCGTGTGTGTGTGTGTGTGTGTGTGTGTGAGAGAGAGAGAGAGAGAGAGAGAGCGAGAGAGAGCGAGCTGTGTTGAGCAGATGTGTGTGGAGGGGGTGTAGGGCAGATGGTTGCTGGTGCTTGGTGAAAGTGTCTGGGCACAGGGGCTGTAGCAGGGCAGGGGAGGTCTGAGGCAGTGCTTAGTACCGCCAGTGAGCCCAGCTCCACACTACTGCCAGCAGGGTATGCCCAGAGGTACCTGCCCCCCCAGTGGGGGAAGGGTCCATTAGGGTGGTGGTGAGTTGCATGGCCAGGCTGATGTGGTGGGGGAGGTGCCCATGCTCTGAGGCACAGGGTGGCTAGGAGATGCTGCTTGGGGGGGAAAGGGGAGGGGCAGGGAGTAGGACAGCCAGGTGCCACAGGCGCCCCCTCCTCCTTCCTCTAGCCCACATTGGGGCTGGACAAGCTCCGATGCTGCCTCCAAAAGCCAGTTACCACTCTGGCCCAGGAAGGGCAGAGACTGCCTGGAGCCCCTCACTCTCATTCTGCTGCCTGCAGCATGGCCTCAGCCAGAGCTGCGCTCCACTTCATGTTGCTGCTATGGAGTGTGGTGCCTCAGCTGCTTCTTGTGTTTTCGCATGAGATGCACAGCGTGTACCTCATGCTGGAGGCTGTCCCCACCATGTCATCACAGATCACCATCCTGTAAGTCCACACAGGGCCAAGCGGAGCAGGACAGGGAGCAGCTTCCAGCAGGGCTGGGAAGGGCAGGAGTCTGTGAGTCAAGGGTGAAGGGCCCCCTCTGGTAGTACTCGGAGGGTGGGAGGCGGTGTGTTTGGGAGTGAGGGGCACTGGCATGGCCAGAGGGCTGTGGGTCAGAAGCGAGGGGCACCAGCAGGGATGGGGGACTGCGGGTAGGTAGTGAGGAGCACTGACATGGGCAGAGGGGGCAGGGGAATGTGGGTTGGGAGTAAATGGCATTTGCAGAGCCAGGGGACAGTGGGTCAGGAATATCGCCAGAGGGGGCACCAAAACAGTAGCAGCAGCAGCCCCAGAAGCAGTAGACCTAAGCCAGTCAGGTCTGCGTAGATCCAGAACACTGTTACTCAAATCCAAGACAAGACTTGTTTTTCCCTGTTAACTGAGGGAAAAAAAATCTTATCTTGGATTTGAGGAAATATGGTTAAATGGACACCATGTTAAAGGGGTTCTAGGCAAACTGAGAACAGAAAAATGGATCCACTTAAAAGTACCAAGATGAATGTGTCAAAAACTGGCAGGTGATAGAGAACAATGAGGACCAGAGCCTCAGGAACCAGTGGGAAGAGCAATAGCCAGCAGTACTCCCTGCAGATGCTGGCCTAGCCTCTCTTATGCTGAGGGGTGCCACTTTAGTCAGGAGGGGGCACATGCCCCTCCCTCCTCAGCAGCCAGTCAGCGACCGGGGAGGGGAAGAGGTCCCCCCGCGGCCAACTGCGAAGCCCACTCCCCGGCCAGCACTCACAGGGCAGGGGGGCCCAACAGCACTCGCGCCTGTCCCCCCGCTCATTCCTTAAGTGGTGAACATGGCCTGTCAGGGGGTGCACTAGAGCTCTCAGGAGGTACACATGTCATTGCTTGTGCCAGTCTTGAGCAGGCACAGTTCTACTTGGCTAATGTGATTCAATACGATCAGTGTAGAAGTACAGACAAAAACTGCCAAAACTTACTTGACTGCTCCTCTGTTTGGGAGAGGTGAACTTCATGGTTCCACTGGGTGAGAGTGAGTCCTTCCCCAGCCAGCTCAATCAAGTCCTGCAGAATCTGCACATCCTTGCAGCTGGGGCTGTCCTCACCCGGGCCAGTTTGAGATTCATCAGAAAGCTTGTTTCCAAGTTCTGCAGGAGCAAGATGGCTGACGACAGGCTGGATTAGCTGTGGTTGGTCAGATCCCATCAATGAAAAAACAGTCTCTGACTTCTGACTCTGAAGTGGGAAACAAACAATAAACTTGTTCTTGTCTTAAGTGTTCACATAGCTCAGGAATGGCTCTGTGGTTGGATTAAACTCAAGGTGATGCACAAGTGAAAGGAAGAAAAGTGAAATTATCCCTCTTGGGGGATAAGGACAAAATATGAGAGAGCTCTGAAGGAGTTCTCTCTGGTTCTATGCCTCATTTAACTAAATAATGTGCATCAAAATAGACAGGGGACCTGTGACAAAATTACTATGAGATTAATTATTGTATTCTAATACATACTGGGCCAAGGGCAGAGTGAAGATCATGTGAGCAACCTTAGGTTTAGCAAAGCTGACATTTGAGTCCTGTACTTTATAACCACAAAGCATGTTTGCCATATTTTTTTTCTGAAATATAGATATATTTATTCACAAAACAAAGCTGTATCCTAATTCCAGGCTGGATGATTAAACATAATCATAGAATCACAGAAAACTAGGGTTGGAAAGGACCTCAGGGGGTCATCTAGTCCAACCCCCTCCTCAAAGCAGGACCATCCCCAACCACATCATTCCAGCCAGGGCTCTGTCAAGCCAGGCCCCAAAAACCTCAAAGCATGGAAACTCCACCACCTCTCTAAGTAATCTGCTCCACCGCTTCACCATCCTCCTAGTGAGAAAGTTTTTTCCTAATATTCAACCTAAACCTCCCTTGCTGTAACCCAAGATGACAAAACATGGAGAAGTGATCTGTCACAACTGAGAACAGTTTAGCTCCATATGCTCTGGAACCATTATTCAGGTAGACAGAAGAGAAAAAAAACTGATCGAGTGAACCTCAGCTAGGTTCACTTGTGAATAGGTTAGAAACCCTCAACTCACAACCCTTCACTCTTTCATAGCTTCACCTTCTGAAATGTAAAAGAAAAAACAATCTACACTGAGCTTCAGGTGCCTTGTCTTCAGTTCCAAAAGGAGATTTCCAAATTCGAAGTTCAAGAACACAAGGTCTGGCTATGCAAAGACAGGGGTGGTGCCTGTGGGGCAGCCACAGAGTGGGCAAATGCATGAAGGTGGCAATGCCCAAGATGGAGGGGAACACCTAGATGTGGGTGAACACTTGGATATGAGTGAATAGTAGAGAAAAGGAATAGGACTCCTCACCTGCACAGGTTTACAAGGTAAAATTGGAGGGGTTAATCCTGCTGTGTAGAAGGTTTCAGGGTCACAGGGTCCAGTCAAAGCACTAAACTCCCATAAAAGGCAGTGCTTATCTTTAGGCAATGGCAGAAGCCACTCTGTTTTCTCTGGCTCATCCTCCAGAATCCTGCTGAAGGGGAGTGGAGGGGTACTGGAGAACTCTACCTCCTCAGTGAGCAGCATGGCCACCCGGTCTTGAATCTGTTTACAGGATGTTTCTGGATCTTGAAGTAACAATGGCGGAGGTGCAAGGGGGAGCTTCTTACGACTTTTTTTCTCTTTAAAAAAAAAAAAAGAGACAGAAAATCTGAAATAACCTACAGAACCATGTACAGGAGCATGGCAGAGCAGTTCCTCCTAGAGCTGCAGGTGCAAGAAGCCAAAATGCAGTCTACAGGCAGAGCTCTACAAGACCACCTGAGGCCAATGGCATCTTAATTACAGAGAAACAGGAGCCAGGGACTACAGCTCCTGGTATGCACTGTTTTGCCACATGCTGAGTATTTCTCTAAGCCCTAACTTGCTATGCAATCTGCTCTGTTTTATAGATGTTACAGCCATCTCCCAGTTGTACATCAAACTGCCAATGCAACAACCAGCTGGGGGCCCTGGCTGCTGAAAAAAATTATAGCCGCAGGCAGCAGATTTCACTGTTTACTGCTCTGGGTATCTCCACATAGCACAATGCAAAACCATGCAGAGATACCTGAGCTGGCTTGGGTACCAGAAACAGTGAAGCCATGTTGTTGAGCCATTCATCTAAATTAATATACTCTGCTTCTCAGCAGGGCTAATTATCCCAGGCAGAGCATGACACTAACAAAGTTAAGCAAGCTTCTAGTACCCAAGCGGATTCCCAAGTGCAAATCATAGCAGCTCTGTTCATCTCCTCACACCTTCCAGCACCCTTCAAAGGATCATCAGTGAGAATCAGTGGCTTAAGCACTGCTAGGGTAAACAATTTCAAGGTAAGGTGGCCATTCACATGCATGTTAGTAAGTTTTTGGCCCAGGGCAGACTGTTTTGGTCCTCTAATTGCTGGCTATTCAGTCACATCAGCACCTACTTGATCCTGGCTTCCACTTGATTGGCAGAGCACTCTCCAGTTTACCACCTGTTACAGATTCTGCTTGTTTCTGCTTTTCATGCTCCTGCAGAGATCGGGACATTGCCATGGCAACCAGCACGTCCTCATCTGCAGTTTCTGCCTTGGACATCTTTGGCCTTTTTTTTGCCTGCTCTTTGGAGCTGTCTTTTCTCTTTGACCTGCTGACTTGAGTGCTGAAATGCAACAGGCAACATTTTTTAATTGACTGGATCAGAGACAAGGCATGCCACACCCTCCAGCTGTTCTATTTAGAGAAATTCCTGGTTCCAGGATTAGGAAACCCATATGTCCTTAATTCTTACATTATGTAGTAATTTTGATTAATAGACCTCAAAGTATTTAAAGTGAGCTAGTCAGTCCTGTGGACTGACTGTGGACAAAAAAAAAAAATTTTTTTTTTTTTGTGTGGGACCATTCCAAACCAACCATGGACTCTCTGTGGAAATTAAAGTATCCTTGGGTTCATGACATAGCCATGAGCGAAATAACTGAAGCTTTGGAAGGCAGGATGCTCAGGAGAACTCGCATAAAGCATAAGCTCCAGTAAATCTAATAAACTCAAATAGACCATTCAGCTTATTACCACCTCAGCTAGAGTATATATCTTTGACCTCCAACATATTAGTGCAAGACTATTTAATCCCTGTTTCACCTCTCTTGGTTCATTAGTGAACTGCTCCATCAAACTCATCACCACGATTGCCTTCAGCATGTTCCCTTCAATTCAACCACCTTTTCCAAATAAGTGGTTGGGTTTTGGGCCTGCCTGCTTTCCTCTGGATTCCCAGCCCAGGCACTGTGTGCACTCTCCTTGGACCTATGCAGAATTCACATATGTGTGCGTGGGGTTGATACCTCTTAAACTAAAGGAAGCAACTAATATCTCTTATTTGATTCATCTCACCTGGGTGCTGGAGGAAGCTTCTCGCTGAGGGATGAAGCTTGCAACTTCACTGCCTGGAGAAGCAGCTGGGGAGGGACCTGCATCCTGACAGCACAGTGTTTCAAGTGACTGGCTCGACTTTTGGGTATCTGGAATTGCTTCCCACAGATGGGACACTCAGGGACATGTGAGATACTGGAGGAGGGCACCTGCGATTTCTCCGTCTCATCCAGACATCTGTGGAAGGCAGCAAGGGCTGCTCTTATTAGTAAGTTATAATCCACTTACATGAATGCCTTTAAACCACATTGAAGAAGAGCTGGTACAATTAGATCTTATACCTGAGGAGAAAAAAACAGTCTAACACACATACAAATCCCTCCCCCCTCTAGGAGCTATGACCTAAAAATGACAGAAAACATGTATGCAGAGGTTAGAATGTACTGGAGCATGTTAGAAGTATACTTAATATATGCCTGTATCTGCTTTTGACTAGATCATTAGCTTATCACATAATCTTTTTCTCAAGGAAAGTTCTAACAACCCAACAGCCTTATCAGTTTCTGAAGCCACCATTCAACAAAAATCAGCCTCTGAAAGAAGTAATCTCTTCTGTCCTCAAAATACTGCTGCTTCAGGTAAGTGCAGGTCCTGGTATTACAGGTGCACTGATAGATTTTTTGGGCCAATACTGATAACAGACTTTTAAGGAGGCGTATCAGCCAATACCGATCCAATTTCCAATACGCAGGCTGGCAGCTCCAAGAGTACTGTCCAGCTGGTAAGTCTGTTGTGGTGGAAGGGGAGGGGGAAAGGGAAGGGAACGGGTGTGTGTGGGGGGTAGATCAAGGCTCCTGTGGTGAGGGAGGCAGTGGGGCTGGGGCAGTTGCTGCCCAGCCAAGGTGGGGCAGGGCATGGGACAGAGCCACAGTTTGTCTGGGGGACATGGGGACAGCTCTTGCCACTGTGCAAACCCCAGGAAGACAGAGGGGGCGTATGCTCCCTAATTTGCATGGACAGGGTAGGCTGCTGCTGTGGGTTGGGATTGCACTGGGCTCTTTCCAGCAAGGGGCCAGGCTGGGCTGTGCTCAGGGTATATGGCAGTGGCACTGGGAGGGGAGTTCTGAGGGGGATGCAACCAACTCAGAATTTGCTCTAAGCCCCCCAACCCTCCCTCCCAGCACTGATGACCACCCCAAGCACAGCCCAGTGCAGCCCTGGCCCCAGCCTGCAGTGGCAGCCTGCCCTTGCCCTGCGCAGATCTGGAGGGCACATCTCCCCATGCCCTCCCGGGGTGCACGCAGCAGCAGCAGCTGCCATCCCTCTTCCTGCGTCCCCCAGACAAGCCGCAACTCAGTCCCGTGCCCTGCCCTGCCCCAGCTGGGCAGCACCTGCTCCAGCCCCAGCCCCACTCCCTCCCCCTCACTGTGGGGGCCTTGATCTGCCCCTCCCCTGCGACACTTCCCTTTCCTCTCCCCTTCTTCCACAACAGACTTACCAGCCGGATGCAGCTCTCCATACTGTTGGGCTGTGCTCCTCACTGTCTACATGCTGTACTGTGGCTGTGCGCATGCACAGGTCATTTATCAGCCACATTATTGGCCACAACAGGCAAAAAAAGCCAATTTCCGATACAGTCAATTTTCTTTACATCAGTGCCGATCTGATATCGGACCAATGTATTGGTGCACCTCCACCTGGTGCAGTTCAAACTTTGTTAGACATGACAAATACACCAGGGAGAATCATGGCAAAAGAAAGTCAGTTCTTTTTGTGCCCCTGAAGGACCTTCTGTTTCTTTACACTTAAAAGGTTAATCACAGCCTCAGCTTTTCCCCTTTCTATAACAGCTAAGCTAGGTGTGTCTAGCATAGGAGGCAAGAGAGGGTGCCTTTTACCTGTTAACATGCTGCTCCCGTCGTGTTGAGTTCATGGCTGAGAGGTCCTTCTGACAGATTTGACAAAAAAATAATCCTGACTCTTCCAGACTTCTAGGAACTTCCTGTTTGAACTCCTGCTGGACAGTCAATGCCAGAGCAACATCTTGTTCCATCATTGGCAGATCTGGGTTGATTCCTATGATGAAACAGATTGTTTCAAACAGATCACTAAGCTCTTGTTATAAAAGACCAGGATTTGCTATATGCAAAAATTACTATTTTATTAAAATAGTATTTAAAAGTTAAGTTTGAACTTTCTCTGGTACCTCCAATTCTAAAGCATCTCATAATATTTTGCAAAGTAATCTTCACAGCACCACTGAAATACAGTCACCTCTGGAGCAGAGGGTAGCAAATAGCTAATGAATTAGAGTGGAGGAGACAGTGAACTTTCACTATGGCTGCTGGGACAAACCAGGGCTCTTATGTAGACTGACTAGCTCACTTTAAATACTTTGAGGTCTATTAATCAAAATTACTACATAAGGCTTATGCACTATTAGTGTTTAGTTCTATCGTTACCTGGGAAAGATAAGTGGGGGAACTGACCCTGAAGGGAATTTGTGCTTCCCAGAAGCATTTACATTTCCAACTGGATATTTAAATTAGCATTAGGTCCATCCCCCTATGGATCTAATGCTATCGCAAATACACTAATTACACATTATAACAATCCTGTGAGGAAAGTACAGGCAGCCAAAGAGGGAAAGGCTAAGTGAACTAACCAAGGTCACAGAGCAAGCCATTGGCAGAGCTAGGACTAAGGCCCAGGAATTATGAGCTATCTATTAGTATGCCACTCTACCCACTAGATCACACTCCTTCTCTGGATAATAGGACATACCATTCCCTAGCTCATTCTTCCCCTGGTTTGCATCAGGGATCTTCTCATCAGCTACAGGCTCTAGCAAGCTCTTGTCAGAAGTGTGTTTCAGTTGTTCTGGAGCTACTCGCTTAAACTGCTGCATCCTTTCCAACACCAACTCTGTTACCCGGACCCTGGATCCTGAAACCAGCAATGTCTTTGAAGGGGATGAGACTGAGGCTTCTGGTTCTCCTGCAGCAGGAAAGGATGATGTTGTTTGGGAGCTGCCATTCAGGACACAGTCTGGTGAGAAAGAAAAAACAGTCCTAATGATTAGTGCCCTCTCGGGTTTGCACATCTGTCTTAGCAATGTAGCTTTGCTGGCTGCTGAGAGGGTATCAGAGAAGCCCCCAATCAGCAGCAGTCTAAGCAATGATGTATTTCACACCATGCTGATTCTGCAGGAAAGAGGTGCACAACTGCAGCCCACACATAGTCATCATCATAACCCTAGCTCTTACCTAGCACTTTCAATCAGAGGTGCTTTGCTAAGGTTAATGACACTGACCTCCTTATCTTACAAGTGGAAAAAAACACAAAGAGGGTAAGTGACTTGCCTGAGGTCAACAGAGCAAGAAACAGAACCCCAGTCATGTGAATCCGTCCAGAGGATCATCTTGCCTCCTGCAAATTTCACCATGTCAGAATCTGACTCACAAACTCTACCAGTCATGGAGCCCAAGGACACTGAGCAGCAGGAATGAAGGGTTTCTGGATGGGAAATAGGATGCAACAGGCAGAGGAAGGTGCCCAGCCAACACTTCAGCACAACACTGCCAGTCATCACGTGGGGGAATCATCCTGTCTCTACACTTCACCTGACTGAGAAGGCCTATCCCACCACAGAATGGAGCTACTAAATACTCTCAGGAGCTTCAGCCCAATTACCAAAGTACAGGGGATCATACTAGCAGAGTTAGCAAATGCAAAACCAGTGCTTCCTCAACTTCCCCATACACAGCTCCACTTGAACTTCAGAAGACCTCTGTTGATCTATGACAGCAAGCTGAGAACTACAGGACTCTTTAGCCTGGAAAAGCACAGGCTTAGGGGCAATCTGATGGCCACTTATAAGTTTATCAGAGGTGTTCACCAGGATCTGGGGGAATGATTGTTCACCAGAGCACCCCAAGGGATGACAAGGTCAAACAGTTATAAATTCCTGCAAGACCATTTCAGGCTGGACATAAGGAAAAATTTCTTCACTGTCTAAACCCCCAAGGTCTGGAATAGCCTGACACAAGAGGCGATTCAAGCACCTACACTGAATGCCTTCAAGAGAAATTAGGATGTTTATTTTGCTGGGATCTTATGACCCCAGCTGACTTCCTGCCCCTGGGGCAGGGGGCTGGACTCGATGATCTTCCGAGGTCCCTTCCAGCCTTAATGTCTATGAAATAGATGAATATTAGTCTCTTTCCAGTACCAGGTACTCTACTTGTGTGTATATTGGGTAAGTGCATAATTTAGTTAACTACAAAGCCAGTCCCAACTGTCTGTCTCTTGGTTACATTAGAACAAACATTGATTACCTGCATGTCAGTTAAGTGTAGAACCCACTTAGGTGCCTAAGCATCTTTCAGCCCCACTACTTCGTAATGTAATTTTACTGTGCTCAACTGCAAAATTGGTGCTAGAAACAGTAAAGAAAAAGCAGCTTTCAGAGGCATGTTACTAGAAGCCTTGAAAACAAGGGGAGATAGCAGTTGTGACACTATCTCCAGTCATCTCCCCTCATTTCAAGGTTTCTAATGGCAGCCATGAAACTGGCTATAAGATCCCTTGTAAAGGACAGTACTCTATCTTTCATGAGCAGTGTTTACATTCAGTAAGTTCTGGTAAGTGCATAGCCTATTTTCCAGCTCAAAGGCTATGTGCTTAAAAGAAATACACTGGTCCAGGCTATTCTCTACTAGATATATTTCAGAACAAGGGAAGGAGATGAAGCTCAGACAAGTTACCTGCCAAGCTGTTCTGGTTACAGTTAGCTGCCGTAGCATTCAATAGAATGGTGGGGAGATGGCCTCCACATCCATCTTCTAAAGCAGTCCCTTCACTTCCACGGATCAGAGGTTCACCTTCCTTTTTGGGTGTTAGTGCCTGCCTGTGGGGGTCCAAACATTCTGGCCAGGTCATCATCATGCTTGGTTGGCTTTGGCTCTTAGCTGCTGGCTTGGTCTTTTTTAACCTACTCCTTGTTGCCGTTTTCCTTGTTCTGTTCAGAACCTTCCTCTCCCCCTCAGCATTTCCTCTCTTTTTGTTCACCCTACTCAACAGGTTGGCACAAAGTTCCTTAAAATCATCATCTAGTTCATCCATTAGCTCAGCCTGGATTTAGTGTGACTGAGTGTGTGGGAAGAGTGGTGAAGCAGCAGACACAACTTGAATTTGCCCCCTTTGCTGAGTGAGAGCCCTCAAGGAGTCCTTTCCACCATCCATAACAGCTGCATGCTCCAGGCTCCAACAAGCCCCAGGATAAGCACTTTCCTGGCTGCTCCAATAATTAATTTTCCTCTGCATTTACAGCTTAGCTGTATGGTTGAGTATGATCTTCAAGGACTCCAGTTGTTACCATTCACATTTAGGTGCCACTTTTGCTCTGGTGAACTCTGTTGTAGAAGATGCAAGCACTCTCCAGACAGGTCCTAGTTCCTTCATGGTATACAAGTAATCTTCCAGGAGAGAATTCACAGCATCTAACAAAGGAAAAAAAATAAATATAAAAAGGTATGGGGTGGTCTATGCAGCCCAGTGTGGAAATGGTTATGGCAGAGTTTTAAGGAATCCATGCAAAACCCTGAGGTGAGATAAAATCTATATTTGACACCAAACGCTGAGAGTTACTTAACTACAGAAAAAACATCTGGACTGAAAAGGGTTGAGACAAAAGCACTGCAAAGTAAATTACTGATATCAGGCAGAACTAGTCCAGACACCAAAAGCGCGATTCCTACTTAATGAACTGGCCGGAGCTCAGAATTAGAGCCTTTTGGGCCTGGCTTTTAAAAACAAACAAACAAAAAAACAAGACTGGAAAGCAAATGACAGGATATGAACAAAAAACACATTTCAGATGAAAATGCACTTTTCTCCTCAGATGAAAGTAGTAGTTTGACATAACACTCTTCAACAGTATAGCCTGACATTTTAAAAAAATCTCTAAATTTAAAGAAATGCATAAGGCTTCCTCTGCTCAGGGCATGTGCTTGGAAGGGTTTTTGAGATGCGCCCAAATAGACTCATCCTTTCTCCATCCTCTGTTTCTTTAAGCAAAAACCTCCTGCTTTCTGCTCACTCAGCTTTAGCTCAGTCAGTGTCATGCCTGGCAAATATCTCCTTGAAACTTGGGGGACAGCACTCAGCAAACTAGTACATTGACAACCAGCGTTCCCTCTTAAGCTGTGCATGTGCATGGCCGCGCACAATTAAAAACCTGGCTGTGCATGAACTTTTTAATGGTGTACACCCACCCAGAGATGAGCTGGGTGCAGAGCGTGCCAGAGACACCAGGGCTGGTGTGGGACACTTACCGAAGGTAAGCTCCTCACTCCTAATGCAGGGCAGGCAGTGGCTCCTCCACGAGAAGAGGCGGGGATAGGGATGGGGGCTAGGGCTGAGGGCTGGCGTGGGCTCTGCCAGCTCCAGGGAACTGCTCCGCGGGCTCCCCCGGCTCCAGGGAACTGCTATCCACCCCCACATCTCTTCGGGGAGTGAGGAGGCACATGGCATCAGGGCTGGGGAGTGAAGCAGTTCCCCAGCCTGTGTGGGGTGTGGGATGGAGCTGTGAGCAGCTCATTTGCAGGGCACAGGGTTGGGGGTATGGCGGCTCCTGCCACTGCTTGCACCGGCAAGCATGGGGGAAACTGCTCCGCCGGCTCTGGGACCAAAGCAGTACACTCACGGACCGAAGCGGCACGCTCACAGATCACTACTCCTTAGAGGGAACACTTTTGACAACTACTACAAAGTACCATTAAACACACAAAGCGCACAAACTTAACGCTGAGAGAGATGTTTTAAAACACCTTTGTAAGTTCATGGGGTTTGGGTTGTAGCCGTGTTGGTCTAAGGACATAGGCAGACAAGGTTCCTTGGGTGAATTTGATATCTTTTATTAGACCAACCCAAATGGTTGGAG
>JAGPOW010002067.1:11626034-11655940 GCA_030014935.1 Caiman crocodilus
GGGGGGGAAGTGGCAGTGCACGGTAGATCTTGGGTTGCTTTTTAATTCAAAAAGCGATCTCTGACTTAAAAATGTTAGAGACCACTGATCTAAACCAAAAAAGCAAGACAAAGCATAAGAATAGAGCAATACAGACAAGAGAAACAACTTGCCCAACTTCACACAGCTGGTTTAGAGATAAAAGGGTTGATTCCTTTAATCCAGTGTCCTATTTGCAATGCTCTTTCTTACTACTACTACAGGTTTCCCTCGCTTTATGCAGGTTCTGTATATGCAAGTTTGCTCTTATGTGATGACCTTTTTTATACCAAAAATTAATTACATGCAAGGTAATTTCACTCCTATACAATCAGTATAGTGGAAGCCATCAGTCAGCTCCTTTGCATGGTGCATTGTGGGAGAGACGCGCGCCAAAATATAGTCTCCTGTATGGATCTGTGCTCCTTGCTCATTGTCTGCAATATGCGTTTCTGTAGTTGTGATCCCCATTATGATAGTGCCCTGTGTGCTTGTGTGTACTGTCTTATGTTGCCAAGCACCAACTTTTGTGGCAGAATGCCACCTCTCTCTCTCCCCAAAAACTATGTGACCATTTGGTTAACATGGTCCCTGCAGAGGGCAGACATCCCATGGGGTCTTTAGGTAACCCTGAGTTGTAAACTGAGCTAAATACATTCCTGAGGGAGGGGGTAACCTGCTTCCTCTGCCTACATGACTGACATCACATACCTGGGAGAGGGGCTTGGGCTCCCTATTGTTCTGAGCAATACCAGTATACCTGGCAACCAGTGATGCATTTCAAATCGATTGGCTGGCAGCCAACAGGTCAGCTGGCCTCAAATAGACCTTATGACCTCATTTACCTGGTCCATGTAAGTTAAGGGCTGCCCAGGAGGAAGAGCAGTAGTCATGATGGGAATTGAGAGAGAGAAGCTGGACCATCTGAAACTTGCTCTTTCTTGAAAGTTATGATTACTGAACTGCCTGCCTCCAGAGGGAATCTCCACCTGCCTCTGGATGATACTCGTGAGTAGGCTACCTGAGATCTAACTAGATATATAGCTTTCAGTAACTCAGATGGGTGATCAAAGGCTACCCAGCCATGCCAGTTTGCTCTATGGTATTTCTTTGATATTGCTCTACCCTGTACTCTATTGCAACCCAACACCTTGTAACCAATTAAGTTCTCCTTTGTACCTAGTGTGGGAGACTTATTGGGAGTGGGTCTAGATTATGCCTTGGGGTCCCTTTAATTCAGCTGACTAAGGGAGACAGACCACTATTTGTGCTTCAGACTGAGGGAAGCACCCAAAGTTCTTGAAGTGGGTTGAGTACCCTCAAGGGCTACTAGGCCTGTGTTTTCCAGGGAGCACAGAGCCAGGATCACTCCAGACCCTGGGTGGTGGCAGCATTACCCCCAGGCTAGCAGATGTGCTCCTGGAAGAGGGTCAGCCAGACATGAGGCACCCCCAGAGAGGCGCTCTGAGCCTGGAAGGTGGTGGAGCACAGTCAGGTGGGTGGCTCAGCACAGGAGCACCCCCTACTGGCCTGCCACAACACTGTCTTGTAAAAGTGGTAGAAATGGGTCTGGGGTTCAGTACTGTCGAGATCTTGGGACGTATTCCTGTTAGTTGCATTGTATAGTGGGTTCCCTTTATGCAAATTTGAGTTATGAGCCACTTTCCAGTAACACATGTACAGCATAAAGCAAGGGAAACTCTTCTTTAACTTTCCTTTTCCCCTTAAATAAATTATCTATATTACTGGAATATAACTTCCAACTGAACATATTTGTCTGGCCAATACAAATTGGCTCCATACTTGTCAACAGTGGTCATTCAAGTCAAAACACACATTTGTGATGGCAAGTAAATGGGCGAGTTTGATAACCATATTCTTGTTCCCTCTATACCAAGTTTACCAGACAGTTTTGCCTTAATCGGTAAACTTGTACATTTTCCTTTCTGTACACTTCATGGAGTTTTAGCTGCACTGGGGTGCTAAAGAGAACTCAGCAGATTATGACCCTGTGTGGAACGATAAAGCAATTAAAGCGCAGTGTTGTCCAGAGCAATACTCGCACCGCATATTAACCTCATTGGCTACGATACTGCCTGCCACTGCGCAAAGTGTTGTCCAGAGCAGACCTTTCTCTACAGACCTATATAAGAATAGGGGTTTAGAGTCTGCAACATTTGACAGTTGTCTCCTTGTTTTATAAACCTCCCACACTACTATCTACATCTCAGTTCAGCAACAGGTGCAGTAGGGTAAAGAATGATACTGCATATGGACAGAGCTTTAAATCTGATGATGCTGTGGGATGAATTTTCTCTCTCCTGAGAGAGCAAGAGGGATGCATATTTTCCAAGGAACAAACACTCCCCCTTCAGCAGAAATTTTTGGTATTTATTTCTGGAAAAAAAAAAAAAATAGGAGCGACTAACACCAATCAACCTTCACAAGTGTATTTTCCTGAAGCATGCTACTAAGGCAATTTAAAGTGCTCCTGAACTGCATGAACTGATTAGTTTCCCATGACAGACTAAAAAAAGTCACATAGTGTTATTTCTTTGTGTTAATACAATTAAGACCCAAGCTGAATCTTCCTTCTCCACCCATTCCCTGCTATAATAGCCCTTTGTCCTTATTGTTTCCTGAAGTCTCACTATGAAAAGCTTTCACATTCTTTTGGGCAATTTTTAATAACCCTTTCCCCTCATTTGCTCGGTTGAAGCAAGGGAAACAGATCTGGGTTGGCTTCACCAATATCTCCTTTAAGTTCAACTAAATCCAATATTTCTGGCAGATATTAACTTGAACTTTGGATCAAAATGGTGCAGGTAAAAAGTTTAATGGCAAATTCTGTTAAATAATGGAGTGTTTTCCCACAGACACCCAGCAAAAGGAGACAAATACTTTCACCAAGAAACAAACTGTATACATAACTTCAAAAAGGCCATATAAATTATTTAAATGAGTCTTTAGTCTTTATACTCCAGTAGCACTGGGAAGAGCATGTTAAAAGCTGCCAAATCTTCTGTTTAGCCAGGATGGAGACTAAGGTTTTATCCAGTCCCAGCTGCTCATACCTAGGGATCTACCTTATTTTCAATTCTGCATTTTTAATGGAAAACACAAAAAATGGCTTCTGCGAACCTTGTGAAAATGGCCATCCCTGCAATTTTGGCACAGAGTTACTAGCAGGGGAAAAAAAAATATTAAAATACTGGCTCCCCAATGGGAGCCAGCAGTCCTCAGAGCTGCTGCAACTGGCTTCACAGCCCAGCAAGGCAGAGAGGGGATGGGAGGGAACAAGGTGGAGAAGCCATTACCATGAAGGGGAACAGCAAAGATGGTGGCACATACCCTCCAGCTGTTGCCTGGCTGAGGGCTGCCCATTGTGCGACCCCCCACACATCCCTCTGTGGATCAGCAGCATGGGGTGGGGCTGCCTGATGGGCAGCCCTCTTGCCTAATCAGAGGTGAGGAGCTGGACTACCAGGCCCATTGGCCAAATCACTGCAGGGAGGGCCTGCCAGGAAAAGACTGCAAAAATGGTTCTGCATAGCAAGAGGGGGCCACAATTTTTCTTTTGTCTCAGTGCGACTTAGGCAGATCCCTATTCATACCTCTATATGCTAGCATCAGCCTGATGGAATTTCCCCTTGAAGTTGGTTTCTCACTCAGAGGGGTGACAGCTACTGAGCAGTGTGAGGGAGGGAGGGAAGGAAGGGACTGATGGAGCACTTTTCCCCTCACCCACTGTTCTGTCCTCAGTCACTAGTGGAAGGAAGAAGGGTTGCTGAAGCAGAGAAGCTCTTCTTCTGGCTTCCACCACATCAGTCACAGCGCCAGTCCCCCTACTTCTGCTCAATGCAGCAAAGGTAGTGAAAGCAACTGTAGAAAGGAGCAGGTAAAAAGGGGAATCAAAAAGAAGAAAAAGGAAACAGCAGCAAAATGTGATTTAAGAGCACACAGACGTTTGCAGGGAGAAGCCTTATGCTATCTTAAGTAGGGAAAACCTGCAGTCCTGTATCCCCAAGGAATAAGCAGGAAACAGATGGTGCAGAGGAAGAGCCTTGCTATTATTTCCTTTAATATGCTACCCTGTCTCCCAAAAGAACAACTACATACATGGGCAGCTGACAGCAGAAGATGCTTTATGTGGAATGGATCCAGGAGTCAAAAATAAGCATCCAAGCTCCCAAGTCTACATCTGCAACTCCAGGCATTTGGGGACCCTGAGCATATTCATATCAAACACAAACCCTATTTCCCTAGATAACACACTCAGTTCTTTGGCTGAATATGACTTAGTGCAGGGGTGGCCAACCTATGGTAAGAATGCCATAAGTGGCAGGGGCAGCCTCTGTATGTGGCATGCTGCAGATCAGGGAGGGGATGGGCAGGGCAACAACAGATAGGGTAGGAAGCCGAAAGCAAAGAAGGAGATTGATCCCTTTCCTCTGCCCAAAGTGACATGCTTGCCAAAAAGGTTGGCTCCCACTGGTTTAGCAGACCCTAGAATTGCCCCTGGACACAAGCTCTGAAGTGTTGAAGATAAACTGCTCCTGGGAACAGTTCCTTGAGTTCCTTATCTACCTGTTCCCCATATCATTTAGCAGATTCAGGTCTCTATTTCCTTTAAACCTGGATCCTCTCAACTGAAATTCGATGACGATGCTGAGATGGAACAGGGGGTTCTGGACCCCTGAACTTTAATCCCTGCTCAGATTCATGGTGTATTCTGACTATACTCTGAGCCAGTGGCTTTCAAACTGTGTTCTACAGGACCCTGCCTAAGGTTCCACCACAGGTCATCAGGGGTTCTGCAAAGAGATCAGGGTAATGGCAGAGCAAGCTGGGATACGGTGTGCCACCACTGCCAGATGAAGTTGTCTAGTTCCATGTCAGCTCACATGGCCCAGGAGCCAGGGGTAGGGAATCCACAACAGAAGATGTTATATGAAAGGTTTTCATGACTTCAGGAAATTTGAAAACCACTGCTCTGAGCCAATCATCATCATTTGTGAAACAAGGACAGTCCTAATCTCTCTCTCTCTCTCATGTGGGTTGGGAGAATTACTTAATGTTTGTAAAACACCACAAAAGTGTTAAGTGTTATTAATGGCTCCCAAGTCCTCTCTTGGAACCAGTGGCCATTTCTCCCCTTAATGTTTTAAATAGCTGGTGGTAGAGGAAATTAAATTGCAAATTTCTGGCCTGTGGTTTGTCAGTAGATCACAGAGCTGGAGTATACCCAAGACACTCTTGAAAGTCTCAGCAGGAAGTCTGGATGAGGGAGGCTATTCCCAAACTGGCCAGTGAACTGCTTTATGGGCTGGTTCAATCTCAAGGTTCTGGCCAGACCCAAGAGGGATTCTATCCAAGTATAAATGCACAGTCTCAGGAAAAGTCCTTTTAACTAACTGCCTATAAATAACTGTCTTCTACCCTGAAAGATGTAGGTTTGACTCTCCTGCACTGCCTGGGGTCAGCTGACCAGCTTCAAAAAGGAGAGAAGACAAGCTTATTTATTACCTGCATGAGTTGCAGGAACATTTAGAGCAGGGTTGTCAAACTCATCCAGCCCCACATTCTGGATGAATGGTACAGGGCTGGTCTGTGGGCCTAGTCTGGTCCTTCACCTTCCCCACTCTTTCCCCAACATACTGGATTCAGTGGCTGCTCCAGTCACTTTAGGACCTGTGCTGCATGCAGCACAGATCCCAGAGTGGCTAGAATAGGCGCCACATATAGTGCAGTCTGGTTGGAGGCATATAGTGCAGGTCCCAAACAGGCTAGAGCAGGTCTGCATGCTGTGCCTGCCCTAGTCAGGTGGCTGCACATGGGCACTGCACCACATGCAGCAACCATTCCAGCCACTCAAAGATCCATGCCCCATGTAGTACATGTCTCAGACTGAAACAGCCCCCAGATGAGCATGCTAAGGAAAGAATAAGGGGAGGAGATCTGCAGGCTCTGCTTGGATTTGCTCAGACCCAGGAACAGCAACAAGGACTAGATGGTGGGGTCTACAGGCCAGATCTGGCCCATGGACCATACGTTTGACACCTCTGACTTAGAGCTTTCTACACCAGTGAGTTTAGCCTAGAGTACAAGCTAAAAACATGCAAGTTTCAGTCCAACAAAATATCCACATACAAAGGCTGCAGGAGTTTACCTAAGCTAAAAAGGGGGAAGGGGGCAACCCAATACACCTCAGTCTTCATGCACAGACAAGGCCTTCGCCTTGTTTGTTACTATGAATCGAAGCACAGATCAGCCTCTGTGGGATCAGAAATCCTCAGTATTATCCCACTGGGATCCCACTGAAATCTAGCATGGAAGTACAATTCCATTAATATTGAAAGCAAGAGACACAGAAGGATCAACTGATGGGTCTGTGCACAGACCTTCATACCACTACTGCAGTATATTAAGCACTCTTGGGAGGTTCGGCTTTTGCCTGGCTTGCTACAGGAATCAGACACTTTCTGTTTTACTTGCAAAGACTAGCAGTAGATATTGGGATGAAGAGTGTTTATTGATGCAAAAGCTTAAGGACAAATAATTTAGTATTTCTGAATGGAAAGGCAGTGGGGATTAGATGAACAGAGCAATCTTCGTCTCAGGTTTGCCACTCCTACTGGTGAAATTATGCTGCAGTATCCATGTTTCATGAAAAGCCTCCAGGTTCTTGTGATTTGCTTCTATGTGTAGTGAAAGAGAAGCCATATCCAGCTCACGTTTCTCTTGTATCCCTGCATTTGGAGCAGCTCATCATTTACCGTTACTTTTGTAAGCAAAAGTGCCTCTGTTGTGCTCTTCAGAGATATCTTCAAGTCAAAACTGGCTGACAAGAAAACCTCATGTATCCCTGGTATTGAGCAGGGGTCAACAGTATTTATCAACCCAATCCTGCTACCTCATATCGCCACCCCTGCCCTATATGGCAAGTCTCATGTTAAAATTTCACTAAGCTTGATTGTCTCCGCAAGTCCTTGCCTCTTCATGCTCAGCTTTTCCTTTGACTTTGCAAATTAGTAGGTTTGTCCCTTACTGTGCGAGATCCTGCTGACAGATCATTTCCATTTTCTCATATCTCACAACATTGTTCTCATTATATCACTGCTGCTACCTGCATGTTTAATCAGTACTTCGCTTCATCAAATCTCTGGTATGACATCTCTGTGCATAAACAATGTGGAATGACTCAAAAACAAGGAATCAAATGAGTATTGCAGTGATGCAGCTTAGAGTGAGAGACCTACAGCCTTGATCACAAATACAACATCTGCATCCTTCATGAGCAGATGTGCTGCCTGAAGCACTCCAGTGAGTGTGCAGATATTCAAAGCCAAAGAAACACTTCAGAAAATTACCCTTAATAAAAAAAACCCAAAACACAGGTACACCCTCAAGCAGGGAGCAACAGTGAGTGGCTCAGTCCTCTGGTATCTCCAGTACTTTGCTTCCCCCCTCAGTGCTCTTCCTGGCAGTGAGGAGAGGGATGAGGAAGATGGCAGCAGACAGCCTACAAGTACTCACCTGTGTTATTTCACTGTCCTTGGGAACCTCCAGAAGCGGAGAAGCTTGCAGGGATTCCTGCTCTTCTTTTGCAGCCATTTTGAAATGCTCCAGGGTGAGAGTGGCAGCAGCATGTCTACACAGAACTGAAGTGCACCAAATATGAAGTGCTCCAAATCAGAGCAGGACTTGGACAGATGTGAATTTCAGGTGATCCGTGTCCTCAGGGACAGCACCTACTGATGCTTCTTACACTGACAACACAGTGGCTAGAGAAAGGTTTTCATTCGAGCTAAAGATATGCTGTCTTAATTCCCTTTTAAAGCAAAATTCAGGACATTAAAGAGATCCTTGATGCCCTAAGATTAAAGACCTACGGAAACAAAATTCATGCCCCTTCCAGGAAAGGGCACAGTCTTTGGGAGAACACTAACAAGGACAGGACCAGAGTAGGACGTAGATACAGGGAAGCTCTGGAGAAGAGGGCCAAGGGCAGAACTACTTACTCTGAAGAAGAGCAATAGGGCAGAGCCCTGCTATGGACTATAAGGACTCTCCTGGAGCCACAGATGCAAGTTGCCAGAGAGACCAACAGGGCAAGGGCTAGCCAGTCACCTGACTGGAGAGGGGCAGAGCTGGAATAAGATACAAGCCAAGGCATGAGCCCAGTACTCACTCTGGCCTGGGACGCTGAAAGGGAAAGGAGCACTGCTACAAGACAGGTGGTGAGGGGAGCCTGGCTGCAGGCAAGCTGGAAGGCCTGGGAGAAGTTGAAGCCTTGGCAGTAGAGAGAGTAGGACCGCAGGCAAGAAGCAGCATGGTAGTCAGCTGGTAAATTGAGAGTTTAATGTTGTAGCTGTAGAGTATATGCTTTTCACTGGAGTTAAATCTGGAGGACCTAGCAAGGGAAGGATGTCCCATTTTGGGGTGCTCAGGGATCTGGGGGTGAGGTGGAGAACCCCAGGGGGCACACCTGGGTAGAAGCAGAAGCCTACTTTCTAATTCAGCCAAAACAGCTTGTTGAGGTGTGGGAGGCTGAGGCTGAGTCCCTTTACAGACTAAGAATTCAGGGGCTCTTAAGGTGCAGAATCCAGATAACAGCTGGATATAGGACTGGAATCATGGGCCTGCTAGATAGATCAACTGATTAACAGATTGAGATGGAGACTATGGGCCAAGAATGCATAGACATTAATCAGCAATACCTACAAGGCATGGGCGTGGTTTGAAGGGAGGTTGGAGTCATGAAACAAACCCCTAAGGTCCCATGTTGCCAGTATACTAATTGGCAACAAGACAGCAATCATCCTGTTCCTAAGACGAAACAGGGCAGCCTCCTGTTCTCCAGTTAAAAAATACCAAGTCATGGCAGGAAAGAGAAGACAAAGGAGTGACCATGAGTCCTGAAGGGAGCAGGCACTAGACAGGAGACACCACCGTGAATCCTGGAATCTAGGTCTGTTACAAACACATTACATATTACAGATCACCCAGGATTCTCTTCTACTCTCTCTCTAACCCCACGTGGCAGGGCACTGTTGGTGCCTGCCACTTTAAGACATGAGCCAAGCAACCAGCAGATGCTTGATTGCAGCAGCCATTTTAGATCCCTGACTACCTATATAAAAACAGATGGCTTGGCTGCAAGTCCTCCCTTATCTCCAGATTGTTCCATGAAGAGCTGTAGGGGATGGCTAGGAGGCTTCTGGTCCTGGGCAGGACCTAAAACTACACCCTGTTGGGAGTGGGTGGCCTGGTGGAGCTCCCAGGAAATGCCAGGCCAGTTACCACCCTGGTGAAAGACGGGTCGGGGCACCTTAACCCCAGCTCCCACAACCAGGTAGGTCACCCGCTAGTAGGGGCCAGAGGGCAGATTCCAGAAAGAAAGTGGGGCTAAAGGCTCAGAGGCCCATGTAGATTACCCTCAACTGGTCAATGCTGGAGCCAGGACCAGACCGGTCAAAAGGGCCAGGGGCCCACTGTGAGGGGCACCCAGAGCTGAGGGCCTGGGTCCCTGACTGGCCTTGGAGGTGAGGCCAGGGCCTGCGTGGCCAGAGGTACTGGGGGGACCATGTCCGAGAGGGGAAATAGTTTCAGGGAGCTAGGCTGCCTGAATGAGGGCATAGCACGCTGCCTGAATGGAGGGATCTTAGAGGGGTCCTGATTGGCAGATTCCGGGGCCCAGCGTGGGGCCAGTGTGAGTAAAATCTGTGGATGCCATCTGCAAGGCATAGGCTGCAGTGTAGGGAAGGTACAGAGCACAGATAGTGCCCCCTGGCATTGGGACACAAATGAGCAGTTTCCCACCTTAATTAACATCTTAATTAAGAACAAGTTGTGGCAGGCAAGTCAGGTGGGTGGCATGCCCAAAAGGCAAGTGGGGAACCTAGCACTGGCCCCACTTTGCCACACCCCACAATGAAAAGTTACCACTGTTAGCAAGCTCTGGATAACAAGCCTGCAGGATAATACTGTATTTTCTCACACACCACATACCTCCAAGTAAGATGTACATCTTGTTTTGGGAAGACAATGAAAACAAAGATTTTTCCTGAGTCCTGCCACAGCATAGGTTCACTATGGCTGAATGTTCCCAGCTGTATGTAGGAGAGGTAGTAGCAACAGCTGTCACACGATTAGAGCTTTAGTTTTGGAGTTTCAGTTTTCAGGTGAGCTATGTTGAAAATTGGACTCTGCCTCTTTTGCATGCACCCGGGAAGGAAGAACAATCTCCATCAGCCATTGTAGGGCCTCCATGTCTCAATTCCAGTGAAGAAATCAACTCTGCCACTTAAAATACATATCCAAAGCTGACTTTTGGGGTGTAAGGTGCATATGGTATGCATATAAATACACTACATCTGGTGTATCTGTACAGAACTCTTACTATCAAAAATTCAACAATATTTTCCACAGTCAGTCTATTTCCAAAAAAACTCAAACTGCCACAAACCTAGAAGTGATGCATTACAACACAATCTAGCACCACAGACATTTCTCCAATAATATTTTATCATGAAACATTTAATGAGGTCTAGATGCATGTGTGTAGTATCTGGTAATGAATCTTCATTCCTACCTATTGGTCCCAATTTTGATGGCAGAATGCCTGGATAAGTCTATTCGACTTTTTTTTTTTTTTTTTTTTAAAGACAAATATATTAGCAATTATGCAGCTACGATTCAGGTCAGCATTCATAGGAGACTGCATTTAATGACAATCAGTAATTAAAAAGAGCTGCAATTTTCTGGCACGCAGGACAGCAAGTACTACTTATAGAATACAGTGATGCACAGACAAACCAGAAATGGCCTTGGGTAATTCAGAGTCCACACTCAATTTACAGGGCTTCCAGTCAGACAGAAATCTGAAACTGAGCAAGTTATTCCTCATCTAACTGAGAAACAAGCATGGAAAACCATAATGGCTTTTCTGTTAACTAGATGCTTTCTGTTGCATGGCCACCACAAAAAATGTTTAGCTCCTAGAATCTTAAAAACAAAAATAATGGGGTTGATAGCTGAATGCTCACCTTCCTTCTTTAATCACCTCCTTGATTAGCATCTTCCCCACCCCTTCATGACCCATCTATAAGTGGATTCTTAGCCCAAAATTTCCAGGCCCATTTTGAGAACCCTGTACGCTGAGTAGTGGCTGAGGGTTAAGAACCATCACAGCATCAGATTTGGTAAGCAAAATTCAGGAAAATAAAAGACAACCCAACAAAGAGACCACATGGAAATTAGAAGAAATGTATTTGATATAAATAGATAAGATCATCTGGGATGGATAAATCATCCATCAGGGAGGTTGAAATCCTAGACGCTGGCCAAAAAGCTATGTGAGCTTGTAAATCACTTTTCTGGATGACCCCCACTCCCTTTACAGCGATGGAGAATTCAATCATCCTGCAGGTGACTTATTTGCAATAATCTGCTGCCAGTCTAACAGAAGCACCTATAAATGCTCATGGCAAGAGTTGCTTTCTGTGCCTGGTAACCCTCTTAGTGCCAGGCAGAAGTGGAGATTTCTTGAACGAGCACTGAGTTTATTTAGTGCTGAAGTTGGCACCGTAAACTAAGCTGACTGGTATACAAAGATTGGGTGCATGGGGACATATACTTTGAACTCCTGATGCCAATTGCTTGGAAAGGCCAACCCTAGAATCCATACAATGTTAGAATCTTTGGGCTCAAGTGAGAAATGTCACAATTTGGCAAATATAACTGTAACCAACCCTAAAGTGTCACATGGAGAAACCCTGCAGGATGTCCCTCAGAGCTGCAGAGAATTCTACATTTCATACCACAGTGCCTGCAAACAGACAGATGTTGCAAGAGTTGATTAAAGTAGTTTTGCTTGAGGAACTGGAGGGACCACACCTGATTTTGATCTTTGTATTAAGTTGAGCTCAATGCTTTTCAAGCACTTTTGTGAGGAGCTCATTCAGACGGTTCACCATAGGTCTGGGATCATCATTCAGTCCTGCTGCTATCATGGCATTCTCATAAATCTGAAGAAGACAAGAAAACTTGATTAGCAGGAGCAACCTGGGTATGACATGGAAAAAATGTTGCTCCTGCACCGAGGACCATGGCATGTGCACAGTGAGATAGAACATACCTCCAAGGATAAGTTAGGGTGAGGTGCAGGCTACAGTGTCTCTCCAGCACTCCATGGCATGGTGAAAGTCAACTCCCAACAAAAGCCCTTTGGAATTCTTACTGGTTTCACGCAGATTTATATATCCTCTTCCCATTTCTGGGAAGAGTTACCTTAAACTTCAGATTCTTGCAGTGAGCAAGACTGAATTCTCTGCTTTGCCCCTTCATTTTTCTCCCCCTGCTATTTAAACGTCACAGTGTGAATAGCAAAACCTTCATGTCTGCATCACACACAACTGCAATAGGATAAGAGTACCTGAAACGCTAAGAAAAAAGGACCTTGTCCACCTTTGACCAAATAGGACTAGAAAGACGAACAATGCAGGTGGGATCTCGGCTCCTTACAGCCCTCAGATATGACATCCTGTCTTGGGGAGCGTGATCATGTCTCTAGGGCAGACCCATCTCTCACCTGATCCATCAGCAGCTGGGCCAGATCAGGCTCACTGTCTCTCAGCTGATTGAGTTTCTTGATCAAAGCATGTCTGCAATAGAGGAAGGGATCAGCACTGAGTCTGGGCACCCCTGGGATATTTGAGAAAACCAAATATCCCAGGAAGAATAACCAACCATGGCAGGACAGAGAAATGCCTAATGATCAAAAGAAATTCCCCTTCTCTTCCCTCTTCTTCTATGGGCTTCCTCCCTCCCTCCATACAGCCCACTGTGGATAATACAGATAGTTACTGCTGGAGAGATCTCCGAGGTACTGGACACACATGTCCAGAGGGCAGCATTTATTAATATGCACAGTTCCAAAGGCTGTGCAATGTCAGCCCAAATAAGGCAATTTGAGACTCCAGCTGGTTCAAGATCATTGTACTATTCAGTGTCTTCCCTCCCAAGCTGCAAAGCTGGAGTTCTAGGCACTGGCCCTGGCCCACCTCACCCTGTATTTATCTCCAATGTGGGCTGCAAGATCTGGGCACGCTCCTCATTTGTCTTGGCTAGCTGCTGCATACGCAAAAAGTGACGAGCAGCCCCCATCTCAAGCACAGTGATCATAGCTGGGTGGGTGTCTAGGCGTGGAGTCACCTGTCAAAGAAAGAGCAAACAGTAACAAGATTTAAATGAACAAGGCCAAGACAGTGGGGAGAACAAAGAGCTCAGAGACTGTATTTTTAGCCACATAAGAGAGCACCCACGGTGCAGGAACCCTCTAACATGGATGTGAAAACCTTGTTCTGAACAGCCTCATTTTGAGTGAACCGAGTTCTGAGAGTATGGTTGGGAATTTGGACAAACTGGAGTTTAATCCTGCCTCTACCATAATTTGCCTGCCTTTGCTCATTGGCAGTACATAAAACCCAAAGTATTATGTGCTGCACTGATTCCCCTGATGCTCCAAGGCTGGCACTTAACTGCTCTGTCCCCTTATGCAAATGGGATACTATGCTTTGTGTTCAGAAGTGCTCCTAAGTCCATAGAGCACTGAGAAGATAAAGGCACTGTATTAGTTCACTGTACTATTTACAGATAGGAGTTCAGCAGGCTGTTCTAACAAGCCTACTGATCCATTAAGTGTTCCCTAATACACCAAGTGAGCCCAAATACTCTGAATCAACACACACCACCAAGTCAAGACAGCAATGCCCAAAACAGAGGCACAAGGAAAAGTAGAGCTGAACCTATGCAGAGGTATTGCCAAAAGGGTTACCCAGATCTTGCACTGGTCTGGCCAAGAACATGACCACCTGTGTCATGACATGTCCATGCTACAGCTTGCTCTAGCAGAAGAGAAATGGGGTGGAATTTTATCATTTCCGCTTCAGAGCACCTACATGCCCTGGTGGTGCTGGGTATTCCACACAATGTACTAAGGAACAGTCCCCTGCCCTGAAATGCCTACTGTCCAACTAGACAAAAAAAAAATCTATTTCACAGAAACTGGGGCACATGGAGTCAATGACTTATCCAAGGCAATAAAAGAAATCTATGGAAGGCCAGGAACTGAGCACACATCTTTCAAGTCCTAGCTGTACCTTAATGTTTTAATCAGAGAATCATCCTCTCATGTTCTCAGAAAACAATCTACCTGTTGTATGCTCACCTTAACACTAGTGATCCTTGAGCCCAATGCATTTCTCATCCAAGCCATGAGATCCTCAGCTTCCTTTTCTGTCAGGTGTTCTGCAGCTGGTAACAGGAGAAGGTAGATTACAGCACAAACTGCCTGCTACCACAAAGCAGCAGAGAACATACATTTTATTCCTGAACAGCAGTGGTGCTCAGTTGATTTCCATCTACTAGCTCTCTTACCAAAGCAGGGATGCAACATTTAGAAGTGTGGCATCATACCGACTATCCTCAACATGCAATGATACACGACCAATAGCTTGTGGGTTGGATCTGGTCCACAAAGTGACTGGATCCAGCCCATGGCATGACAGATTGGCAGCCCTCCCTGCTTTCTCCTACCCTCCCTCCTGAGAGGTGCTGATTACTAGAAGTAGCCTCTCCCTCCCCTCCTTCTGACTTTGGCAGTTCCACCTCTCCCCCACCCCTCTTTGCTCATTTCTCCTACTGGATGGAAGTGGTGGTCCACTGCTCTAAAAGGTTGAGCTCCACTGGCTTCACATGACAGGACTGACATAGAGGATGGCCTCCAGCTCTTTGCCCATGGGCTAATCCTGCATTCTTTGGTCATCTTATGATCTTCTCTCCCTGTACACTCACCAGCCATACCGTGATGTAACAGAGTATCTGGGGAGGTTGCCTCTGTCTTAAACAGAAGTCCAGCGATACTATCCCCATGCCAGTCTCAGTCTCTGGTGCTCCCTCTTCCTGGCTCCAATCATGGCCTCCAGCCCTTCCCCTTCCCCCCCACAATAGCCACACCAATGCCTCTCAAGTCTTAGTTTCTTCTTACTGAGTCACTTGACCCTCCTGGCTTCAGTCCGCATGTCCTAGCTTTGATGCTGTGGCTCCAGCCTCTTCAGGCTCCTGGCCCTTGAAGGGTTAAAGATCAAAGCATCCAGGTCACTGGCTGCAAGGGGTGATTTGGAGGCCACGCTGAGGGTGCCCCGAATGCCTCCGTTTGTTATAGACAAACCCCTAACAAAGTCAGCTCCGCTGGATAAACAAAAAAGGAGGTTTTGTCCTCCTTTTTGTCCAAACAAAAATGGTTTTTGTCCTCAACAAAAACCTTAACCTGTCTGGGCACACCTGCCTGCAGGTAGAGGCTTCCCTGCCCCTTCCAGAGAATTCTCTCCTTGCAAAGCTAAGTTCCCTGTATCTTAGAAGAGAATTCCTTTTTCTTCAACAGTCAAGGCCAGAGTGATGCACCCTACCTTGGAGGCAAGCTGATATACAGTGGTCAGTCCTGGCACAGGCATTTCCCACTAACCCATCTAAAACCTCTGCCAGGGGTGAGTCCGCAGTTCTGGGTCAGCTGCTTCTCCTAAAGCAGTCTCTGCCTGTTTGTAGAATTCACCTTACTCTGGGCTTCAAGTGCAGCTACTGTGAAGCCCATTGCTAGGTAATTGGATACTCATAGGAACTGCCACAGGTATCAGTCTTCTTTCTTGCTCTTGTGGACTCCGGATCAGAGGTTATTCTCCTGCTAGTCTGAGGGAGCTAAGAGTCTTATCCCTCCTTGGAGTCATATTCCTGCCTTCTGAATCCCTGCCCCTCCAGGCCACCAAAGTCCTTTACTTAAAAGGGGCCCTGCAGGTTTTTCTTGATCTTCAGCCCTTTCCCACTAACAGGGCTGAGATTCCCTGTTACATATCATTCACAAAAAAGGGTCAACTTATTCCAACACCAGTGACTCATTCCATAGTACCATCGCTGGGACCAGGAGCATCCACTTTTCAGATTAAGCTTGTTTTCAAACTAAAGTATGGACTTGAGCCATGATGTGATTTATCATCATTTTATATCAAACTAACTTGCTTAAGTCCTGTATGTAGTGCAGCTGGGTTTGAAATTCAGCTTGGACCAAGGCAGACTGGATAATGTCAGGTTTAATGTATATCTACACTACAATGCTCCTCTCTTAATGAAATTAACTCCATGTTCTTTGTACTGCAACTGAAAACATAATTACCACTTTTATGGCCGTTAGCCTTCCTGACCTTCAGCAGCCCAGCAAGCTCTGCAGGACTGTGCAGGCTGGCTAATAGGTCTCACAATGCAAGCTTGCAGCACTAGTTGGGGAAGAACTGCAGTCCCCTCTCCCTGCTTCCCAGGGAAGGTAGAGAAACTTCAAAGAACTTGCAGGACCTGGAGATTAGTTTGCAAACCCTGAGGAGATGCCATACCAAGATGGCTGCCATCAGGAGAGGCAGGACTGCCACAGCTGCCTGGGAACATTGCAAGGCAGAAGAAAAACTAGAGTGTTTATTCACTGGTTGAGGGAAGGCAGCGCTTCCCTGAGAGAAAGGCATCCTTGTCGACACTTGTGGGACAGTGAGCTGGAAAGGGATGCTGAGCCCAAGGCTGTGCACAAGGTGGATTGGGAGAAGGGACACTGTACCTGGGCAACTGTCTTCAAACTTCTCTTCCTTATAGTGGTCAACAACAATATCTGTTTCCACTGAGATGAGCTTCTTTTTGTCAAACTCCCGAAGGTGCAAAAGTGTCAGTTCATCAAACTGCTCGTAGCAGAACAGCACCTACGCCAAGGACAGTTAACAATGTGGTGTCTCAGGCTGAACCAGGATTATCCTTATTAGACCAAAACAAATGCTAGCAGACCTACTGCTTCCCCCCAGCCATCTCGTGCTCCCCAAGCCCACTCTTCAACATAACCATATGCATAAGAAGCTGGGGACCCCTGGCTGCAATGTGTAATGCCTAGATGTATCAGCTCCTCTGTTGTCTCTGGGTAGGGCACACTACATTGCTCACCCACCTCCATATCCTTTTTCTTCATGGCCTCGAAGTATGGCGAGTGTGTGGCCAGGTGCCGGTTGGGTGCACACAGGTAGTAGATATTCCTCATCCCAGCCTTCATTCGGCTGGCATAGTCTGGCAGGCTGGTCAGCTGACCTGCAGGCAGTGCTGAGGACTCATAACGCAGAAGTTTTCCTATGTCCTCCTGGGGAGGGAGTTTACCGTATTACATGCATGATGTCCCAGACGGCAGGAAGAGGCTATCCGTCATCCCAAAACACTCTCTGGTTTCTGCCCAAGTTTTCTGCTGTGCCAGACTACACAGATTAAATCTGGGAGCAACAGGTTCTTTGGCAGAGAAGCTTCCCTCAAATAGCTCAAACAGAGAAGCTGGCTTCTTTAGAGAGCGCTTCTATAGCATTAGTACTACAGTAAGCAACCTGTCCATAATATCCTATCTTCCTAAGGGCATGAACAGAGCAGATTATCTTGGAGGATTGGTACAACTCCCAAGGTGCCATGCCTAAAGCAATAACATGCAACTGGGAGGACCATGCCTTGTATCAAAGCCTTTTTCCCAAGCTCAGGAAGGAGCCCTTGATTTTTCACATCAGCTAGTGCACACAAGGGCACTATGCATGCTACTTGCCTTGACATCCTGCTCTGCTATAGTGACAATCCCCTCTCTCATGAACAGTCCATAGTCTTCAAAGAACTTGGCATATTTCTCAGGGTCCTTCTTGCTCTGGTCAATGAAAAACTTGATGAGCCTCTTCTGCAAAACATCTCGGAGTTTCCTAAAGTAGAATCAAGGCAGTTAACAGACTAAGACTATTAAGGTTCAGGGTGAACACCCACCTTCCTATATACAATGTTGGTTATGCGTTTGCTACACAAAATTTGGCTTAGAAAGCCAAAGGCAAAATGTCAGACTAAAGCCAACCTTCCTCACCCCATTTACACCTGGGATCTAATATCAGTGTCTACTCATCTGCAGCAGGAAAAGATCCTGGTACATACAGAAAGAAGGAGTGGTAACTCAAACTCCCAGGTAGAGCTGGTTCCCCTTTGATCTAGGAGACTGCAGTGTGTGAAGAGTTTTGTGTATTATCCCTATAGACAGGGTCCTACCGAATTCATGACAGAAGTGGGCTGCACTGCAGCTCCTTTAATTTTGCAGGTTCTCTTGTGTGTGTGGTTTTAAACATGCCACCTTTTTTGCTTCCTCACTGGTCAGCAGCAAGCAGCAGGGCCACCAGGGACCCTCAGACAATCAGCAGAAAGGAGGCCATATTTAAAACCATGGTTTTTGCTTCCCTGCCAATTAGGAACTAGTCATAAGTGGGGCTCACCTCCACCAATCAGCAGCGGAGGGGAACATGGGGGTAAACCTGCAAGATTAAAGGAGCCACAGAACATCCCGCTTCCGCTGTGAATCCAGTAGGGCCCTACCTACAGGTTTCCCCTGCTTTATGCAGGTTCTGTATGTGCAAATTCACTCTTATGCAGTGACCCTTTTTATAGCAAAAATTCGTTATATGCAAGGCAACTTCACTGTTATGTGATCAGTGTGGCAGAAGCCTGCAGTCATTGTGTGGTGCACTGTGGGAGTGACACGCACCAAAATATAGTCTCCTGCATGGATCTGTGCTCAGCTCGTTGCCTGCGACATGTTTCTGTAGTTGCCATCTCCATTATGACTCCTAAGCATCCCGCTAGCTTATATCCTACCCCTCTCCCATGTCTATCAATGAAGTGCAAGAGAACTTTATTAACCACTGCAGACAAAAATGGAGATTTTTGAACCATGCAGAAGCTGGTGAGGGTCCCTCTGAATTTGGCAAGTACCAAAACTGTCCTGTAAAAATGGTAGAAGTGGGTCTGGGGGTCAGTACAGTCGATGTCTTGGAACATATCCCTATTTGTTACATTGTAAAGTGGGTTCCCTTTATGTGAATTTGAGTTATGTGCTGTTTTCCAGAAACACATGTACAGCATAAAGCAAGAGAGACCTGTATAGGCAATGAACTGATACACCTTCCATCACCAAATACAGAAAGGATGTGGCTATATCAAGCCATGCTTAGGGGGCTGGTTAAACAATTACACAGAGACCTTTTTTGCCCCACTTAGACTTACTTTGGTTACTATACAACATAGAACATATCATGAACTTCCAGGATCTATCAATTGCTCTGAGGCACTAACAACTAAGTCCACACAATGAAGTGAAAATGAACCCTAAACTCTGAAGGCCAAATTACTACAGGAACCTTGTGATGAACCCTGAAGGGTAACAGACCAAGCACCAGTGAATTACAAATTCCAGAGCACTGGTAGAGCATGATGGCTTGACACTGCTGGACTCAGACTTCAAAGCAGTGTAACTAACCCCTGATAACCCAGCAACCCTGACATGTGGCTAATGAGTTTGGCTTAATCAGTCTCCTCACAACTGTTTTAGACAAGTTAACTCACTCCAGGAAAGCTAGGTGATGCAGAGCAAATATAACACTGTCTATCAGGTCTAGCTAAGAAATGCATCATTTGAAGCTTCTCACTTTACTAGCCACCGTGTTAGTGTAGACATAAACAGTTTTACTACTGGAAAGAACATCTCTCAGCCTGCCAGATCCAGACCTACAAAGGCAATCCCAACCCCCACAACACCTCTCACTACCCAGACAGAGACAGAGAGCACTGACACAACCTCATAATCCAACAGGGTCAGAGGGACAGGCCCCACTGGGTGCTCACCTGATGAGGGCACTTTCCTGGAGCAGCTCCCTGCTGAGGTTCAGGGGAACGTCCTCACTGTCCACAACACCTAAAATATGGAAGGTGACAGTGAGTGACTTAAGGCAAACATACACCTGGACAGAGGCAGCAGCCCTGGCTAACTATCTTTCCCCCCCAGAGGCTCTGCAAATGTTATCCTGCATCACCATTCATGCTGCCCTAGGTGACAACATGCCTCTGCCACATACCTCGGAGGAAACGCAGCCATTTTGGCAGGATGTCTTCAGCTTTGGTTTGGATCAGAATTTTACGACTGTAGAGTGCAACACTAGAGCCCAGCTCCCTGCTGATGTCAAACATAGATGGCTTCTGCAGAAGCAAGCAAGAATGAGGTAATACTACAGAACCAGTGAAGTTTTATTTAGGGCTCCAGCTGGGGATCATGTGAAAGCATCATGCGCCACTGATATGTACCATATTTACTTGATTCCAAGACAAGTTTTTACTCCCTATTTAACAGTGGGGGGAGCCCTCTGTCTTAGAATCAATTACCCAGGGGTGAAGGGGGATGGCAGCACAGTGGCTTTGGCCCCAGGTTTGAGCCAGAACCAGAGCTGTAGTTGCTGCCTGCACCCCCATTACCTCTGTACTCCCTGCTTCTCCTCTCATTAGCTTCAGATCCCTACCCCCATACCCTTCCCTCCCTGCAGACTTTACCCCCCCCCACCCACAGACCTGTGGTGGATCAGTGAGGATCTAGTCAGGGAACTTCTGGAGGGACTGGACATATTTAAATCATCTGGTCCTGATCTCCACCCCAGAGTGCTGAGGGTGGAGATCCCCCTAGTAAAGGTCATTGCGGGACCCCTGGCACAGCTTTACGAGCACTCATGGTACTTTGGTGTGGTGCCAGAGGACTGGTAAAGGGCCAATGTGGTCCCCATTTTCAAAAAAAGGGAGGAAGGAGGACCCAGGAAGCTATAGGCCAGTTAGTCTTACCTCAATCCTGGGTAAGGTTTTTGAGAGAATTATCATAGTGCATGTCCATGAGAGGCCAGCAGGGGAGATTATGCTTGGGGACAACCAACATGGGTTCATTAGAAGCAGGTCCTATCAGACCAACCTGGTGGCCTTCTATGACCAGGTCACAAAATCCTTAGATGCAGGGGTAGCAGTGGGCTTTAGGAAGGCCTTTGACACCATCTCTCACCCCATTCTCATTAAAAAACTAGGGGACTGTGGCATTGACACCTACACAGTCAAATGGGTCGCCAACTGGCTGGAAGGCCACACCCAGAGAGTGGTGGTGGATGGGTCATTTTCGACCTGGAGCGATGTGGACAGTGGGGTTCCCCAGGGCTTGGTCCTCGGGCATGCACCGTTCAACATCATCAGTGACTTGGACGAGGGGGTAAAAAGCACCTTGTTCAAATTTGTAGATGACACTAAGATATGGGGGATGTGGGCACACCAGAAGGGAAGAACAGGCTGCAATCGGACCTAGACAGGTTACAAAGGTGGGCAGATGAGAACAGGATGGGTTTCAACACTGACAAGTGCAAGGTGCTGCACCTGGGGAGGAAGAACCAGAAACATGCCTACAGGCTGGGGAGCTCCCTTCTCATCAGTGCAGAGGCAGAAAAGGATCTTGGAGTCATTATTGATGCCAAAATGAACATGAGCCAACAGTGTGGGGACACGGTCAGGACAGCCAACCACACCTTATCATGCATCCACAGATGCATCTCAAGCAGGTCCAAGGAGGTGATCCTCCCCCTCTATGCAGCACTGGTCAGGCTGCAGTTGGAGTACTGCGTCCAGTTCTGGGCACCGCACTTCAGGAGGGATGTGAACAACACGGAGAGGGTTCAGAGGAGGGCCACTCGCATGCTCAGGGGGCAGCAGGGCAGGCCCTACAAAGAGAAGTTAAAGGGACCCAAACCTGTTCAGCCTCCACAAGAGAAGGCTGAGGGGGGATCTAGTGGCCATTTACAAACTAGTCAGAAGGGACCAGCAGGCATTGGGGGAGTCCCTGTTCCTCCGATCACTCCCAGGAGTAACAAGAAATAATGGTCACAAGCTGACAGAGGATAGATTTAAACTAGATATTAGGAGGCGCAGCTTCACTGTCAGGGTGGCTAGGATCTGGAAAACCACTTCCAAGAGAAGTGGTGCTGGCTCCTACCCTGGGGGTCCTTAAGAGGAGGCTAGATGAACACCTTGCTGGGGTTGTTTGACCCCAATACTCTTTCCTGCCATGTCAGGGGGTCAGACTTGATGATCTGGTCAGGTCCCTTCCAACCCTACAAACTATGAAACCACTTAGCCTTGGTCCTGGCCAGCAGGCTCCATACCCACTCCAGTTTGGAGCACAGCACAGCTCTGTAGCAGCAGTGCTGGCTCCATGATGGCAGAAGCAGGATGTGGGGGAGACTGCAGGGAAGGTAGACAGGGGTAAGTGAAACAGATGGCAGGAGGCAAGCTGCCTGGCCCCCACCACTGTCTGCCCCTACTGCTTCTCCCAGTCTGCCAAAAACCCTTACTACTGCTTTCCCTGCTGTACAAAAGTTGTGGGAAATTATAAAATTTATAAATGTTCCATGCATAGAATCTAATTACTGGGGGGGGGTGTCCTCTTACATTCAGGGTTATTTTGGATTCAAATGAATACAGTATTAAGGTTGAGCCAGTTGACCATGTCCCAATCTAAACAGTCCTGAATGAAGGCAGGCAAGGAATCCTCCTCTGAAAGGGTTTCTCCTCTATGAAGTCTACTTCAGCCAAATCTACTCTGAACAAATTGTCAGTTCATCATAACTCTTCTTCAGCAAGTGACTACCATCAGCAAGATGATGCTGTCTCTTCTAGGCGCCAGGTACTACACCTTTTGATTACCCAACAAGCAAACCTGCAGTCCCAGGTGCATGATACAACATTTGCCCAAGTTGGAAAGCAACAAAGGGACTTCACTCCTGCAGTGACCTCATCAGCCTACTCTATCCTGTCAGAAGGAGATGTCCCGCACATGCCCTGAGAAGAGAATGACAGACTCACCACCTCAGGCACATAAAAAATGCTGCGGATGTTGAGAGGAGCATCTGTCTTGTAATGCAGGACATAGCGGGGCTTATCATGAGCCTGGGCTATAAAGCGATAGAACTCCTCGTGCTGCCATTCACTGATGTCCTTGGGGTCCATCATCCAGAGTGCCTGCAGGGAAGCAGGAAGACTTAACACTCCCACTAAGGCAATAACTGCCTCACGGCCCTTCAAACCCTATGCTAGTTTACCCCTCTACTGTGCTGCTCACAGCAGCTTCCTTTATTCTGTTCAGATTAGGGTTCAGTGCTGGGAACTTTTGTTTTAAAGGTAGAAGGGAGCATTGTGATCACCTGGTTTGGTCTCCTACATAACCCCACTCGCATAGCTTTTGTTAAGGAAAACTGCAATTCCCTGATCTACAAGAATTATTTAGCATGTCAGCAAACACGTTGATAAAAGAGGTACAGACAATGCACATAAACAAGTGATACCAAAACAGAAGGCAGACTTGACTTGGAAAGACAAACACTGATTAATCTTCTTTTGTGGAGTAACTCCCAATCTGCAAATCTTGGTGTTCCTTGGCCTACCATTCCCATTCATTGGACAGGAATTCATTATTTTTTACTCCATTTCCTCACTTCTGACACCACTAGAAAGTTACGAGTCTCCTTCTTTCACGAAGCTCTGACTCAGAATGACTCTTGAACCTACCTGTAAGGTGTTGATGCGTTTCCCATTCAGGTAAAGAGGAAAGTTAATGAAGTTACTGTATTTTGTTACCACCTCTGAAACAGAGAGCAAAGAAACAGAGTTGCATTTTCAACAAAACAGAAAAGGATCTTATCAGTTTCTTTCATCTCCTCATGATATCCAATCTGGGCTTTGGGAGACAAATCATCTCAGTATAAATTACCCTTCTGAAATGTTTCAGAGGTCTATGGTGACCTTTCTCCCCCATTTCCTCACTGGGGGACTAGGAAACACATATCAACTAGAAAAAGCTCAAGAAAGGGAAACAAAGACCCCCCCAAAAAGACGGGGAGACAAAATGTTTACCTCAGCAAAGGGCTAACAAAAAGATAATGGTGATGAAAGCAGAATAGTTCAACTTCCCAATAGGGTGAACAACAAAGCAAGAGGAGTTATTTGACGCAGTACATGGAAATATAAGTAGGGGTAGGTAGTGAGCTAGAAAGGGAACATTTGAGCTGACTAGTAGGAAAGCCTTCCAGAAGACAAGGCAGTGGAGCTCTCTTCCACAAGCAGTAGAGGAAGTCTTATTGCTGGGGTTTATTAAAACTAGGCTGAGCAAAATGTCATAAAGAGCTGACTTCAGGAATGTGGATGGTGAGACAGTGACTTCTGGAATCTGCTGTGTGGTACTAAAGATGTATCCATAGAGGCAACAGATAATATTTGGCACTTCTCACACCTATTATGCAGCAAGGAGCAGATAGAGTTAACCTGTAGTTAAAAGGACATCAAAGTATTTCCATGATGACTCAGCTTTTTCAATGGCTCAAAATTAGCACTTGTAAGGATTAGGTTTAAAAAACCCTGGTTTCTACCAAAGGGAAGATGATGGGGGTGTTTTGGGGAATGGGTGGGAAGGAAGGTTTAAAAAAAAAATTTTTTTTAAATTAACAGGCACTCTTCATATTGTTTTTGAGAGTAAAAGAAGAAAAGGAGACACTTACTGTTATACAGGGAGTTCTTGCTTTAATAAAAACAAACCAAATCCAACCCAACCCCGAACCCAAATCCAAACCAAAACACAGCAGTGACTCCTAAGCAACCTGCAGTGAGAATTGAAAACTTGCAGAAATATGTTCCCAAAGGAAAAGAAGCATCTTTCTGGACCCATAAAAGGTTGACTTCAATCTGGCCAAGTAATGACTAATTTTTTAATGAACTCCCATGTGAACATGTGGAAATTTTAAACAATGCACCATCCAACTTGCACCTTAATATAAAGAAAGGTCCTCTGAAAGCAAGGGTCACATAATTAAAGGTCCAATCACTGCTTGGATTTTGACACTGCAGTGAACTGTCCATCTGGAAGTTCTCCTTTCTCCAACTCAGGGGTTGGCAACCGCTGGCATGCATGCAAAATCATTTTGCTTGGCACACCACCACTCCCAGGATACTTGCAGCAGGCAGCCAGAAAGCTGCAAGCCCTGCTGCAGGCCAGCTGTAGCCAGAAAACTACAAACAGATGCACTGTGATCCAGAGCCCTGGCTGTGTTGTGCCCACAATGGCTGCACGTGCACCAAAAAGCTGATGGCAAGGGAGAGGCTGGGGTTGCGCTGCCCCTGGCCCCTCCCCTGTTCGCTCAGAGGCGCATGTGCAGCCACCACCAGCAATGAGGATCAGGCCCCTGGCATCTGTCCCTGGCATGCCAACTTGAGGCGGGGGTTAAGGTTGGGGTGTTTCTGGCACTCTAGCTAAACATGTTGCTGACCCCTGCTCTAACTTATCTTTGAACAGTGTTTTTCCAAGCCCTGTGTGTGCTGGAATTAAGCCTGAGAGTTAAAATACTAACACGGTCTAAGCTCCCAAGCATGTCACTGGAAAACACTTGGTACTCGGTTCAATCATATCTTCCCTGGGGTGGATTAGGAGGGATGGAAAAGGGATTTCTGGTGGTGTAGTTGCACCCCCTAGCCCACTCCCTCCCCACTTTGATTCCTGCACCACAATTTAGAATAAACTGCCCAGCAGAAAGGGACATACAGAGCTGAAGGAACCAACAGACTACATGGCTCATTAACTACTCAATTTCTGGCTCATCTCTTGCCTCCATAGGTGTTACCGTATTTCCAGAATGCAGTTTTCTTTCACATCTAACATGGGGTGGGAAGCCTGCCTTGAATTCAAGTACTGAACTGGAGCAGGCAGCTGCCGTGACTCTGGTTCCAGCCCCAACCCAGAGGTGCCATGTACCCCAGGCTGGGGCCAGGGCTGAAGCCACTGTGTGCTTTGTGCGCTGGGCTGGACCTGGAGTCAGAGCTGCTGCGCAGGGTGAGTAGCAGCAGGTGGAAGGGAAGGCAGGGGCAGGGCAAGTGGCCAGGAGCGCACGCATATGCAGCACAAGTGGTGGGTGGGCAAGGGGCAAGAAGCCTGCCCCTTCCTCTCCCCACACCACTGCTTCCCCTGCAGCAGTGGTGGAGAAGGTGAGCGGGATGTGGACCCCATGCCAACAGTTAGATTCTATACACAGAAAATTATAAATATGTAAATTCATTATAGTCTTCCAGGCATAAAATTCAATTATTGGGGGGGGATGTAATCTTAAATTCGAAGTTGCTTTGGATTTGGGGAAATATGGTAACTACCTTAATTTTCTATTAACCAAGCTATCCTGTCCTATGGGCCAGGGCCATGAGGGGCAGGGGAACTGTTTGGAAGGGGAACAGGCTCCTGGTGGCCATGAAGGACTGGGTGGGGGGCTGGTCAGCACCAAGGGGCCTTTTGGGGGGAAGGGGAACCAGTAGGTTAGAGAGATGTGGGATGAGGAGGGCCTGGGACTGAGGGGGCTACGGGACTGAAATGGGTTGTGAGCAACAGAGATTATGGGCGAGGGGGCCTTGGGGTATGAAGAACTGCAATGAGGTTTGGGGCTCGGAGCATCATGGAAGGGCTCAGTGGGAGGTAAGGAGTCACAGGGATGAGTCTGTGCAGGGTACAGTGGGTTCACAGCAGCAGCGAGGGGTACGGTAGACTCAGTTGGGTCTGAGGGGCGTGATGAGGCAAGCATGAGGGATATGTGGCATACCGGGACAAAGTGAAGCCAGGGGGCATCTGAGGTGATAGGGGCAATGCATAAAGAGCAGTGAGGGGCACTTTGGAGCCCTAGCGGAGTATCTGGAAGACTTTTATGCTGTGGTGCAAGGAGCGGTTCTGTCCATGACCAGGCTGAGAGGTAACAACTATACTCCCCTGGCACCAGATGCCTGCCCTACCCTGGAGCTGACCATCATTCCTTTCCCCCACTCAAACTCAGTTACCATATTTACTTAAATCCAAGGTGACCCTGGAATTAAGACAACCCTTTAATATTTAGATTATAATGAATTTATACATTTTCCATGTACAGAATTCTCCGTACAGAACCTAATTATTGGAAGAGAATCTTGTATGTGTGCCCCCTCCCCCCACTACTGCAGACAGCGGGTGAGGCAGTGGGGACACACATTAGGGGGGCAGAAATAGGGCAGCGGCGGGGGGAAGCAGTGGGTGGGACAGTGCAGAGGCAGTGGGGCAGGCAGGCAGCTTGGCTCTCCTCAACTTACTTCCCCTTGTGCCTATCCCCTGAAGCTTCCCTCCTCCCTCCCCATGCTGCTTCTGCCCCCTTGCAGCCTCAGGTCCCTGCCATCCTTCCTCCCCACCTCAGGGTCTTTATCCCTAACCTGCCCCTCTACCTCCTGCTTCCTTTGCTTCAGCACTAGCAGGCTTTACAGATTCACAGAAATTTAGCAATGGAAGAGACCTTGTAGGATCATCAGGTCCAGCCCTCATGCTCTAGGCAGGAAAGACTGGTGGGGTCAAAAAACTTCAACAAGGTGTGCATCCAGTCTCCTTTTGAAGGTGTTCAAGGCCAGTTCCTCCTGTTTGTTCTCCATGCTCCTGGCATGTGTGTACAGGCACTTGAGCCCTCCACTGAAGGTCCTCAGTTTCCCGTCACATTGAGGGAGCTCCAATCCCTCCGCTCATGCTGTAGTGTCCTTCCAGTCATAATGGTTGTTTGTCTGTTGGACCCTGGGCTTGCTTTGCTTGTTGTGTCCCCCCTACTGCCCTGTGATCTTAGTTTAAAGCTCTGTCGAGGAGGTCCGCTATCCTGGCCAAGAAGAGCCTTCCCCTCCAACACAAGGTGGATACCATCCCTTCCCAGAAGACCTCTGTCTCTGAAGTGCGTGTTGTGGTCCAGGAAGGCAAAACCCTCTCGGTAGCACCAGCGCCGGAGCCTCCAGTTCAACTCTTTGATACATCAGTCTCTTCTAGGCCCATGGCTTGCAACCAGGACAGAGGAGAAAACTACCTGTGTTCCCAACCCCTTAGGCCCAGAGCCCTGTAGTCACTTATAACCCGGGCAGGATTGCTCTGAGCCGTGTCATTCGTGCCCACGTGGATGAGGAATATGGGGTAGTGGTCAGAGGGCTGGACAAGTTCAGGAATCTGTTCTGCCACATCCCAGATACAGGCCCCTGGGAGGCAGCAGACCTCATGGGCCAGGGGGTCAGAGTGGCAGATCACTCCCTCTGTCCCTCTCAGGAGGGAGCCACCCACCATGACCACCCTGCACCTCCTCTTAGGGGTAGCAGCTAGCTGATTCCCCTCATCCACAGCCAGTGGTGTGAGAGTTCCAAGGGAGGAGTGACCCTGGTACTTCATGTTTTGGGACCAAGATGACCATCTTCTGAGCATCCCCTGGATGCAGCTCCTGGTTGACCTTCCTGTTGTCCATCTTCTCATAGTTGGGCATCCATGCTCTTCTCTTTTCGTTCTTCAAGAGAAAAGCCTGACTGTAGTAGGCTTCTGCTCGTGGGCCCTGATGGCATGAAATCTGCCTACCTAGGCCTGGAGCTCAGTCACCTACAACTCCAGGGACCTCACTAAGGGGCATACCCCACAGGTGGGGGTGACCTTGCTCCCATTCCCAGTTGCTGGCAGCCATGCCAGGCAGTCCCTACAGCCTGGAGCCAGGGGCTCCATCTGGGTGGAGGCCAGAACCATGGTTTCTGTCTGGGTGGAGACCTCGGTGGTGAAAGGGAAAGGGGCACCAGCTGGGGCTGAGGTGGGAAACTGCAGAGTATGATGTATTCCTACCATTGTATGGTAATAGGCAATGCTTCTAACCATGAACTGGCTTGCAAACTGCCTGCAAACTACTTCCTCTGTTTGCAGTCCCTGTTTGCTGGCTCCCTGGTCACCTGGGGAGTCTCCTGGGGAGGCTTCACCCCTGCTGCAGCCTGAACCACACAGCATGGCCCTAATCCAGCCCCAGAGCAGCAGTAGGGAGTTGGCACCATTGCTACAGGGCCAGGCTGGAGCCATGGTCTGTGCTCCAGGCTGCAGCAAGGCTGAATTCTGCTAGCATCAGAGTAAAGGTAAAGGGAGTATGGTAGGAGAGAAGTGGCACAAGGTGAGGAGGGGAAGATGAGGTGATGGGGGCCTGTGACTGCATGGAAGGTTTGGTGGGGGGGTACAGAGATTGCAGGGGGCAGGCACTAGAACAGCTGCCCTACACTGCTTCATACTCTATTCCAAGATGAGGGACCTTTTCCCCCACCATGTTAAGTGGAGTGTGGGGGCAGGGGGTAGACACACACACCTTGTCCTGAAATTCAGTAAATACAATATATTTGTTTTCAATCGGATCTTAAAAAAAGAATAATATAGCCCCACACCCTTAGCACATTAGTAAATCTTCTAGTTAGTTTTTAATTAGGGAAAAAAAATGCACTGTGTTATGTGGGGATGCACCACTCTAAACAACCTGTACTCCCTCCTTCAAAATCCAAAATCTGCCCAGGGATCTTTCCGTTTCCTTGCAAGAAATCAGAACACTAAGCATGCATATTCCTGGATTAGAACACAAAGATGAAGAGACAAAGTAATGACCCTGGGAATGAAACACCGCTCCTGGGAGATACAAATAGGATTTACATTCTACTGCCAAAAAGAAATTCTCAGCATGCACACCCCCCATCTTCTCACACCATCCCCACAACCCTACCAGCCTCTGCCTCTCTCAGGCCCCTCCAATACGAGAGTACCTTACAAACACTGACATCTCCACTTTAACAACATCCATGTACAGAAGCTTCCAGCATGTGGAATCCTCCCAGCTTTCTGATAACAAGGCCTATGCTTTTCACCCGCCATGATAACCTGTGCAATGGAAATGCTATTTGTGCTAGCCATTCCAAGCATTTGCCTGTGACTACTGCAAGTAAGAGAAACCACAGACTTAACAGGACAGATAGGACACAAAGGGGACAAGATCAACATCAAGCATTACAAGTTTTATAGTCATTGAAAAGACTCTAGAACTTCAATGAGCCTTCTTGGGGGGGGGGGGGGGGGG
>JAGPOW010002067.1:11656040-11689240 GCA_030014935.1 Caiman crocodilus
GCGCCCCCCCCCCCCCCCCCCCCCCCGCCCCCCCCCCCCCCCCCCCGCCCGGCGGAGGACGGGAGCCCAGGGTGGTGGGGGAAGGAGCATGTGCCCCTGGAGCTGTGCAGGGCAAGGCAAGCAGGCTGCAGTTATGGGCTGGAGCTGTGGCTGCACAGGGCTCTTCTTGCCGGGGGCTGGGGCTACGAGGAACACAGGCTGCAGCCACCCCATATTTCGCCATAGCTCCCTCCCAGTGCTGCCACCACCATGCATCTGGTGCAGCCCTGGCTCTTTGCAGCTCAACCCCTGTCCCCCTCAACACACTGGGAAGAGCTGGGGCTGTGCTGGGAGCAGCACTATGGTGACATTTGGAATGGCTATAGCCCCCGCCCCGAGCCCAGCCCCCGGCAAGAGCAGCCCAGCACAGCTTCAGCCGCAGCTTCAGTCCACCTACCCTGCCCATATCCTGGGGCACATGCCCCTGGCCTCCCCGCACCATGCCCACCTGGGGCACATGCAGCGAGGGGAGGTCCTCCCTGCCCCCCCAAGCTCCAGGTCTGTCCCGTGCCCTGCCAGGACAGTGCCTGCCCCTGCCCCCTCCCTCAGTGAGGGGGATCTGCACCTCCCCCCCACCCACTATAACAAACGTACCAGCTGGAGGCAGCTCTCCACACTATCAAAAATGGGATCAGTATCAGCTGGTATGCCTCCTTAAAAACTGAATATTGGTATTGGCCCCAAAAATCTCTATTGTTGCACCCCACCTTTATCTCCTGCTCCTAAGGTCAGCGAATGTTCTGAGGAATCAAAGTACATCAGCAGCATATTTCTGTCCTGCTCACCTCTGACTCGGTCCTCGTTCGCAAACACCTTGCATTCCTCTTTGAGATGGATGATTATCTTAGTCCCAGTTCTGACACCAGAAGCTTCGGCGATCTCAAATATTCCTGACCTAGAATTAGAAACATACCACTATATATAACCCTGTTTCCAGGGAATGTTCATTAATAAGGTAAAGTGAAAAACAATGTTTTAACAATGAGGACAAGCGCTTGCAGCATCCAGCTCCCACTATAATTCAAGGGGAACTGGGCACTTTCAGGCTTCTTATGCCTTTGAAAAATCAACCCTAAAAGCATTTGCTTGTAACAGGAACTGCCAAATGCAAGCTCTACCAACCCTAACATGGGGTAGGGAGGGGAGGTACCAGAAAGCAAACACTACAGGTCCTGGCATACAATGCTTCAAAATAATACCAGCAGCCTTTACTGAGTGATAACACATTGCACACTGGGTCATTTCATTTAAGAGGAAGAGAAAAATCAGCCTTGACAGAAAAGGTTCTTTGGGTAAATGTGATATATCTTTTATTAGACCAATGAAAGAACCTTGACCAAAAGAACCTTGCCTGCCTATGTCCTCAGACCAACACAGCTATAACCAACACCTCCAAAATGTCACAATCTTGTGCATTTCAAATAAAAGGGTTCAAATTGCAACCCTCAATCTCCTGCCAAGCTGCCTGGGCAGTTCTTTGTTGATTCAAACCTGTGGGCCCCAACCTATGCTTATTTCTCTGAATTACCATGAGGCAGCTGCACTTGGCTGCAGATGCCTTTTGTTGCCTAATTCTAGCACCAATGGCCACTTCCACACTGTCTTCTTCAAAATACCTGCCTTCGGACTGGAGATGACAGGCCATGGTGAGCAACACCAGTGAAAGGCACAGGAGTAGCAGGCAACACTCCAGTGATCCTAGTAGGAGGATTACAGCATTTTCATGGTTCATCAGATTAGTATTTAGCACAATGAAACTTTCACCTGCTATACTGCTATCATTATAAAACAGTTCTCAGGGATTTGTAACACAACACATTCTCTCTCCCTATGGGCTTTTAATAGAATATGGTTTTCTACCTCTAGGGCTCCGTCTTAACCCAGTCCCAGATCTACAGTAACTCAAGATTATGACACCTGACAGACATCCTATAATTTGCATGAAAAAAGTTGGTGGTTCACACCTCAAAGTTCAGTTCAGAGAGGGCTTAAGATCACATATATACCAGCAGTACAGAAGGCCACTGTGGTTGCACCTCAAAAGAAAAGCTAAGAGCCGAGCTGACCTGACCATGGAAACTGAGTTTCCCTTTCAACCTTGGTGTCTCTGCAAGGCAAGACCAAGGCTTACTGGTCGGGATGGAGGAAAAGTAGTTGATGTTGTCTTTGACTCATTCTTTTTAGAGGTGCACCAATACACTGGTCCCATATTGTACTGGCATCAATAAAAGGAAAATGGACATTGTCGGCAATCAGCTTATCAGACACATCAGCCAAGAAAATGTCACTGAAAAATGCCACGTGCACCCCAGCACAAAGGCAGCCAGAAGTGCAGCCCAGTAGCTTGGAGAGCAGCATCTGGTTGGTAAGTCTGTTATGGGATATGGGGCAAAGGAGCAGAGAGGGGGCATGGGGTGGGGCAGATTGAGGTCCCCGTGGTGAGGAAAGGGAGTGGAGCTGGTGCTGGGTCAGACACTGCCCAGTGGGGCAAGGCAGAGCATGGGATGGAGCTGCAAGCGGCTCATCTGGGGACAGGGGGGCAGCTCCCACTGCTGCACACACCCCAGGATGGGGCTGGGCTGGGGCTGCACTTGGGGTGTGCGGTGGCATTGGGAGCAGGGCTATCGGGGGGGGGGATTACAGCCACCCCAAAATTCGCCATAACTGCTCCGTAGCAGTGCCACTGCCACCTGCCCCAGCCCAACCCCCCCAACCAGGCAGAGCTCAGTGCAGCCCCCCAGTCCCAGCCTGCAATGGCAGCTTGCCCTCACCTTGCGCAGATTAGGGGGCACATGCCCTGCTCCCTCCCCCCCTCCCTCCCAACTGCCCTGGGGTGTGTCCAGTGGCAGGAGCTGTCCCCACCCTTCCTTGCACTCCCCCCAGATGAGCTGTGGCTCTGTCCCATGCCTTGCTCCACTCCCTCCCTCACTGTGGAAGCGTCAGTCTCCCCCGCAACAACCTTTTCCCTCCCCACTTGTCCCTTTCCTCACAACAGACTTACCAGCCAGATACTGCTCTTCAAGCTGCCAGGCTACACATCAGCAATCAGATCAGTATCAGCTGATATAGCTCGTTAAAAATCGGCCATCAGTATTGGCCCAAAAATCTTTATCAGTGCACCCCTAGTTCTTTCTCTCTGGGAAACATGGCTGCAGTCCCCAAGTGTGCCAAATGAACACATCTTAGCAGCATGAATTCATATGTGGCAAACCTGTAAGAGTGAAGCTCTTGGGTCCAAAGAGGTGCAGAGTGAGCAGGCATTATACATGCTCCCCTCAGACACTTTCCCAGTGCACCATTACCCTGACTTAGCACTGCCAAGCCACTGACTCAAGAAGTGATAGTGACGGTTTTGTAATAAAGGCTGTTCACCTGTAATCTAAGCAGGGTTTTAAATTATGCACCTCACTGTGAAAGGCTAGTGCCCAACCTCACCTTCTCTCTCTGCACACAGCTGCTAGTCCACACTCAGGCAGGGCTATGGGCAACTTCACACCACTCTTGCTCTCACAGACACACAGGCCTTCCTTCCAGTTCTGCAGGCTCTTACCCATCTGACGACCAGTGGTAGCCAGGGCTTCCAGGCTCTGCAGATTGTGAGTACACCTCCACTTTGTCAGCCACCATGAAGGCAGAGTAGAAACCCACTCCAAACTGGCCAATGATCTTACTGTTGATCTCAGCCTGGTTCTTCAGGGCATCCAGAAACGCCTGTAGGGACAATGAAACACCACAATGCTGGTCCACTAATCTTCTGCTGCTCCAGAGGCCTCTTTAGCCTCCTCACAAGACCCATCACATGATCAGTCTTCCTACACTGACTGATTGAGCCTAGTGCCCAGCATACACATGGTACACCTGGTATTCTGATACATTCACCTCCAGAAGGAAGCTTGTTCAATGCTCTGATAGGCTCAACTCTCTGGAGCAGTACTTGAAGTAGCTCCAGCTACCCAGTCCTCAGTAAGAACAGATACCACAGCTCTGGAGCAGGTAAGTGCTGCCTAGGGCCATGTCTGCCATAACAGATGGAGAAGAAAGGTGCAATTACTCAGAAGCAAGGTCATCCCAGCAATGAAAAAAGTAAACATACAGAGCAGCAAACAGCTAGTATGACAGCTCACCAGCAGCACAGCACTTAACCAAACCCTCCCCCCTCCCACTAGCCTCTGCTGCCACCTGGGCCGGTGTCAGACACGCACAGATCTTCCTGATCTCTACTTTGATGGTCTGGGGGAAAAAAACTTATGTCTAGCAACTGGTGCAATGTGATGACAAGATACAAGATTCATAAGAGAGGCTGGTCATAGGTGAGAAAAACTGTTTCTTTAATATTGTTCTGGCACCATATGCCTCAACCAGGAACCAACCCTTACTCAGAAGGAACATGAGGTTAATTTTACCTCCTAACAAAGTGTCCTTCATAGATAGTGGCCCACGAAATACAGGATGGGAGATCATCAGAGAAATGGAAATCAGTGAAGCTTTTTTTATTTTTTTACCTTTGAGCCAGATCTAGCGATGGTGCCAAGGTTAGAGACGAGCTCCTCCTGCGTCATCCCAATGCCAGTGTCCTGCAAAGAAACAGAGTAACTGTACCTGATGTACCAGGACACATGGGTTTTGACAACAAACAGAACACAGGGAACACCATAATCTCCCAACCTCCAATTTTATCATCACAAAAACATAGCTAAGAAAAAGCAAAGAGAGATTTTCTTCAGATAACGAATGGTTCATTTTATCAATGTAAATACAGGACACAGAACTCACATTTCTAAGATGCAGTCATAGTTGTCCAGTGACTACAAACTGCACACCAGGAGGTTGCACAGAAAAACCAGAAACATGCTAAGACAGACAAACTGATTTTCAAGCTGATTTCCTTGGCAATATAACTCCTTGTTACCAGGAACACAGTAGCGACTGGTGATTCCAGAGTCAGATCCCCAATGCGCTTAGTACAAGTGCAAAATGAAGGACAGCATTCACCCCAGAGGCCAAAGAAAGCTTAATTTCATTTAACAGATGGGAAATGAAGGTACATATCAGTTAAGTGACTTGTCCAAGATCACACAGGGATTTCATAGCAGAGCAAGAAATTTACCCTGGATCTCCCCAATAACCTTGATTGCAAGACCACTCTTCACAGAGTCACAGAAAAATAGGGCTGGAAGAGACCTCAAAAAGTCCAACTGACTACTTAAGGCAGGATTATCCCTATCCAAACTATCCCACACAAATCCTTGCCTAACCTATTTCTAAAACTACACAATCAACCGTCACACAACTACAAAGCACTGTACCCCTTACCTGCCAGATAAAGCATAGCACAACAGTGGTCAATGTCCTGCTGCTGCAAAGGTTGTTAAAATCTACTTAAAAGATCCAAAGAGGGTGGCCATGCCCATCACAGAGGAAGGCAAAAACCCCTGCAGTCTGTAATATTCTGACCATGGAATAAAATTCCTTCCAGACTGCAAATGTGGTGATCAGGCTGACACTGGGCAAAGAGGCAAGACCCTTTAACCAGAAGCCTCCAGAAGTTTGAGTCTGACAGGAACACTGGTGCACCCCAGTCAAAATCCCCAGCCCTGGCTCCAGCCAACCCCCAATAGTTCTGAGGAAGGCAAAAAAACCCAAACAAACCAACCCCTGACACTTGTAGCAACAAGAGGGGGGAAATTTCCTTCCCAGTCCCTCATGATACCCAGCAATGCCCAGAAGCATGGGAAATACTCATCGTTTACCACAGGCTTAGGTATTCATGGATCATCCCTGACCAATGTTTACCCAATCTCTTCCTGAAAACAATGATGGAGATTCCACAGCTGCCCAGGCAGCCTAGTTCATTGCCTCACTGTCCTAATGGGGAAGAAGTGTTTCCTGATATCCAATCTAAGCCCACTTCATTGTAACTTCAAGTCATTGCTATGCATCCCGCTCTCTGCAGCAGGAGAGAAAAAGCGTTTCCCCCTCTTCTTATGGAAGCCCTTCAGATATCTGAAGGCTCATCACCTTTTCCACAAGCTGCACTTTCCTTCATCCTCTCCATATATGGCTTGCCTTCCAAGCCCTTTTTTCATTTTTGTCACCCACCTCTGGACCCGCTTTAACTTTTCCATGTTCTTTTTAAAATATGCAGTCGAAAACTGACACAGTACTCTAGATAAGCCCTCAGTGCCACGTAAAGAGGCACCATCACCTCACGTATCTTGCATCTAATGCTCCTATTAATGCTATCCAAAATCATATCTGCCTCTTGTGCAGCTGCACAGTACAGACCCAGATCTTGATCCACCAAGACACCCACGTCCTTCTTTGTAGTGCTGTCATCTAGCTAGTTGTCATCCATTTTATATTTTTGTTTTTGATTATTCTTCCCAAGTGTGGCACCTTACACGTCAGCACTGAACCCAGTTAGCTCCATCCCAGCTTTCCAATCTGGCAAGATCCTTCTGAATTGTGCCCCTGTCCTCCAGTGTCTGTAATCCTTGCCAGTTGAGTCATCTACAAATTTGTTCATGAAGATCTCTTTCCAGTATCCAAATCATTAAGATACCTGGATTAAGATTCCTGGATTTCCTTCTTGTTCGAACAGGGAAATCCAGGAAAGCCTGGAAGCAAAAAAAAAAAGATATACAGGCTGCGGAAGCAGGGCATAGCTACCAAGAAGTATACCTACTTGGCTCACACTTGCAGGGAGTCAGTTGGAAGGGCCATCACTGCAATGGAACTTAGGTTGGCAACAAAAATGAAAGACAAGAAAAAGTCCTACAGGTATATAGGGAGTAAAAAGAAGGTGCAAGGTAACATAGGACCCCTACAGGGCAGACTAGGGCAATTGGTGACAGATAGGAGGGACAAAGCTGAGCTCTTCAATGAGTTTTTTGCTTCCGTATTCCTGAACACAAGTCTCCTAATTGGATTATAGATGAGCACAGGAGGGAAAACAGCTCGGCAACTGTTAGCACCAACTTAGTGAAGGAACACTTTGAGGGGCTGGATATGCTTATGTCAGCAGGCCCGGATGATCTTCATCCGGGGGTGACGAAGGAATTGGCCAGTGTCATAGCAGAACCACTGGCACGATTGTTTGAGCTTTCATAGTGTTCAGGATGGGTCCCAGACCATTGGAAAAGGGCCAATGTGGTCCCTATTTTCAAGAAGAGGAGAAAGGAGGATCCAGGTAACTATAGGCCAGTTAGCCTCATCTCTATTCTTAGGAAAACCTTTGAAAAAAATTATTAAAGATCACATTTGTGGGAGTCCACCAGGAAAAATAATGCTGAAGGGCAACCAGCACGGGTTCATAGCAGATAGATCCTGCCCAACTATCTTTGTTTCTTTTTATGACCAGCTCACAAAATGGTTAGATGTAAGGAACAAGGTAGATGCAATCTACCTGGATTTGAAGAAAGCCATCGATACAGTATCTCATCCTATTCTCATAAATAAACTGGGTGGCTGTGACCTAGATGATTACACGGTCAGATTGGCTAATGGGATGCACCCAGAGAGTGGTGGTGGATAGGTTGGCATCGACCTGGAAAGATGCGGGTAGTGGAGTTCCTAAAGGTTCAGTCCTTGGACCAGTGCTGTTCAGTGTCTTCATCAGTGACTTGGATGAGGGCGTGGAGAGTGTGGGAAGGAATTGCAGGGGGCGATTAACCCCTGGATCCGAGCACGCCGGGGACGAAAGGGTTCTGGAACACCATTTACCCTGCTTCTACTTTCCCGTCCAAAAAGAGTCGAGGACAATATAAGAAATAAATGCTTTATTTACAAACTGGAACACAGTGTAGGCACGCTCTGTAAAGTTTCACTGTGAAGCGCTTAAATGCTTCGTATGCATGTCCGCGCCGGCTGTCCCCCTTACAGTAATCGCCACAAACCAAAACTGTAGGGAACTCGAGAGCTCTTCAGGCATCTATCTGATGCAATTTATCCAATGGGGGCATCTGGGGGGAAAAGGAGCCATGGACGCAGGACCTCTGGTGAAGGTGATCAGGCCTCACCGATGTCGTGTGGGTCCCGCCTTCCCTTTTCCCAGGCTTTGTTTTTATATTGCCCCAACAGCCAATTAGATCAGGTCTTTCTTTCGCGCACTTTTTGAGCTGCATGAGCCGGGGATTTTGCTGCATGCATGCTTCGCGCAGCTAACTGGGCTGCACCCGCTGTTTCCCCGCGCAGCGAGCACAGTTTGCTGGTGTTTGGTCACCTTTATCTACCACAGAGAGCAGCACTCTGTCCAAATTCACAGATGACACCAGGTTGTGAGGTAAAGTAAACACACTAGCGGGCAGGAAATGAATCCAGGTGGATCTGGACAGGTTGGAGAAGTGGGCAGAACAAAACAGGATGCAGTTCAACGAAGACAAGTGCAAAGTGCTGCACTTAGAGAGAAGGAATCACTAACACAATTACAGGCTGGGGGAGGACCTTCTCAGCAGCACTGTAACACAAAGGGATCTTAGAGTCTTAGTTGACTTCAAGATGAACACGAGTAGTCAATGTGATGAAGCGATCAGTAAAACTAACCACTCTTTATCATGCATTAGCATCATAAACAGGTCCAGGGAGGTGATACGTCCAACTCTATACAGCATTGGTGAGGCTGCAGCTGGAGTACTGCATGCAGTTTTGGGCACCATATTTCAAGAAGGATGTGGATAACCTTGAGAGGGTCCAGAGGAGGACCACTTGTATGGCTAGGGGCCTGCAGGTAAGGCCCTATGAGGAGAAATTGAGGGACCTGAATCTTTACAACCTCTGCAAGAGAAGGCTGAGAGGTGATCTTGTGGCTGCCTACAAATTCATCAGGGGGGACAGCAAGGGATAGGAGATACTCCGTTTACCAGGGCACCCCTTAGAGTAACTAGAAATAATGACCACAAACTGACAGACAACAGATTCAAGTTGGACACCAGGAAGAACTTCTTCATGGTAAGGGTTGCCAGAATCTGGAATGGGCTCCCAAGGGAGGTGGTGTTCTCCCCTACCTTGGGGGTCAAGAGGAGACTAGACAAGCATCTGGCTTGGGTCATCTAACCCCAGCACTCTTTCCTGCCCAGGGCAGGGGGTCAGACTCGATTATCTGCTGAGGCCCCTTCTGACCCTAAAGCTATGAATCTATACTACTGGACCCAGGACAGACACCTGTGGGATTCCTCCTGAAATCTCCTGTCATTCTGACATGGGTCCATTTATAATTACACTTTGTTTTTGGCTATTGACCCAGTTTTCTATTAACCCTGTAGTAGTTTTATCTAGCCCACATTTCTCAATTTATGACATCACATGGGACTTTGTCAAAAGTCTTGATGAAGTCCGGATACTGCACTTGATCCGAGCCTTCAAGAGGCAGAGAAGAGATTACTATGTTGATTGTATTCTCTTCACCCACCCAAACAGTTATGTTGTTCTTGTTTGGCACAATTTATTCTTAATAAAGCTGGCTGCTTACAATTAGCCTTTCCTCTTCTAAATGCTTGCAAATGGATATGCTCCCATAACTTCCAGATGCTGAGGTGACACTAAGGGTTCTGTAGTTCCCCAGGTGCATGTGTGCGTGTCAGCACATCTACATGAGATCTTTACTGTGCAGTAGATTAATTAGTTGCACAGTAAACATCCACATCTACAGATGCACCTCTATTAAGCTGGAGCAAACCAATTTACTCCACAGCAAGATAGTACTTGTAAATAAGTAGTGTCCTGCAGCGTAGTTAAAAAAAACAACTCTGCAGCAGCATACAGGTAGACACTGCCCCGGCTGGGTGGGGCATGAAGGTGCTTCAAGCTGCCTGCTGGCTAGCTCTGCACTGAAGTAACTTTGTGCCCCAGCCAGCCCCTCCATGGCATACTGAGCCAGGGGAACAGCCCTAGGCTGGCAGGCTGACCCTCCAGACACCCTGCCAGCCAGGGCTACTCCAATCTGGCTTGATGTGCTGCGATTCTGGCCACACAGGAAGACATGCACCCGGAACAATGAACTCCAATGCGATAAGCTCCAGAGTTTATTCATGTGCATTAATATACACATGTAGATGCGTGCACATGTGTTTAAAAAGATGGGTGCTATTTCAGTCTTTTTCTAGTCCTCTGGTACCGTGTCCATTGTCAAGAGTTCCAAGATTTCCTTTGCTAGTTCCTTCAGTACGCTGGGATGAAGTTCATCAGGCCCTCTTCCTTCAAGTCCTGATATGCTTCCTTCCAATCTGTTCCATCTCATACACTCCCCCTTTCCTGCCCCCTCAAACTCTAGTAAAATGCACCAATAACACCCAAGCATCTGGGTCAGAGAACTGGTATAGCAATGCATAAACACACTGTCAGATTGGCTTCTACAGAAGCAGCTGCCACTGGTGTCAGAAGTGCACTGTGTGGGCTACAATGAAGAAGGGGCCTGGACTGATTGTTATGCACCATCTAGCCAAACTCTGAAGACCAGCGTTTGGAAATCTGAGGTTTGTTAGATCATGGCCACTTTTGTTTGAATTTATGTTCCCTTGAGGGCTGATCTATAACAAGGATGCTGCTATGACAGGAGATCCTTGGACATCAGCAAAGTAAAGACAAACCCTAGCAGAGCTTATTTACTTTGCCTCATCTTCAGGTTTCCCTACTTACCTCCTCCAAATATTTTCTGAGGTAACATGGCAGAATTTCCAGCTCAGGGATGCCCTAACAAGTGGCAAGTTATTTCCAGGAAAATAATATTCCAAAGTGCAGCTGTTAACACAGGGGTCCAAACCTCCGGTTCATTTTCTGTTCTACGTAAGGTTCCTTCTGACTTCTCAACCTGAAGCTCCCCACTTTTGTATTTTGCTTTTCTAATTTGTTCCCTTTATACTTTCCACAAGAGATTTCATCACAACAGACGGCAGATTAGTTAAATAAAGTTCTTCCTCACTTGAAAACTCCAGTTACCTAATGTCAGTTTCAGTTAATAGTAGGGTACTTCTCCACATCCTCTGCTCTGTGTCACAAAAAGCAAAACCTTTCATCCGTTTAAAAAAGGCAGGGCCTATCAGCTTGGGCTGGAAAACTGCATGTCAGGTAGGGTCTAAATAGCTGAAACGGTGGAAAAGCCCGAAAAACAAAAATGGTACGGCAAAATCTCAGGAATCTGACAAGCTCTCTGTCCCCAGGCCACTAAGAGAAGTTATCATCATCTGGTTCAGGTTTTGTTCCTGCCAGACTGTGAACAGAAGTCTAAAACTCTTCTATGATCTACTTCTATTTATATCACAGCATGTCATTCCCAAATTCCAGTACCTTAAAAACAAAAATCCTTGCTCTATGAATATATTTCGCTATTATAAAATGTCTGTCAGGTTGAGTGCTAGATGTTTAAGAAAAACTGCTGGAGACCAGTTTGATGAGAATGAATCACAACTGTAACAAACACTGCTTACAACTTGCACATACCACTCCCCAAACAGTATAGCTGTCAAGTGCTAGACTTTAGGAAATCTGATTTCAATGAATTCAGGCGTTTAGTCAAGGACACACAGCAGAGTAAGAGTTCTGAAAAGATGGGAGCCCAGGAAGGGTGGCTGTGCCTTATGGAAATGATCCTTCGGGCACAAAGGGAGACGATCCTGATGTGGGGGAAAAGGGGGAAAGGGGCCAAGAGGCTTCCTTGACTGACCAGAGAAACCCAGAGCAGCCTATGGGCAAAAAGGGGGGCATATAAAAAGTGGAAACGGGGAGAGATTACTAAAGAGAAGTATACCTCCTCTGCTCCCGCTTGCAGGGAGGCAGTTAGACGGGCCAAAGGTACCATGGAGCTGAGGATGACATCCCAAGTTAAGGTTAACAAAAAATTGTTTTTTGGCTATATAGGGAGTAAAAGGAAGGTCCAGGGTGGAGTAGGACCTTTACTACATGGGCAGAAGCAATTAGTGATGGACAGGGGGGACAAGGCTGAACTCCTCAATGAGTTCTTTGCCTCAGTGTTCCTAAGCGAGGGGTAAGACAAGTCCCTCACTGAGGTTGTAGGGAGACAGCAGCAAGGTGCCAGACTACCATGCATAGACCCTGAGATGATGCAGAGTCACTTGGAGGAACTGGATGCGTTTAAGTCGGCAGGCCCGGATGAGCTCCATCCGATGGTACTGGAGGCACTGGCTGACGTCATTGCACAGCCACTGGCGGGAATATTTGAACACTCACGGTGCACAGGCCAGGTCCCGGAGGACTAGAAAAGGGCCAGTGTGGCCCCCATTTTCAAGAAGGGGAGGAAGGAGGACCCAGGCAACTATAGGCCAGTCAGTCTCGCCTCCATCCTTGGCAAAGTCTTTGAAAAATTATCAAGGCTCACATTTGTGAGAGCCTGGCAGGAAAAATTATGCTGAGGGGAAACCAGCACAGATTTATAGCAGGTAGATCATGCCTGACTGATCTAGTCTCTTTTTATGACCAGGTTACAAAACACCTGGATGCAGGAGTAGGGGTAGACGTTCTTTACTTAAGACTTCAGGAAGGCCTTTGATATGGTATCCCACACCATACAGGTGAACAAGTTAAGAGGCTGTGACTTGGATGACTACACAGTCCAGTGGGTGGTGAATTGGCTAGAGGGTTGCACCCAGAGAGTCGTAGTGGATGGGTTGGTATCAACCTGGAAGGGTGTGGGCAGTGGGGTCCCACAGGGCTCGGTCCTTGGACCAATACTCTTCAATGTCTTCATCAGCGTCTTGGACAGAGTACACTTCACTCCCTTGTCCAAGTTTGCGGATGACACAAAACTGTGGGGAGAAGTGAACACAATGGAGGGCAGGGAGCAGCCACAAGCAGACCTGGACAGGTTGGACATATGGGCACAAAACAGAATGCAATTCAACAAGGAGTAATGCAAAGTGTTGCACCTAGGGAGGAAAAGATGTCCAGCACACTTACTGCTTAGGAAAGGACCTGCTTGGCAGCACAGAAGTGGAAAGGGATCTTGGAATCCTAGTGGACTCCAAGATGAACGTGAGTTGTCGGTGTGACAAAGCCATCAGAAAAGTCAATGGCACTTCATTGTGCATCAGCAGATGCATGACAAACAGAACCAAGGAGATGATACTTCCCCTCTTTCGGGCGCTGGTCAGACCGCACTGCATGCAATTTTGGATGCTGCACTTCAAGAGGGATGTGAATAACCTGGAGAGGGTCCAGAGAAGGGCCATTCATATGGTTATGGGTTTGCAGGCCAAGCCCTATGAGGAGAGACTGGGACGCGGAGGCTGAGAAGGTTGAGAGGCGACCTTGTGGCTGCCTATAAGTTCATCATGGGGGCACAGAAGGGAACTGGTGAGGCTTTACTCACCAAAGCACCCCTGGGGGGTTACAAGAAAGAATGGCCATAAGCTAGCAGAGAGCAGATTTAGACTAGACATTGTAAATAACTTCTTCACAGTTAGATTGGCCAAAGTCTGGAATAGGCTCCCAAGGGAGGTGGTGCTCTCCCTTGCCCTGGGGGTCTCCAAGAGGTTAGATAGGCATCTAGCTGGGGTCATCTAAACCCAGCATTCTTTCCTGCCTATGCAGGGGGTCAGACTCAATGATGTATTGAGGTCCCTTCTGACCCTAGCATCTATGAATCTATGAAACAGGAAAGGTGGCAAGTTATTTCCAGGAAAATAATGTTCCAAAGTGCAGTAAAATACTCAGACTAGGCAAAAAAAGATGCAACTGCCTCTCACCTATCCTTTCCAGTGCACCCTTTCCCACAACAGCACAAACTTGCTTTCAAGGTGCAATTCTCTCCTTTTTTCACCAGATGGCACAGCCCCCAGCAAGCTCACTAATCCAGTGCTTCTCAAACTCTCTGATGTGGCGGACCTGGAATTTTTTTTTCAGCGGGCCAGGGACTCATGCCCAGTTCAGCTGGTGGCAGCAACTGCGTGTAACAGTGCTACACAAATGCACGACCAGCTGTTTCTTTCTCTTTCCTCACCTTGCATGATGTGACGTCACCTGGAATGTTGGAACGTATGAACTGCGGTGCCATGATATATCAACATTATGATTCTGAAAATATATTTCTCTCTTTCCTGGGAACTCGATGAGGACCGGCAACTGGTGGCTCGCGGACTGGCAACGGTCCATGGACCACCACTTTGAGAAGCACTAAGTCTAATCAACAAGTAGTATTGTAAGCACTCACATACTGTCCAGAAGATCAGAGTCCTGTATGTGCAAAGCAAGCCTTCCATAGGTCTGGACAATGAATGAGGCTGTCAGGAATCAAGGGACCCGGGGCTAAGAAAATGAACTCAAAGGAGAAACAGGCCAAATGTCTATTCTTCTCACTCAGCAGTTCACCCAGCACCTGCTAGCCCCTACATTCCATCCACTTGTCTTTGTCACTCCTACACGTGTCTCTAGGAGTCTTAGCTAGGAGCAGACTGCATGACCGAAGAAGTCAAAGTACCAGTATGTAAAAAAATATTTTCTACTTTGTTGCAGTCAATATCATTGCAAATAGCAATCATCTCAGTTCAGAATGCAATTTAGTTTCCATCACAAATCCAATTAAAGATTCCCTCTAAAACCCCCAGGAAAAGCAGTGCTGGTCTCAAAACTAGTAGGAGGTTCCATCAGGTGGCTGAGGTACACCTTTTCTAAAGAAAATGCCAATTTGTTCCATGGTGAGTTACAAAACTCAAGGGAAATCAGAACCAGAGTTTATATAGTTTACTGCTTTTTGCAACTCTGTAGCAAAAAACAAACAAACCACAACACAGGAGGAAATAAGATTTAGTTCACTGCACTCCCCAACACTCAGGTGTAGCATACAGCTCCAATATTTCACTGGCTGAAGATTAATTACAGAAGCTATTAGCATACGACTCAGCAGGGGGTACATTAACTCACCTCCATGGAATCACATCCCCAGGTTCAGAGGAATGGAATGTCCTTCCAAAGATGTTCAGGGCTAGTGGTTAGTGAAGTCTCTTGTTTTGCAGTTCTGTCCCTTACCAGGATTATAACTGGCTAAGAATCCTCTCTCAAAAATCTAAGTGCTATCAAAATTACTAATACATCCCTGTTAGATGCTCAGAAATTTCAGAATTATACAACACAGTGCCAAATTAATTAGCCCCCACCAAGCTGAATAAGTAGTGCTGAGCCAGCGTGGGCCCAATCTGGCCCAAGGACTGAGTGCAGCTCTGTGAAGCATGCACCCAGGACCAGCCCCAAGTGCAGCCATGGACTGTGTACACCTGGGACCAGCCCTGAGCATAGCTGCAGACAGCATGTGCCCAGCACTGGCCCAGAGTAGATACCAGTGCACACGTCCAATTTCAGACCTGGGGGGAGCAGCTCTAGGGGTATGCATATCTTTGGCATCCCTGCACTACACTCCTCAAACTACACACTCCTACCCATCCTTAAGCCCCCCACCTTTGAGTAGAGGCTAGGAAATGGCATGTGGAGACTTCTGCATTGAATAGCACTTATGGGCTGGCCTGGGGTATCTTGGGATTAATAGTATGAAGTTCTATGCTTCTCCGTGGTACTAAGGACCACAAAATTCTTAATATAGAAAGCATTTGTTCATGCTCAGGTAGTGAACCATTTTAGCAGGACTCTGTAACATTCTTGTATGTATACCGAGCTTCTTGCATATGATTCACACCAACTCCGAAGTGGCCTAGATACTACAGGATTACACCAATCTTATGTTTGTGGTTGCCAACTAAGTGAAGCTGTTTGGCATGGGTAAATGAAGCACTGAAGCCAGTGCTCTCAGTTGGATCAGATAAGGTGGTGCGGATTTTATTATGTGTCTATTATATAAAATAGATTTTCTACACACATACACGAGGAACATAGGAAGTACCACAGCAAATCAGATTCAGGAGCCATCCTATCCAGCACTCCATCTCCTGCTGTAACCAACATGAGATACTGTGCAGGGAAGTGTACAAAACCATGAAGCAGGCAGACATGCAGTATAACCTGCCCCCATGCAGGTACTGTCACTTTTATGAAGAATTCAGGAGACCAAAGGATATGGCCCAACTGGTTTACTGAATCTCTCAATCTGAGAGATCTCTGAATCTTGCTAAAATCTTGGCTTCAAACACATCCTGTGGCAATGAATTCCAGCGTATGTTCAGGTTGTGCAAAAACAACCTATTTGGTCATATATGACACAGCTTTCCCCAAAAAATTAACCAATGGAAACTGGGCATCTAATGTGAGGAAATGTAGGGAACAGAGAAACTAATCATGAAGGAGCCAAGTTGTTTATCCTCTTTTCTTGAGCCAGGTGGGCAAACAGCAGCTGGAGACAAGAGCTGAGCAGTTCAGTTCCAGCAGAATCAGGCCTGAAAAGATATGAGAGCAAAATTGCACGGCCCCTCTTCTTGAAGCCAGGTGGGAAGTCAGCAGTACCTGCTGGAGCCAAATAGCCCAAGCCCCTCCTCGTGAGGTGGGTGGGCTCTCAGCTGACTCAGCTGGTGCTGCTGGCCATCTACCAGCCTCAGGAAGAGGGGTCTGGCAGTTTGGCTCCAGCAGGAGCAGGCCCTCAGCTGATATGAAAGAAGTTTCTGGCTGCCCATTCAGCTTAGAAGTGCCGGGTAGTTTAACTCAGCCAGCAGACACCTACTAAGTCAGTTGAGGACCCATCTTGGTGGAGTCAAACTGCTCAACCCCTCAGGCAAGGCAGGCAGCCAGCGGCACTTGTGGCATCCTTCAGCTGTGTGCGCAGGAGGAGCAGGGGTTGATAGAGCAGCCACAGGTTTTTTGCTGTTCCTTTAATGCAGCTGCCTGTATTTTCTCTGCAAAATGCTTACTGATATTTTCAAAGAAAGATCTGTTTCATTTCACCTTCCACAAACAAGGTGTGCATCTTTATTCAGGCACATGTGTCATGCAAGAAAATACAGTATTTCTTTTCATCCATTTTACTGCATCCAAACAGAAGTCTCTCAACCTTACCCAACTAAGTTTCACTTTTGCAGTATCTTCTAACTCTTTTCTCCAAATCACTCAGCCATGTATTATTTAAAGAAGCCATCAAGTCTTCCTCTGGGCCCCCAAGATCAGATAGACACCAAGCCATCTGTTATACCATTCCTTCTAGATGAGAGATGTAAAGCTGGGTATCAACAGCACAGAGTATATAGCCTCCAGCTCCTTACCAAGTGCCTTGCTCACAGGCTGATAACTAAAGGCTCCTGCAGAAGAGAACCCATAGCTACTTCCTGAGTTACTGATGGGCTACTCCATTCTCACCTCCCAAACAGGTCAAGAAAATCTCAGCAGATGAACATTCAGGTCTCTGAATATCTCACCTTGTGCAGACTGCTCTCTCCTCACACTGCTGAAGGGGCAGACAAATTTTGATGTAGCTAGGAGATCCTGCTGCGTACGTGGTTTGTGCTGCCAGTGAGCTCTTCAGGGTAAAAGTCAACATGCACACGGTTTTCAAAGTACTGTGGAATTTGTGCAAGCAGCAAGACTTAGACATAGGTACTTGGGTGATGCCACTGGACTGCACAAGTAACAACCCCATCCCCCAACACATAACAATCACCAAAGTGACACGGGGAAAGCAACCAAAATGGCTTGCTGGTACATGTTATAGATTAAAGATGTTAACTTAAACGTTTTGCTCATACTCCTGTTGTGCATGGTATTTCTCACTCTTGCTGACTGTGGAATTCTGTCAGCAAATGCTAACTGCTCTGTGCAAAGACAGAGGCAGCAAACCTGTGGTATGGGTGCCACCAAGTGGCATGGACAGCCTGTATGTAGCACTCAGAAGATCAGGGAGAGGGCAAGGACCACAGAAGTAGATAGGGCAGGGAACACAAAGTCAGGCAGGGAAGAGAAAGCACAGCAGCAGATAGGGCAAGGCAAGGGAATTAGAGTGGCACTCAGCAAGGGTGTGGTACTTAATTTGTGGGACAGAGGTTGGCCCCTACTATGTGAATAAACAGACCCACTTGGTATTTCACTATTTGCAACTTGGTACTTTACAGAGGAACTGAAAGCCCCAGCTTGCCATAGGTGCAGATGCTGAAATTCACTTCGTTTTTCTTTAGAGCCAATGCAATTCCATATTCCATAAGAGGTAAAAACTGCCTTCCTCCAAGCTGAGGTACATCAAGCATACTGAGGAAGGCACATTATTACAGGACATCAGAGAAGCAGGGGGAGAGAACATTCCTACTCAGAAACCTGTACATTCAGTAGACCAGAAACAGGCAGGCAACAGAGAGTGATTTAAAAGAGAACTTAACAGTTCTAATTGGGTTTGAGGTAAAAATTGCTCTATTTGCAAGCCTAAACTAAGACGCAATTACCCAAGGGTAGGACAGTTGCATCAATAAAGGAATCAAATGAAAGCCAAATTAGTTGTGCCATGTCTGGAATCTGATGGCCCAAGGGTTAATATGCCCACTACAAATCCCAGAAAGGGTAGATACGGACAAAGCAGAAACAGCAGTGAGTTGCATCTACTCTTCATTAAAAAAAAATTGCTCTCATAGTTTCTTAGTTGTTAGGGGCTGGAAGTGACCTTCCAGCTTCCCTGCACGTGGACAGGAAAGACTGCTACGATCAAACAATCCCAGCAAGATGTGAGTCAAGACATTTTTGAAGAACTTCTTGAGGGAGCCTGCTCCAAACACTTGGCTTGTAAAGACGTTTTTCCTTATGTCTAGCCTGAAGCGAACTTCAATCAGCTTGTACCCATTATTTCTTGTCCTCCCCTTGGGGGCCTTGGTGAATAGATGCTTTCCCAAACCCTGATGTACACCTCCAATATACTTAGAGGTTACAACCAAGTCCCCCCTGAGTCTTAGCTTCTCCAGGCTGAACAATCCCAAGTCCTTCAGCCTCTCCTTATACATCTTGGTCTCCAGGCCTCTAATCATGCATGTGGCCCTCCTCTGGACTCAAGCTTCTCCACATCCTTCTTGAAGTGTGGTGCCCAAATCTGGACGCAGTACTCCAATTCCAGTCTCACCAAGACAGAGTAAAGGAGGAGGAGAACATCCTTTGCCTTGCTCAAGATGCCTCAATGGGTGCATGCCAGTGTTTGGTTAGCTCTGCCAGCTACAGCATTGTATTGGTGGCTCATGTTCATTTTATTGTCAATCATGACACCCAGTTGTCGTGCTGGCAAGCAGAACGCTGCCAAGCCTGGAAGTGTGTTGTGGGTTCTCTCCCCCCGGATGGAGCTTTCTACATTGTTCTGTACTGAATGACATTGGGTTGAAGTCTGCCTATTTCACAAGCCTGTCCAGGTTGGCCTGCACTGCCAGCCTGTCTTCAGGCATGACAACACTCCCCCATACTTTAGCGTCATCAGGGAACTTTGCCAGCTTTCTTTTAATACCTGAATCCAAATTGTTAATGAACATGTTGAAGAGCACTGTCCAAGTACTGACTTCTGAGGGACACCTTCACTGGTCACCTTCTTCCACGGCAACTCAGTTCTGTCAATCAGTACCCAATTTGACCATGAGAACAACATGGGAGATCAGGTCAAAAGCCTTTTTGAAGTCCAAGTATATGACATCAACCTCATTTCCTCTATCCAGGTGGCAAGTAACCTGATCATAGAAGGAAACGAGGTTAGACCGGCACAACCTGCCCATGACAAGCCATGTTGGCTATCCTTCAGAACACCATCTTCAGTTAGCCTGTGTGTGATGTTTTCTTTGATGACTTTCTCCAGGACTTCACCTGGGACTGAGGTCAAACTGACTGGCCTATAGTTTCCTAGGACCTCCCTTCTCCCTTTCTTAAAGACCGGCACCACGCTGGCTTTTTTTCCAGTCCTCTGGGACCTCTCCCATGTGCCATGAGTCTTCAAATAACTTTGCCATCAGTCGCGCAATGATGTCTGTCAGTTCCTTTAGCACCCTTGGGTGTAAGCTCTCAATACTACAGTCAAGAAAGTGCAACAAAAACATGAAACTTAGGAAACAACACAGACAACCTCTGCATTAATATTCTGGAGGGTTTGAGAATCCTTAAGTTACTGAATTGTATTGTCCAGCCACCACCCTGCCATTCAGTCTCTTCACATCCCTATTGCAACTGTAACTTTCCAAAAAAAATATTACCTTGTGTCCTTTCACACTTTACCTTGAGTCATCTATCCATCCCTTCCATTCTGTTCCCTCCTCCTGTACTTGCCTCTGTCATTGGTTCCTCAACCCCTTAACTGCCCAGCTACCTCATTCTCTGCTCCTCCCTGCATACTTCTCTCTCGATGGTAAGAAACTCCAGCTTGAGTGATAGTGGTCCATGAAGGAAACTCCATTTCCTTTCTTCCCCTCCTCTGATATAGCAGAGAACATAACCTGACTCCTCTTTCTTACTCCAAGTTTCTTGAAATAGAAGGGCCCAACTCAAAAAAAAGAACAAACAACTAGAACCAAGGTGGGGGGCAGCACCAGTTCTGCACAACCACCTCTTAGTGCTCTACAGGTCAGTGTTTGAGATTGTTTGCACTACCCTAAAAACTTGTGTCCGACTCTACGAGAAAAAGAAAAGTAAGGTATTCCTTTTTCTCTTACTCAGCATCCCTTTCTCCAGGGGGCTGGAGTGGCGGTTGTGCCAAGGCACATAGTTGACAGTCACAAGTTTGAGGCCACAGCAGATTCCAATGAATTCACAAATTTTGCTTAATACTTTGTCAAAGGGACATGAAAGAGGAAAGAAAGGATCCCTTTCTCTATCTGAAGGACTAGAGTTAATGTCAGGTCAGGCCTCTGTTGGTTTACATTATACCAGGTAGCAGACCAGTACAGCCTATACCATGGCCAGACTGTTGGCAACTAAGACGGCACCTCCACCTGGGCTTGCCTGGGTGAGAAGGATGTATAGATACCCAACAGAACTAGAAACAAGATCTGTCAAAGGGTAGATGACCCCCCTGCAAGCCAACAGCCATCCATACCTGGAGAGATGGGTGCTACCACATCACTGACTGAAGAATCACCAATGATGCAAAGCAACTCAACCAGGGTTGTTATAGCATCTAAGGTGCCCCAACAGTTGCAGCAGCCTCAGGACTGACTTGACCTGAGGACAAGACTGCTCCCTCTGTAGCCCCACTGCCATACAATTAATCCACAGAAGCCACCTCTTTCCACACCAGCAATTCATTTCCAAGGAATGTGAAAAAAAATGGGGAGAGTCATATCACCCACAGAAAATGACAAAAGCTCTCTACAGTGAACTCTTGTAACCAAAACTGCTACTTCTACTCCAGCAGCAGAGAACAAAAGCACTGGAGAGGCAGACGGCATAAAGCTGCCTGCTGGAGTTATCCCAACAAGTACATAGCTTTACAGTGAGCTACCTGCTAACTCATCAGCAAGGCAGTGTCAGCTGGACTCAGCTTGTCCTGACCGAGTAGGTGGGGCTGGGGAGAGAATCAACAAGGAAAGGGATCTCCTCTAACTGCACCAACCTCCCCAGCTAAGCTGATTAGGAGGGGAGTTCTGTTTACAAGATTTCAGGCCCCAACAGAAGCAGGGTCTTGCTCAAGATGAGTTCCCTCCACAAAATGCATGGCAGCACCTGGCCAACCTTCCAGCACAGAAGTAAGAACTTCAGTGGGGTGCATGCAGAGATTTTGAAGAGTGCTTTGGGTCTCAACAACGTAAAAGATACAATAAGAAAAGCCAAAGGTGGTTCCAAGGAAGCTGGAGTATGGAGATTCCTCACCAGGGCAGAAATCTGAAAGCCTGTCTGTGATAGACTATGGTTTTGTTGTAATAATTCTGGTTTGTGTATGTTTATGTCACATGCCTCAGTTTCCTTGACTAACTTGTACTGAGGGAAATAAGGGATTAAAAGATAGAAGCCAGCATTATCTGGCCTTTGCCACAGAATTTATTTTCAACTGAATAGCTTTGCTAATGCTTCAGGTGGACTTAAGAGGGTGACGCTTGGGAGCTGTCAAGGGAATAGATGGAAACAAGCATGACAGTGAATGGAACAGCCCAAAAAGCTAAATTTATCTTAAGACAGTGGCTTTCAACCTTTTTTTATTTGCGGACCTCTAAAAAATTTTGAATGGAGGTGCAGACCCCTTTGAATTATAAGTATGGGTGAGACAGGGGGCTATTCCCTGCCAGATCTCTATGTCAGCACACCCACCTGCCCTAGGAAGTCTGCCCACTTACCTTGCCTGCCATGACTTGTTGTAATGAAAATAATTAGATAGTTCTAGGCAAGAGGCTGCCCTCTTAATGCCCTAATACACAGGATGTACTACACAACTCCAGCCTTCCCTTATTGTGTCCCAAGCCTTGCAGATGTTACACTGTTGTTATCAACTCTATGTGCCCCCTTAGTGCTGAGCCCTCCGGCTCCTGTGTCCCTACTCCACTTGGACGTTTCTCTTTCTGGTGCCCAGCTCTATACACCTCTCTCTCCAGCACTTGGTTGTGTGTGTCCATCATTGGGCTCTGCCCAAGTCATGTGCCTTTTTCTCCAAGCATCAATGAGGCCTCCAAACCTCCCCTTATAGCCTCATCCCAGGGCACTGGATCAACCAAATACAAGCGTAAGTCCCTGAGCTGTAACATAAATACTAACAATAAATATAACACTTTGTCCCTGTAAGAGGACAAACTTCCAACCTTCAGCTAGCATGCTCCCTGTCCCAGGGTAGCTGAGAAGCTCCTGGAGTCTTACTGTAATTAGGTAATCAAGCAGGCAGCACCAGGTCTCAGGTACTACCCCCATGCAGTAGCTCCTTCCCCTGGCAGTTGGCAGAGAAAGACTGTCAGCTACCTCCAGCCTGATCTTTATGTATCCACAGGGCCTTGCTGCTTTACAGGCACCTAACTGCCTGAAGGTGCGTCTGGCCCTCCATTAGGCTGCCGCCGCAGTAACCCACAGCTATGGAGCTCTGCTTAAACCATAGTGCTCCTGAGTCAGGCTGCTTCAGCCTTAAAGGAGCAGGCACACCTTAGTGCCTGCAACAGTGGGTATTCACATACTTCTGATGGATCAGTCTTTTTTTGTGAACCCAACAGTCTGTAGACCCCCAGGGGTCTGTGGACCACAGGTTGAAAACCTTAAGGTGTTTGGAGTGGTATGGACTGGAGAGAAAATAGCTGAGCTAGTTTTGGGGTAATCAAGTCTCTGCCAACTGGACTGGAAACAGAGGGGCTGCTTAACCCATGGGGATGAGGTAGAAAACAGTCTTTTGGCTGTGTGGCTTTTGTCCCCCATAAATGCCTTTAATGAAGAGAAGCAGTCTGTTTTTGCTGCCGGGACTTCCCTTTGAAGTGGTGAAGTCCATTGGGAGCCAAACCAGGAGAGAGCTCTCCAAGACATGGCCATGGACAGCCAGGGAAGGAGAGGGACAAAACAGTCAAGGTCTCACGAGCTGGAAGGAACCGGGGCTTCCCCACTCTAGAGATTGCACCTGGGTTGGCTTGTTGGAGGAGGGTACTCAGTCAGACAAGATAAGGCCAGGGGTTGTGAGCAAGTGCTCCCCTGGGGGAATCCATGGCACCTTCATCAAATTTCAGGGTTACAATCCAGTGTCATACCCAAGCCAGACCAATCACGCAGAAACAACTATGAAGGGGCCAACCACACAGGCTGGCTATAGAGACTGAGACCTCTCAGCTTCTAGTTAACTTCTACTAGAACAACATCAAATCAAGTAGGAGGAAAAGAGGTGATGTCCTGTTCCCTCTATTGAGAAAAGGAGAGAGGTACCTGAATGGTGATGGTTCCCTTTCCACCATCTGTTTGCAGGTGAATCTCCATATCTGGCAAGTCCTTCCCTTCAGACATCAGCTTATAACGAAGTTTTTCCAGAGCATCATTGCCATTCGAGATCAGCTCCCGGATAAACACCTGGGAAATGACATGGTCACAGGCTGCAGACTCCATCTAGCCATCAATAACCCCAACAATTGCCTGCCCTATTTAGGATAAGCTGTCAGACCAGAGGTTCTCATGCCCTAACAAGCACACAGATTCAATGCTCTGGGTGTAACGAGTATCATAGTTCAGTAATATAAGCCAAGAGTGCCTGTGAAGAGAACAGTCTACAACAGGGCTTGTCAAACAGGGATGTGTGTACTCCTAGGGATACATGAAAAGGTGCTAGAGAGCATGTGTGGGCAGGAGGGGTCGGAGCGCTGCCACCCACCACCCCACATAGCCACCTCCCAGGAGCAAGGCCAGGGGGGCAAGGACAGCAGCACCCCTCTGTGGGCCACACAAGCGCCAGCCGGCTGGACATGGGTTGTGGCAGGGGGAAGGAGCCTGCACTCAGAGGCTGACACTGCCATCCACCACCCTGCACTGCTGCCCACTGCCCCGCACACCACTTTTCCACAGCTGGTTGTACATGCAGCTCCGTGGGCGGCTGATGGATGGTGCATGATTGGCAGGGTGCGAGGCCCGTCAGCAGCCTGTGGAGCTGCATGTGAAACTGGCCGTGGGAAAGCGGGGTATGGTGGTATGGGTGGTGGTGGCAGCCACGTGCATACCCTCCCCCCCGCTCCGTGTCTGGCTGCCACCACCAGAAGGGGTACACTTCTTTAAAAAGGTTGAAAACCCCTGGTCTACAGTATGCCAAGTGATGTTGATTCCAGAATTCCATAGCACATTTCCAATGGAAGCAGTGGACCCAGTTATGCCTCTGTTCCCAGCCACTGATGAAGCATATAGGTAGACCCCTATCAAGTAGGAACACCGCCTCCCCAGCCACGGCAGTGCAGATATACTTCTCCCAGGAAAGGTAAACTGCCTTCTAACAATCACTGTGTTTAAAATGCTGCATTAAAAACAAGAGGAGAAAAACGACTGGTGATAAAAAGGGGGAGGTTCTACACATGCTATTACTAGGGCTCCAGAGGTCTTGACTGCTTTAACGCCATCATGCTGGAACTCAAGAGACTGCAGCAAGCAACCAACTCTTTTTCTCTTTTGACGCTGTGTAGGTTGGCTTGTCTAAAATTTGTTGCTAGAACACACAGTTGCCACAGCCAGAATAGACCCACAGTCATCTGCATGTATTTACACGTGAAATTAGAAATGCTTCAGAAATTAGAAAAGACTTCAGTCAAAGCTGGGCACTTGCTCAGACTGGCTTTCCAGCAAATCCCAAGCATGCATTCCCACTGCAAGAACGGCGTCTGATGCTGACACAAAAATCACACAAATGAGCCTTCACAAAATGGGAAATTCACCAGCTCCAGAACAATTAGCATGTGCCCTACCTCTTTCTCAGAGTACAAGGAACGAGCAACAATGTCCAACAGCTTCTTTGTCTCAGCCTGGAACTCATGTTTGGAGGCTGCACCTAGAATTAATCACAAACACATCCCAGAGTATTTCACTGGAGTCCCATCATAAAGGACACAGCCCCTCCCAGGGCCTCTGTCTGCGTAGGGATATGGGCAGCCATGGTTTTGGCTGCAACTACAACAAAGGTGCCAAATGTTTCCAAATGGGAGATAAGTGTCTGCCAAGTGGGCATCCTACCTCCAGGCTTAGACCTGAATCACTGCACACAAACTGCAGAGTAGCCAGCAGATGATGTGTGATGCAAGGCTTGATCCCTGCCTGTCTGTGTTAGAGCTGAAACAGCAATTTAGCCATGAAAGACAATGTCTCACATCCAAGCCCTGGAGCCATTTAATCCCCAAGTGCCACAGCTTTCTTTATGGCTCATCCCCTGTACCCTGTCCCTCTAAATTTTATTTCCCTGTGCCCTACCAGACAGGAGTCTTCAGTGCTGTACCAAGTCAGAGCAAAGAAAGATCCCAGAGCACAAAGGAACTATCTGCACACACCACAACCCAAGGACTTTCACGAGCACGCTACATTCCTAGCTTCAAAACTGTGGCAGAGTAGATGTGTCAAAGTTATGGCCTGCAAAACTCCCTTATCTATTCCTCAGTGATACTCCAGGGTCTCATAGTTGAGCTTGCAGGATGTGAGCCACATGTTACATGGGTTGTGAACCAACTACGGAATATGCTGGATCCAGGAGGCTGGGGTGGGGGGGGGTGCTTCCTAGGCCCACTGTAGCCATACCATTTATTCAGCCAGGAGGACCAGATGAGTTTGATGCAGAGTAACCAAAGCATTATGCAGCTCTTAGCTAGGGGCTGCACATGTAGCTATTCTTGAACTAACCCGCCAGAATGGCTATAGCAAAAGGAGATAAGGCATTTCAAGAACAATGCTTCCACCAAGAGATTCTCTTTGGGCCTCTTCAGGCCTGACTTAGGGTCCTTCCAGCATCAGAGAATTCCAAAGACCCTGAGCAGCAGATTTGTGTCCCATCACATGCCTATCACTTTGCTGTCTGGGCTCTGATGCATTGAGGACTGAATCCATTAAGAGTTTTGTAGTCCTATATTCTCACAAACAGCATAGAAAAGACCATGAAATGCCAAGTTAAGGCAAGCTAAGGTACTATATAGCACTCAGACAACTCCTTAAGTTGCCCTAAGACAACTCTCCTTGGACACAGACAAAGCAGTTAACTCCAACAGGCATGACAAAATCATTCCAATGTGACCTCCGTCATCAAGAAAAATGAGCTGGTCTTGCACAATCCACTTTTTTTTTTTTTTTTTTTAAACAGCAAGTGTAAAACATGAAGCCATTTTGGAATCCAGCCATATGTGTGCACCCACGTACACACAGTCTACCCAGCACATCAGACTGCAAGTTCGTGCCATGGTGAAACTGGAAATATGCACATATCATTCCTGAGAGGCTTTGCTCTCCAACAGGTTCTCACACTATGGGGGACACCAAAAAGGCAGAAGTCTGAATGTGTTCTTCCTTATGTTTTTTCACTCTGTAAGTAACTGTGTAGCTGGAGGATCCCTTGTGTTAGTTTGGGCAATTTTATTTTTTGTTAGGACACCTGAAGAGCTTGGTCATGAAACCCCAAGCCTTTATCTGTACCACATTAGCAATAACTTATTTCACCTAAATCTTGAAAAGGAACAAGTGGTCTGCCCCAAATACCATCCTGACTGCAACATCCTTCAGTTCTGAAACCAGTTAGAAGTGTCAAGCAAACATGCTACTTATCCTTTTTATGGCTATAGGGGTACAAATCAATCTGTCACCAGATGAAGAGATGACAGACAGCTGAATCTCTCCTTCGGAGGGAGGGGTTGCTCCTGGATGACTGCTCCAGGCTTCCACAGAACACTCACCCTCCCATGCAGAACACACAGAGGACAGTTTTAATTGCATCTGCTCTTCCCAGACTCCACAAAACTTCCCTATAAAGATACCCCCTGCCCATGCTAACCTTTCACATTCTCTGTATTGCTGATGATGGTGTGCAAGGACTCTTCATCTTTGTTCTCAGCAGCCTGTGTGCTATAATTCCGCCCAGTGAGAGCAGCGAGGGCAGCCAGGTTGTGTTGGGGCCTTGGGAAATTGAGTGCTGCTCTCTGCAAAAAGGTGGTCTCTCTTCCTGGAAGACGCAATTCAAGAGGTGTTAGTGTAAATGACAAATACAAATGACAAGAAGGCTTGTCATCTGACCTGAGTGATAGTTCTCAAGAGAAGAAAGCACTTTGCTGTATTTCACAAGTTACAGGGTGAATTTAAGACAACATTAACTCTGGTGAAAAAGTAAACTACCACAACTTCACTAGGATTTTAAATCAAGCTAAGAACATACCTTTTGTCATGTGAAAAGAATATCCCACAGGGACTACTCAGAACCACCTACTAGATCTCACTGATCAGCACATTGATTCATTCCAAACCACTGCTCTCTGTAAGTATTTTTTAATCATGCCCATTCCTTACCTAAAAGAAATTCCATTCCCAATTTAGCCTTCATGTTTAAACATTTAAGTTAATTTATTGCAGCTGAAAAGTCACCCCTTAAGATTTTGCATTTAATTAATAGGCAGAGAAGTTCCAGAATGACCAGCACATGTCCCTCTTATCAGTTGGGTCAGCGATATCCATTACTCTGGGATACCACGTACAGTAGACTGAAAGAAAGCACTGCTTTCTGAGTGACCAACATTATGAGGTGCCAGATATGTCTCCATTCAAGTGCTGCTTTGGTCTCGACCTCCTTAGCTCATATACTCTGACAGAAATGCAGCCCAGGCTGATACAGATAAAGGAAAGAGTTGACAGCCATTCTGTACTGGGAACAGCCACCCCCCAATCACTTCAATTCAGGCTCTATCCCCATTCCCACGTTCCCCATATTTCTACCTCAACAAGCTCTGCAGCCCAAACAACATTTGAAGAACCCACCTGGAAAATACTTGAGTGGGATGCAGACCACATCACCCAAACCTAGACTATCCAACCTCCTCCTTGGATATGGCTGCTAACAGATCATCAGAGACTTTCCAGTACATAAGCTGAACTGCTCAGAAACACTACAGCCACATATACCACAATAAATCTAAAAACTTGAGTCTTCTGACATTGACCTCTTTTGTACTAAGATTTTCTGTTTCATGTCTGTTCCACATGCCTCCAAGGAGGAAACCACAGACCACAGTGACAGCCTACAAAGCAGCAGAATCTAGAAATGTGACAATCAGTAGCCACAGAGGAAAGCTGGGGCTGTTAAGGATATGCAGTGCAGGGGGATCCAAGGAGGGAGCTTTTCCCTCAGCCCTTGAAACTCATGGGTAGTCTCATTAATTGAAGAACAAGTCAGTTGCTCTGGGTTTGATAAGGCAGTTGCAACAGTGGTGCTCAGCCTTTTGGCCTTGCAAGCTGGACAAATGGTGGAAGGCTGGTCCACAGGTCAGATCCCTCCCAGGGTCAGCACATGGACTGGGCCTATGATGTTCCAGCCAGACCACTCACTGCCCTGATGCACTGGGCTCTCCACAGGTACAGAAACATGCCAGTAAAAGAGTGGCAATTAACTGGCACCATGCCCCTGCCACCAAATTTCTGGATTTTTGGAGAGCCTGTCAGACCAGATAACATGGCTCCAAGGGTTAAATCTGGCCTGTGGGCAAAGCACCCCTGCACTAAAGCAAAAGCAGTAGCAGTTAATGCTAGAGATGTAAAATTTCTAGAAATTTTTAAACCATGGAAAAATGGAAATTTTGGGGGAAATTGAAATATATGCAATACTTATTTTCTTAGCATTGTTTACATATCTAAATTCATTTTGCTATTTTAAGAACATAAAATGCATTGCATATAACTTGGTTTCCTCATAAAATTATCATGTTTGGTATTATTATTAGATTTAAAAGTATAGTTTATTCAGACAATAATGTCAAATTTACTAATTGAATTTGCTTTCAAATGTTTTAATTTTTTGTTACAAATGGAGCTACAAGCTGAACTCTAAGGAACCTAGCATCTCTTAGTTTTTGTCAGTTTATGAGAAGCAGGCAAAAATTAAAGTTGAAAATAGAAGAATCTATCAACATGGAAGTTATTACGTATTTTGGACTTAGTCTCCTCCACAGTATCAAGCAGATACAGAAGATACTCATTTTTAGAAAAAGAGCTGAGAAAAAAGGGGAAAAAAACCCCAACTCATTGAATACAAATTTTGCTACATGAAATTTTGTCTAATCCGTCTCATTTTCTGAGCTATCACTATCAGCAGTTTCTGCTTCTTCTGATACTTTATCATCTTGATGAACTTCTGAAAACTGAAGGTTTGCCTGGATTGAGACAAACTTCTTTAATCTTTCACACATTAGTTTATTTCTTGATTTGGTGCGAGTATTTCCAAACACCAACCAGTTTCTTTCACATGCTGCAGGAGATGGAGGAATCTGAAGCAGGCGAGAAGCAAGAAGAGTCAAAGGCTGTGTCGTACAAAGCCCTTGCCATCATGCTGCTGGAGGGATATGCTTGGCAGAGTTCTAGACTGCATTCCTGGACCAGATACGTGATGATGTTCTGTATTCTGCAACTTCAGAACGTACGTTGCTGTGAGGTTTTCACCTACTGCCCTGCATAGGGCTTCCTGCTGTACAGTCTGACTCTCACCTGCCACGTCTGGATTAATTTCGCTATTATTAGTTGGGAGGAGTTACTGCTGCAGTACAACACTGGCAAACTATCTAGATTCTTATCTGTGCTATGCCCTCTCCTTTGGCTCTCTTGGACAACACCCATGATTTCTATCATCAACTGAATCCAAGTCTTATATGTGTTGAACAATTATCTTTATTATTATTATTTTTAACATCTACAACCAGTTCATAGACAGATGGATTGCAGTTATTTCAATCTGTTTTGCATACTTTTAATTGTCCCCTTGGAAACCTTTTTTTGGTAAAATCTTATCTTTATATTGTTGTATATTACTTAAGGCAACTACTGAACCATTTTTAACATAACAGGAAATTTTACTTTCAGTTTCTTTTCTTCTTCTTTGATGAGATTTTGTCTCACTATGCTCTTCAGGGCACTCCCATTTCTTTTCCATAAGGGTGGGGAAGTAGCCACGAGTCAGGCTTGCTCTTCCCTCAAGCACTCCTGGAGCACAGTTAGTCTCTATTAATGTCAAATGAAAAGAAAAAAAATGAACTCGGCTTTTGTTGCATCCCAGGAGCATCCACGGCTCCTCCCTTCCCACGGTTTCTCCCGACATTCTTCTCTTCCTTGAGACGATCTGACAGTCAACTTACATCTCCAGGGACTCCAGGCTTACTCCTCCGGTCATGCCCTCTCTAAATGCAGGACCGGTTCATGAGATTCCACCGTCCCAGTAGTACTCTATGGTTTCTCTCCCTTGGAGCCTTTTGTTCTTCTCCCTTCCAGTGTGCCATACCGTCCCACGCCAGGCTTTTCAATCCTCAAAGAACTGCCGCTTCCAGAGCAGCTTTCTCCCCGCTCGACCTCTTTCCCTGTTTGAAGTATTTGGTTTTTAGCCAGTCCCTCTTTATACAGTCCAACAAGTCCTAAGCGTGTTGCTTTCATAATCAAGTCAAATGCAGTAGCAGTGCTACATCACTAACATTTCTGCCTTTGAATCCTGGATCCAAGAGATTTGCAGCAGCATGAATTGATTGGCAACAGAATTCTTTCTGTCTGTTAATAAAGTCTTTCACTTTTCTTTTTCACTTGTAAGCAGAGATACACTTGGATTCTCAAAAACAGTCGATTTTACCTGGACCATTTGGTAAGGAATGTCTGACAACAGCGCACTGTCCGACTGAGATGCAGTGATTGCTGGAGAAATTAGTTTTAGAATCTTCAGGGAGTTCTGCAACTAAACCCAGAAGACATCATCATTAAGTACAGAGTTCCTTACATTTCTGGATACTTTAAGATCCTCAATTAGTGCTTCTTGACGCGCTGCTTTGTTCTTTAGTAAACTTCCAAATGAGATCACCACTCCACCCCACCTAGTTTTACTACAGTTTTAGTGTCACTATTTTATTATGTGCATTCTTTTCTTCCTGCTTCTTAAAGACTGCAGCTACAGCATGAGTAGCTTTTACATGTTTCAGAACTTCTTTTGCTCTTCTATAGATCTTTTGTAGAGTATCCAACTTCATGATGTCTTTAATGAGCAAGTTTAGCCCATCAGGTGCACAACCTATTGTAGTAATACGTAGGTATTTATCCATTATGATCATGATCTACCATGCTGCTTTCATGTTACTTGCGTTGCCAGTCGGCAAAGCAAATACTTTCCCGTTCCCAAACTTCTGTAAGACTTCACGTATCTTACTACTGATATACTCTGCCGTATACCTGTTCCCTCCCGTTTCAATGCTTCTGTGATAACACCTCAACCAGTTGTTTTTACAAAGTTTATGATTCCTTCTCCACGCACCTTTGTCCATCCATCTGTAACTACTGCAAGACACAGTGCTTTGTTGATTATTCTTTGCACGGACTACATTACATGTTCATATTTTGACTCTAAAAGAGGCTTACTCAAAGAATGTCTGCTGGGCAAATGGTATGATGGTCTTAGTAGTTTAAGTTTCCTGCCAGTATGCATTTTCAGTTTTTGACAATGACATCCCAGAAGAATATAGTTTTTGCAAGAGCTTGGTCAATTTTTTCCTGATCTTCAGGTGTCATCTTGTCTACAAACGAAGCTATTGAGAGTCTTTTGTATCAGGGTGCACCGATAGAGATTTTGGAGGCCAATACCGATAGCCAATATTTAAGGAGCTATATTGGCCGATAATGATCTGATACAGCTACCATCAGGTGATAAGTCCAGTGTGCTGGAAGGGGGGGGGGGAGGAAGGGGCACGAGGGAGAAGTGGATCAACGCCCCCCCACAGTGCATAGGAGCAGGCGCTGCCCAGCTGGAGCAGCTAGAGGGCAGGGTGGAGAACAGAGGCACAGCTCGTGGGGTGGGGGCAGCTCCCACTACTGCTTCCACCTCAGCAGGGCAGGGCCTGTGCTCCCAGATCCATGCGGTGCAGTGCGGGGAAGGCTGCAGCATAAAGCTGGAGCTGGCACTGTGCAGGCTCTGGCAGTACTGGGATGAGGCTGCAGCCATCCCAAATTTCACCGCAGCTCCACTCCCAGCCCCATGCCACTACCCACCACAGCCCTGGCTGAATGGCCTGCCTCCACTCAACTGCTGAGAAAAGCCGTGGCTGTACTGAGTGATGAGCTGGGCTGGGAGTAGAGCTGCAGTGAAATCTGGGGTGGCTGCAGCCTCCTCCCAACACCACCAGAGCCTGTTCCAAGCCCAGTCCTTGGCCAGACAAGGCCTACACAGTGCCAGCTCCACCCTGCAACTGCAGTCCGCCCCACCCCGCACAGATCTGGAAGCACATGCTCCCTCGCCCTCCCAGGGTGGAAACAGCAGCAGGAGCCACCACCACACCATGAGCTGTGTCTATCCCACATCCCTGTCCCCCTCCCACCTCGCCAGTGCCTGCCCCTGCCCCTGCCCCCTCCCTCATCTCAGGGGGTGTTGATCTGCCCCTTACAACACTCTCCTACCCTCCCCCTCACCTTCTGACTTGCCAGCTGAAGGAAGTGCTCCATCCTGCTGGCTCTGCTCTATGCTCTACTGTGGCTGCGCGCAGCACAGGCATTTATCAGCCAAATTATCAGCTCCATTGGGCCAATATCTGATGTAGGCAATTTTCTTTATAGCTGATCAGTACCAATATCAGACCAAAGCACTGGTGCATTTCTATTTTGTATAGCTGGTTGCAATATATGGTTACTTGAGGATGTTGATTGGGAGCAGC
>JAGPOW010002067.1:11716904-11736751 GCA_030014935.1 Caiman crocodilus
GTATTCAATGAAAGGAGAGAAAGAGAGACTTAGCATCATTTTGCACATGCCTTTTCACACAATAGAAGAGACAGAATACTTCAGTAGCCAGCCACGAGATACGCACTTTCATAAATATAGCCTACTAACTTCCATGAACTAAAGCTGAAATTCTACTCAACTCTTATGTGCATGTGTAAGGTTAATGGAGAACAAACACTTACTCAGTGGAAAACTACATATACTTCAGAAATGTCAGTGAAACAGTGCACATTCTTTTATTCCTTAATAAACAGTGCACATGTGCAGAGCAAGCACACAAGCTGAATAAATCAAAACTTGGCTTTTCACACCAGTAAAGGCACATGAACAAGTGAAATACATCTATGTTCAAACTGGCTGTCCATCAGGTCCAGCTGATATTAGAGCTTCCAAAAATCAACTGCAGATTTTTTTTGGTAGGGGAACTATTTGTTCCCTCTTCTGAGAGCATTACTAAAGGCTCGAGTCCTCAGTAACTTCCAGAAAAAATGCATTCTGACAAAGCAAGGGTGCTGAAAAGTACAAGCCAAAAAGGGAAGTTTGGAAAAGTAGAAGCTTCCAAAAATTACCTTCTAGAAGAAAAATGCATGGGCAAGCTAATTGAGCAGTCTTGTCTATCATCTGTAATCCACCCTAGAGTAACTGGTTTAATACACTGTTGCATTCTGTTTCAAGCTCTTTTATTCTAACTGCCACTCTTTAAGAACTTTTTCTCACGCATCCATCTCGATTCACTTGCATGTAATACATACAAGTTGCATCAGCTCAAATGTAGGCATTTTCAGCTATTGTGTATTTAGCCTGGATTCAATTTGATCATTCGAACATGTTGTTTTCAAACTAATATTTCAGAGTAGGGGTAGACAGAGCTGAAAAGGAAATTGCTAAATTAAAACTCTCTTTCTTTGTGCCATCAGACTGTGATGCAGTTTACTGGTTCTCACCATTTGGTACCTTCCATACCACTTGCCAATCAATGCAGCAAAAATGAAACTGGAAGTCTCAGTGGCACTTCTGGTTTTGCCGCTATGAGCCGGGTCCCACTTTTTCTTCATGGACCATGGTCCGAGGCAAAGCAGCCTGCACAGGGCTCCCTCCCTGGCCCCTGGCCCCCCAACACTGGGGAGTGAAAACCCTGGACTGGACACAGCAGTGGCCAGAACTTCTGGCCCGAACAGGCAAAGACGCCTCCAAACTGCCGAGCTGGGGGACATGTCAAACGCAAAACGTGGCACCTGCATACCTCCTTCACATGTCTTGCGTATCCCCAGGGGTACGTGTACCACAGGCTGAGAAACACTGGTGCAGGGGGATGCCTGACTCAGATCTGCCTTCACTGCTGTTTTGCTACTGTTGGTAGCAAATTCCATTAAAACAAATGTTGGATTTTTAGTTTGGTTTTGGAAGGTTTTCTTGGCAACCCAAATATGAACCTGTGCAGAGCTGTTTCTGAATGCCCAAAGAATCAAATCTACAGCTGTGCTCACTTGTCCTGCCGGATGCTGAATCATGGCAACTACTTGTGTTAACAATGCTACCTACTCCTGTGCTGATTTTATTATGCTCACCTATCCTTAATGGAATGGTGGAAAGGGGACCCAGTTGCTTTAGTGGACAATTCAGAATGCAAGGCCCTTCTCCCTCAAAAATTAAAGTAATCCCTACCCATAACTGGGAATATGGAGATGCATCCCATCTCCAGAGATAAAGGCCTTCACCACCTAAATTCCCAAACAGTGCCTAAATCCCCAAGCCTGCTTTCTAGGTCTTCTGAGACATCAAAAGATCTAGATATCCTGAATCACTGTACTGTGAAAGCTTTATCTCCAGCGAGCAAATAGATGTGGCACCTGAAACAAGTCAAAGCCATTCTAAAACCAAAAACTTATACTGAATTTAAAATTAAAATAAGCATGAGGAAGGCTGCTGCAATTGGGCTACTATTATTATTTTTTAATTTCCATGCAATAGATAGTATGTGCAAGAGTGAGTGCTGGGAGATTCAGGTAGTAATCCCAGCTGTCATAGTCCCATGCGACTTCACACCTCTGCAATCTGGTTTCCCCATCAGTAAAATCCCCACTGCTCCAAAACACTTTGAAATCTACTGCTGAAAAGGACTACATACCATATTCGATGTCGAAATTTGAAACTATCAGAGAAACACCTCAGAATTTGGCCTGGCTGCAGTGAAGAAACTGAGGGTCTGCAACCAAATATACGGGATTCTGGGCAGGTCAGCAGTCTAGACCTCTTCCTCATGCCACACTTAGGTATTGATCTATTCATTCAAACAAGAATTTCAGAACCAAATTATGCCTTCAAGTATTCTGCTGTTGCCAGTCAGGTCTTCCTTGCTTTTTCTCCATAGCTGGAACAGTATAAACTCTAACATGAAAGCAGTCCCATCTCCCTAGGCTACACAAGTAAGGCTTAGCTTATTCAACTGTAGGAGCATTAGCATGCTATTTTAAACAAAACATTATTACAGATAAATTAGCAGGATTCCATGCAGTCATCTACACTTTGAGCATTAGACTCAACTGATCCTAATGGGCACTAGCCAATTGGAACCATCCTACAATCCAAGCAATTTTACCAGCTTTTATTAGAAATACCAGCACATTTCAAGTTTCCTCTTTTTGATCACAAATATAGTATTTTTCCTCTTATAAGTATACAGCATGAGACACAGCATCAGGGCTTTCCATCCTTTTTTACAGCAATTTCCTTTGGAGGAGCTTGGGTTAGTATTCACTGATCCCACTCAAGCCCAGAATTTTGACAACTTGATTGCTGAAGATGGGCAGATGAATCCAAAGATGGTGATGGTACAACAGTTTAGATTTACAAAAGCAATTTAAGCAGAGACCCTCCTCCAAAATTTAAAAACATTAAGCAGTGCTATGATGCACCACTATTTTCACAGTATGGGGCTAAAAATTCTTTCAGAAGTTAATATACTTGCTTCTCCACCCTCCCTCCTTAAACACTGTTCCAATAAAAAAAAAAATATATATATAATACTGGAGGAAGCACTAAATTATGTAGAAAACCAAGCAAGTCAAGAGCTCCCAACTGGAGCAACATCAGACCATAGGTTGGGGATTTTTTCTGGATTTGCTGCAAATCCCATCTAAGGATCATAATCTATTAGACTAAAATGTAAAATGGTGGAATATGAAGCTAATCATAGGATTAGTTTTCACCTAAACTTGGAGAATTTCCTCAGGTTTTAAATAAAACAAAATAATATATTATGGGGTGAGCATCCAGGAAAGGTGCCAGGTTATTAAAAGGGAACAGGTACGTGATTTGTTATTTTTTATTCCACAGAAAACCCTCAAATCTAGACTCCGAGTTAACAGCAGAAAAATAGTGTTAAAAGTCAGTAAGTTCATATTTTACTATCGACTAAATAAATTAGCCCAGAATTAACTCAGTACTTCCTATCTTTTTGTTCAATGGTGATCCTTCTCTAAATTCAATGACTTTTTAAAGAAAAGCAACAGCTGTTAATAATTTATTCCAGTTAACCCTTATGGATGAATGCCTACATGTATTGAATGAATGGGAAACGTCATTGTCTCTCCCCTCCCCATAAAGGAAATGATCTAAGGGGTGTTGTAAAACAGACATGCTACCTACAAGTACTCCATGTATGTATCGTGCCACTCCTATCAATGCCACTGGCTGCTTCTGTGTAATGTGTGAATATTCATAGCCATGTCTTACAAAGAACATGATCCAAAAAATATATAAATAAATAAAAACCTTAAACATTCTTACATGGATTTTAAAGAACAGAATACATGTTAAAAACTTCAGTAATTTATATCAATTTTAAGCAATACTTTATATACAATGGAAAAAGACATGCATAGTCCAAATACAATGTTGAAAACAGCATTTTCATAACAAAAAACCCCAAACACTAAGTGTTAATACCATATACATGAATTCAAGAAGGACCACCCTTTTTGTCTGTTGCACACAGTTTATTTAACAATATGATATTATAAGTAAGAAATGAGTTTTTTTTAACCATTCTATACAGTGATTGGATCTTCTTGGATTTTCTTATTTATAGTAATTATAGAGCTTGCATGATTTACACTAGAATTGCTTTTCCTCATTTCAAGTTTCACATAGAAGAAAGAAAGAAAAGAATGCTTCTTCTCTATTAAAATCAGCACGGTCTAAGAGTGATCATCCCTATTTTTTTAATCTAAAACCAGTTTTATCTGAGAAACAAAGCAACAATTTCTACATCTGCAAGACAAGGATTTTGGCATTAGCCAATGGGTGTTTGTGTGTGCAAGAGTCCATTCCTATTTTCCAGGGGTAATACTTCAAATGCCTGCAGAATTCACTATAGAAAAAAATCTTCCCGCAACATGTCAAAGTTATCAGGATACATTATGATGTTGCATTATTTCAGGAAACAGTTTCTGAATATTATTTTTCTTCTTTTAAATGCAAATGTTTTAAGTCTTGAAAATACAAATAAAAAATATGAATATAATGAACATGTTTTCCCCATTAAAAAAAAGGTACGAGTCAACAGCAACAAAAAAAAAATAAAAACCAAAAAAAAAAACCCCCACAAAAGAGACCAGATATTTTAACCGCCTGGCTTTAACAAAAAATATATTCTTTGTATTGGTTTCTTTTTTTAAACAGCAATTCGTTCTTCCACTTGTAGGAAGTAGCAGTTCCATCTAGGATTCAAAACAACCCAGATGTCTGAATTTTCAGTACAAAATGTCCAAGAACAAGACAGGAAAAAAGTGATGCTCCCATAATGCTACAAACCCTCCACAAACTTTTCTAGCGTGTCTCCTGTGGTATCACCAACCAAAGACAATTCATTAGACAATGCACTCCTGTTTGGGGTGTTTAGTTGTGGAAGCATTGCACTCTGTTCCGGGTTGCCCAAGTGTCCCTGATCCATGGAGCTAGCCATAGTAACTGCAAGTCCTGGGTGGGGGGAACCAGTCTGGGGAGAAACATGATGAGGTGAAGGTTGGGGCTGTATTCTTGGTGATGGGCTGGAATGTGGTGGCTGGGACTGGGGACGGGGAGACTGAACAGGTGCTGGAGACCGCACCTGGCTGCTTAGGGATGTGGCTATCTGCTGGCCAGGGAGATGAGACGCTTGTGGTTGTCCTGAGAGCATATGCTGCTGTGGGCTCATGGGATTAGGCTGGCCTGGGGACCCTATTTGTTGTTTCATCTGTTGCTGTTGCAGAATTCTTTGCTGCAGTGCTTGCTGAATGTTGGGGGTGCCATCTGCCCCCATGCCAGGTTGGCCCATCTGACTGAGCTGTCCCATCTGAGCCATCTGTCCCATGGACCCCCCCTGTATTGATATATGCTGCTGCATCCGTTGTTGTTGCATGGCTTGAGGGTAACCTCCCGGTCCTTGAGGTTGCTGGAACTGATTATGACCTGCCATCCCTCCTGCCATGCCTGCACCTCCTTGTTGTTGCTGCTGCTGCTGTTGCAGTAACTGCCTCCTCAGCATCTCTCTGTACTGTGGACTCATATTTGCCATGCTGGGATTGTGTCCAGGGTTCATAATATTTATCGCTTGTCCCTGGGGGTTCATGCTTCCTATCCCTTGCTGCTGAGGTGGAACACTCGGTCTCTGGACTCCTGCTTGCATTGCGTTCATGTTCTGCAAACCAGGCTGAGTGTGCATACTTGGCTGCTGCATCCCAGGCTGAGGCTGCTGCATCCCAGTCTGAGGCTGTATGCCTGTTTGTGGCTGCATCCCAGGCTGGTTAGCCACGTATTTGGCTGTTCTTTGCTTTATAAAAGCTGCCATAAGCTGGGGGTTAGATTTGAGGATATTTAGAACCTGCTGCTGCTGCTGTGGAGAGCTAGGGGATTTCAAGGTCCGCAGCAAATCCTGAAGTGCATTCGGCGGGATGCTGCGGGGTGGTTGCTGCACACCTGGCATTCTTGGCCCAGCTACTGTTTGCTGTGTTGGCATTGACATAACTGGTCTTGGCATTCCTGGCTGCATTGGTTGCTGCTGTGGCATTGGAGTTGATTGCCATTGGCTAGCTTGCATGTTGGGCATTACTGGCCCACTTATGGGGTTAGACCGGGGGACATTTATGCCAACTTGCTGCAACTGGTTCACTGAACCCACTGTTGGGTTTGTTATTCCTGGACGGCCAGGAGGCAAACCATTGTTTATGTTGTTGACCCTGTAGAGTTGTTGCTGTTGCTGCTTGGCAGCTTCTATTTCAATCTGCCGAGCTGCTTCCACAGCAGCTGGTGGAGGCTGAGCTGGAGGTGGAGGTGCTGCCACCTGGTTCGCAGGTTTTCCTGTTGAAACCGTAGTAGGGGGTTGAGTTCTTGATACACTGGGGAAGCCAGCTGGTGACATATTTACAGGGGAGGGTTGAGGCTGGGGAGGTGGCTGCGGTGTTTGCGGTGTACTTGGCTGCTGCGTGGGGGTACCAGGCGTTGCTGAGGTAGGAGAAGGCAAACTTTGAGGCACGTTTCGGGTGTTCATAGTAGCCATCCTTCGGCGCATTAGCTGAGCTTGCTGCAGGCGGTGCTGGATCTGCTGCTGTCGAAGCTTGTGTTTAATATTGAGACAGAATGGCACAGGGCATTTGTTCTCTTGGCAGTGTTTGGCATGGTAGCAGCAAAGCGCAATTAGCTGTTTGCATACTGGACAGCCACCGTTGGTCTTGCGCTTGCAGCCCTTGGTGTGCTGGACAACCCGTTTCATCTTCTGGCAGGATGGCAATGAGCAGTTTGCATTGCGGCACTGACAGGCATGGACCAGGGACTGAATGCAGCGCTGGATGCTCAGTCGGCGTGATTCTTGGGGACTCTTGGACTGCTGCTCTCCTTGGCTGTTGCTCTCATCATCCAGCCCCAGTCCCCATTTAACCATCTTGTGGTCGTGGCTCTTAGTGTTGTAGCAGTTAATGCAGAGATCATAATCCTAAAAACAAACAAAAAAACCCACAAGGCTCAGTCTCATAGAACAGCGTTAAGTGTTTGAGCTTTAAGAGAGTTGAAGAGGGTGCCACAGGGTCCTGTTGTGAAACTACAGTGATGTTTTCTGTGGACACAACCACATGGCAAAATGATGACGAAATTATAAACCTAGCTCAGACTAGTGAGCCTGAGCACATGCAGCAAAGACACCAGGGCACAAGTGCCAGCACATGCTAACAAAGTAGGTCCCCAAAGGGTTTCTGGTCTGGCTGCAACCCATGCTGGCACTTGTGCTACTACATCTTCATTAGCTAGCACCGAGTAACAACAGCAGATCATATGAGCGTAGGGATACTGGCATACACTCTAATTGCATCTTCCTTCTACTGCACAGAAATACTCAATGTCTTTTGCAGGGGTTGGGTGGTTGGAAGGGAGAGGCACCACTGTTCCCTCCATTGCCAATTAAGACCAACACCAGAAGTGTCCAATCACCCAAAGTTGAGACTCTAGAAGTGGGCCACCTTAGAAGGGGTTGAATGACTCTCCCAAAAATTATGGAAACATAACAGTCACACTATAACCATAAAAGCAATCAACCTCTTCAGAAGCTACTAAAGGCTTTAATCCACAGCACCCAATTGCACTGCTCCCCCCATCTGCAAATGAAGTCATTAGACAATAAGTTTCCACCCCATCAACTGGAGTTGTCCTGCTAGGATAGGGGATGAAAGACTAGAAAGAGAGAAAGGAGTAGCACATGGGTATGTGACAGTGACAGAATTAAGAGCAGTGTCCAGACGAGCATGGCCCTGAGGCATTGCAGACATGTCTGCAGTGTCACATGCTGCATGTTTCATTATCTGTGCTGCAAGGGAGCAGCATGGAGGGGTTTTCTGACCCCTGGATATCCAGGGGTCAAAAAAAACCTGCAGAGGAAAAAGGCGGAGTGGTGCACACAGCAGCTGCATTCACCACTGCTGCAGCCCTGGGAAGTCCCCCGGTAAGGCTACTGGGGCCAGCCCAGTGCTGGCCCAGCCGCCCCTACCTCACCTGGGGCATGTGGCACAGGTGTTCCTTGGAGATAACTAGTGGCAGCACATAATGTGCTGCTGCTAGTTGTCCCTGAGGAACGAAACATCCACGCTCATCTGAATGTGACCAAGGAGTCCAAGACTTGTCATTGTTAAAGCTGAAAAGGACACTGATGTGCTGCTGAATTTGCAACCTCATGGAATCACTGTACCACCAGCCTGGACCTACAATGGAGCATGCACATGGCACCCATGGACTTCTAGAGGGTCTCCACTTAATATACAAAACTCCTGAATATCTCAACAAATGAGCACAGGCTGAGCAGACTGGGGTCTGTGTAGTCCATTGTCCTGTGGGCCAGAACCAGATACTTCAGGGGCAGGCAGATGTGGGGTAACCTGCACTGTGCATTACGTCTTACCTTGGGCCCTGATGCACGGAAACTATATAAAACATTTTACTTCTACTGAATAGCCCTGCACTCTTGCATTATAAGAAAGGGAGAAGAGCAGCTCCTGATCTTTTGGAGGTGTCTCTTCTCATTCATCTAATTTCTAAGGGGCAATCTCTATTTTTCTACTTCTCTTCATGAGAGATTTCCCAGGCCCTTGATCATTCTTGCTGCATCTCTCTGAAGCAGGCTACTTCTCCAATATCCATTTTTGAAACAGAGATATCCAATTCTGCATGCAATATTCAGGCTGAAAATGAATGACTAATTAAATACACTATATTTTCTCTCCATATTACTTGCTCTTTCATCCTGTATGCACCCTAACAACTTGCTTGCTTTAACTTCATCAGTACACTGGACAAACTTTATAAACTCTTAGCTGCGGGCTAGATCCCTTTCTTAAAGGTATCCATTTAAGACCTCTAAGGCAAACAAGTAGTTCACCTACCGATGTTTTGAGAATTGGAGCTCATCTATTTGATTATTTAATAATTAGTCTTAAAACCAGATTGTAGTTTCAAATCTCCCAAAACAGGAGTAAAAGATTTAAGTTAAAACCACACTTACTCAAAGGAACTCATTCACAATCCAAACTCCCTATAGGGCTTGTTTATACAATGAATATTTACTGGGATAATTATATTAGTATAATTATACTACTGTATAATATGACTAACTCCAACTGTAGAACTACCAGAATTAAATACCCTTTTCCAGTTTAGCTTTTGTTGGTATTATACAAATAAAAGTTTCTTCATGCAATGGAACCTGAGATAGTGCCTTGCTCTATAGAAATTGCTACTCAGAACAAAACAGGACCTTAGCTTCCCCTTCCTCTCCCCCTCCCCATTTTCTTAATTACTGAATATAACTCTCTGGTGTCTGGTTTAAGGCAAAGATAAAAACAAAGCTTAGATCCCTTAAAAGTCCTAGATCCCTTAAAAATAAGCCAAATCTAGCTCAGAATTTGGGTTTAATAAATTAATTTTAATACTTTACAATCAGAGCTTGTTTGACTGTTTTTATTTAATTGAGCTTACAGTGGCTGCAAGACCAGTAATTATATTGCTCCTAAAACAAACCATAATTTTTATCCCCCATATAAGCCTTTAGTGAGCAAATATGAAGGTAAAACAGGGACATTTACCCAGACAAACTACTCCATCCAAAACTCCCCAGTCCCTTCTTTCTGCACAAAGGTCTCTCTCCTTGCCTAGCTTTGTAGATTTAAAGATAAGTACTCAGAAGAAAGCCAAATGCCTTAGTTTCATCCTTTCCTTAATTATGGGTGATTAGATCAATTTCCTGAGGTCTTGCTTCAAAAACCATAGCACAACACCTAACTTCAGAGAGAGACTAATACGGCTTATCTACAAAGGAAAGTTATTGTACATAAACTACGGTGTGGATTTAGTGCATTATATACTCTGCAATAACTCCTTGTGTGCACACACATGAGATAGTTAATTCCACTCTTAAGAAGGAATGAGATGCCACATGCAGGCCCAAAACTGAGCACCTATGCAGGGAGTAAGCAGAGAGCAGGTACCATCCTGTTATAACCTCATGTATTCAAGCATTCCAAGTCCCAGAGTCCTGTGAAGCAATGGACTTGTCGATACAGAGAAGCTGATCAGTTTTGCTTAATTGGAATAAGCTATTCTGCTTTAGTTTAGGAATGACTAAAGATGCATTCTTTTTAGAATAATTACTCCATTATGCTGGTCAATTTCCCCAAATTGAGAAGCTCTTAAAAGCTGTGATTCAGTGCAATTTGGTACAGCAGGAAGTAACTTGTGGGGGGGGAGGGTGGAATAATACTTTGAAAAGAAGAGAAAAAAGAAAAAAAAGGCAGATAAACACATACCTCACACACAGTGCAATGCCACCTTGTTTCCACATGGTGTTTGCACTCATTGCATGTATAGACAAAGCGGTCCTGCCCTTGAGTGTGTAGTTCTACAAGCATGCACAGTGTGGACCACTTGGATCGACGTAATGAGGAGAACTCCCAATGCTTATCTCTGGCTAAAGTGAGGAAGGCATCTCTCCCATCCATCAAGTCACAGCTAAGTAAGGGATCAGGATCCACAATAGGAGGCAGAGTGTTTATTACAGGTCCAGCATGTAAATGAATCACAAAAAAGACCTGCAGGTAAAAGGTAAAACTGATTAGCTATACATATGAACTAAAATGCCATATAGAGAGAAAACATTTTCATGAAGACAGAAAGTCTTTACCGTAGAGAGGACAGTCAGGGAGGTGTTGAGATGTTGGAATGATGTTGGGGGCAGCAGAGAACTGGGGGTTACCAATGAGGAACTTCAGTGTTTGTACACAAATGCTAGGAGTATAGGGAATAAGCAGGAGGAACTGGCACTCCTGCTAGCAAATTGGGAATATGATTTCATTGGAATAATGGAGATCTGTTGGGAAGCCACGCATGACTGGGTTGTATGCAAAGAGGGATACAGGCTGCATAGAAAGGATTGGGCAGGGAAAAAGGGAGGAGGTATAGCTATCTGTGTTAAGGAGCAGTATGCCTCCTCGGAGACCCAAATTGGATGGAGAGAAGGGCAACTTGAGACCCTGTGGGTCAAGATGGAGGGGTGGGGAACAAGGAGAAGGAGATTTGATGGTAGGCATCTGCTGACTGCCACACCAGGAGCTGAATCTAGAATTTTCCAGAGAACTAATGGAGGCTGCATGTTCAAGAGACATAGTTGTCATGGGTGACTCCAATTACCCTGACATCTGCTGGGAGGAACACTCTGCCAGATCTGACCAGTCACATAGGTTTCTGACCTGCGTGGAAGAACTTTATTTAGTACAGGAGGTGAATGGGCTGACCGGGGGAAGGCTTTGTTGCATTTGGTTCTAGCCAAAGGGAATGACCTGGTGGGAGATCTGAGGACAATTTGGGAGATGGTGATCATGAGATAATAGAATTCACTATCTGTTGTATGGCAGGGAAGCCAGCCAGTAGGGCAGAGGTGCTTCACTTCAGGAAGGATGACTTCAATGTACTTAGGAAAATAATGGGAGAGACCCTATGGGAAAAGGGACTGGAGGAGAAGGAAGTTCAGGAAGAGTGGCTGTTCCTCAAAGGAGCAATCCTCAGAGCGCAGAAGTTCCATTCCTGTATGCAGGAAAGATAGTAAAGGTGCCGGGAAGCCCTCTTGGCTTACCAGAGGAGTCAAGGAGTGCTTAAAAAAGAAAAAGGAGGCTTTTGGACAGTGGAAACAAGGGGCAGTCACCAAAGAGGAAATATACAAGTACAGCTGTATTTGTAGGGAGAGAATAAAAAAGGTAAGGGTGGAAACTGAGATCAGGTTGGCGACCAAATCAAGGACAGTAAGAAGTCCTTCTTTAGATATATAGGGAGCAGGACGAAGACCAAGGTAAATGTGGGCCCCTTGCAGAATGAGACGGGACGGCTGATAACAGACAGTCAGGAGAAAGCTGAACTCTTTAATGAATACTTTGCGCTGGTGTTCTTGCATGTAAATGGTGGTTGTCCGCTTGGTCGCATACAGGACAGATGCAGGAGGCGCGACTGCCAACCAATGGTCAGTGTCAAACTGATGAGGAAGCATTCAGAGTGGCTGAATGTCTTCAAGCTGGCAGGACTGGATGGACTACACCCAACAGTGCTGAGGGAACTGGCTGGAGTCATCGCGGGACCATTAGCAAAGGTATCTGAAGAGTCCTGGTGCTCGGGAGAGATCCCAGAAGACTGGAAAAGGACCAATGTGATGCCAGTCTTTAAGAAGGGTGGTCAGTTTGACCTTGATGAAAAAAAAGTATCATGAAGCCTATTTGTGAGACTGGCAGAAGGCATGATGCTGAAGGATAGCCAATATGGTTTCATTGTGGACAGGTCATTTCTGACCTACCTTGTCTTCTTCTATGATCAAGTAACAAACTGCTTAGATGTGGGAAATGTGGTTGATGTCATATACTTGGATTTTAAAAAGGTCTTCGATATGGTCTCCCATGATGCTATTATAAAAAAAACCTGGGAGATTGTGGGCTGGCAGAGTCCACAGTCAGGTAAGTTGGGAACTGGTTAAGGGATCAAACCCAGAGGGTATTACTGGAGGGGTCTTATCTTGGCGGGAGAAGTGGCCAGTGGTGTCCTACAGGGTTTAGTTCCTGGCCTCATGCTGTTCAACATCTTTATCAACAAACATAGATAATGATGTGGAAAGCACACTGGCCAAGTCTGTGGACAACACTAAGTTATGGGGAAAAGCAGTCATTCTAGGGGATAGGATGCAGATCAAAGTGGACCTGGACAAGCTGGAAAGGTGGGTGAAGTGGAACCAGATGCAGTTCAATAAGAGTGCTTCATCTGGGGAGAAGCAACCAGTGACACGAATATAGGTAAGGAGGAGCTGTCCTGGCCAGCAGAATGGCTGAAAGGGACCTTGGGATTATGACTGATCACAGTATGAATATGAGCTGCCAGTGTGAAGCTGTAGTCATCAGAGCTAATAGCACACTGAATGCATTATTAACTGATGTATTGCAAAAAGGGCTAAGAAGTGATGCTTCCTCTCTACTTGGTGCTGGAGACACCCCAACTGGAGTACTGTGTCCACTTCTGGGTGCCACATCTCAGGGAAGGCCATGGAGCAATGGCCATAAACTGTTAGAGGATGGTTTCAGGTTGGATGTAAGAACTTGTTTACAGTAAGGGTGACCAGAATTCGGAATAGACTTCCCAAGGAGGTGGTGCAGTCCCCAACCATGGAAGTCTTCAAGACTAGACAGACACCTTATTCCTGCGTAGAGCAGGTGGGTTGGACTTGATGATCTTTCAAGGTCCCTTCCAGCCCTTAATTTCTATATTTCTACATATAGTATCAATGTTCTCTACTGTAACCAAATTAATTTATTTTCAGGTTATCTCCTCCTACACGTATTATGCAAGAGAAACAAAATCCAACTATGGTCACAAGCATTATTCCTTCTGGTTTTTCATTTCTCGCCATTGCCATGCCTTGTTTTACAAAAAAGATGGTCTGTTCTAGCAGCCAAGTGACAGTACCTCTTTATGTTTCTCCATGGTGGCATAGAGCTTCTGTGACAGATCATTGGATACATTTGGCATGCTGGGTTTCTTTTTGTTAGCTCTGCTGATGCTGCTCTTATTCTTGTTCGTTTTTTTGTTGTTCTTTTTCTTGGCATTTTTGCTGTCCCCCTGGCTTCCCTGAAAAAACCCATTGCAAAGACGTTAATTTTTATAAAATTCCACTCAATATTGTTCCATTTATTGTTTCACTTGATCTTTGCTGTCAACTGTTGGGACTTTGTTCCAATGCTTGCAAATTAGCCAAAACAGAACCTGTCTTCCAGGGTAAATGAGAAGACTGAACTAGTTGGCAAGTGAAGGAAGAATTGATTTCAAATGGTTTAAAATAGATGTGCACATTTAAATCACAAATGTACCTACCTTTAAGGATTTATGATCTTATAAATTTCCCTACCCTGCTTCATCATGACTTGTACATGAAAGCTTTGTACTTCTCTTTTCAGAGCCTGCCAGCAGTTCTGTACAGAATACAAATCTTTAGGACTTTAACAGACAACCAAAAAAGTTAAAATGCAGCCTCAAAATAGTTCAAGGTTTTTTGTGAACCTACATTCAGTGGTTTGAAATCCTTAATTGCACTGTGATATCTCTGCATTTTTGAAACTGAGCAGACCCTTCAGTTCTGCTCCAGCCTGGGGCACAGAGTGCATGGTCACTCCAGAACCTGAGCTGTCATCACCAATTGTGCTGCTGCATAGTTGGAGTGCAACTGGAGCCATGCTGGAGGGGAAATGGCAGCAGGTGGTGATTAGGGAAGGAGTGGGGGTGGCACAGAGCAGAGGTATGCAGGGCAAGGTGAGGGCAGTGAGCAGGCAGTGCACAGGGCAGAAGTAGCAGGGCAGTGGCTACACCTCAAACCCTGAGCCTGGGTGAAGGCAGGAGCCAGAGCTGCTTCCCCCCACCCGTTTGTATTCAAATGATGGGCTTTTTTCCTCATGTTGGTTGCGGGGAAAAACACTGCCTTGGATTCAAGTAAATATGGTATTTTAAACTCATCCTGCTGAATTAAGAGGTTTTAAAGCCACACAAATTCAACTGTAATGGCAGTTAAAAAGAATAGTGTAAAAACTAACAAACAAAACAAACAAACATAAAACTCCCTAAACAAAACCTCCAGAAAGCTAAAACAAAGATCATCTAGTTGCAGATGCTCAAAGGTCAGCACTGTAGATGATGTTAGGGAATAATGGAGCTTCATCTGTGACTGGATAGACCACTGTTTTTTTATTCAAATGCACAAAATAACATGCAAGAGGAAACAACCATCCAATATCAGTGTATTAGCACAATAACATGTCGTTTGCAGTACTACTATCTGGTTTTAATCCCCTATCACTGAAAGTTTATATGCGTAGGCCTGCTGTACAAAGGCAAAACAAAATTCACCTTTACACTGTTTTTCAAACTGCATATTTTAAGGTAGCTTGCAAAACCATGAATCAGCTCAGTAAAGTGACTAATCATATCCACTGTGCAATCCAGAAAAGCTCTCCAGTGTCCCTGGATGATAGATACCATTTTATTGAGGAAGAAATGCTGGCTTCAACATACAAGCTACTGCCTATGCTGGGGTGGCTAACCTGCAGCACAGGTACAAGTGGCCTGAGCAGCCTGTGTGGCAAATGGCAGAAGAGGGAGGGAGCAGAAAGGAGAGCAGCAAACCTGGCAGGGGAAGGGAATTGGAATGACACTGGAAGGTGAAGAGCTAATATGTGGCATGACTGCAAGGATGGCCCCCACTGTCCTATCCTTTTTAAAAAGTGCTAAGGAATTTTTAATTATTATCAGGAAATAAACGAGAAATTCAGCTGAAGAGAACCTACCTCTGTTGTTTCACTAGCTGCTGTACTTTCCTCCTTCTTCCTTTCCTCTTCCTCCTGTTCCAGCTCTTTGATGCTCTCTTCCAACACATTAGGCCAGAAATCACCTTCAAAGTAAGGCAGCTCCTTGGCACTGGTCAGCCTGTCCTCAGTTGCTTGCTTGAAGATGTCCTGTTAAGTGCATCACAGAAGGTAAAGAACAAATTAACAGAAAGCCTCAAAACACAAAAACCAGGGACAGAGAGAGACATTTACATACCTCTTAGCATTATCACCACTTTCAAGAGGGGCATTACAACATATGGCTTAGTACAGATCCAGTCCATGGAATTACTCTATCTGGCCTACCAGGCATCTAAGTGGGTTGGTGAACTGAGGGGCATACCTAGCTGTGGACAAGGTCTGTTGTGGAACCCAGGACCCTGGGGCCCTCATGCACATGGCCTTCCACAGCGGAGGGCTGAGCAAGGGCTGTGACAACACAACCCTCACTCACCTTAAGGCTGTCTGATCCATTGCTGCTTATGCCACCACTGCCATGACAAACAACAAGTCTAGGCTACAGTCACTTGCTGCTACCACCCTGTGCCATATTCAGCCAGCAAGCATCTCTGTGGTGTGGATATGGCTCAGGGCACAAGATGGGTTCGAAATCTAATATCCAACATACCACTGGTTCTGAAAACCATAGCAAGTTATACCATAACTTGCAACCATAACTAGCCCCCTCCCCACAGGGATCTCAAAAGTCTGATAGGGTGCATGGTGATCAGTGAAAAAAATTTGAAGATTTACAGTGTCCCAAGAAGTTTGGGAACCAAGGCAATATATGGACGCTTGAAAAGGTCCTGTTTCTGGATGGAGCTGTTTACGGCATATTTTATAACAAGTTGTATATACGCAAGCTTGGCAGAATTTGATTTTTATAATTTAACCTTCATACATTTTCATGGGGTAATTTCCTACCCCAGACACATATTTTGTGCAGTATCTTAAAGTTAATTAATTCTAAAAAAATTTTCTTTTTAGGTCGTTGTCACTGGCACTGCAGTGTAAAATATCCCTAAAGAACAGCCAGATTACATGAATGGTTTGCTCTCTGTGGATAAAATACTGCCCAGGGTAACATGTTATCCCAGGCATGAATGTGTTTTTCCGTATGGGGTAACAACTTGCCCCAAGCCCATGTTAAACACACTGAGGTAACTTGTTAGCCCAATGCAATTTCTGTATAAATGACAGGCCTAGACCTGTCTGGCCATTTTGGGTGGATGCATCTGAAAGGACAGCGTCCATTCATATCCACTTCAGGTATCCATGGCAACCCATGGATGGCCATCCTCCACTCTGCTTTTGCAGAAGATGTGGTAATCCTTTTTGTTAACCACTTTGTTTGCAAGCTGCAAAACCATCAAAACACCTTGCCTTTTGCCAATCCCCCCCTCAAAAACCCCCCAAACAAACGAATAACACTTTGTTACACCCAAGTCCACCTCTGCTCTCTTTTCATGGCAAAACTCCGCCTCAACTGCCCTCTTCATAACACACAAGCTAGTTTGCCTGCCTTTGCTGGAAGTGAGGACAAGGAGCAAAGGGACAGCAGAGAAGAACTAGAACAACATCATACTGCAATATAGCGTACCTTCAACGGTACAGGTTTGACACCCCCATGGCACTTTTACTTACTCTCAATAAGCCCTTGCATGTGTGGTTTCCAAACAGCATCCATCCATGTTTGGCTTGCCTGCAAAGGGTGGATGCTGGTCTCTGGCTTCTACGCCCAGGAGGAGAGAGTGCTACTTGTGCTGCCATAGGGCAGGGTAGAATTGCTTCTGTTACAGCATAGGTGGAGAGACTCGTCTTTGATTGTTATATATATGCATTCAGCAGCAATCATTTTTTTTTCCTGCAGTCCAGGGTGAGAAGGCAGTGCATATTCAGTGCTGAAGCCTGTCTTGCACAGGTAACTGTGGATGACAGTGACACATCCACTGATGAAATCTTATCTTAAGGCAGTGAGGATGCTGACTTTGTTCTAGACATGGGAGACTGTTCAGAGCAAGACGACCATGCATCTATAGAAGCTTCATCCAGCTCAGATGAGGAGTTGGTGCCACAAGCAGAAGTGATGTCAACACTTCCAATGGGAAAGCGAAGAGGACCAGCCCGGGGCTGCCATGGAAGACTGAGGAGAGCTACAGAAGGACATGGAAGAGAACAACTGCTACCACCCTGAGAAAACACTGCAGATGAAGATACTTTTAGAGGAAGGAATGGCAGACTGTGGGGAAAAAAGAAGTCTGCAGCTAATACATCATCGGAGGACATACTCCAAGGAAGTGCTGGGCCAACAAGAGAAAGTAATAATAAAGACAATGGTGGGAAAGGTTCCACCTGTTTCTCTCACACGATATCCTTATCATAAGAGAAGCAAACAGACAGGTAGAAAGACGATTCAGGGAATGGAATGATAGCCACCCTGAAAATAGAAAGGAGTAGAAAAAGCTGGACGAAAACAGAGCTAAAAGCCTATATTGGCCTCCTACCACTGAGTGGTCTATACCACAGTGGTCATGAGGCACTGGAGGAGTTGTGGGAGCAATGCACGGGGCAGCCTTGGTTCTGTGCCACCATGAGTTTAAAACGATTCTGCCAAATCACCAACTACCTAAGAATTGACAACAAACTAACACGTGAGGAAAAGAGAGCTGTGGACATGCTTGCTGTTTTCAGAGATATTTGATCACAATTTGTGAAGCAGCTCAGGAAATGGTATATTCTATGAATACACCTGACAGTTGATGAGCAGTTCATTGCGTTCAGGGGTTGCTGCCCCTTCAGACAGTATATGCTCAGCAAGCCTGCCAAATATGGCTTGAAAATTTGGTGGTGCTGTGATGTAGCAACATCATTCCCCTGTCTGGAGACATCTACCTGGGCAAGCAACCAGAAGCTCCATCCACGTCAAGGTAATCTTGGTACCAAGGTCATTGAAAAACTGGTTCATCTCTGGTACAAGATGGGAAGGAATATTGTGGGTGACTGTTTCTTCACAAGTACTGACCTGGAAGAAAGACTACTACCACAGGACTTGACCTATGTGGGTATGAGTTGGAAAATCAAGGCCAATATCCCAAATGAAATGCAAGCAACTTGAAGAAGGCAAACTTTTTCATCCACTTTTGCTTTTGAGGGGGAACTCACCCTAGTTTCCTACGTTCCAAAGAAGTCCAAAGTTGTGCTGTTGCTGTCAAACATGCACCATGACTTGTCTGGCTGGACAGCAAAGAAAGCCAGACATCATCCATGACTACAATAAAAACAAGACTGGGGTGGATAACCTTGACTGCTTAGTCCATATGACCACCTGCAGATGGAAAATCAACAGGTGGCCAATGACACCATTTTTCTATATGCTGGATGTGGCTGCCATTGCCAGCCTCATTATTTGGTTAGGCCACACTGTAAACTGGAAGCAAAAAAAAAGATCACATTTAAGAAGACTGCTTTTTTTTTGCAGGAGCTTGGAGAATAGTTGATCGACAGATAAATAAAATGAAGAATGATGGATACACGTAACACAAGTCTGTCAAGTCTTGTATGATGGCCCTAAATTACAAACTGCCACAATGTGCCCCAGTGTAACCTTCTGCAAGCATGAGTGGATGCTGTGCTTTTTGTCCAAGGACAGATGACTGTAAAAACCAGAAACAATGCAAAGACTATAATCTATTTATTTGTGTGCACCATAGTACATCACTGCTGCTTTGTGAGGAATGCAATATTTAGTTAAAACAGTTAGAAAATGTTTTTGGAAGTAATTGTTAGTTTGAAAATTGTGAACTGCAGACTTTGCAAATTGTGCATTCATGTTTTGAAACTCCAGAAAAGCTGGAACAAAAGAGTTCTCAATAAATAATATTTTGGGTTCAAATCATCATAAATACTCTTTCAAACAATCTGTATGCTTTAATAAATAGTTTTTGGTACATTTATACTGTTGTCACTGGTTCCACTTTGTTCATGTGGGTGGGATAACAAATTACCCCAAAGACCAACAACGTTGAATTGCAGGGGTAACAAGTTACCCCATGAGAACAAAAGTTATGGTTTCATGAGAACGAATAAGGGTTAAATAATTTTGATGGATAATATTGATGTTTCTTTTAAAGCATTTATTTAGATTTGTTTTAATCAATTTAAATTTTCAGGATTGTGCAGTTTAACTACCCTGTGGTTTAACTACTACTGTGACATATGTAACTACTGTAGGGCCACCACTAGCTGAGCAGCAGAATTGCCATCAGTCCCTGCTCCCCTTGCCCCAACTCTCTCATCCGTTTTTTCACTTCCTCTTCCTTTGTTCCCAGTTCCTTGGCATTTTCTGGGAGTTGCAGCCCAAACCCCTGTCCTCACAGACTCCATCAGCCAGCATTTTTTTTTTTTTTTTTT
>JAGPOW010002067.1:11737308-11751559 GCA_030014935.1 Caiman crocodilus
AGAAAATTTAGGTGATCTTTTTATTTCCTAATATTTAAGTAATCATATGTCACTTTTGCATTACACTAGAGAGCACAAACATTATTTGCAGGTATTATTAAAAGAAAACAAAAAGTGTAAACAGCTATTTGGATAAATGCTGCTCAAGTGTCATATTCCATGCACTGCAAGGCTTCTAGGAGGGATTATTTCCCTTATAAACCTTAACAAGCTATGCAACTCTTACTTTACTCCATTACAGAGCCTTCAATTGCTTGTTCTTACTTTACTTGCTTCACTAACAACAAAGTCTTCTTTAGCTGCACAATTTCGGATACAGCAGAGGAACTCCATGTAAACATATATGCAGACTAGAATTTGTAGTTGTTCAATCTGGTCAAATCAAAACCATCTTTGGCTGAAACTCAAAAAGTACTTCTCCAAATTCTAACTTTGGTTTTCAACCCCAGGCAAATCAGCACCACTGCTATTCATAAAAACACCAATTAAAAAAAACCCTCTCACTTTTCTGCTCAAAATCAGCTTTTTTTTTTTTTTTTTGCTCAAATGTTTTAAAAACTGCCCTTAGGATAAAGAAAAAAATATGAAGAATTTCAGCTTGAATAGTGGCTAAGCATAAAAATATTTATAAAATGTTACTATTGCTTCTACTTCCCTTGTAGTGCAGAAGAATATTAACTAGGCTAACAAACACTAGAAATATTTCAGAAAGTAAAATATATACAAACCTTGTAGTCATGAATGATCCTCTCAGCAAATGCCTTGTCTAGCATCTTCTTATACCATTCTTGCAGACGTTTGGGTTTGGGTATTTTCTGATCAGGAGGATGGCAATGGAAAATATAGTCATCTCCTTCACTTGGGGGACAAGCCCAGATGTGACCTGTCACATACCTGCAGATTACATGCAAAACAGAATATTTTTATTAGCATCTATAAAAAAAATCCTTTATCTGTGCACAAATTCAGCCAAATTTGAAAGTGAATTCAGACTCCTTAGTAAGATGCTGGGTAGCATATGATGACAATATTTCCTTTGTGTGGAAGAGATGGGAATGTGCCTATGATCTAATTATGAAGCTTCAGTTTTACATGAACTACCCGTGTACCTCCTTCCTGTTCTAGTGGGTGGAAAGAATAAGATGAAAAGTCAAAAGGTTCGGGGAGAAAAATTCTTTGGATGGGACACACTCCATGCTTACTAGTTAAGAAATCTAAACCCTACCTCCATTGTAGAAGTGCATGTTCCATAATTTTCTGAGGGAGGGCAAGAGAGAGACCGTCTTAAAATCGTATCTGCCTCCTAATCCCAGACTACTCAAAATATAGCATATACACCACAGTCTCCCCTCTATGTAGATTAATCATATCGCACAAGTGACACTGAACACAGCTTTGCAGAAGAGCTCATCAACTTGCACTCACCCCAGTTTCTTCACATATTCCAGATATCCAATAAGGATTTCATGATAAACAGCTGTTCGAAGGCATCGGGGCCGGAAGAAATGAATACTATCTAGATAGGATATATACACACGCCTATGGGAAAAAATGAGAAAAAACAAATACTAAATTAATAAATGCATTCCAAAACAGTTGCTTTGCAATAGTCCAACTGGCCAGGGATCTGGAAATTAGGCATTCCAGGCAAATTTGTGGAGGAGCAGCATTATTTGCTGGTGTAAGGGGGAGGGGAAAAAAAGACCCCCCCCCCCCGTATTACAAAGGTTACAAGATTACAAAAATAAGACGCTGTCAACATGTTTCACATTTTATATAGCATCTGTCAAAGTAGGCTATTGACTGTGAAAGCTTATACCTTGTTGAACAAGTGGGTCTCTAAGATGCCACCAAGCCCTGTCTTCTTTCTAGGCTTACACTAATACTATCCTAGCACTTGTGAAGATGACTGCATCTCTAGCCTCCATACCTGAAAATACCTACAGCTATCCCTTACTTTTTTATAATCATAAGGAATTTAACTAGCAACAGGCACTGGTATGAAAGCAGATGTGTACCTTGTGTTTGGAGGTGGACAGTCAGAGCCGTATTCCTGTACATGCATGCCAAAGAAGCACACATCCACGCCATCTATCTCCTCAAAAGCAAACAGAGCCTTGGTTCGATAAGGGAAAGATTCTGACATTTCACCAGAATCCACAAACCTGCAAGAAAGGGAGAAACTTATCAAACAATTAAAATGCTATCAAAATCAAAAACACCTTTTACAAAGTTATTGTTGATTCTGCAGAAACATGCCCCAGAAGTACCATCTGGGGCACACTGTACATATTAAAGTTGCACCCTGGAAATGCAATGTCAGATTGTATAAAATCTAATGGCAAGAAAAGGCTTCGCATATAATTAACCTCTGACTTAATATATGCTGCAAAGTACAAAATGTCTGCAGAAATTGTCAGTTTCTAAATAAATGATAATTAGCTATAACACATTTAACTAAGTGAAACAGAACCAACACTCTGCCATTCTTAAAAGTAAAACTAAAATACTTTTATGGATAAAGCAGTTTAAAAATGTCCTGTTTATCATGAATTGCCCATTTACTATAAAGGCACTTGCAGAAGCCAAAGTAGATAGATAGAAAGAAGAAAGTTAAGGAAAGGTTACTAGAGTTGAATTTGTCCTGAACTGGCCTAAATTCTTCACATTATTTTTTCCCCCACCTCTACATAATTTTAACAATACAAAGTTTCAGTGTTGCATAATCCAGGGCTATCTAACTTCTAAGCCTTGAGGATCCACATGCGCTGTGGCTGCCGTGCTTCTCCCCCTAGGGCAAAGGCAAGAAATGGAAGCCAGAGAAGGGAGGCAAGAGCCTGGAGAGACTGGCTCCTATTGCAGTTGAAGAGAGAGAGAGAATTGCTGCAGAATGAGAGCTGAGGCAGTACATTAACCCCTTGTGGGCTGTGTATGTCCTGTGGGATGTCTGAATAATATAATATTGCATTTCTTTTTATACAATATTGAGGTAGTCAGCTGTGTTAGTCTAAAGTCAGGCAGAAGGCAGAGAAGAATGACGTCACTTATGAAAGCTTATACCTGTCTATACCAGTTAGTCTCTAAGGTGCCACCCTCACTTTTTTTTTTCTTTTTTTTTTTTTTTAAAAACACACAACAGATAAGGTGTCACGAATACATTGAAAATTAAAATTACAGTTGCCAAAAGGGACACAATTTTATGATACATTTTGTGTACATCATCCTATTTTTATTACCCATTTCATCTGTTTAACAATTCCCAAAATGTCAATACCTCGCAAATGTCTCTAAATAAACACCTATAAGTTTTATTGTTTTTTGGCAAAGAGAAAATTGTGCAAGAAAGATTGCAAAACGGAATTTTTTTTTAACAGATAAAGCAAACCTGGATTTCATTCCCGGCTTCACTTCTACTGTCTTATCTGAACTGGCTACCACTCTGACAAAGACCTCTCCAGCTTCAGGGTGGTTCTGTCGCCGCAGAAATTTGTTTACTCTGTCTTCTAAGTGGTTTCCCAAACGGGTAGTTTGCAGCCCTAAGAAAAGAAGAAACCCAGAGGTTTGGAGAATGTTTGGAGAAAGTGATGAAGTCAAATCCTAAGGTCAGACAGATCTTTCTAGCTTACTCTTTCTGGGATGCAACTATAAAGCGCCCAAACTTGCTCCTTTCATTTCTATATAATAATTTAAAATATTACTTTTTATACCTAAAGTGAGACTACACCTCCTTATCCAAAGCTTAAATATATGCAATTCTAATAAGCTGGCTAAAAACACGTGGAAAAAAAAAAATCACTGAGTAAACGGGCTAACAAAGGAAACTTTACATGGTATTTTTACATTTGTAGGCTATTTTATAAATACTGCAAATGTTTTTCTAGTAACAAAAACACTCATCTGGCAGCTTGACAGAGATTACATCAGTTTATGAATCTGGCTTGAAGCCACACCTTTTCAAGCAAAGTGAATACACAGAAATGAAAAGCCCCATGACTTCGATGGAGAGCTGGTTTTTTTTTGTTTTTAAACAGAGCAGTCATAGTTTGACTAACTGTAATCTGCACACTAATAAATGTACACATACTGCTTTAAAGGCTCATGTTCATGCTATGTATTCCTGAACTATTAATTCAGTTTTTACATTCATGTAACTAGAGAAAGTTAAACAACTGTAAAGCACACGTTGTAAGCAGTTCACAACAAATTGAGAACTTTGTTAAAATACATTTCTAAGTATAAATTGTAATATGGATGTACCAAGCTGTTTTTGTAATTTTCTTACTATTTATAGCTTACATCAATTTTGCCAAGTAGCAAAATCTACCAGTCTCTCAGTGATAGCACAATTTCTGTATGCATTCCTCCAGTCACCCATTCTACCCAACATTTATTTCTCAGCTCTTCATGGCTGCCATCATGCCAGTAAGCAAGACTGTTGTGTGTCTTTTTTTAAATAACAATCAGACATTTACACAGTGCTGCAGCTAATTATGCACCCTAAAGAGTAAGCTGAGCAGTAAACACAGAGCAGCTGCTTTGCAATGAGCAGCTTAAATGTGGGACTGCCTTGAAGAGGTTTATCTGTGCTAATGACTAAGGGTGGCTGACTGATATTACAGCAGGGGTGGGCAAAATACGACCCGCAGGCCAGATCCAGCCCACCAGGCCATTCTATCCGGCCCACAGAGCCTCTAAAAAATTTAGAAAATTAATATTTATCTGGCCCTGGCTGCCTGTCAAAGATGACAGGAGTCAAGGGCAACAGGACCCAGAGGGAATCAGCAGCAGAACTGAACAGCCACAGCAGCAAGTCTGGCTTGGCCTTGGGCTGGGTCCCTCCTTTCCCTGGAGCTGGACTGGCTCCCTCCTCTCCCTGCTTGAGCAGAGCAGCCCAATTCCATAGAGCCCCTGGCAGCCTGGACCCCACACTCATACTGCCCCGGTTTGGGCCTCACTGGTGTTGGTTCCACATTCCCACCTGGCTGTTGCTGTGTGCTTTGTGCAGCTGCTTGCTGCACCTTCCTCCCCACCCCATTCCCCACCTGCTGCAGCCATTTCCCGACTCCCCTCCTCCTCGCCCCCCCCAACCCACTGCACTCCAGCATCATATGGTTTCCAGTGCAGTGCCAGGACTGCAGAAGCAGCTGGGACGTGGGTGTCAGGGGGGCTGTAGGGGTGTGGGGGAGGTGGGAATGGGGATATGGCAGGAGAAGTGCAGCAGTGGTAGATGGGGGACAAGTGGGATCACAGGGCCCACACCAGTACCCCAGGGTCAGGAGCAGCAGGAGTGTAGAGTCCAGGCTTGCAGGGGCTTGCCTGCTGTGAGGGAGGGGATGGGGAGAAGGAGCAGGCTGTGGTAAACCCCTCACCCTCCATGCAAGCCACAACTCTTCCCAGCTACTTCCCTCCACACTCACATCCCCACAAAACCCATACCCACCTATCCACCCCTGCAACAAATCCCCCACACACATCCTCCCCCACATCCCACATACAACCTCCCACCCTACAATATCCAAGGGTAAGATTTAATTTTAAACTATTATACTAACACCTCCATGTACACTACACAAACATACATAAATCAGTACAAAAGTATTTTTTTAAATCAAAGTAATGTATGTTGTAGTATGCTTGATTTTTAGACTATAATTTGGTATTTTTCTGGTTCAGATAGCAAAACCCCCTGCTGAAAGGAGTAATTCCAGCGGAGGGCAAGGGGAGGGACTTATGGTGCCAAAGGTTAGGGGTGGAACTTTCAGCCCCAAGATGGCAACCAGGGGTGAGGCACCTGCCAAGGGGTGGTGCACTTGGTAAGTGGCCCTCTGCCCAAAATAATTGCCTGATGTGTTTGTTTGTTTTATTTTAAATTTCATACCCTGTTCTTCCTCCCTGCCACCCCTTCTTTCTCTCTCTTTTTTTGTTTTTTTCTTTCTTCTCCCCTCTGAAGTTACTGGGCTACAAGGTCTGCTCTGAGTGGGGCTGGCTTAGCTAATTGAGGACTGGAGCTAGGCTAGGCAGCCCCCAGCAAATCATGAGAGCAGTGAACAGAGGGCAGCAAACAGAGAACAAGTTAATAGAATGAGGGAGTCAGGGAGCAGCAGACTGAGTGTGTGCACAAGAGTGCAGGTATGGGTGTTTGGCATGCAGGTTCTTATGATGCGTTTCCCCCTCTACCCCACCACCCTTTTTTCTCCTTGCAGCACAGGTGTTCTCTAGGAAGAAAAGGAGGCATTCATGGAGTCAGATCAGCTATTGTGACCACTGCACCAAGAAGGAAGATTGGCGGTCATTGGTGATTTCCTTCTTTGGATAACAGAGGCACCAATTTGTTGTCTAGATTTGAAGGCCTGGGAGGTGTGCTGCCTGCTTGCAGCAAGAATTCAGGATGTCACCGAGAGAGTGACAAAGCTCATCCATCCTTCAGACCACTACCCCTTCCTGCTTGTCCACGTAGGCATCAATGATATTGCCAGGAATGACACCAAGCAGGTGAGAGGTGACTGAGATACTTGGCAGGAGGCTTAAGGAGCCTGGGGCACAAGTGTTCTCATCAAATTCTTCCTGTGCAAGGCAAGGGTTCAGGCAGAGAACACTATTTTGGAAGTGAACAAGTGGCTGAGATGGTAATGTTGATTGAAGATTCTGGCTTCTTCAACAACAGGAGGATGTTCTTGGGAGGAGGGCTACTAACTGTCAAGAGTTAAGATCCATCTGACAAAAACAAAAAAGAGCATCGTTGGCTGTTGTGTGGCCAACCTAGTAAGGAGGGCTTTAAAACTAGGTTCCACGGGGAAAGATGAACAAACCCCTCCACTTGCAGAGTATGTAGTCCACAGGGGAAAGGACTCAAAGAAGTAACTTAACTTCAGGAAAGGGCCAGAGAGCCACAGGACTGCAACAAGTGGTGCAAAAGAGAAGGTCAAATTGCAAAATCTGCCCAATAAATGTATACAAATGTGAGAAGTATGGGGAATAAACAAGATAAGCTGGAAACTGCAGCCTGTTAAGATGACTATTGGCATCACACAGACCTGGTGGGACAACTCTTTTGACTGGAACATCAATATTGAGGCTTATACTCAGTTTTGGAAGGACAGGGTGGAGTTACCTTAGAGAAAACAGAGTAGTGTTACCTTGTACGTTAAACACACATATACTTGTTCCATGGTTCAAGAGGAAGATGACAGCAAAGCATAATGCATTTGGGTGAAGAAAGGCAAAAGATGCTGCACCAATATAATGGTGGGGATTTATTATAGGCAGGAGTTTATGAAACTCGGAGGCGGCTAGCTGATTTTGTGGGCAGACTGCAGGTCTGGCCACCATTTTCATGGGTTTATTGTGGTGTACTCCCCGCCCCCTCCCATGCCTCTGATTGGCTGAGGGGCACCAGTGGCCCCACCCCCACTCAGTCCTCTCAGTCAATCAGTGGTGAAGGACAGAGTGGAAGTCATCGTGCCTGCTCGCCTTTGTGCCAGCAGCCCCCTTCATGCCAGGCTGCATGGGGAAGACTACTGGCTCCCACTAGGGAACTAGCATTTTTTTTTTTAATTTTTGTTTTTCTCTTGTGAATTTTGTGGAGCTTGCCAGAATTCTGAAAAATCTGCAAAAAATCACAATTTGAGCAGGTCCCTAATAACAGGCCATCAAATCAGGAAGAGGAGTTGGATGGACTCTTCAAGCAGGTGGCAAATCTATCCACAAAAGCTGTGTGTGAGATGGTACTGACGGGAGACTTCAATTTTCTGGATATCTGCTAGAAGAACAATGCAACACGAAATAAAATATCAAGCCAGTTCCTAAACTGTGTGGAGGACAACTTTCTGTTCCAGAAGGTGGAGGATACAACTTAGAGTCATCTATCTTGGATCTTGTCCTGACCAACAGGAAAGAACTGGCGGAGGATGTAAAGATGATAGGTAACTTGGGAGGAAATGATCATGATGATTTCAGATTCTGAGACTGGAAAAGCATGAGGCCAGCAAAATCAGGATGCCAGATTTCAAAAATATGGATTTCAAACCTATACATGTATTGAACTCTAAATCAAAAAGCTAATAGGCAAGGTGCCATGGGAAGATGGACTGAAGGATAAGGATGCCCAGGAACACTAGATGTTTCTCAAGGACACTACTGGAAGCCCAGCAAAACCTGTCCCCACATGATGCAAACATGAGATGAATGGCAAGAGACCTACATGGCTGCACAAGGAACTTTTACAATGCCTCAAATACAAAAGGAAAGCAAACAAGCAATGGAAAAATGTGCAGAACAAAGAAGTGTATCAGGAAACAAGAAGAACCTACAGGACAAAATGAGGATGACAAAGGTAAAAGAATGATTTGTACCTGGCAAAGGAAGCGAAGGACAACAAGAGGTTCTATAAGTATATTAGCCAGAAAAGAAGGACCAAGGAAGCTGTGGATCCACTGTTAACAAGCCAGGGGGAATGCCTAACAAAGATGCAAAGGCAGCATATCTACTCAACAACTACTTTGCCACAGTCTTAAAAAAAAAATAAAAAAATTAAGCTGCAACCAGACACCTAATCAGGAGTTTCTGGATAAGGAAGGGTGGCAAACTGAGGGATAAAATAAAAAAAAAAAAGAAATGAGAGTTTTTGATGGTTCTGAATGAATTCATACCAGCAGGGCTGGATGAACTTCATCAAAGGTCCTGAAGGCACTGGGAGAGGAGATCTTAGGGCCCTTAGTAGTGATCTTTATGAAGTCATGGGAGACAGGCCAGGTACCAGAGGACTGGAAAATGGACATATAGTGACCCTTTTTAAAAAAAAGGCAAAAAGGTAAACCTGAGGAACTACAAAATAGTTAGCCTCACTTCAATACTTAGGATATGTTCTAATAACATCCCAAGGAAGTCCACTTGCAAGCATATGGAGTAGGCAGGGCGGATTGTAAGCAGCCAGCACAGATGTATGAAAAACAAATTGTAGCAAACAAACTTGTAGCTACTTGGATGGATGAAGGGAATGCTGTGAACATAGCATATCTGGATTTCAGCATGGCTTTTGGTAAGGCCCTACACAACCTTTTTAGAAACAAATTAGAGAAATGTGGGCTAGACAGAACTACTATTAGGTGGACAGATAACTGCTCAATAGCCACAAGCAAAGGGTAATTATTAAATTGGTCCATGTCAGAATGGCAGGACGTTTTGAGTGTCCTGGATCTGGTGTTGTTCAATGTGTTTATTAATGATTTGAATGCTGGCATACAAAACTTCTGGAGCAAGTCTGCAGACAACACAGAACTAGGAAGGATTGTAAACACGTTGCAGGATTCAGAAGAATCTCAACAGGCTGGAGAGATGGGCCAAAGCTAATAAAAGAATGAAATACGTAGCAGACGCACACAACGCGCTAAACCTTGGAAAGCCTAATCAGAAGCACAAATACAAAATGGGTAATACCTGGCTGAATGGCAGCACTGTGGAAAAGGATTTGGAAGTCTTGGTATGTCACAGACTCAATAAGAGTATGTAGTTGTGATACAGCGCCACAAATGGTGAGTTCAATTTTGGGATGCATAAATACATTACATTAGATTAGTTTTACATTAGATGTAAAACACAGGAGGTAATAGTGTAGGGGTGGGCAAAATATAGCCTGTGGGCTTGATCTGGCCCATGGGGCCCCTAAAAAATTTAGAAAAATTAATATTTATCCACTCTTGGCTGCGTGTCAAAGATAACAGGAGGCAGGGGCAGTAGGACCCAGGTAGAGCCTCACACTCAGCCCCACCCCACAAACCTATACCCACCCTACCACAGCACACAAGAGTAAGACTTCATTTTAAGTTATTATATACAATCACCTTTAAATACACTAAACAAACACATGTAAACCAGGACAAAAATATTTTTTGAAATCAAATTAATGAAAAAGTTTTAGATGTTCACTTTTTAGAATACAATTTGGTATTTTTCTGGTTCCAAGATGGCAAACCTCTTTGCTGAAAGGAGTACTTCCAGGGGCAAGGGGAGGGATGTCTAGTGGCAAAGGTCAGGGGGTTAGGAGGCAGGAACCTTTAAATCACAAGATGGCAACCAGGGACAGGGCATCTGTCAAGGGGCTGGGCTATCTATGTGGCCCTAGACAGCTTGTCAAAACCCAGTAAGCAGCCCTCCTCTGAAATAATTGCCCGTCGTTGTGATACTGCCTTTCTACTGGGCACTGGTTAGGCCAGGGGTGGGCAAAATATGGCCTGCGGGCTGCATCCAGCCCATCAGGCCATTCCATTGGCATGTAGGGCTTCTAAAAAATTTAGAAAATAAATGTTTATCTGCACCGGCTGCCTGTCAAAGATGACAAAGCAACAAGGGCAGTAGAACCTAGGGGGAGCTGGTGGCAGTGCCTAGCAGCTGCAAGGCCCACTGGGACCTGCCCTCAGGCCTACCACCTAGGGCCATTCCCACCTCCTTCTACTGGAAAGGAAATTCAGATAAGAAGGAAGTGGGGGGAGGACTTTGGGTGATCATCCCCATCCTCAGGGCCAGGCCAGCTCCTGCTAAATCCTGCGGTGCTGGTGCTGCAGCCAGGAACTAGGTGGTGCCGAAGCAGTGGATGGGGGGTGTGGAGGAGTGGTGGTGGCACACAGGAAAGTGGGGAAATGGTGGCAGCAGGCAGGTGGGAGTTATGTAGTAGCGAGCAGGCATTTGGAACGCAGCGACAGCTGGGCAGGAGGGTGGGGCCTGCCTCGGCAGGTGCCAGAGTGGGGTGGCAGGAGCATGGGGTGTGGACTGGCAGGGGCTCTATCGAGCTGGGCCAGCTTCTCCCTTTCCCTGCTGGTGCAGCCTGGCCCTGCTCTATAGAGCCCTTGCCAGTCCGGGCCCTGTGCCTCTGCTGCCTCACTCTTGCCCCGGTACACAGTTTCAGGTCCCATGCTCCTGCCTAGCTGTTGCTGCACTCAGTGTGCCCAGTCACTGCCACTTGCCCCCACCTGCTGTCATCATTTCCCCACTTTTCTGCCTGCTGCCACTGTTCCTCTCTACCCTACTGCTTGCCTCTCCAGCACCATGTGGTTCCTGGCTGCAGTGCCAGGCTGCAGGAGCTGGCCTGGCCCCCACAATTCTCAGCTGGCATCATGCAGTGTCAGCTGGGCGGATCCAGTTCCTGCTGCATCCTTCAGTCTCTGCTGTGCAGCTGCGACACGGAGTGGTGAGCAGGGGAAGAGGTGGAGGGAGAAGCAGCAGGAGACGGGCAAAAGTGGTTGGTGAAGTGGTGGCGAGTAGGAGCATGGGGCCAGGAGCATGGAGCTCGGGCTTGGAGGAGCGCACCCACACACACCTACAGCCCCCGCAACAAACCTATATCTACCCACCCATACTCCCCACAATGTGCAAGAGTAAGGCTTTGTTTTAAGCTATTGTACCTCTATGTACACTACACAAACGCATGCAAATCAGGACAAAATATTTAAAAAAAAAAATCAAATTAATGAATGGTATAGTAGATGCTTGATTTTCAGAATATAATTTGGTATTTTTCTGGTTCCATTGTTTCACAGTAGTTTCATAGTAGCTAGGGTCAGGAGGGACCTGAACAGATCATCTAGCCTGGCACCCTGCCATAGGCAGGAATCAATGCTGGGTTCACAAGATCCCAGACAGATGATCATCTAACCTCTTTTTAAATTTACCCAAGGTAGGGGAGAGGACCACTTCCCTGGGAAGTTGGTTCCAGATTCTGGCCACCCTAGCTATAAAATATTTCCTCCTGATCTCTAACCTAAACCTATTCTCCATTAGCTTATGACCATTGTTCCTCGTCACTCCAGGTGGTGCTGGGGAAAAAAGGGCTCTTCCTATTTGCTGATGATCTCCCCTAATGAGTTTCCAGGCAGCCACCAGGTCCCCCCTCAGCCTCCTCTTGCCGAGGCTGAACACATTCAGATCCCTCTGTCTCTCCTCGTAGGGCCTGTCCTGCTGCCCTCTCACCAAATGCGTGGCTCTCCTCTGAACTCTCTCCAGGCTAGCCACATCATTTTTAAAGAGCAGTGCTCAGTACTGGATGCAGTACTCCACTGTGGCCTGACCAACATCACATAGAGGGGGAGTATCACTTCTCTGGACCGGCTTGGGATGCATCTTTGGATACATGACAAGTTATGGCTGGCCTTGCTGGTTGCGGTCTGGCATTGGTGGCTCATGTTCATCTTGCAGTCAATAATGACTCCAAGATCCATTTCTGCCTCTGTACTTTCAAGAAGGGAACTCCCCAGCCTGTATGTATGCTGTGGATTCCTTCTCCTAAGGTACAGCACCCTGCATTTATCTACATTGAACCCCATCCTATTCTCATCTGCCCACTATTGTAGTCTGTCTAAATCTAGTTGCAGCCTCTCTCTCCCTTCAAGTGTGCCCACCTCACCCCACATCTTAGTGTCATCAGCAAACTTGGATAATGTGCTTTCAACCCCCTTGTCCAAATCACTGATGAAGATGCTTAAAGGAGTACTTCTGGGGGGCAAAGGGAGGAACTTCTGTTGACAAAGGTCAGTGGGGGCTAGGGGGTGGGACTTGTGGTCCCAAGATGGCAACCAGGGGGAAAAGCACCTGTCATGGGTGGGGTGATCCTTGCAGGCCTTGGCAGCTTGCCAAAACTCAGTAAGCGGCACTCCAGCTGAAATAATTGCCTGCTCCTGGGTTAGGCTAATCTGGAATAGTGTGTGCAGTTCTGGACTCCAAATTTTTACAAGGACATGTTGAAGTTAGAAAGGGTCCAGGAGGTAGACCAAAAAACATAAGGGCTGGGAAAGCAAGTCATATGAGAAGTTGAAGGAGCTAAGCATGTCCAGCTTGCAGAAAAGATACCCAAGAGAGAACATGATAACAGTCTTCAAATACTTGGACTTCAAATCCTTTTCTTGATGAGGGAAGAAGAGGGAAATCACTTTTTTTTTTTTCTTGCTGCAGAGAGAACTATGTGGACTGGTGACCTGAAGTTGCAGCACAGTAAACTTAAATGAGAGATTTGGAAGAACTTCTTCACTGTGAGAACAGTGAGGTAGTGGAATAGACCAGAGGTCTCCAACCACTGGGCTGCAACTTGGTACCAAGCTGTGAAGGGTTAGCTGCTTGGACCTGTCTGTCAGCCCAGGTGCATGGCTTTCACAGCCAGCAGTCACATGTCAGGTTAAAGCTGCACAGCGGACCAGCCCCCAGAGGGAGGTAGTTGGCTCCGTGTGCCCCATCTCACTCTCATTCTGGTCCACAGTATAAAAAAGTCTGGGGAGGATCAGAATAGACTACATAGGGAGGCTGTGGACTCTCCATCACTAGAGATGTTCAAGAAGAGGTTGGAGAGCTGCTGGTGGGGGATGGTCTAGGCACTATGGGTATTTCCCATGCTTCTGAGTTTTGATGGTTGCCCGTCTCTCCCCACCCCCCTACCTTTCTGTTACATGTCAGGGTGCTTAAGCTTTCCTCAGAGGCACTGGGTGTCGGCTCCAGCCAAGGCTGGAGACTTTGACTGGGGTATGTCAATGCTCCTGCTGGGAGCGAAGTGGGAAGTTCCTGGCTAGAGGGCATTACCCCTCCACTCACGGTCAGACAGACTGCCATATTTAGAGTTAGGAAAGAATTTTACCCTGTGGTCAGATTAGTATGGACTATGCGTGGTTTTGCTTTCTTTTGTAGCAGGGGGAGGGGGTGTGATCCTCTACTTAGGACAGGTGTGGGTAATTATTTTGACTGGAGGGCTGCTTAATGAGTTTTTGGCAGCTGTAAGGGGCCATAAGGATAGCCCCGTCCTTGACAGGTGCCCTGTCCCCTGGTTGCCATCTTGGGACTGGAAGTCCCACCCCATAACCTCCAACCTTTGCCATGGGAAGTCCCTCCTCTTGCCCCCTGGAAATACTCCTTTTGGGAGGGGAGAATTGGGATCTTGGAAACAGAACCTCCTCCCCCCATCATCATACACTAGAAGTCAAACATCTACTATAGCAGTGGTCTCCAACCTTTTTAGTCAGAGATCATTTTTGGAATTTAAAAGGAACCGAAGATCCTACCTCCCCTACCCAAAGCAGGTAAGTCTGTGGGGAGGGGAAAGGGCCATTGGGGGTGGGGAGGGAAGTGAGGCAGATTGAGGCCCCAGCCCTAGCTCCACTCTCTCCTTCACCACTGGCGTGTCAATCTGCACCCTACCCCGGCTATCCCAAATAGCAGTGAGGGGCAAGACTTGCACAGCCAAGGTGGGGCATGTAGCCTGGGATGGCACGGGGGGGGG
>JAGPOW010002067.1:11751659-11769538 GCA_030014935.1 Caiman crocodilus
GGGCTGGGTCGGTGTTGGGCTATTCCCAGTCAAGCTGCACTCAGACTGGGCAGCTGCAGTGCTGGGAGTGGGGAAGAGCCCGGTGCTGCTGTGGCCCCAACCCACCCTGCCCCGTCCCACGTACAGATACAGGGGCACACACCCTCCCCCACACCTCCTGGACGAGCCACTTATGGGTCTGTCCTCTGCCCCACCCTGTAGGGTCTCACTCCCTACTTCAGAGTTGTTGCCACTTCTGGTGCTGCCCCAGGTTTGGGGGAGGCACTTGCGCCCCCCCCCTGCCCCCCGAAAGGATATGTAACAGACTGGGCTTTGTGGCCTGAACCCCACTGCATGTGCCCTGTTAGGCCTCTGCTCCTTCCCTCCCCCACTGACTGACCTGCTGGGCTGGTGGGGGAGGTTGAAGGAGGGGGTGCGCAAGCACACGCATGCTCATCCTCCGCAGCCCAGGATCGACTTCAAGAGGCTCTGGGATGGTGACCACTGTACTACAGCAGATTTTAATTGCATCACAAAAAACATTTTTGTCATAATTTGTTTGCATAATATATAGTAGGTAAAAAATAAAGTCTTTACTTTTGTATATTGTGCATGTGAGATCTGTGTATGGTGGGGTATATTTATGTGGGGGGTTTGGGGGAGCATGGCATGGGTGTGTGGGATGTGCAGACCCCTCTTTCTACGGTGCACAGCCCGACTGGAGGCAGCAGCAGGAGCAAGTGGGGCAGCCACGGCACTGGTGCCTGGTGCTGCTCCCTTGCAGCATGTGGCCCCAGCCATTGATGCTCATCAGGGCGAAAAATGTAGCCAGGCTGGCCTGCCTCCATTGTGTGTGGCTCCCTGTGGCACAGGTGCAGCTCCCACACTGGTTCATGACCAGGGGAAGCCCTAAGCCATGGTGCTGGCTACCTTGCCCACCCCCTGCTGTGCAGGTCCCAGGACTCAGCTGGAAACAGAGGGGAATCCCAGCCTCTGCTCCCTTCAGAGTCCTGGACTCCATGGCAGGGAATGGGGAAAGCAGCTGGCTCTATCATGCAGGGCCTCCCCTTGTGGCATGCAAGTATGGAAGCTGCACATGTGCTGTGGGAAGCCCTGCACAACAGAGGTGGGCCATCCTAGCTATTCCTTGCCCCCATGTGCAGTGCTGGCTGGAGCACCATGCACTGGGCATGAGAACTCCAAGCATCCCTGCCTGCTGCTGCTGCCTCCAGTGTTGGGGGCTGTGCAGCATGCAAGGGGGGGAGAATGTGTAGGGGGTTCCCACTCTCCCCCAAACTCCCTCACACCAACATCCTGCCCACCCGAGCACTGCACTCCTGCTGCCCCACTGGGCGCAGGCTCTGTGTTACCTCCAGCCGTCCCAGCCCCATGCTCCCACCTAGTTACAGCTCCCACCGTGCCCCCACCGCTTCCCCACCTGCTGCCCAGAGTGGGATGCCAGGAAAGCTGAGCAGGTCCCCCAGTGGCTGTAGCAGCAGCCCCACCCGGAAGCTGCATGCTGGCAGGGCCGGGCCTTTCCATGCATGAGAGTGGGAGTGAGGTGCAATAGGGTATATGGATATGGCTGCCTCACTCCTGCCCTCATGGGCAGAAGGGCTGGGTGGGGTACAATTAGTTTGTGGGTGCCTGTGGGCTGGATGAAAGTGCCTGGTGGGCTAGATCTGACCTGCAGGCCATATTTTGCCCACTCCTGACATAGGATCTCATGCACATATACTGTCAATGTTTTATAGAAGCAAGACTCTGGATGTCATTGTTCCTCTGCTTTATCTGCGACAGGTTAGGGTGTTATGTCCGTGTTACATTAGGTTACAGATTGCATAGGATAGTTTGGACAGGGATGATCCTGCCTCAGGCAGGGAGTTGGACAAGCTAATCTCTGGAGGTCCATTCCAGCCCTACTTCTCCATGATTACATGAAATGTCAACACTGTACTGAAAGTTTTACAGTTTAAAAGACAGACATATTCCATGCCCTAGTCAACATATGTATTTGAAAGAAAATAGCAGATAAAAGCTCCCAAGTACAAGCCTCAACCTTTATACCTAATATAGTGTTCTGCCACAATCTACTAGAATTCTGTAGTTATGACATCACCAGCAAAAGATGCTTTAGAACTTCATTATATGTGAACCAATCCGACTCAAAGATTCTTGGAGGAAAAACTGTTACATTTTCACTGCCATTAATAGTACACTGAATGAAAGTGTGAAACACCCATACATCGTATTGCAGTGGGCTGGATTTGAGTCAGTACTGAAGATTCCTTTTAAAAGCAGTATTTAATTGTGTCAACTTCTCTCAAAGAAAATAGAAAAAAAAAGACAAATCAGTTCCATTAATTCTGTTTAACAAAGAAGCATATCTTTAGCTAATTTTACAAATTATTTTTTGTCCTTATATTTACTTCTGCATTTACATCTCCACTAAGTAATACCCAAAGCCTTAAACATAATTCCATCATTATGTGCTACTGCACATGAAGTATTACAAACTAAGTAAAAGTACAAATTAACAGATGCAGACAGTATAATTATTAGAGATGCACCAATAGAGATTATTTGGGCTGATGCTGATGGCCAATTTTTAAGGAGCCATATTGGCTGATACCAATCCAATTCAGATGTGCAGCCCGGCAGCTTGGAGACCAGTATCGGGCTGGTAAGTCTGGCATGGGGAAAGGGGCAGATCAAGGCCCCCGCCGTGAGGAAGAGAGTGGGGCAGAGGTAGGCGCTGCCCACTATCAGCTTTTTTTGCCTGATAAATGCCCCATGCATGCACGTAGCTGCAGCGTGCATGGGGTGAGGAGTGAAGCCTGGCTGTGGGGGAAGGGAAGGGATGTGGGTGGGGCAGGTGCTGCACAGCTGGGATGGGGCAGGTGCAGGACAGAGTGGCAAGCAGCTCATCCAGGCCAGGGGGGGAATGAGGGGGGCAGCTCCTGTGTGCAACCCCAGGAGGGCATGTGCCCTCAGATCTGTGCATGGGGCAAGGGCAGGCTGCCACTAGGAGCTGGGTCTTGACACCAGGCTCTTCCTGGCGGGGGCTGGGCCAGGCTATGATCAGGGCAAATAGTGGTGTGTGTGTGTGTGGGGGGGGGTGCTAGGGCAGCTATGATGAGTTTTGGGGTGTCTGCAGCCCCCCCAATGCCTCCCTCTCAGTGCCACCACCTCCTGTCCTGAGCTGAGCTGAGCTGAGCCCAGCCCAGCCCAGCCCCCACCACCAAGAAGAGTCCAGCACCATCACAACCTGCAGCGCCAGCTCACTCTGTCCTGTGCGTAGATCTGGGGCACATGCCCTTCTGTGCTCTTCCGGGGTGTGCACAGCAGTGGGAGCTGTCCTCCTCCTGCTCCCCAAATGAGGTGCAGCTCTGTCCCATGCCCTGCCCTGCCCCGCCTGGGCAGCACCTACCTCTGCCCCACTCCCTTCCTCACTGTGGGGGCCTCGATCTGCCCCTTCCCTCATGCCAGATTTACCAGCTGGTCTCCAAGCTGCCCAGCTGCATATCTGAATTGGACTGGTATCAGCTAATATGGCTTCTTAAAAATTGGCCATCAGTATCCGCCCAAAAAATCTCTATCAGTGTATCTCTAATAATTATACCGTCTGCATCTGTTGTGTGGAGCTGCCCTCCCCAGCCAGGATGAGCTGCTTGCCACTCTGTCCTGTACCTGCCCCACCTCAGCTGTGCAACACCTGCCCCTGCCCCACTCCCTCACTGCAGGGGTCTTGATCGGCCCCACTCACGTCCCTTCCCTCCCCCCACCGCTGGGCTTTGCTCCTCACCCCATGCATGCTGCAGCTGCGTATGTACACGGGGCATTTAATAAGCCACACTATAGGCCACATCAGAAAAGAAAAGACTATAGCTCATACTGCCAATTTTCCCCATACTGATGCCAATCCGATTTGGGACCAATGTATCGGTGCACCTCTAATAATTTTGTTGACAAGAGATTGCCTACATGGATAACAACTCAGCACCAATTATTGCGTTTTTATAGAATGCTAATGTTTCATCCACCGTAAAACACAAATCATATGAGGTAAATATTCTGAATGTCATTAAAGCATTAACATTCTTTCTGTTACTAAGCTACTGTATTTTGATTCTTAGCTACATTTAACATCATTACTATAAAAAGCTACATGAGGAGGCTTCAGCTTTTTTCTAATGCAATCCTTATTTGAAGTTGCAAAACAGATCCAACACTTATTACAGTATTAGCATTTTGGGAGCTCTTAGTAGAGGTGCACCAATATATTGGTTGCCTATCAGATCGGCACTGATAAAAAGGCAAATTACATTATTGACTACAGGCAGCGCTCAGCCTTGAGATGACTGGTTCCTGCAAACTTGTCTTAAATCGAAACGCTTTAACTCAGAACCAATTTTCCCATAGGAGCAAAGTTATAAATGGGGGATTGGTTCCTAAACCAAGGCCCGATACCCTATTTTCACCAAAAATAACCCAGAATTGTACTCAATCAATTATAGATGAATAATATAGCTACATTGATGTATTTATATTGTAAATAGCAATCATATTGATTTGGAAGGACTTTCTTGAGGTGACTTTGCTGGACTTTTTGAAAGGGCTCTAGGCTGGACTTTTTGAAGGGTTCTTGGCTAGAGTCTTTCCCGTAGTCTTGGCTGCAGGTTCTTCTAGAGTCTTGTCCCTTTTCTTAAAGAAAGTGACCAAGAAAGTTTGGACAGATGTTCTCCAGGGAGCTAGGCAATGCAGCGAACTTGTTCACTGGCATTGCGTGGCACTGGATTAAGCGTCATAAAGTCGAAACTGACGTCAGCAAGTCGAAACAGGGTTTCAATTTATAAACACTGTAAGCACTGTTCATTGCAACCCAAAATGTCTTAAGTCAAGGACTGCCTGTATTTGCGTTTTTTGGCTGTTGTAGCTGACAATGTTTACTGATAATTATGCCTTCTGGCCAGGGCCCTGGACACCTGCGATCCCTTTTCCCAGCGGGGCCCCCAGATGCCTGGGTTCCCTTAGGAAATGGCAAGTTTCCCCTTGTAGGTGGGCAGCATTTTAGCCTGCAATGGGTCCTGCTTTGGGCTGCTGGGAGCAAGATGCAAAGGGCCGCACATATGCATGTGATGAGGAATGCAATCAGAGCATGGACATCAGCTCCCTGCAGGTAAATCTATGGAAGGGAAAAGGCATGGAGGGGGGCAGCTTGAGGCCCCAAAGTGAGGGAGGGAGGAGGACAGGGGCACTGCCCAGCCAGGGCAGTGCATGGGACCAAGGGTCAGGGCCAGGGGCAAAGAGCGGGATGGAGCCATGGGCAGCTCGTCCAGAGGGTGGGTGGCTCCCTGCCATTGTGTGCACCCCCACAGCAGGGGTGTGGGGGGAGGGGGTGGTGTCCTCCAAGATGTAGGCAGGGCAGAAGAGAATTGCAATCTGTGGACTTGGGGCTCTCTGCACTGTTGCCTCTACCTTGAGTGCTGCATGCTGGCTGTGTGCTGCCTGCCTGCCTGGCAGCAGTGGGGACAGCTAGTTGTGCCTCTCTCTGCAAAGCAGGCAGGCAGGGGGTGTATAGCTGGCATGGGGCTCCCGGGGCCAGGGAGCTGCAGGGTAGAGAACCTTGAGCCCACATCCGCCTTTGCCCTGCTCTTCTTAAAAGCACCCCTGCACTTAAAAATGGTGGCAGAAGCACTTGAACTAAAGGTCATTCGAAAAACTTTAGTTCAAGAGGCCCTGCCACCATTTTTAAGCCCCAGGACACAGATACATGTGACACAGGATGCTGCTGGAGCATCCCCCCCCCCCCCCCCAAAAAAAAGGGTTTATATATGTCAGTATGGTTATTAGATCAGCGTTGGGCAATCTGGATGGTTAATCATCAGCTATCAGTACTGTGCAAGAAATTTTTTATTGGTGCATCCCTAGCTATTAGAACTGCATTTTTTGGGATATGAAATCAGGAACATTTGTCTGGTTGGCTGAGTTGGGAGAGGTCCTAAGAGCAAAAGCTTGAATTGGCTGTGGGTTTGTTTTGTTTTTTTTTGGTCTAATGCATACCATTATTGTCAGGGTGCACTTTGGGTATATTAATTTTTTGTTAGATCAAATCAAATACATACTATTTATAACAAAAACACATACAGTAATCCCCAAAGTTAATGATAAGGCATAAAACAGCTCTGCACTGTGCACATTTTATTTAATTATAACGTACTGTCAATCCATTAAAAAGATATTACTTCCATTTTTGGTGCTTGCATTATACTTTTTTCACGAAGTCTTCATTACTTTTTTCTGGCAGTGCAGTGATAGAAATTTTTTTGTCCAAAACTAATTCCTGATTTTTAATGAGCCATATCAGCTGATACTGATCCAATTGCTGATATGCAGATCTGGCTGGTGAGTCTGTTGTGGGGGAAAGGTGGTAGGGGCAGATTAAGGCCCCCAGTGAGGGAGCAGTGAGGCTGGGGCAGGGGATGAGAAGCTGGGACAGAGCATGGGACAGAGCTGTGAGCAGCTTGTTTGGGGAGGTGTGGGGGGACTCCTGCTGCTGCACACACAGCAGGAGGGCATGGGCAGTGTGTCCTCAGATCTGCACATGGGGCAAAGGTGGGTTGCCACTGTGGGCTAAGGCGAAACCAAGCTCTTCCTGGCAGGTGGCTAGCCCAGGCTGCACTCAGGGTGGGTGGCACTGGCGCTGGGAGGGGGCTGCAGCCACCCCCAAATTCACTGTAGCCTTCTCCCAGTGCTGATGCCCCACCCAAGTGCAGCCCTGGCCCAGCGCAGCCCCCCACCAGGAAAAGCCTGGTGCTGCTCCGGACCCCATTCCACAGTGGCAGGTTGCCCCCACCCCATATGCAGATCCAGAGGCACATGCCCTCCTGAGGTGCATGCAGTGGCGGGAGCCACCCCTCCACTTTACAGCCCCTCAATGAGCTGCTTGTGGCTCTGTCCTGCACCCCACTGTGCTCTGGTTGTGTAGTACCAGCCACAGCCCCACTTCCTCCCTGCTAGGGCCTCAATCTCCTCCACCGCACCACCACGAGGCCTGTCCCTTAACAGACTTACTACCTGGACCCAGCAGCTCTCCACGGTGCCAGGCTTAGCTCCTGGCTGTGTTGCACTGCAGCTGTGTGCATGCACAGGACATTTATCAGCCACATCAGCCAAAAAAAGCCGATTGCCGATACTGTCCATTTTTTTTTATATATCAGTGTTGATCCAGTATAGGGACCAATGCACCTTTACTTTTTTCTTTTACCCATGACAAATCATGATTGTTTTACAAGATGCCTTTCAGCTTCTTTCTCCATATGGTACTGCCTGTCTGATTTATCCCTTTAATTTCCATTTCCCCTTATATACCTGTAAGATCTGACACCTACAACAGCCTATAACAAATGACAATTCTGTTTTCTAAAATGCAAAACTAAGATGAGATGCCATCTAGTTGCTGGGAAATGCAAGTATGTCTACTGAAATTTTTAAGTCAAATCTTTTCAGTTTCTATTTTTCCTGACTGAACATTCACTCTCAAATGACAACTTCTAGATTCTGTGATAGCACCGTAGAATAACTGATCCTGTACCACAACTAGCCAAATGACAGTGGCAAATGAAGAACATGCCTCCACTACTATGCCCTTAAGTTTTCAGAATATTCTAAAGTTATTTTTGTAACGTAAAATTAGATACTGTAGGAATTAATGACCATTGCTCAGGACAGCTTGCATACTGATCCTTCACACTGTTTGACAATTTTGTGGTTAAAGCCATCAGCTGTTAAATGCTGGTCTAAAAAGACCTGGAATTCTCCACTAAGAAAGATTGTTAACCAAGCAGGAGAAAACCAAGTAATAAAGGATACTGAGGGTGCTTTCAAGAACTGAAGTTACCAGACAGCTAGAGCTGTCAGTAAGAGAAGAAAAAAATCCAAGTGAACACAAATTATTTTCAAGAGAACAAAGACAGGCAAAAGAGGGGAAAAGAAGATGAACCAAAGAACAAAAGTTACTAGTGTAAATATCTCCCTTCGATAAAAAATAAGAGATAAACACAGTTATATTAAAGTGCATAATATATTCCTATTATTTCCATGGTCTTAGACATTATGAAAATACGGCAGTCTTATATGGGATCACATGGTTATGGGAGAATGTTTAACAAGATTACATACCACTCTGAAAAAGTCTGAAAGCCTGATTTTGGACAACGCAACAGACCCAACAACTTAAAACACTACTGAAGAGACTATTAACTTAAAAATACAAATTTTGAAGTGTAGATTATTTTGCTTTGCTACTCACACTGCCATGCAAACTTGAAAAGTCCCATTTTTCATATTTGGTTATATTTTATATAACCAAAAGTGTCAGCTTTTGCCTATTAGGCTACTTAAGATGTTATTTTAATTATTGCACCTTGATACCACAGTACAGGGGTATTCAACTTTTTTTATTTTAAGTACTCTTGGCAGCTGGATGCTGAGAGGGAAAAGGGAGGGGAAGGAGGAAGGGAGAGGAGGCGGGGATGGCACAACGGAGCACCACAACCTCCCAGGAGCAGGGCCAGGGCAGGGAAGTTCACCGGGCTGGGTGAGGGTAGAAGCCACACTGGCTTTGCCCAAGCTGCTTGAGGCAGGGTTGCATGGGGACACAGTGCAGCACCAGCCTGGTCTGGCTAAGTACCAGGGACTTAGGTAAGGGAGGGGACGCAGAGAACAGGGGGCTGGGAGCTGCAGGGTATCCAGGCATGGCAGGGCCACTGCTGTACTGTGTTTCCCCCTTCTCCCTGCATCCCCTCCCTAGCCTGTAGTTCCCAGCACGAGGCCAGGCTGGGCCCTTGCACCCTTTACCCACCAGCAGGGAGAACCTTACCTGAGTTTTGACTTGCCTGGGGCCAGGCTGTCTGGACTACAAACAGCCGCAAAGTCAGAAATGCATGTAGACAGCCTCACTGGGCAGAAGCCTGGCCAGAAACTCAGCTCCCCTTGCCTTGAAGTCTACACTGGGGGCTAGGGGGTGGGCTGGGCCAGGGAGGAGAGTGGCTGGTACTGCTGCTGCAGCTGGCTGGCATGGGGAATGGAAAAGGATGAGAGGCACCAAGGCAGTCATGGACCAGATACAATTCTTCAGAGGAGCAGCCACAGGCAGGACAGAATCATTGGGCAGGGCAGATCCAGTGCACATGCTGTATTTTGCCTAACCCTGACATAAGACATGATTAACCAGGTAATTGCTTCAAGTTGTGACCCAACTACATGTTCAACCAATTATTGGCATGATAACACAAACAACAAGCTACAAAGTGTATTCCATGTTTTTGGTGGAATAACTTTGTAGCTTGTTTTATTCATGCCATTAATTGAACATGCACCCAAGTGTTCCCCTGTGGCTAGGAGCCTCATCAACTGAGGGCAGTCAGGTGTGGGGCTTGCTGCAGGGAAAACACTAGCCTCCCACCCCATGAGACTTGTTGACTACAAGGCTCGCAATAGGGGAGGCATCTGTGGTTGTGGGACTTGCAGCAGGGGTAGTGGGGTGAACATTGCCACTGCTGCCAGCTCTGCACATCAAAAGGCTTGCAGTAGGGGCAGCATTCTTGGTGCTGTACCCCATTGCCCATGTTGGCTGTGGGGCTCACAGGAGAGGCAGTGTGGAATCTGGGGGCAGAGGCATTGCCTGCATTGTGAATCTTGTAGCTGCAGAGGCCGTTGCAGAGTCCAGGATTGTGATCCCAGGCCCCCCACTGCACTGGTGATAAGGTACAATGGGATCTAATGTGCAATCCCATAATTGTTCATTAGATCTCATTATGTCTTCACCTGCACATATGGAAGAACCCTTACAGTTTGCCTTTTTTCTAGTATGTAGTCTGTTTTCTAGTCCTTTCTAACTACAAAGATTACTAATATTGCCAGCTACTAGCCAAGACTGAAGTTCCTCACCTACCTTAAGCAACAAAGGAAATAATTTCTTTTGGCTCACTTAAATCTTTTTTACAATTTAAGTCAAAATGAATTATTTAATGTAACCTTTATAAGCAAAAATTTTATAATTTGCTTCTCAAATATTTTTATAAAAGCAGTTCCAGCTTATTCTTTCTGTCCCCCTTGTAAATAATGCTTTAGTATACACTGTATCAGATATCCAACTGAAACCATTTTATCATTACAGCTTTTGTATATATCCTACAGGATATGCAGGATTTCTTCATGTTATGTGAAAGACTCTCTCCATAACTTCTTAACATGGGACAATGTTAAGTCATAGTCTTGCAAGCTCCTTTGTGGAGAGATGAATTTCATTTTGGAATTGTCAGAGGCATAGATCCTTTTAACTTCTACACCCCTCTGATTTATTTATTTTTTTCATTCAGATTCTTAAAATAAGAGTGAAAGATGAAACAGTAGTGTGTAAAGTGTTAAACGCCACTTAACAAAAAAACCCCAGCAGCATCAAGCTTTTGGGCTTGTGTTTTCAATTTTGGTACATTCTGAGAATTAACCATGCACAGACATGCAGTTCTTTGGGCACACAAATATGCATTTTCTTAATGCATAGAACAAGTTATATGGAAAACATGTTCAGAAAACAGTTATTTATTTTTAACAGAAAACATGAGGGAACCGGACTAGGTGACCCAATGTCCTCTGCCAAGGAACTTCTAGGCCTATATAACATTCTGCATGGTTTTGGAGATCTATAAAATTCTAAGATCAAAAGAGAAGGACGACTTAGGAAAAAAAGATGACAGGTGGTAGGAAACCAGTGCAAACTTGGGCTTATTGTTCCAGTCAGTCTTAACATTTGTCAGATGGACAAAGAAACTTGCAAGAAGTCCCAAGGGATGAGAGCTGCTTCCAGCATGGTACCAACCCAGGAATCCTAAAATTTTAATAAATAAAAAAAACAACAACAAACACCCCTCATAATCCATAATCAAAGGATAAAATAATTCATGAAAATATTCTTGTCAATATAAGTATTTCAAGTAGGATGCTGAATTAAGAATAAACTTGAAAGAAACCAAACATTTCCAAGTATAAAAATGTCTAGGTAAGGCACCTACCATTTTCTTAATACAGCCTTTGCAGTTCTCTCTCGAAAATGGTGAAGGGGAATATACCTTACCCATCCACTATCTTATCCACAATCAGGTATCAGAAGACGTTATTTTTAACTTTAAGATTTTGTACAAACTAGCCATCAATAAAACTGTAGCTCAAAACCCTGCTCAGAAAATAGAATACTGAAGATCACCATTCTACATTCTTCATTAAAGGTAAAGTTCTGAAAAGTACATGGAACCTACACCCAATAGCTGTCATCAAATTCAAGCCAATGGGAGTTCTACCATTTGATAGGAAGAGTTAAGCTAGTGAAAAGTATTGAAATTCTCACTTTTTAACTGTGCTTTTCACCAATTATGTGAATAAAAAGTTCCTGTACCTACACACAGCCCTTTTCTAGAACTAATTTATGAATGTTGGATGCTTAAATAGAAAGAGCAAAAGTTAGTATGTCTGATTTATCAACACGCTAACTTTATATGCAAAAATATACACAACCTGGATAACCGCACTGTCTTCTCAATCTAAGATTGCAGCATGGACTGCATGCTACTTAACACCCTTGTGAAAAAAGAAAGGACCAACAGAAAGCATGGTGAAGTATGAATGCTGTACCAACAAACTGACTTCGAAACCTGAGATATTCATAGCCACCCCATGAATTTCTTTGACTCCTTGGAAATGCCCATGATCCAGACACCTTACAAGTAAATTTGCAGTGTCTGTCAATAGCTGATACAGCAAGAGACATTCACTTCTATTTGAAGACTATATACAAGCCAGTCTAAGTTTAGTCGGTCATGACTGTGTTTCCTTTTACTTTGTACCTCAGAAAAATGTATAGAGTCACTGTTTATTTAGAAACTTGGAAAGAGCAGGTCTACATGACAAATGAAAATGTTGGCACACACTAGTACTGTTCAGGCACCCCAATGTTGAATGTGTCAGGTATTATCCTAGAGAACATAAAAGGTTTTAGAAATTATATACTGAGGACCTACTTTCTAAAATATATTAATATTAAGGAGACCATAAACTTACTCTTAGCACTGAATTTGTTCTCTTTACGTGTTCTACCAGTTTTCTTTAGACAATTGTCACAGACAAAGCTGGAAGAAAAAAAAGACTGCTGAAAATCTGGTAAAAATATGCTACCATTGATGTAATCTACTGCTTAAAAATACTGTTTTGCTTTGTACTAATACTAGTAGTCAGAAAAAAGTTCCTGTATCTACCTTCATCTCTTATATGATGTATGAACAATTTAAGTTCATCAATCTTAAAAAAAGTAGGCACTTAGGAGTTGGCCAATTAATTCTGCAGAATACTGTACATGCATTTTTCCCCCCTCAGTTATCTGCCTTGATCATTAACCAATTATTGGAAATAGTAATGCAAATAGAGGAAATGCCACCTGTCTGGACAAGTTACTCCTTACACATTTTGGCTAACTATGTTTAAAAAGCATTAACACCACCATCAAAACTGCAGTTCATTTGCAGGTGCTTTGCCTCTTTTTACCCCAAAGCAGGCTAACTGTTTGTTAATCAACAGCAAACAGTTCATATACAATGAAGAACTTAGCGCTAAAAGACATCTAAAACTACTTACCCTAATGGCCAAATAACATCATAATGTAATACACAGATCTGGTGCATCTTCCGACCACATTCTTTACAATCAACAAAGCTGAGAGGAAAAAACAAACAAAAACAAGAGAAAAATGACTTACTACGAAAGGTAAGTCAGTTTCCAGATGGCTACTTATTAATGACAGAACAAAACTACAGTTGAATGATGATTACCCAGAAAAAATACTTCCCTATCATTCCAAATAATCAATTTTCTGGGAATCTGTGCTGTCAACTGAGCAGCTACAGAGAGTCTCAGGGGTGCTCAAGCATCAATGGCAGGAGGGTCTCCACAGGGTGGGCTATTAGAGCCAGCCACTCTGTGCAAGTCAGAGAATCTTCCAGTTAACCGACATTCATGATAACAGGATTCCAGATAATAAACATTTTACTGTGCATTTCTTATCTTCCCTTCCTCACATGAAACTTAAGCAAAATTTACAAACTGAATATGCTCTGCAAGCATACTTGAGGTATAAATATATTCAAAACATACATCATCAAAGACTGTCAGACATGTGAAAGGCTCTTTGTGTAAACTCCTACTTTCTAGGATTTGTTCCTCAAATCATACACTTCATCTATTTTTTAACAGCATTTCTGCTGACTTTAGCAGGGAATTTTGTCTTCTGGTGCAACCATAGAATGAATAATATTGCTCACCTTATTCCTGAGCCTAAAAACTAGTTCAAGCATTAACGAGTAGGCCAGCAGATATGCACCAGCTTGTCTTCATGTCCCATTTTTGTCTATAACATTTTTTATTTGAAAGTGAAATAAACAAACAAAAACCACCATATCTGGTGAGTAGGACCAGTCCAGACAGTTACATTTTTATATCACCAAGTGCCAGCATGGGCTTTACATTCAGTGCAGTTTTAAAGAGCCAAAGGAGATCTCCACCTCATACTTTTATACAAGATGGGATACCAAATCTTCTCTGTGATGTAGGCAGGAAAAGGCATGGGTTCAACAAATTAGAAATCCTTCTGATCTCAAACTACCAAACCACATAACTGACTTTTGTGGAATTCCCAAGAGGGAGATAGAGGAAAGAGGCAGCAAGGCTCAAGCACGTCCTCTTACTTCCACTGGACAAGCAAACTGTTGAACCAAAAATGAGGCAAATTTAACTCACCATGAAGAAACAAATCCAGATCTCTGGCCCCTGGAAGATGCTCATTTAAAGGTGCAATGGCATCTGAACTTCTATCCCATCAATTGTGCCTTTTGCTATACCACATGGGCAGGGCAGGATACAACCTTTTGGGAACTGTAGGGAATTGGATCCCAATCACACCATATTTACCAGTGCAGGAAGAACCTTACACCAGCAAGTTGAAAGATGGGTGCTCCACAATCAAATGATTGTCAGCTCAGCAGGAACTGTACTGGGGTTCCAGACTCCAGTGAAGTTACAACATTCAACCAACCAGAACTGCTCAGTGCAAGGTTTAAAGTCCTTGACAAGGGAAGCTAAAGGCTCCCTTTTGCCCAGGGGAAACTCTGCCTCTCTCTGCTGGGCAGCCCAGCACAGCCAGTGCTGTTTGGTGCAGGGTTTAAAGTTCCTGACTGGGGAAGCCTCTGCTTTCTACCAACTGGGAGCCTCTGCTCCCACAGACTGGGAAACTTGGTTAGTGTTACACAGTGTGGGGTTTAACATCCTTGGCTGGCCTCCAGCTAGGACAAAATCAACTGACTGTCAGCCAATGGCCACATGCTAAATTTAAGGCACTAGACAAGCTAGCTGTAACAAATGTTCTACATTACACATGGAACATTTTTATGGCTCATGCACCATTTTATGGTGCCTTCATTTGGGTGCACATGTAGCACCCTTCCTATTTATGCTTCAGTTAACACATTACTTGTGGAATAAATCTAATGTGTAGAAGGAGCCTCAGTAACCACAAAGGTAATTCGATATTTGGAATCAGTACAGTACTCCTATATAGGCAAGACTGAATTGCAAGGCCTCATGAAACGCAGCATCCTGATGAAACCAAGATGAAATATTAAATAGTATGTTATCCTCCTACTAATTATCACCATTTTCCTTGTTTTTCAGCCTCTCACTCCTTCCCATTCTTGGTTACATCCACTCATTTAATGTCATCTTCATTAAAGAGGAAACTCTGCAGGGTCATGGCTAATCCTTCAATATATATTTGTGTAGTATTTTGTAGAACAGACTCAATCTATTCTTGTAGATACCTACCATCATACTGTGAAAGAGGGAATTTTCTGAAGACACAGATACTTCCACAAAACACTTTCATAGATTCATGTATTGTAAGGGCTGGAAGGAACCTTGCAAGATCATAGAAGTGCAGGAGGGCTGGACCCAAACACAAACTTCTTCTAATTTTTCTATTTAGATAGAATAACCTTTAAAAACTTCCCTACCCTGTGCCATTTCTTCTATGTTTTTGTAGTGTAGGAACAGAATCACTTGCTTCTTAGGTTTATTTTCCAATTTTCAGTTTGTGATATAATAGTTCTTATCTATGATAATGACTGCATCTTCCTAAACTGAGGAGGAACAGAACTTGAAACAGAAAATTAACAGAAGCAGATTGCTACTTTTAAATTCTTGGTTCCCCCACCCCTCAAGACCCTAGGTATAAGAAAAAGAAAGGAATACAAGTACCAACTAAGAACTCTGGATAAACAATAAGGAATTGCAAAGTATTATTAAAGTACAGGCAATAATTTTCCTAATATGCATCAAAGAAACTGAAATTGATGTTAAACTCCATGGGCAGGACTAAAAACAGAGATTGTGTTGCCTATTTAAGGTAGAACTAGGGGAAAGAAGGACAATTCTGTCTAACTATTTTTTTCTAGAGTTCTTGCCCCAGAAGCAAGTAACAGTTCTTCAGTGATAGCAAGTCACCTGGTTTGGCCAGGGGTAGAATAAAAGTGGCATTTGTACTTACGGCTCTGGATCTAGCGTATCATTTTTCTTCTTTTCAAACTGATCCTTAGAGATAGTTCTAGAGAGTTAAAATGAAACTGTAATCAGCTTCATCTCAGAAAGAACTAAAATTGTTATATGTTCATCAGAACTGCAAGCAAGTAACCAGAACCCCAAGTTTTAACAAGAAAATGTAACAGTTATTTACGTTTTGTAGCAAAAGCACCATGGAATTCATTGTCATTTGAAAAAAATCCAAATTTCTCCTTGTTAATGTAACTAAGTTTATTCTGCAACTTAAACTAAGACAATATGATTACTATGCAAATTTGCACCCACCTAAACAACCAACCCAAGATCTAGTACATCTCAAAAAAGCTAGAAAAACTGCATTCAGTAAAGCAGCTATTTTCAGAAATGTTTGGTCTTGCCCTCAAACTTTCTTGCATCTTATTTCATGCCATGTCTAGTAAATTTAAAAACAAGTGATAGTAGTTTATTAAAGTGAGTGCTTCAAGACAGCGACAGATCAGGATTTCTAATTGCACTCACAGAAATGATAAGATCAATGAAAAATCATTGCCATTGGTTTATTTTTTTTAAATTTTAGAGCCTACTGCTGAAGTCATTAGAACATGGGCAGTTAATAAAGGAGTGTGGCAAACTTAAAATATGAACAGAAAATACTGGAAAACATCAGATACCCATCTGTTACACTAAAAATGTCCTAGTCTCCTGCAGGTTTACCCTAAAAAGTAGTAACTGCTCTGTTTAATGCAACCACATGAAGACAGAACGTATTCAAGTTACTTTAAATGCAGCATTCAGAACAATCAGGTTTACTTACGTTTGAGGCTGTGAAGGGTCATCACCCAGGGTAACATTCTCCCCCTGGATTTCAGTGAAACACTTCTCACAGAAGTGATACCTGTCAGCAAGAAGGCCATATTTGGGTGAACTGGTCCATCATAATACACAGCCACCCAAGCAACGGAGCCACCAACCAGAGCAGGGTAGATCACCACGACGAAAGGGGGGGCGTTGTTGGTTGATTGATGGGTCAGTGTGGACAATGAAAAGGAACAGAGGGGAGGGAAGGGCAGGATTAGAGAACAGGGAAGGGAACAAACAGCACAGACATAAGAGGTAAGACGCAAACACCAAGACAACACAGAGCAGAAAGCCAAGGCAAAGCACAGATTAGCATTCGGTCTCATTTCATACATTACAGGCCATCATTACTAACAAATGATAGGATGTCAAATTAAAAATTTTGAAATGATTTATCAGTAGCTAGTAAGTGCTACATTTGTATATATTTCAAATTTAAGAATTTGGATTTGATTTTCATTAATTAGAGAAAATGTTGTATGGTTTCAGGCTTAAGGATTAATGAGTTCTTTTTTAAAAGAACACCAATGTCAAAAAGCCTGAAAAACAAATGTTCACAGAAAGTAACCATAATTTGAAAAAAAACAAAAGAAAATTATGCTAAAAGCATTCAATTATTATTAGTAAAACTGTAAAGGCAGAAATAGCCTTAATACTGAAAAGTATATAAAAATATTAAAGATTCAAATGTTGTTTGGTTTATAAAATTAAATGTGACCAACTGCTTAACTAACTTTATTTTAATACAAATGAAACCAAATCCATACTCTAGACAAACATTTAACAGAAATGTACTTATGGGTCAGAGTTTCCAGCCATTTATATATAAATACGATATTTGTATATATGTGAACAACATTTTATATATTGTACATACATACAATATATTTCAGTAATACATTAAAGATCTGCAATAAAGCTTTACAAATCGAATGTGAAACTAGTTACAATTTTTGGTCACTAGACCAACTGTCAGCCAATCTACGATATACTCAGCAAAAACAATGCTGTGGTTTTGTAAACCAAGTTGAGTAAATTAGAGGTCTACTTCAAAAGATACAATCTGCATTTGAAAAAAAATCTAATTATGTAAGATTTTTTGCATTTCAGATGAACTGGAACCAAAGTTGTCAGGACTTTATATAAAATGATCGCTAAATGTTTGGAAAGGGTATGAATTCAAACATGAACAAAGGTAACAAGTACAGGCCACAGCTATAAAATGTAGAATGGCTACACAGGATCATCAAAATAAAATTGCTGTATGAAGGGTCAAGAGTGAGAAAGAATAAGCAGCAATGGCAGCACAATAAAATGCAGTTTTAGTAATCAAACACTAGAACCATAATTAAGAATGGTAAGTATAAAAGGCATCAAACAGGACA